>ML662447.1:4731073-5331073 GCA_007570785.1 Antilocapra americana | reverse complement strand
ATCATATTTAATAGAATAAAGAACAAAAATACATGCTCACCTGAATAGATGTGGAAAAGCAGTTGACAAAATTGAACAACTCTTCATGACAAAAGCACTCAACAAATTAAGAATGGAAGGAAATTTCCTGGGGCTATAAACGGCTTTTATGAAAACCCCACAGGTAACAAACATACTTAATGGTGAAAGACTGTTTTCCCTCTAAGATCAGAAATAAGAACATTCTCTCTACCCACTTATATTCAATATTGTGTGGGAGATTCTGGGTTTTGCTGGTGGTTCAGTGATAAAGAATCCACCTGCTAATGCAGGAGAGCTGGGTTCGATTCCTGGGTTGAGGAGATCTCCTAGAGAAGGAAATGGCAACCTACTCCTGTACTCTTGCCTGGGAAATCCTATGGACAGAGGAACCTGGCAGGTTACAGTCCATAGAGTCTTAAAGAGTTGGACATGGCTTAATGATGAAACAACAGCAACAACATTGAAGGCTGAAGGTTCTAGCCAGTATAGTTAGGTAACATAAAAAAATTCAGATTGCAAAAAAAGAAATTTAACTATCTTTATATGTAGTTGACATGATCTTTTATATAGAAAATCTTAGAAATTGCACTAAAAAACTGGTAACTAGTAAAGTTCAGCAAAGTTACATGATACAAGCTCAATATCCAAAAATCAGTTTTATTTCTATATACTATTAATGAATAATCTGAAAGTGAAATTAATAAAATAACCCCATTTACAATGTCAGCAATAATAATAAAATATTTGGAATAAATTTCACAGAAGAAATGTAGGGTTTGTACATGGAGAACTGCAAAATCATTGTTTAAGGTAATTAATGAAGATCTGAATAAATGAAAAGACATTCCACTCTCATGGACTGGAAGACAGTATTAAGATGTCAGTACTGTCCACATTGTTCTAAAGATTCAATACAATCTCTAGCAAAGTCTCACTTTTTTTTTGCAGTAATTTAGAAGATGATTCTAAAAGTCATATGGAAATGAATGAGACTCAGAATAGCCAAAAATAATCTTGCAAAAAAATGCACAAATTTGGTGGACTTATACCTCTCAATTTTAAAATTCATCATAAAGCTATAGTGTAGTGCTGGCATAAGTATAGCTAGATAGATCAATAAGGTAGCACTGAGAGTCCAAGGATATAAGCCTTTACATTTATGGTCAGTTGATTTAGACAAGATGCCAAGACAGTTCAAAGGGAAAAAAATAGTATTTTCAACAAATGGTGCTGGGACAACTGGATATCAACATGCAAATGAACTAGCTCACATCATATGGGAAGAAACTAATTCTTTTTTTTGAGGGTTGGAGGGACTGGTTCTTTATTTCAAAAAGACATTTATCAATTTTCAGTATCAAAACAGTTACACTATTTTTTTTTTCTCCCAGTTGATCCCAAAAGAGACTACACCAAAGGACAGAACATTTTAAGCCATTAAGCTGCAGGATGCACACCCAACAGACCTCACTGAAACCCCATCAAAAAAGGAGGATTGGGTAGGGAAAGAAACTTGAAAAGATCAGCACTCTGCTAGCCCACAGACTGTAGAGAGCTGTCACCGGCAGAGGGGTGACCAGTGTGCCCCAACCCCAAAGAAGCAAAGTTCCAAAATAATATAAAATTTTAAAAGTTTTGTACATAAGCTTTTCAAGATTTCTCCAGCACTCACCAATACAAAACACAATGAGATGGCACTTTTAGAGAGAGCAGCTTCAGACCCAGAAAAGGGTGATGAGATGAGTTTCATATGGCTAAACCAGTGGCAAAACATAATTTTCTTTCCTTTCTTTCAAGGAGGCAGGAGAGCAAATAAGTGGTCACTTCAACATAAGGGGCACATGATCCATTCTGTGAGCAGCTGGGAACAGGGTAGAGCTGGGACCAAAATCTGGTCTCAGAGGTTTCACCATCTTGTTTGGTCACTTCTGATGAAAAAAGAAAAAAAAAAGTTGTTCAAAGATACTGTAAAGATGAAAACCTGAATAGCACTAATTTTTTTTTGCTAACTCCTCCTGGAACCATCTTTCTGGTTTGGCGGCTACTTTTTGCAGAGCAATGAGGTTTCCCCAAATGGAGCCTTTCTCTGGGCTGCTAGGGTCTCAGTAAGGCAGGCCCATACCTTTTCCCTTTCTCTCTGGAGAAGGCAATATGCATTAAGCCGGAAGGTTACCTTCCAAGAGTGAGAAAGAGAATAGACTGCTGCTTCAGAACTACAGAACTATCTAGGATGTTTTTTACAAATGGTTGTTACATCAACAACAAAAAAGGTAATTACAAAATGTGTACATCACAACATGCTTTTAAAGACACTTTGCATTGTGCTCACATTCCCTTAAACGTTGTTCCTAAAGGTGCTCAGCCTCTAGCCCAACTGGAATCTCTGGGGAGAAACAGAAACAGTTTGGCAAAAAGGACATAGGCATAGGGGGGTGGGAGAGGTGGCGAAAGGAGAAAGCAGCCTTCCAGTTAAAGATCAGCCCTCAGTTTAAAGGTCAGCTCTGGGCAGGCTGGCCTCAGCGGAGGCCGGGTGAGAGGGAGGAGCAGCGGCAGGGCGGGACTGGGGTGCTTCACATCTCGTTCAGGTCAAGCAGAGTCTGGTCCAGCATCCTCTGTGTACAGAGGTGTTCCTCTTTGGTGCATTTCAGTTTATCTTCCAAATCATCAATTGTCTTTTCCAGCTTGGCTACCTATCTCTCAGCAAAGTCAGCACAGGTCTCTGTCTCCTTGAGTTTATCAGTAAGAATCTTTATCTCTTCCTCATATTTGTCTTCTTTTTGAGAGTATTTTTCTTCAGCAGCACTCAGACACTTCAGGTTCTGGTCCATCAGTCTGATTTGTTCATCCATCCCTTGGCAACGGGACCCTGCCAGCTTGGCTCGCTCCTCTGTGCGTTCCATGTCTCCCTCAATAATCACCAACTTACCAGCCACCTCTTCATACTTCCTGTCTGCCCCTTCTGCAATGTGCTTAGCTTCTTTGAGTTGGATTTCCTGGAGTTCCATTTTTTCTTCATCTTTTAAGGCTTGGTTTTCAATAATCTTCATACCTCTCTAGCTCTCATCAGCGGCCTTCTCAGCTTCCCCTAGCTTTTGCAGGGCAGTGGTCAGGCACTCTTGAGCTCGGTCCAGCTCCTCTTCAACCAGCTGGATCCTACGGTTCAAGGAGGCCACCTCAGCCTCAGCCTGTTCCCGGGCCGCCTCTCTCCCTCCCCTTCCCGCTGGAGGCGCTAGGCCCTCTCCTCTGCATCATCGGCCTGCTGCTGCAGAACCTGGATCTTGCGCTTCAAGGCCTCGATGGTGGTGATCCCGGCCATGGTCCCTACCTAGCTACTGCTCACCTTCAGGTCCCTGCCTCCTCCACTCGGCGCTGCAGCCGCTTCTCCAAGAAACTAATTCAAAATGGATCATATACCTAACTGTTGGTGCTAAAACTATAAACATTTAGAAGAAAACACTGAGCAAAAAAATCTTCATAACCTTAAGCTGGGTATAACCCCCAAAACAAAGAGAAAACAAAGTGGAGATAGATAAATTAGACATCATTAAAATTAAACACCGGAGTTTCAAAGAACACCATCAAGAATGTGAATTCAACCATAGAATGGGAGTAGATGATTGTAAATTATATGTCTGATAAAGGACTGATTATATCCAGAATATATAAAGAACTCTTACAACTTAATTTTAAAAATCCAATTTAAAATTCAGCAAAATACTGGAATACACATTTCTCAAAAAAAAGATATACAAATGACCAATAAGCAAAGATGCTCAACATCATTAGCCCGTAGAAAAATGCAAATCAAAGCCACAATAAATTACTACTTCGTATCTATTATAACGGCTTTAATTTTTTTTTTAATGAGAGGATTTCCCTGGTGGTCCAGGGAAGACTCCATGCTTCCAGTGCAGGGAGTGCAGTTTCGATCCCTGGTCAGGGAACTAAGATCCCACATGCCACATGGTAGAGCCAACAAAGTTTTTAAAAAATTAAAAATGGAAAATGACAAATGTTAGCAAGAGTGTGGAGAACCCTCATACATTACTGATAGGACTGTAAATGGTGCAGCCACTGTGAAAAAGTTTGGCAATTTGTATAAAGTAAACAGAGTTTTTACCTAGCAATTCTACTCCTAAGTGTATACCCAAAAGAACTGAAAAACATGTTCATTCAAAAACTTAAACAGGACTGTTCAAGCAACTCAAATGCCCATCAACTGATGAATGGATAAGCAATATGTTGTATATACCTACAATGGACTTTTACTTTTGGCTGTTGTTGAGCAGCTTGCAGGATCTCAATTCCGTAGTCAGGAATTGAACACGGGCCTGGCATTGAAAGCAGGAATCCTAACAACTAGGCCATGAGGAAACTCCCCCTACAATGGATTACTATTCACGAATAAAAAGGAGTGATGTACTGATACATGTTACAACATGACTAAACATAAAAAATATTACACTGGATTTTAGAAGCCAGTTACAAAAAGCCGTAAATTGTATGATTCCACTTATATGACTTCTGTGGAATAGGCAAATCCAAAATAGAGAAAGCAGGTTAGTGATGGCAGGACATGAGGAGGGGGGTAGTTGGGAGTAATTGGTAGTTACTGCTAGTAATTACATATGGATTTTTTTTTAAGATATATAACCCAATTTTTTTAGCCAAAGATTTAAACATTTACTTCATAAAAAGGAGATACCAAATGGCAAAAAAACAAACAAAAGTTTTCTACATCATTACTCATCAATAAAATGCTAATTAAACCTACAATGAGATATTACTATACCCCTACAGTTGCTAATATAAAAAAGACTAGCAATACCAAGTACTGGGGCTTTCCCAAGTGGCTCAGTGGTAAAGAATCCACCTGCAATGCAGAAGATGTGTGTTTGATCCCTGGGTCAGGAACATCTCCTGGAAGAAGGCATAGCAACTCACTCCAGTATTCTTGCCTAGAGAATCCCATGGACAGAGGAGCCTGGCAGGCTGCAGTCCACAGTGTTGCAAAGAGTCAGACACGACTGAAGCGACTGAGCAGACATGTACCAAGTATTGGCAGGGATGTAGAGCAATTAGAACTCTCATTGCTGGTAGGAAAGTGAATTAATGCAACTACTTTGGGCTTCCCTGGTCAATCAGTTGGTAAATAATCTGTCTGCAATGCAGGAGACCTAGGTTCAATCCCTGGGTCAGGAAGGGAATGGCTACCCACTCCAGTAATCTTTCCTGGAGAATCCCATGGACAGAGAAGCCTGGCAGGCTACAGTCCATGGCGTCACCAAGAGTCAGATACATCTGAACGACTAACAGCACAGCACACAGACTGTGGAGAAATGTGCTTAGTGTCTACTAACGATGAACATGTACTTCCCTCTGACCCCATGTGAAGTTTGTTTTGAGAGATGATAAGCATGTTCAAAAATTTTACAGTATACTCTTTGAATATAATAAAATTATTGAATTGTACATTTTTAAAGGGTGACATTTATGGTATGTGACTTATATCTTGATAAAGCTATAATTAAAAAATGGATCTTAGACTAAATGTAAAAGCTAAAATTATAAAACATTTGGAGGTAAACATAAGATAAAACCTTTGCAACCTTGGGGTAGACAAATACAGTTTAGATAGGGCACAAAAAGCACAAATCATAAAGGAAAAAATGATAAAGTAGATTTCAAAAAAACATAAAACTGCTGTTTGAAAGACATCAGTAAGAATATGAAAAAACAAGTCACAGACCTGAGAAAATATCTAATACACAAACCTGACAAAGGACTTGTTTTCAACATATATAAAGAACTCTTTTATTAAGGAAAAAAGAGAAAAGCCTGGACAAAAACCTCACCAAAGAAGATATATGAACAGTCAGAAAACATAGGAAAAGATGCTCACCATCTGTAATCATCAGAGAAATGCAAAGTAAAACAATGATCAGATGCCACTACATAGCCAGTAGGTCAACAAGAACTACAAAGACTGCCAAGTATTTATGGTTATAAAGATAAACTAGAATTCTCATCTGTTTCTGGTAGGAGTATGAAATGCTAAAACCAATAGGAAAACATTTTGGCAGTTTTAAAAAGTATATAAAATGAAACATATTCTTACCATAAGACAGCAATTGTACGCCCAAGAGAAAAAAATTATATATTTACACAAAGACTTATACATGAATATTCACATTATGAAAGTAAAAGTGTTAGTTGCTCTGTTGTGTCCAACTCTTGGTGACCCCTTGGACTGTAGCCTGCCAGGCTCCTCTGTTCATGGGATTCTCTAGGCAAGAATACTGGATTGGGTTGCCATTTCCTCCTCCAGGGGATCTTCCCGACCCAGAAATCAAACCTGGGTCTCCTGCATTGCAGGCAGATTCTTTACCCTCTAAAGCACCAGGGAAGCCATTCATGTTATTCTTATTCATAATAGATAGAATATGGAAACAATATAAATATCCATCAACAGGTAAATTGATTAATATGACTGTGTATCCATACAGTGGTATATTATGCAGGAAAAGAGGGAAAAAAGAAAAAAAATGAACTATTGATGTGCACATGGTTAAGTATCAGAAACAATCTGCTAAGCAAAACAGCCAGACAAAAAGGTACATACTGTACATTCTATGTATATAAAATTTAGGAAAAACAGATCTATAGCTAGAGGAAGAAGAGATGGGATTTCTTGGATCTGAGAGTACTGGCTGGAGATCTCCTGGGGATGGGCAAGGGGAATGTTTAGGTATGATAAAATTGTTCTGTATCTTGATTGCCGTACTGGTTACATGTTGTGTGTATGTTTTTCTAAATTCATCAGATTGTACTCAAAATAAGAACATTTTCTTATATGTAAATTATGTGTCAGTTGAGTTTATTTTTAGGGTTTTTAAAATATTTGCAATTCAGGGAATTTCCTGGCAGTCCAGTGGTTAGGTAGGACTTGGCACTTTCACTGCTGGGGGCCCAGGTTTGCTCCATGATTGGGAAACTAAGACCTAATATCCCACAAGCCTTGAGGTACAGCAAATTCAGATCACAAAGGCCAATCTCTCATTAATTAATAATAAGGAACTTCTGAAAATTAAGAAGTCAAGGACCAACAGAAAGTTTCTGCAGAAAAATGTTGAAGGGCATGCATATAACTTTCAGCAAAAGCAATACAAATTGCCCTTAAACATATGAAAAAATGTTCAACTTCTCTTATAAAAAGAGAATGCAAACCTCAATCACACTGAGGTTGCATTTCTCACCTATCAGATTGGCAAAAATTCAAAAGACTGATAACGCACTTGCTGAGACCATGGGAAAGCAGTTGTGTAGGAAAGTCACATATATGTGCAGCTTAAGCATAGCTGGTTCAGATGCAAAATGGCACCTTTCCCAAAGAAGGTAATTCAGCAATATCCGCCAGATTATAAATGCCCATACATTTTGACCCAGCAGTCTCACTTTTGAGAATATATCTGACAGATATTCCTACATATAGTTGAAATGCTGTGTTCAGTTCAGTTCAGTTGCTCAGTTGTGTCCAACTCTTTGCAACCCATGGACTGCAGCACACCAGGCTTCCCTGTCTATTACCAACACCTGGAGCTTGCTCAAACTCATGTCCATCAAGTCGGTGATGCCATCCAACCATCTCATCCTCTGTCATCCCCTTTTCCTCCTGCCTTCAATCTTACCCAGCATCAGGGTCTTTTCCAATGAGTCAGTTCTTCGCATCAGGTGGCCAGAGTATTGGAGCTTCAGCTTCAGCATCAGTCCTTTCAATGAACATCAGGACTGATTTCCTTTAGGATGGACTGGTTGGATCTCCTTGCAGTCCAAGGCACTCTCAAGAGTCTTCTCTAACACCACAGTTCAAAACCTTCCATACATGACTACTGGAAAAACCAAAAAGCTTTGACTAGACAGATCTTTGTCAGCAATGTCTCTGCTTTTTAGTATGCTCTCTAGGTTGGTCATGTCTTTTCTTCCAAGGAGTAAGCGTCTTTTATTTTCATTAAGATTCATTAAAATTTGATTAAAGTTAAAATTGAAACTAAAAATTAAAATGCTGTGTTTACAATTTTATTTACTATAAGATGGTTTTTAACAGTAAATATTGAAAACTCCTATGTCCATTTGTGGGTTTTTAATTAAATAAACCATGGTTCATCCATATAGTGGGAGGTATTTTCAAAAAAGATTAAGAAAACTTTTTATATATTGATATGGAAATTTATCTAGAAAATATTGTTAAATGCAAAGGTAGGGCACAAAACACTGCCCTTAACATACTACCTGTTTTTGTAAGAAAGAGATAAAAAAATAAACCACTTTATTTGAGGTGTGATTGACATATAAAAAGCTTTACATATTCAATAAAACAGCTTCATGAGTAGTAGACACTTATCTATATTCTCTTTCATTTGCACAAATAAATACTGGAAGAATCCACAATAAATGAATAAATATTGTTCTCTCCAGAGAACAGAGAGGGAGATAATGGGCAGATGGGGATGTGAGTGCAAGTAACACTTATAAGCGTGGACATTTTTATACTCTTTATATTTGAACCAGGTAAATGTTATTACCTATATTTTTAAAAATTTGAGACAAACCCAACAAAAAAGATACCATCAAATCTAATAAGAATGTAAGGAAATGATTTCACATATCATACATACGCACACATGCAAGCCCCCTCCGCATCCTAACAAATGTCACTCATTGCCAGCGTCAGAGATCAATTTTTCACTTGATTTTTTTTTTTCTGGCCATGTCATGTGGCTTATGTGGTCTTAGTTCGCTGACCAAGGATCCAACCAGGCTCTTGGCAGTGAAAGTGCAAAATCTTAACCACTGGACTGCTAGGGAATTCTCTGTTTTTCTTTGAATCTTCAGTAACACCAATATGGACTACAGAGTAATGTGGAACATATGAACTCATAGTTGTTATTAAAAATTATACACTCTCCAACTGCAACTGTGTGACAGTTCACTTTCACAGATTCTCTATCCTAATCCCACTCTCTAGCTTTTACTTCTAATGATTAGTGGCTGAAACTGTCAGCTGTGTGAACCTGTCAATGCTTCCCTCCCAATGTAGGCCAGGATCCTATGATCTAGGCAGTAATTAGCACAGTGACACAGGAGGCCAGAAGAATCTAGCTGAAGATGGGTAGAATGTAGCTTTGACTTTTTTTTAAAGCTGCCAAGCATGAACATGTCTATGTCTCTGGGTTGGAGGCAGAGATCATCGTCTTCCACCATGAAAGTCATAGAGGCTGAACACCCATTTTTCCAGTTTCCTTTGCAAACAGGGCATATGCACATGTACACACAACACAGGCTTAGTCAGTCCGCTGCATTCCCCCTAGAACCTGAAGTGAGAGCCAGTGGTGTGGAGAATACTCTCTTAGGATCATCAGCTGCAACAAGGATACCACCCAGGTCCTGAGACAGTGCAGGTATCCCAGAAACAGTGGTAGTAGAGCATCCAGGGCTGACGGCGGGTCCAGTGGGGATGTCCCAGATTCCATGTGAACAGGCCAAGTGGATGCTGCAGTGGCCTAATTTTATATCACTGGTTTCATTTTTCAGCATTATTATTTGCTGTGGCTCAGGCTGCATAGCTTCCCCTGGACCTATTTTCCAGGCCTCCATCTCCAAGTCTCCCCATATTCACTCTGTACCTTGCATTTTCTTTAAATCTTTCAGAATTGGCTTCAGGTGTTTGCAGCTAATAATCCTGATTCAGGCATCTGGATTTTATCAGGGAATAAAAATTTTATCAGGAATTTTATCTACCTAGAGAATCTAGATAGAAATCAAAGCAGATAAGGGAACCTACAACCTAGCAGGGTTCTTCAACCCTGCACTGCTGGTGGAAAAAAAAATAATAAAGGCTACAGAAGTCCCATCCATTTTAAAAGTGTGTGTGTGTGTCTCACAGGACAGCAGTAGGAGTCGGAGTCAGACATGAGAACTTAAGAGGCTTTCCTAAGAAGAGGCTGCTGGACCAGGTTCCTGGCCTACGTTGGGAGGGAAGCATTGGCAGGTTCACACAGGTGACAGTTTCAGCCAGTTATCATTAGAAGTAAAAGCTTGAGAGTGGGATTAGGATAGAGAATCTGTGAAAGTGATATGTCACACAGTTGCAGTTGGAGCGTGTATAATTTTCAGTAATAACCATGAGTTCATATGTTCCTTTTGAAATTTAAGACAGATGGGAAAAAGGGATTCAGCCATGCAGGTTTGTGTGACTGCTCCTCTCTATATATCCAATAACACTTCCATTAGATCTGATTCATATACTCATGTAATACATATTCACTAAGCAGATAAAAAGGTGCATTAAACGTGCATCTAATTTCATTACTCTGGAAACTTTGATAAAACTACAATAATGGAACTTATAATTCTCTTTTCTTCATTTGGATTTATATATCCTTTGTATTGTGGTAAAATATACACAATATAAATTTTATAATTTTAAGGATACAGTTCAGTGGCATTAAGTACATTTCTAATGTTGTTCATCTGTCATCAGTATCCAGTTCATCATTCCAAATGAAAACTCCACACCCATTACACAGTAACTCCATGTTCTTTCCTCCATCCAGCTCTGGTGTTTCTATTCTATTTTTCATCTCTATGAATTTGCCTATTCTTTGTACCTCATAAAATGGCAGCATACAATATTTGTCCTTTTGTGTCTGGCTCATTTAACTTAGCATAATGTTTTCAAGGTTCAACCATGTTGTAGCATGTGTCAATTGCCTTCCTTTTTAAGGCCAAATAATATTCCATTGTATAGACGTACCACCTTTTGTTTACTCATTCATCGTTCACTGATGGACACCTAGATGTTTCCACCTTTTGTCTGTTGTAAATAATGCTGCTGTGAACATTAGTGTACAGATATGTGTTCAAGTTTCTGCTTTCAGTTCCCTTGGGCATATTCCCTGAAGTGGGATGTCTGGATCATATGCTAATTCTATACTTCACTTTTTGAGGAACTGCCAAGCTATTTTCCATAGAGACAGCATTGTTTTATATTCCTACCAGCAATGTATGAGGGTTCCAAGTTCTTCATATCCTTGCCAACACTAATTTTTCATTTTAAAAAACAGCCATCCCCCGGTGATATCTCAGCATGGTATATTGTTTTTCAGTGCATAACCTCACAAAGGCAGGGATGTACACCCAGTCCTGTCTGACAGATATTTCCAGTCCACATCATGGCACTTCTGAGGCCCAAGCACATTTGTTTTAACAAAGCAAATGCTTTCCCAACATTGTAGGACTCAGCTTAAGTACACAACGTTTGGTGTTTTGTATCTCAATTTAAGCCTACACCTTGGAATTTTGTTTCAAGAGTTGTGGGCAAAATAAGCCTCAAGGACTAACTTTGATGTATAAAAGTGTCTGTGATAGCATTCGCTTATTTAAAAAGAAGGAAAAACTAGAATAACATAAATGCACAACAGGTATATGTCATATAAACTACAGCATTTCTTTCCAATAAGATATTATGCAGTGATTAAAGAATGGTAATTGTGAAGTCTTTGTTGAATCATTGCACCACTGAAAAGCACTTAAGTGGAGAAAATGGTCTGTAGATGTAGTAAAATAATATTACTTTACATGAACAAAGACCAGAAAACACAATTCAAAAGAAAATTGCTTTTGAACAATTATAGGTAATTTTCTTTAAAAAAAAAAAAATCACTTGTGTCTTTTTATTGTATTTCTAGTAAGAAAAGGGAGGACAAAGTGAACCGGACACTTCACTGTGTTCATTGATGAGTGACAACCAAGTATCAGTTCTCCCTTTTTAAAATTGAGATACAGTTGGCATAAGACATTGTGTGAGTTTAAGGTGTACAATATATTGATTTGATACCTTTACATTGCCACTGTAGCATTAACACACTGTCACATCACATAAGTACAATTTCTTCAAAGTGATGGGAACAATTAAAGATTTAGTATCAGCAAGTTTGACTTTATAATCACTGACTATGTTGTTTGTAATCACTTTACTGTGTATATGATTATAATATGATAATGTTGCCTATAATCCCTGTACAAGTGAGCCTTCAGGACTTACTTACCTACCAGTCGTATGTACCCTTAAATAGCATCTCTCCCTATTCCTCCACCCCTGAGCCCCTGGTAACCACATTCAACTCTGTTTCTTCAAACTTGGTTTTTTAGATTCCACCCATAAGAGATATCATAAAGTATTTGTCTTTCTCTGTCTGACCTAATATAATATCCTCAAGGTCCATCCATGTTGAGGCAAATAGAAAGATTTCCTTTTATCCTGTGGCTGAATAGTATTCTAATATATATTGATGTGTGTGTGTGTGTGTGTATATATATAATATTAATACACATATATGTATATATTTACATATATTAGAATTGTTGTTGTCTAGTTACTAAGTTGTGTCTGACTCTTTTGCAACCCCAGGGACTGTAGCCCACCAGGCTCCTCCATCCATGGGATTTTCCAGGTAAGAATACTGGAGTGGGTTGCCATTTCCTTCTCCAGGGCATCTTCCTGGACTCAGGAATTGAACCTGCATGGAATAAAATAGAATTGCATTCTATATATGATAGAATTATGCATATTATATATTATTATATATATTATCTTCTTTACCAATTCATCTGCTGACATTTTGTTTCCATATCTTAGCTATTATGAATAATGTCGCAATTTACATGGGCGTGCCTATATCTCTTTAATATCAGTTATCATTTTTGTTAGACAGCCCGTCTCATTATGATTTTGAAATTTGTTCTGAATCCTTTGCTGGCACCTTTTGCCTAGTTTTATCTTTAGATGGGTACCAAAAAAGGTGTGATTAAAAATATGGTATCCAGACTCTAGGAGGCCTAGACAAATTGGTCACATTTGGATGGAAACTATCACTAAGGTTTATGACAGTTGGTTTGAGGGGTATATGTTGATCCTCACATTTCCCCATGTATTAAACAACCACTAGATGCTGCTGTCAGCTTTGATATACTTCCCAGAGAGGCATTGTTTCTCTTTTCTTCTTCCTGTGGGGGAAAGGACAAAAGTGCATTTAAATGTTTTGTGTTAGGATATACCTGTATGCATTTTTATGCCAAGTATAGCCCAGTGAATTGGAAGCATCATCTTTTCTATATCTTTTGAGCAGTGAGTTGGAACTAAGGTTTACTGATTGTCTCCTCTAGGCCAGATACTCTTCATTCATTTTCCATTTAATCTCTGCACCACTCCCATCCAGATCTGCTCTTCACCCCTCTCCACCCACTCTGTGTCCCCAGAAGCTGAGCTGTTGAGACAGCATCAGCCAGCTCCTTCCTCCTCCAGCTTCCCCTTGGGTTTGGCTAATGGGGAGCACCAACAGGAGGTGACCCACAGAGGAGAGAAGTGTTTGTTCCCCATTTTTTACTGAAGGGCCCCACCCCCCCATAGGGTAGCCCTCCTCACAGCCTCTCTGCCTCCAGGTTTTGTCCTTCGGGCCCACGGGAGTTGACAGCCCTCTTGTTCTTAGTCTCAGGTCTATCCCGGAGGACCACAATATCCCTAGTGGTTATTCTAAACCTTATTCACACCTTTGTAAATAGTCCCTTTATTAAACTCTCCTCAAATTACCTCGTCGAGTGTGTCATCTGTTTTCTGCCAGGGCTCTGACTGATAAAAGCCCTAAAGAGATAAGGAGTAACTCACCCAAGTTTAAGAGTTCGTAGGTGGCAGAATCATGCTGGGAAACAGGTCTCTCTGCATCCTTTGCCAGGTCAGACTGCACTGCCCAGGAAGGAGCCAACTTGAGGAGTGGGCAAGCTGGGCAACCAGGATAAGGTCCTGCACTGGGCATAGGGAATGGACTCTTCTCCTGCTCCACACCCTAGGCTGCTGCATATCCTGAGCCCATTTCCCCTCTGTATTTCCTGAAGTTGATGTTTGCCCCTTTCATGATTCAAACACTGCATTTGCCCAGGAAGCCTTTGCTTGCAGAGCCCAGAGCAGTCTCCCTAATAGTTCCTATGGTGGTTTTGAATACACGGCCACAAATTCTTAGAGATTCTCTCCAACAGGAGTGGAGTCTATTTCCCTTCCCTTACATATGGGTTGTCTCTAGTAATTTGCTTCTAATAAATAGAATACAAAAGAAGTGATATGGAACTTTCAACGCTAGGTCATAAAAGCAGCTCAAGCTTCTGTCTGCCTCTGTCCTCTTGGGACACCTTCATGGAATCCAGCTGTAAGGAAACCTAGGCCACATAGAGAGGCAACAGGCAGAGGTGATCCAGTTGAAACCTCAGCTGAGGTTCTGACCATGAGAAAGCCTTCAGGTCCCCACAATGGTTTTACTACAACTACGTGAGAGATGCCACCGAGAACCGCTGAGCTGAGTTCGGCAGTGACCAAGAAAAATGAAATAATGATTGCCATTGTTTTAAGTCACTAAGTTTTGGGATAATAAGGAAATGCAATAAAAATTTACAAACTGCTTCCTGCATTGGTGTTGTGGAGTCACCAATATTGACTGAAGTGTCCAGGTCATTCTGGGAGGCTCTCCTTCTCTAATTCTCTTAAAAAAATCTCCAAATCTCCAATTTTTAGTTTCACCATGACTGTCCTGGATTTTGCTTCTGGATAACTTCTTGGCATTAATCTGTTTTCTTTTTTAAAACTTTTTATTTATTTTTGTCTGCACTGGGTCTTCGTTGCTGTGCATGGAGTGGAGGCTACTCTTGGTTGCAGTGCCTGGGCCTCTCACTGCGGTGGCTTCTCTTGTTGCAGAGCACAGGCTCTAGGGTGCAGGCTCTAGGTTGCAGCACATGGGCTCAGCAGTTGGGGTTCCTGGGCACCAGAGCACAGGCTCAATAGTTGTGGCCCATGGGCCCAGCTGCTCTGTGGCATGTGGGATTTTCTCTGATTAGGGACTGAACCCATGTCTCCTGCACTGGCAGGCAGATTTTTTACCACTAAGCCACCACTTCTTGGGATTTAATGTAGCCCAATTTCATTTAGAACAAGTTCATGTTCTAGGACTTGCTTTTTTCACCAAGTAATGTATTGTAGATTACTTCCCAAGTGCATAATTATAGATATCCTGCTTTTTAGAAACTAACTTCATATTAATAAAGTTTTGGAAGAGTTTTTTCCAAGCCAAATATGCCACCAGATAACATCTGCCTACTACTGAAGAATTTTTAATTTATTTATACCTTTGTTTATACCTTCATTTTCTCACTCATTCAATAAAACATAAACTACATACCTAAAGGTAGTTTTGAGAATATCAAGAACTATTTTAGAAGCCTAAACCTAATTTTATAGAGGCCATTTTTACTTAAGTTAACCAGAGTTGGTTTTTATTTTGCCACAGAGAACCCAGAATAGAATAGCAGTTCATATGAGGTGTGAGGTGTAAGCAATAGACTCTCAGGGAAATGGAGAGACTCTGAGACTGGTCATCTTCCCTCAGTTGGGGTTAAGCTAATGGTGTTAAGCAGCCTTTATGATGGCTGCCAAAGACCCCTGCCTCCTGCTATCCATGCTATTTTGTAGTCTGGACTAATAATTTGCTTCTAACAAATAGAATATGGCAAAAATGATGAGTTATCACTTCCATGATCAAGTTACAAAAGACTATGATTTCCATCTTGTTCTGTTCTATGTTTGCACTTTTTTTTGTGTTTCGATTGTTTATTAACTGACCAGATTACAAAAATAATCCTGGTAGATACCTTAGTTCATCCTTCTAATAAGCCTGTTGATCTGGTCTTCCCTGTTGCCAGCATCTCCACCTTCTACAAAATGGGTGGCCTTTTTCTTCATTCCATCTCGTGGAGAAGACAATTTAAAGGGCCATAGGAAGTTGTTTGCTTCTTTGGAATGTTTTCCAATGGTATAGATCTCATGAATCAGATCCTCCATGCAGATGATTCCATATTTCCCAAGAGATGGAGCAATCAATGCATTGTCTGTCAGGGCAATTCGCTTCTTGTTGATTTTGCCATAACCACGCTTGTAGATCAATTCATTCACAGACTTCAGATTTGGGTACCCCCACGCAATGTATGGCTCCACAATCCTCAGCATGTTAATTGATGCCTTGTTGAGCTTCACAAAGATGCCATTGAAGATCTGCCGGAGGCGAAGGAGCTGCAGCACCTTTCGAACCTTCGGGCTCACACCGTTGATACCTCTGATTCTGATGACAAATGCCAATTTGGGTTCCGTGGGTACATAGAATTTGCCGGCTTTTCGTGCCATCCTAGCCATTCGAATTTCAGTTCTGTACATCTGCCTGTATTCCTTATGGTAATGCTTAGCTTTTTCATAGATAAGCTTCCTCCTTGCCTTTTGAAGCATCTTTTGGGCAAACTTCTTTCTCAGGCACTTGATCTTAAGCTCTGAGAAATTCTTTTGCTTTTTCTTAAGGGTTTCTGGCACAGCAGGAACCTTCTTTTTCTTCTCTTCTGCACCCTCCATGGTTCCAGCAGGGAGAGAGGCTGTTTGCACTTTTTTAAAAAAATAATGAAGTATAGTTGATTTACAGTGTTTCAGGTATACAATAAAGTGAGTCATATATATGTATACATATATATTCATTTTTAGATTATTTTCCATTATATGTTAAGATATTGAATATAGTTCCCTGTGATATATGGTAGTAGAGTGTATATGTTAGGCTCAAACTCTTAATTTATCTCTCCACTCTCACCTCGCTATCCTCTTTGGGTTATAGCTGTAAGTTTGTCTTCTATATCTGTGAGGTTTTTTTCTGTTTTTCAAATAAGTTCATTTGTATAATTTTTAAGGATTCTACATATTAACATATGATATATTTGTCTTTGTCTGACTTACTTCACTTAGTGTGATAATCTCTAGGTCCACCCATGTTGCTGAAAATGGCATTATTTTGTTCTTTTTAAGACAGAGTTCTATTTTGTTGTATATATGCACTATATCTTCTTTATCCATCCACCTGTCAATGGACACTTAGGTTATTTCCATGTCTTGGCTATTGTTAACAGTGATGTTATGAACACTGGGGTGCACATATCTTTTTGGATTAAGTTTTCATCTCTTCCAGATATATACCCAGGAGTGGGATTGCTGGATCAGATGATAACTCTTTTAGTTTTTTGAAGAAGCTCCATACTTCTGTAGTGGCTGCACCAATTTTCACATCCACCATATATTTGCACTTTATAATGAAGCGAATGGACATGTTGGAGAGATCCAAATGGCAAGGAAATGAGGGATATTTCTGACCCGTAGTTCATGAAGAACTGCATCTCGTCAACAACCATGTGAGAGAGTTTGAATATGGATCGTTTTCCATCAAGACAGGATCACACTCTCAGCCGATACCTTGATTGCCACCTTGTGAGAGACTTTGACATAGAAGATGCGTATAGACTGTGCCCAGGTTCCTGACCCACAAATGGTGTAAAATAATAAGTGTATGTTGTTTTAAGCTCCTAAATTGCAGAGTAATTTGTTATGTACCAATGAATAGCTAATAGTAGTTATTTAGGGATGGGAACTTGCAAGCTATGTCATGTAGTGATGAAATAAGTTATTTAACTATTGCTTAGGTCTGTAATCAGAGAAGGCAATGGCACCCCACTCCAGTACTCTTGCCTGGAAAATCCCATGGACGGAGGAGCCTGGTAGGCTGCAGTCCATGGGGTCACTACGAGTCGGACATGACTGAGCGACGCCCCTTTCACTCTTCACTTTCATGCACTGGAGAAGGAAATGGCAACCCACTCCAGAGTTCTTGCCTGGAGAATCCCAGGGATGGCGGAGCCTAGTGTGCTGCTATCTATGGGGTCACACAGAGTCGGACACGGCTGAAGCTACTTAGGTCTGTAATGAAGTATCCACTGAGGCAAGGCTCTGGTAGACCCCAGTGGCTGACACCAAAATCTGGCATATAGGAAACAAGGAATTTAAGGAGTATGGGTGATGCCATTGCTTTGAACTCTGCTGGATAATTTAAGGAGAGAGGTTGATAAGCACAAGATCATAAATTCTTATTCCTCTTCCACTTCTTTTTGCTTTTCCTTTTTCTTCTTTTTCCTTACCTTCCTGAAAAATTCAGTCCTAAAGGCATTAGGTAGGACAGAGCAGGGAAGGCATTTGTGCCTGGATTTTAAGGAACTATGGGGACTTAAAGTGGATATTGATGTCTGAATTGGGTAAGGAGAGCACTTGTATAGGAGGACTCCCAGGCATAGAGAGTTAGAGCTTGAGTTGGCTGAGGGGGGGCGTTACCACAGGAAGGGGGCCTTGCATAGGTGTTAGAGCCCAAGGAGGGTGGAAAGGACAGCCCTGCAGAGGTCGCTCAGTGAGAGCATCACAGCCTAGGCATGACATTGACAAGTTATCTTTTGCTCCGTAAGAAATCACCCCCAAATTTAGTAGATTAGAACACTGATCTTTTACTATCTCACAGTTTCTGCAGGTCAAGAATTGAGACCGGGCACAGTAGGAATGGCTTGTCTCGGTTCCTTGACATCTGGAGTCCTAGGTGGCAAACTCGATGGGCAGAGGCTGAAGTCATCTGAGGTCTCAGCTAAGGCTGGGGGATCTGCTTCTAAGGTGGTTCATTTCAGACTTGGAAAGCCAGTGCTAACCTTTTTTTTTCTTCCCATGCGGGCCCACTCAGCTGTGACCCCCTCCACAGGTCTTGGAGGCTCCTCACAATATGGCAACTAGCTTCCTGAGAGTCAGTGATCCTACAGAGTGAGTCAGGAAGAAGTGATCCTTTTTATGACCCAGCTGAGCAAGTCATATGGCATCATTTCCTTCACATTTCATTCAATAGAAGTGAGTCGCTAAATCCAGGCCACAGACAAAGAATTTATTTCTGCCTTTTGAAGGGAAGCATATCAGGGAATTCACAGACCTATTTTGAAACCACCATAGAAGGCATAAAAGTACAGCCTCTATGCTGTACCCACACCAATGGGGTCTCACAGTCTGAGCAGGATGAGAAGGGCATGCACACAAAGGGGAAGCTTCCAGAGCCCAAGCAGGATGAAGAAGACAGGTGGAGAGACAGACTGGTGTGGGGAGTTAGAGGGGAAGTGATGTGAGAAGGCATCTGTGCTTTGTGGGGTGGGAGGAGTGGTGGAGGATAGTTTACATATATGGGATTGATCATATAAGTAAGTATATTAAGGATAACTGGAGTTTTTCACTGTCAGAAGAGTGAGTTACAAATATGGAAATGGAGAAAAATAACATAAATGTTATGTTATTGAATATAGGAGTGTTAACTCATAGTTTTCTAGATAGAGGGATAGGCAGATGTGTGTGTGTATGTGCGTGATTACTATTTGCTGTCTAGGAGGCTTCGAAGAGCAGAATCCTAATAGCAATGAGCATTCCTAGCACTCAGAAATACCATTTCTCCTAAAAAAGAACCAGTGTTCCTTACAGAAATGACAGATTCCAGGCTTAGAGCAGGAAATATACAAGATGAGCTCAAAACATCTTTTTGCAGCAGAAGGCAAAGATTTGCTCAAAGAATGTTGGAGACATGTCAAAAGGACCTGTGAGCCAGCATGAATGGGTTCCTGCTGGCCAAATCTGGGACAGTTTGAACCAGTAAAAAGAAATGACATTAAGAAAGTACAACTAATTAAAATAGGAAAACATGAGTTTGTATGTATTAATAAACAGATAAATTAATTAAGAATGGGGTATTCACAGAGTTTCAAAGTAGGCACAAAATATTTATTAATTTCAAGGAGTAAAAGGTGACTTTACAGTGATGAGGCCTGGCAGACACTATCTTACTTAAGTGGGCAAAATGGACATCACCAGCAATGTGACAAATCAAAATAATGCACCACTGATTGGACACACATGGAAGGAAACAGTATCACTTTGGTGATAACCCAAAACCTAGTCATGAGGAAATAGCAGAATCAAACTGGGAGCTACAAAAAAAAAAAAACTGAGTTATAATCTCCCCAGATGTCACGGGTATAGAAGTGAGGGAAAGACTGAAGAACTGTTACAGAGTGAAGGAAATTAAAATGACATGAAAACTAAAAGCAATGTGCCAATTTTCACTGGATCCTATTGTTCTAAACGATTTTATTAAGACATCTGGCAAAACTTAAATGATCTAAGGATTAGATGGTAGTGATGTTAATTTCCTGACTTTGATAAAGGTTGCCTTATCATAGGAACTAGATCCTAATTTAGTGCTCTTTCAAGGAGTAAGCTCTAATATCCTAAGCACCTGTAATATAGTATAAATTAACTCTCTCCTAAAGATAATGATGCCAAAGGCAATGCCAAAGAATGCTCAAACGACTGCACAATTGTGCTCAGAATTCTCTAAGCTAGGCTTCAACAGTACATGAACCGTGAACTTCCAGATGTTCAAGCTGGTTTTACAGAAGGCAGAGGAACCAGAGATCAAATTGCCAACATCTGCTCGATCCATCGTCAACATCTGCTGGATCATCAAAGCAAGAGAGTTCCAGAAAAACATCGATTTCTGCTTTAATGTCTATGCCAATGCCTTTGACTGTGTGGATCACAATAAACTATGGAAAATTCTTAAAGAGATGGGAATACCAGACCACCTGACCTGCCTCTTGAGAAACCTGTATGCAGGTCAGGAAGCAACAGTTAGAACTGGACATGGAACAACAGACTGGTTCCAAATAGGAAAAGGAGTACGTCAAGGCTGTATACTGTTACCCTGCTTATTTAACTTATATACAGAGTACATCATGAGAAACACTGGGCTGGAAGAAGCACAAGCTGGAATCAAGATTGCTGGGAGAAATACCAATAACCTCAGATATGCAGAGGATGCAACTCTTATGGTAGAAAGTGAAGAGGAACTAAAGAGCCTCTTGATGAAAGTGAAAGAGGAGAGTGAAAAAGTTGGCTTAAAGCTCAACATTCAGGAAACTAAGATCATGGCATCCAGTCCCATCACTTCATGGCAAATAGATGGGGAAACAGTGACAGACTATTTTTTTGGGCTCCAAAATCACTGAAGATGGTGATTGCATCCATGAAATCAAAAGATGCTTACTCCTTGGAAGGAAAGTTATGCCCAACCTAGACAGCATATTAAAAAGCGGAGACATTACTTTGCCAACAAAGTTCCAGCTAGTCAAGGCTGTGGTTTTTCCAGTAGTCATGTATGGATGTGAGAGTTGGACCGTGAAGAAATCTGAGCACCAAAGAATTGATGCTTTTGAACTGTGGTGTTGGAGAAGACTCTTGAGAGTCCCTTGGACTGCAAGGAGATCCAACCAGTCCATCCTAAAGGAAATCAGTCCTGAGTGTTCATTGGAAGGACTGATTTTGAAGCTGACACTCCAATTCTTTGGCCACCTGATGCAAAGAACTGATTCATTTGAACAAACCTTGATGTTGGGAAAGACTGAAGGCAGGAGAAGGGGACAACAGAGGATGAGATGGCTGGATGCCATCACCGACTCAAAGGACATGGGTTTTGGTAGATTCTGGGAGTTGGTGATGGACAGGGAGGCCTGGCATGCTGCGGTTTGTGAGGTCAAAAAGAGTTGGACACGACTGAGCGACTGAACTGAACTGAAGCATAATGATACCAATTATGTGCCATCCTTGGGAGAGCTGGAATAAACAGCCTCTCAAATCATTTTTTCCTCTTCTGTCATTCAGTTGAATGCTGGTTGAAAAACGCTGCACTTTAGTATTATAGGATGATCATGGCAGCAACTTACTCTCAAATGATTCTGGGGAAAATAAAAGTAATTCTGAGATTGTTAAAGGAAATCTCAGAGGTTTCCTTTCCAAGGTTAAAGGAAAGAAAATTGTCATGAGTTTTTTTTGATGTTAGGATAAAAACTTTTATTTACAAATATTTTATTCCTTAAAATATATGTACAGAGAAACGGATTTGGAAAAATATGAAAAAACTCGAGAAGAAATTGATGACACCCAGAAAATCAAAACCAGTTAAAACTATCACAAGAGGGTCAGAGCAAATAGATTGAGGGAGAACAGCTACATTAAATTTCCCTTGAACCTGCTGCCCACTGTTTTTCTTCCACAAGGAGTTAATAGCTAGCTCAGAAATTTCAAGTTATGTATAGTCTTCTACCCTCCTCACCTAGTGGTAAAGTCATTTAGTTAATAAAAACAAAATCAAAGACTTCCCTGCTGGTCCAGTGGCTATGGCTCCACACTCCCACATGCTGCAACTAATCATTTGCGTGTTGTAATGAAGATCGAAGATCCCATGTGCCACAACTAAGACCCGGTGTAGCCAAATAAATAAATAAGTATTAAAAAATAATAAAAATGAAATCAGGGAAAAGGACTGCTTCCATTCAGAGAATACAGTAGGAAAACCACTTGCTCAAAGTGACTGAGAATTCTTTGAGAAATGACATCATATAACCTGGAATTGTGCTTAAAAAATCTCTCACCTTTTGTAGCCACATGGCTGAGGTAGCCAAAAGTCAGACCCAAAGTTTGAGTGGTAGTTTGATAAATTACATGATCAGTTAAAATCATAACCTCACTGTTTCTATGCTGAAAGGCAAGGCAGTGATGAGGATTCTCAAAAGTGAAAGGTGGCTCACACTATTTCTAGCTATGCTCACCCTTGTTTGTCTGAGGAGTCACTTTGCTTGAAGACCCCTTAGAGACTCTGAGGTGAGTTACCTGCAAGAGGGGGTGAATCCCATCTGGTGCAGTATCTAGACCTACTATGAGAACTATGATTCTCAATCTTGGGTACACATTGGAATCACCTGTGCTGTGCTTCTTAGTGCTCAGTCTTGTCCAACTCTTTTCGACCCCATGAACTGTAGCCTGCCAGGTTCCTCTGTCCATGGGGATTCTCCAGGCAAGAATCGTGGAGTGGGTTGCCATGCTCTCCTTCAGGAGGGCAACCTGGAGGTTGCCTGGCAATCTTCTCAACCCAGGGATCGAACCCAGGTCTCCTGCATTGAAGGTGGATTCTTTACTGTCTGAGTCACCAGGGAAGGCTGTAATCACCTGGAGAGTCTTAGAAAACACTGTCTCTGGCTTTCATGTCCAGAAATTTTTATTTAATTACTCTGGGGTTCAATTTACTTCGGGTTTTAGCAACTCCCAGAGCATCTAACTTGCAGTCAAGACTGAGAACTACTAGAGATCAGACCCAGTATATCCCCAGGTCAGATTACAAGATAAAACCCAGGAACAGCCTTTTATGCAAAAAAAAAAAAAATTCAAGATTTTTCTAATTCACATCAGCACCATGTGTTATTTGGAGTTCTGCATAGGAGATTTTTCTTTCCCACTTGTTTATTCAATCACATATATCAGCATGGAGTCACGGACATTTATTTTATATTTAATAAAATATATAAATAAAATAAATTATATGGGTTATCATCCAGTACTACTTTTACTATTCAAATTGCTCCAGCTTTAGTCAATGGGAGCTCTATCAATTGGCTTCTGTGTCCCTTTGACATTCCAGAATTGTGGGGCTTTGGTTTTCAGCACTTTCTTACTTTCTAGTGCTAAAAGATGCTCCAGACTTTTTTTGTATTAATACATTTGTTGCCACAGTCCTAGAATTAGTTATTTCTTCAAGGGACCCTAGTTCCTTTTATTGGAGAATAGTATCTGAAACCAAGAGCTGAGAACCAGGTGTAATATTTATATCCTGTTACAATAAAACAAACAAAACCCCCAAATAAAATTTTTTAAAAACTCTGAGTTCCTAGGGTCAAACTTGGAATCCCTTTCCAGGCGTCCTTTGAGAGTTGGGTTGGATGTCATCCTGATTATCATCTGTTTGGTGACCTCCTTTCATGTGGGCACCAGCCTGGCTCAGGTGGGCATTGATAAAACTAACACTTGACAGTAGTAAGTCCTCAAAGAGGGGAAAGTAAAGGTGCACAAAAGGAGGAGAAATTAATAGAGTGGGGAGGAGCTGGAAGAAATTTCAAGCCTTGAGAGCAGCTCACAGGGTGTCACTCGATTGCAGACTCGATGGCTGTCATCATTTGGACCCCATGCTTTTGGGTTTCCCTGGAAGCACAGCTAGTAAAGAACCTGCCCACAATGCAGGAGACCTGCGTTCGATCCCTGGATTGGGAAGATCCCGTGGAGAAGGGAACGGCTACCCACTCCAGTACTATGGCCTGGAGAATTCCATGGACTGTATAGTCCATGGGGTCACAAAGAGTCGGACACGACTGAGCAACTTTCACTTTCAACCTAAACTAACTTGCTGCCTGACACACTGCAGTCCTCCACAAGCATCCTGCTGATGGTCCCACTCCACTGAGCTCTGAGAAACCCACAGAACATTAGCAGAGCCCTCAGTTTGGGAAGCCCCAAAGCAGTACTCCAGCCCTTCTGCTTGTCCTAGGCAGAAGAGTCCTGCCAAGTTTTGGAGACTTCTGAACCATCCTTGGTGACATCGCCACCAAAAGCAGCATTTGGGAGATTATCTCTAAAGGTGAAGCTATGAAAGAGGCCGTCCATTCAGCTCTGGTCTAAGGTGAGAGGAGAGGGGACAGAAAAGAGCAAAGGAAAGGCCCGGGTCCAGCTGTGTGCTGGTCATGGGGACATAAACCCAGTGAAGAGAAGGGCTAGGAGGCAGTTGGCTCTAGGTCAGAAGGTTCAAGCAGTTGTGTAGCGGTTATGAGGTGATGACCCCTGGCTGTGATGGAGGGTGGGAGGGGTGGGAAACTTGCAAGGGGTAGCTTTCCCCTGAGCAGCTCTCTGCTAACAAAGATACTGAAGCTAGACAGCCCAGGTACATGCTAGGGAATAACAAGTGGGCCATCTTGACAGGAGAAAGGGAATAAATAAGAAAGTGGTGTCTGGGAAGGTTTTGGAATGAGATTCTTACACCTGGGCCCCAACACATTTTGTAGTCTGGACTCTGAAACTGGGTGCAAAGCTGAGAGATTGTGTTAATTTTCCAGGACACATTTAACTGAGCCTATATCCTTTTCTCAAACGTTGAGGCCCGCTGCTGTTTCTGGGAAGAGGGAGTTAAAACTCAAGCTCCCTGGGATGGGAACTTACAGTTTATCAACCTGGCCTCAAGTTGAGTGGCCCCTAACTCACTGGGGCCTCCTAAAACCCTTCCTGGAAGGGGAAAGGGGATTGGTATTATCGTTTTCATCTGACTGAAACTGACAATGCATTACTTTTCTGCAACCCTGGGGGTCCTCTTGGAGGTATCTCCCTGATTCCAGAGAATGAGGTGCAAAGCTTAAGGTGAGTACAGTAGACCCTGATTCATTATCCAGGGGAGACCTGGTCCCAAGGGAAGTCAAGGCCTGGGGAAGCCCAAGGGGCACACAGCTAATTATAATTGCCAATACAAGTTTGTGGAATGCTGTCGGAGTCACCGAAGGGTTTGGGGACAGAGAAGAGATCGCGGGTCAAAGGCCTCATTTTTTGTTGTGTCAGTTTCGGGAGGACTGAGAAAGCAATGCAGCTGTGAGTCTGGGAGAAAGGTGGCAGCAGCAAAACGTGTAGAGACCCCGGTAGAGTGGCACATTCCTAAATGGGCACCGCTCGTTGCCTTTTGACTCCCAGGACCTGCTGCAGACCGCGAGTTCTCTCCAACACTTCCATCTTGAGCCTCACAGGCCGCTCCTCGATAGGACGCTGCGGGCGGTAGGCACGGAGGCGCGGGTGTCCACTTCATCTGAGCTGGCACTGTGCCCGTTGTTGCTAAGCCCTTTTGGACTCAGAAGCCTCAGATAAGGAGATCAAAGCCCAGGTGGGGGTGGAGTGGCCAATCCTGCCGCTGCTAGCTGGTCCCCAGCGGCTCCCGAGCAGGGCGTGAATCAGCAGAGCCGGTGTGCTAGAGCGAAGGCCCACCGGAGACCAAGGACCCCCCCTTGGTTCACCACCCCCATTCGCTCCCCGGGCCACCGCCGAGTAGCCCCGCGTACTCGCTGGGCCATCGATCAGTCCAGGAAGTGCCTGCAAGGTCATCTGCACAACAAAGGCTGCCCCAAGCGGTGCCTTCTGTCTTGTAAATACCAGGCCTTGTCCCTGGCAAAGCGGAGCCCCGGGGGAGAAGCTGCCCGAGGAACCCCGCCCCCACTCCGCATCCCTCCCCGACAACTCCGGAGAGCAGTCATTTGAAATGTTAATGTTTTGAAGCTTCCCTCTGGGACTGAATCAGTCTCCTTAAAAGAAGTCTCTGGGCTTAATAAACAAACCGGCATTTGACTTGGGTGGGAACCGGGTAAACATTTGTTGGTCTGAGAGAGAGGCAGGTGTACGAGGACAAACGCCGGTAGATTATTACACAGCCTCGCCAGTCGCTTTAGAAAGACTTCTTTGTGCACCGATTCCAGGAGAGAGACGTTTTCCCCATCTACAGACCCTTATTTGCACCCTTCGGGCTGAGGGCCCCAGCAGCGCTGGGAGGAATCCAGGCCACAGGTAGAGGGCGGGGCGGGGCAGTGCTGGGGCGGAGCCAAGCCCAGGCCCCGCCCACGGGTTGCCAGGCAGGCTCCGCTCCGAGGCTCCGCAGCTAAGCGGCCGCTGGGATTCCAGCTGTCGTCGGGCAAAACCGATCACCGCGAGGTGTGTGTCTTTGGCCCGTAGGTCGAGCCTAACAAGTCCGGCCTCCGCACCGGGAGGGCACAGAGGGTTGTCACAACCGGTGCTTTTTAAAAGTCTTGGCCTGTGTCTTCCTCCTCAAATCCGATAGTTATCGGGTTATTGCCAAAGTAACATCAAATTGAATTCTTTATTCAGTCCAGCTGCTAGCGATGATAATGGTACCCGCGAACACTCTGGCAGCGCCGACACTCTGCCAGTCACTGTTCGTAGCCCTTCTCATGGATTAATTTGTGATGAGGTGACTCAAGTCGTCAACGCACTTCTTTCTAGAACGGGTACATCACTTACTCCCACTCGTCCTCTCCAGGTGAGAGCAAACTGGGGCAGGCGCACAGGAAATGGGGGTTCCAATTGTGCGGGTATGACTCCAAGGGCTGGGGGCTCCTGTGTGCTGGAGAGGGGCTGTAGAGATCACCTGGGCGCTACTGTGGGCCTGGAACGCTGCCAGGCCCCCACAGTTCCCTAACTTCAACATTCTTTAATCCAATAAGTCCTCCAAAGCAAGGGCTACCTGGTCTTTCAAAGGCTTTGCTTTTCCCTTAAGCTGGGAAGACCCACCAGAGGAATGATCCGGTTTTCAACTACTGGAAGCCAACAACACTCATACATAATGAAGCAAGTCACACAAAAGGAAAGAATTACCTCCCACTCTCCTGGGAGAGGCCCCTCAGCCCAGAGAGTCTCCAAGCTGCCCAAACTATGGGCCAGGTTAGGGTATATAGGGAGTAGGAGGGCTCCCACTCAAGAGTTGGAGTATGTCACCAGAAGAAATCCGGGTCCAGGTTATTCATAAGCATTTCTTAGAAACCCCAATTCCTGCATTTCCTCTGCCTCAAGCTTTGGGTTCCCTGGTAAACTGAGGGACACAGGGAAGGGAAGAGGAGCAGTATAGATGCAGAGGAGCCCATTCTCTATCCCAGCAATAGCATTTGGGTGCTGCCAGAGGATCCAGTGGACAAGGTGGGAAGAGACTATATATCACCTGGTAAACATTAGACATTGTGGCCTCAAACTAGTGAATAAGCCTGGTCTTATAGACACCTGACTGCCCCTTGACCCTCAGGGTTCACAGATACATATCTCCTAGGGGCTCCTAGATTTGTTATATCTTCCTTCAAGGCCTAGTCCTTTCCTGACTTCAACCTGGGCTCTTCCTCTCAGTTCAGTTCAGTCGCTTAGTTGTGTCCACCTCTTTGTGACCCCATGAACGGCAGCACGCCAGGCCTCCCTGTCCATCACCAACTCCCGGAGTTCACCCAAACCCGTGTCCATCAAGTCAGTGATACCACCTAGCCACCTCATCCTCTGTCGTCCCCTTCTCCTCCTGCCCTCAAGCCTTCCCAGTATCAGGGTCTTTTCCAATGAATCAACTCTTCGCATCAGGTGGCTAGAGTATTGGAGTTTCAGCTTCAACATCAGTCCTTCCAATGAACATCCAAGACTGATCTCCTTTAGGATGGACTGGTTGGATCTCCTTGCAATCCAAGGGACTCTCAGGAGTCTTCTCCAACATCACAGTTCAGAAGCATCAATTCTTCGGCGCTCAGCCTTTTTCACTATCCAACTCTCACATCCATACATGACTACTGGAGAAACCATAGCCTTGACTAGACGGACCTTTGTTGGCAAAGTAATGTCTGCTTTTCAATATGCTATCCAGGTTGGCCATAACCTTCCTTCCAAGGAGTAGGCATCTTTTGATTTCATGGCTGCAATCACCATCTGCAGTGATTTGGAGCCCCCCAAAATAAAATCTGACACTTTTCCCACTGTTTTCCCATCTATTTCCCATGAAGTGATGGGACCAGATGCCTTGATCTTAATTTTCTTTATGTTGAGCCTTAAGCCAAACTTTTCACTCTCCTCTTTCACTTTGAGCCATAAGGGTTGTATCCTCTGCATATCTGAGGTTATTGGTATTTCTCATGGCAATCTTGATTCCAGCTTGTGCTTCTTCCAGCCCAGCGTTTCTCATGATGTACTCTGCATATAAATTAAATAAGCAGGGTGACAATATACAGCCTTGACGTACTCCTTTTCCTATTTGGAACCAGTCTGTTGTTCCATGTCCAGTTCTAACTGTTACTTCCTGACTTGCATACAGGTTTCTCAAGAGGCCTTTTCCTCTAAACACCTCCAAACTCTCAACCATATTCTTACTTCTCCAGGTAGGCCTGGACTTCTGGCTTAAAAGGACAGCAAAGGAATGGCATTCCTCTTTGTGGCCTGATATTAAGGGCCCAGAGTAGTACATGTTTCATGCCTGTGACCTTTGGAGAAAGACACCTAAGTAGCTGGGTGACCTTGGGCAAATCATTAAGTTTCCCATCAGCATAGTGGTTGGATAAAAGAACCAAAATCCCTGAAAAGGAGAGTTAGGGAAATCTGCATTGTAAACTCTGCACCTGGAAGCCTGCTTACTTGTTTTCTCACACCCTCTACTGAGGTTCTACTGTATGATAGTAGAGAGAGTAATGTCACTACTATGCTATCATCTGCCCTGCAAGTGAAATACATGAAACCCAATCATCCTGGCATCCTAGCTTGGGTGAGCAGCAGTCAGAGGCAGATTGACTTTCAGAGCAGGTGACAACCCAAAGGCCTGTCTCCTGTCACTGTAGCCAGGCAATCAGCTAACACCACCTCACTGTTTGGGATGGATCCTGCTCCCAACAGGGTATCCCACTGCCTCCTGCCTAGAAGGTGAGCCCAAGCAGATCTTCACTGACATTCAATAGCTTTGTTCGGCTTCCACTGTTTCCATCTCAAGAATATTAATCTCTAGTCCACCTGTGGCTATCAGAATTCTTTTTCAACACTTCCAAGATTAATACATACACCCATCATACCCATTTTCCAAACTTACTAGAAAGAGGCACAAAACTTCGAAACTGCCCAAACTCCATATGCCTGCTTTTCTGTATCTACTTTTAATTTAGAACTATGGAAATAGAGAATGATTGACTTATATGAGACAGTGTATGATTCATGATAGGGTTTCACAAATGGAGAGGAAGAAAGACTTTTCAGGCAGAGGGGACTGAATGAGTTTTGCAGTGAAGGCTTGAGATCCTTGAGTAGTCTGATACAGGTAGAGAGAAGAGGAAGCAGAATGAGAGGTGCAGTCAATGTCATTGCAAATACCAATGGATGTGAATTCACTTCTGGTAGACAGTGGGGAGCCACCAAAGGTTTGTAAAAAGAAGTAAGTGGTTTATTCCATTTATGTTTTATAAATTATCATTATGGTGGCTGTGTGTGAATTTATTTTTTTAAATAGATTTTTTTAGAACAGTTTTAGGTTCACAGAAAAATTGAGCATATAATACAGAGAATTCCCATATACCTCTCTTCCCACCCCCAGTTTATTATTGTCTTGTATTAGCATAGTATATTTGTTACAATTAATGGACCAATATCGATACATTATTAACTAAAGTCTCAAGTTTAGTGTTCACTGTGTTTTATAGTTCCATGGGTTTTGACACATGCATAATATCATGTACACACCATTACAGTATCATTTAGAATCGTTTTCGCTAACCTAAAAAAATCTCGTGCTTCACTTATTCATTACTCTTCCTCCCTCCCTGTAAATCTCTTGGCAATCACTCTATCTCAACTCATCTTGCTTTTCCAGAATGTCATATAGTTGGAGTCAAGTGGTTTATGGACTTTTCAAACAGGCTTCTTTCTCTTTGTAACATGTATTTAAGGTTCTTCCATGTCTTTTTGTTGCTTGATTTCTTTTGGTAAATATATTTCTTTACATTTATCTTCAATACATATTTACTGAACTTTTAGAGCAACTTCTATAGATTCTGTCTGTCCAAAAGAAATACAGTGTAAGTCACAAATTCCTTTTTCTAATAGCTACATAAAAAAGGTAAAAAGGAAATTAACTTTAATAACAAATTTTACCTAACAGTATATTTAAAATATTTTCATTTTATCAATATAAAAATTTAGATACTTTATATGTTTTTTGTACTAAGCCTACAAAACCCAGTGTTTTATACTTCCAGCACATCTCAGGTTGGACTAGCCATGTTTCCAGTGTTCAGTGGATATACACAGCTGGACAGTGAAGTACTGTGCTAGGGTGCTGAGGACGGAGCAGAGAAATAGAGTGGACAAGGTCTCTGACATCACACCATTGACAATCTAGTGTTGGAAACAGACAGTAAAGAAGTCAACAAATCATTTTGGAAAGCAGCAAGTATTATTGAGAAAATAACACACCTCTATTATACTGCGGCTTCCCAGGTGGCACTAGTAGTAAAGAATCTGCCCACCAATGCAGGAGTGGTAAAAGACTGGTTCCATCCCTGGGTTGGGAAGACCCCCTAGAGGAAATGGCACCCCACTCCTGTATTCTTGCCTGGATATCTAATGGACAGAGGAGCCTTGCAAGCTATAGTCCATGGGGTCACAAAGAGTTGAACACGACTGAGAGACTGAAGTACATATCATACAGAGACTGGGAAGCAGATTTAGATTGCAGGGTAGTCGAGAAAGCTGTTCTGAGGCTGAGACCCAAATGAGGAGGCGTTAACCATCAATTATATATTGACACAACAATACTGTATAACAAACCACTTCAAAATTCACAGGCTTAATATAATAGCTAGTTATTATTGCTCATGAGTCTATAAGTCAGCTGGGCAGTTTGTCTGGTCCTAGGTGGGCTCACATATGCAACTGTGAGTAGCTGCAGGTCAGGTGGGCGGATATGCTGATTCTGATTGGGCTTGCCTGTTTGGGATCTGCTAGCTGTTGACTGGTGTAGGATGACCTCAGCTCTTTTCCATATGTCTTCTCATCCTCTAGCAGGCTAGCCCAGGCCTGTTCTCATGGTGGAGGCAGGGATCCAAGAGAAAATGTGGAAGCATTCAAGGTTTCTGAAGGCTCAGGCTCAGAACTATTTATCACTTCTGCCACATTCTTTTGGCAAAGGCAAGTTACAAGGCCAGCCCAGGTTCTGGGAGGAGCTGCAAAGTCACATTGCAAGAGGTGTGTGTATAGGGAGGGATGGAAAATTCAGGCGATTTTGGCAATTCATCTCCCATATTACTTAAAGCTTTCAACACCACCAGGAAGTTATAACAATGCTGAACTTGTCTGTGCCCAATAAAATATCCTTAAAATACAAAAACAAAAGTAGAATTGTAGAAAAAACTTGACAAAATTCCTCTTACCATGAGACGTTTCAAAGTAAGTTTTGCAATTATTGATAGGTTAAGTACATAAAATAATAAGTAAAGATATAGAAGACTTCAACATAATTTATGAGGTATTTAGTCCACAAATACATTCGGCATGCTTTCTCTGTGTGAGGTAGGTGTGCTGGGGATATAGCAGTGAACAAAAGTCAACAATTCCTATCCTCATAGAGTTTATATCCTAGTGGAAGGAAATGAATAAACAAGTTAATGTAAAACAAGTCATGTAAAACAAACATGACTACTATGGAAGGAAAGGATATGGAATGCGGGATAGCAGGGTGAGTTTAAACCAAACAGCATGGACAAGGTAGGTCCTACTGAGGATATGGGAGCCAAGACCTGAGAGAGGCAGAGGTGAGGGAGTGAGCCCTGTTCTTATCTCCAGGACCAGTGGAGGGGAGAGCTGTACAAAGACCCTGAGGCAGGAGCTGGTTTGGCAGGTTCTAGTTGTAGACAGAGGCCGGCTTGGCAAAGTGAGAAGGGATAGGAGTACTCAGGGGCCAGATCATGCAGGGCCTTACAGGCCATGGTAAAGATTTTGGATTTTAATTTTGATGGTGGGAAGCACCAGGAGGCTTTTTTTGAAGGGAGGGGTTTCATAGAGCATTTGGCAAGAGGATCCTGGGGAGAAGAGGACTGTTTCTAGACAAGGGTCAAATAGCCAGACCCTTAGATGGCTAGGTACCAATCCTCATCAGGCAGCCTGTCCCCAAAGAATTTCCCTTGCTTTGTCTTTCAATTACCTAGACAGCAGTTTATTCCCGAAAGCATATCACCACCTCCCGAGAACATATTCCAATTATCCCAGAAAACAAGGTAATTGGGATTTTAGTAGTATTCATCATCTCAATTCTCAAAATGAAAACTTATCCAAAGCAAGAACAAAAGATAGCTCTGGAAAGCAACCCCCCTTCCCCTTGGGAAAACTCAGTCAACAACTTACAGAGTCACAGTTTATGTGAAACTGTTGTTAGTTTCAAGTCACTTTCCTTTCAGGATATAATCTTACACAAAAGAAAGAAATGGGGCTATTTACTCACCAAAGATCCAGGCTCTCATAGAGAAAATAAACAAACAAAATATGTGATATGTTGGATGAGGAGATAAATGCCCTAAAGAAAAATAAGGGGGAAATAGGGAACATTTGAGAATAGGTGTGTCACAATTTAAAATAGACTGGTCAGGGGGAGATTAGCTGAAAAGGCCTATCAGCCCAGTGTTTACAGAACAGAGAGAAGTGTTGGGGAGGATCAGTGATAAAGGCAGGGTTGGCCCCACAGCTTGCAGGTGGTTGTGACAACCACTGATAAGTTAAGTGTATGATTTATTAAGATAATTTTATTCCACATTCTGTGAAAAGGAAAAATTTCCTCCAGCCAAAGTGTGTAGTTCTCTGAATTGAATTATATAAATTGTAATACATTTTACTACACATTATCAGAAAAAAGACTGCACAGCTCTATTTAGCAACTCCAGTTTGGACAGTTCCCATGCCAGGGCTGAAACAAAGGCACAGCAGAATAGATTCTTCTGTTAGTTTTCTTTGCGGGATTTTCTCTTTTCAGCTAGAGTCCATCTGAGTGGAACTCAAGGTAGTAGGGATGCTGTACTCCACTATAGGCGGCACATAGGACAGCCTGCAGCATCAAAGGGTACACACTTAGCTCAGGTTCCTTTTCAGTTTCTGGAATATGTATGAGATTGAATGGAAAACAAAAAGCAGACATCTAAGAGCTTTGCATGGAAGCATAATAGCAAAGAAAAAAACACCTACTGGGTGTGTATGTGAGCAGATTCAAATGAAGTGAAGAGAACCAACCCAGGCGATGGGGAAGGGCAGGAGGATAAGCTGAGGGAACGAAGAAGCCAAAAGCAGTAACATAAAAAAATAAAACAAAAAGCTGCTTGTCCTTGTGTTATCCACACTGGAGTCCAGTTCACTCTCTTTGGGATGGAACTCTGGGCCATGGCCAAGTTTGTTTGCCTCAGTGGAACCAGGGAGGGAAAGGGTAAAGTGGTGGTACAGCCTGCACATCCAGAGTCTGACCTGCCCCCAGGAGGGGCCCTGGAGTGAGCAAGCTCTCCACCTGTCTTTAGTGTGGGTCATATGAGGGTGGAGAGCCCTAGCACAGCTCTTTTCAGTATTCATATAGCAAACTTCTAGACTCAATGCACACATATACAATTTTTTCAAATCATGTAGCAGATTTGTTATTCATTCACTAAGTCATGTCCAGAAGAGTGTCTCTGGTGGCTCATATGGTAAAGAATCTGCCTGCAATGCAGGAGACCTGGGTTTGATCCCTGGGTTGGAAAGATCCCCCAGAAAAGGGCATGGCAACCCACTCCAGTGTTCTTGCCAGGAGAATCCCATGGATAGAAGAGCTTGGTGGTCTACAGTCCATGGGGTGAAGGCGGGAGAAGGGGATGACAGAGGATGAGATGGTTGGATGGCATCACTGACGCAATGGACATGAGTTTGAGTAGGCTCCAGGAGTTGGTGATGGACAGGGAAGTCTGGCGTGCTGCAGTCCATGGGGGCAGAGGTGGACACGACTGAGCAACTGAACTGAAGTCATGTCCAACTCTTTGTGACCCCATGAACTGCAGCATGCCAGGATTCTCTGTCCTTCACTACCTCCTAGAGTTTGCTCAGACTCAAGGTCTATTGAGTCAGCGATGTCATCCTACCACCCCATCCTCTGTCACCCGCTTCTCCTCCTGCCCTCAATCTTTCCCAGAATCAGTCTTTTCCAATGCGTTGGCTCTTCACATCAGGTGGCCAAAGTATTGAAGTTTCAGCATCAGTCCTTCCAATAAATATTCAGGGTTGATTTCTTTTAGGATTGACTGGCTTGATCTCTTTGCTGTCCAAGGAACTCTCAAGAGTCTTCTCCAGCACAACAGTTCAAAAGCATCAATTCTTCAGCTGGGCTTCAGAAGTATCGGATTTAAGAAGGTCTATAAGTAATAATGTGAATTGAATGCTTAAGAAAAAGTTTGATTCCCTCATTAGTTAAAATACCTCGAGCAAATGCCAACATCTTCATTACCTCATTTGTAAAATAGGGATGACAGGTATAGATGTAAAAGACTTCCTCAAGAGACTGGTATTGTATCTAATGCATAGTAGGTTCTTAATGTTCTCCCCCATCCTAACAAAAAGAAATTAGATTGTTGTCAAATGCTTTGAGCCTTCCCTGGTGGTTCAGATGGTAAACAATCTGCCTGCACTGCAGGAGAGCCAGGTTTGATCCCTGGGTCAGGAAGACCTCCTGGAGAAAGGAATGGCTACCCACTCCAGTATTCTTGGCTGGAAAATCCCATGGACAGAGGAGCCTGGAGGGCTACAGCCCATGGGGTAGCAGAGTCAGACATGACTGAGCAACTAACACTGTTAACCTTTAATTTGTAGACCAGTCACCTGGGGGAATCTTGTTAAAAGTGCAGATTCTGCTTTTGGGGGAGTTGGGGTGGGGACAGAGATTCTTACTTTTCCCAGCAAACTTCCAGGTTCTGATTATGCTCCTGGGGGGTCACTCTTTAGTAGCAAAAATTTAACATTGAGTTCCATTATTTAACATGACTACTGCACCAAAAGTTCTCAAAAGGAGTTTCATAGCCTAGCTATTTCTTTAAAAATTTTACTTTTCCACTTAAGCTTCATGCAAAGTCACTGACCCAGCTAAGTGCCAAGCGCCAGCGAGGCCAGGGTGTAATGAGCTGTGTGAGGGCATCATTTGGTCCCAGAGGGTTCACAGTACTCCTTTACAGAAAGATCCTGCAATTGTCTTGCCACCACTTTCAGCTTTTTGATCTTAGCCTTTGCTTCTGATGATAATTACCCCTTAATTAGCACCCACCACCATGTCATCTAAATAATTATAGTAAGTGCAGCTTGCACCTCTGCTGGGAGTCTTCAAACCAACTGATAAAACAAGATGCTATGCCAATTTTTAAAAACTGACCCAATAAAAGTCACATGCTGTGAAACACACAGACCTGTTATAACTTCCATTAGAATAAAGCTATTTAAGAGTTGGTTTTGAAACAATCAAGTGCTGATGTTATTTCAGAAACTGTAAATGTCAGAATGTAAATTTTGCAAGCAGTTGTGCAAAGGTAAAAAAACTCAGTCAAGCTAAAATCCACCTTAAATTTCTGTTGGGAAGGGCTACAGGATGTCTGAACTACTTTTTGTCTGTTTGTATTTTGCCAATATATTGAAGGAGTTTGGTAACTTCTGGGTATACTCAAAGCAAATTACCGTTTGTGGAAGAAGAGGTGGGTTTTTCACTGAAAACAATTAGTAGTTTTCTAATTTCCCAAGTGGATCATCATTCACCCCCTTCACCAAACGGCAGGGCCATCGGAGCCCAAATAATCATGCAACTCTTAGGAGGAAACCAACTGTGTTACTCTTGAGAACACCATCACCCCAAGACTTTACAATTTACTGAATACATTGACAAGGAAAAAACTTTGAACAGCACAAAATGGTGTAGAGAGAAAAATACACTTTCTTCCTTCCCATCATCTACCTCCTTGCCTTCCCCAGAGACAAATCACTGGTTCATAAAATTTTTTATTATGAAAAATTTCAGACATACAAGCTGAGAAATTGGAATAAGCTCATGAATAATAACACAGGATCAGCAATGAAAAACACCCCACTGGCTTGTTTTCCTTTCCCTCCATCAGTGTTTGTAGGAGTTATTCTCCCAGACACTTGATCATCTTATCTGTCAAAACTTATAGTATTTTGCCATTCCCCCTACCTTCTCTCCTTAATCTAACCACATTACCGTCATCACATCCACCAAGGTTGGATAATTCCCTAATACCATTCAATACTCTCAGGGCTCACTTTTAATGGCTTCAGGACAGACTGAGGGAGAAACGAACGACGAAGGTAAGAATCGAGGGGATGCTAGAAGCGCATTAAAAAGCCAGACCGACATCACTTCGGGGTGCGGTCATTGATCGGGTGCCCTGCTACCTGGGTCTCCCAGTTCCCGCCGTCATTAACTGCGCCGGGTCAGCACCAGCCAGTCTGGGTCAAGAGCCGCTCCGAGCCGCGAGCTCCCGGTCTCCCGGCTCCTAGGTGGCGACTCCAGCAGGCCCGGCGCAGCTGTACAACCCACCGTCCCCAGACACCGGCGAGTCCCTGGAGGGGAAACGATTGACACAGCTGCCTGCACCGAGCCCCCAGTCCTCCCCCGCGGCACCTGCGTCTCCCGGCGGGGCCAAGAGCTGGAACTCGCTCGCTCGCGAGCCCAGGCCGGCCAGGCCAGCCGCAACCGCTCCGCCCGCTGCCCGCTCCCGCGCCGGGATCTCAGCACCTAGACCTCTCGGCCCGGGACTACAACTCCCGTCGGGCCCCAGGGCCGGACCAATGGCGGGCGCCGGAGCATGCGGGACGCGGCGCCTGCGCGGCGGTTTGAGTAAGCAGCCGCGCGATTGGCTGCGGGGTCGGGCGGCCGCGCGGGGCCTGTGGGAAGCGGAGTGACGGAGCGAGCGGCTGTTGGAGGAAGGAGGTGGGGGCCGGGAGCGCAAATGGCGTTGAGATGGTTCAGGGCCCTGTTCAAACTCTAGCGCTGACCATTCACCGACGGAAGCGGCGGCGCAGGAGGCGACGGCGGCCCATCGGGGGCACGTAGCGGGCTCCGGTACCAGCTCCAGCGGCGGCGGCAGCCAGGGAGGCCTAGGCTCGGGCCCGGCCGGCGGCGCTCGAGGCGGGGAGGGAAGTTGCGGTGCCGCCGCTCCTCCCCCCCTCCACCGGGTTTCCTATTTACCGAGAGCCGAGTCGCGGGTTCTGACGGTGGCGGAGCCCCTTGCCTCTTTTCGCTCACCAGCCGGCCCCTTTCTCCCGCGCGGGGCTCCGCCGCCCGCCCGTGGGCCGTTGGGAGCGGGAGAGGCGGAGGCGGCCCGAGGCTAAAGCACCCGCCAGGCGCCGAGGGTAAGTGAGGTCTCGGGCGGCTGCCTAGGCCCGGAGCTTGCCGAGGGTGGAGGAGGCAGGGGTCTGGGAGGGGGTGATGAAGTCCTTCTATCTCACGCACCCGGTCTCTGAGGAAGTTGGGCAGCGGAACGGTCTGAAGAACTCTTTTTTCCTCTTTTCCCCTTTATTCTGAGTTCTTTCTGGGCGACGGCTGATTTACTTCCCTCCCCAGGCGCGGTCAAGTGTATTGGTTTCAGGCCGAAATCTTCTGCTGTCTTCCCTCCGCCTCTGGCCGCCACTGAGGCCTTCCTCTACCCTGGGGATTCGGTGGCAGAGGCTTCCGGGGCGTCGGAAGCAACATCCCTTTCCTGGGAGGTGGGGGTGGGGAGGAGAAAAGTTGCGTGAGCTTCCAGGGGGAGGAGGGCCGCTTCTCCCCGCCACCTCCTAGCGCACCGCCGCCCCCAGGTGAGGATTTCTGGGTGGCGAGGTTTGGCCTTTCCGGCTTTCATTCCTTCAGGGAAGCCCCTAAGCCCATGGAGATCTGAAAGACGCTGGATTTGGTTGGGGGTTAAGCGTGAGGACTTATTTATTCCAGCGCACTTCCCCGAAAATTCGACAAGCTTTGGGCTGAGTCAAAGGCCCAACGACCAAAAAGACTTAGTTGTGAATCCTTCTTTCCTTTTTGGTAAGGTAATCTTCGGAGTTTGAAGCCTGAGCAAGATAGCCTGTGTTCCTAAATATATTTGAAATATAATGTCAAATACGTCTACACACTTATCTTTGAATTTCTACATACTTTATACTTTAGTCTTATTTAGATAATGCCATTGCAATTGTCTGTCTAGTGACTTAAAAAAAAGACATGGAAAACTGTATAAAGACCAGCAAAGGGGATATTATATAATGAACTCCCATGTATTCATCTTTCAGACTCAACAGTTAATAACTCTTAACCAAATTTTTCTCATCTCTGCATTTTCCATTTCACACACCTTAAAGCTGGAGAATCACTGACATTATTGCATCAGTATTTCAATATCTATTTGTCGAAGGCATAGGTTCTTAAAAAAAAAAGCGTATTTTATCAGTTAAAATAATTAACTCCTTGCTGTCAGGTATTCATTGGCAGACTTGTCACAGTGAATGCTTTATGGTTCTAGGACCATTTTTACCGTGAGTTTTTTTGGTGTGGACCTAAAGTAGTCCCAAGTTTAGGTTTTTGATTTGGCCTTTAGTCAGAATTTTTAGGTAATTACCATGTTAGTGTTTCCAAAACATTTTAGCTTTGTTGGTGTATATGTAAATGTAGGTCTGTAGATTAGGGCTGTACATTCAAGGAGGAATGAAAAGAAATGACTTATTTTGTGTTTTTGGTAGCTGCCAAATACACTTAGTTTTTTTAGGTTATGCTTAACAAGAAAGACAGGATTCTTTAAATTCTTGTGTAAATCTGCAGTAAGGGGGAAATAGATATCCCTTAGGAAAATGTTTTTTGACATGTTAAAAAGTCTTCAGACAAATTAGAAACAGTTTTCTCTTTAAGTAGATGGGTATAATGACTAAATTAAGTATTATTTTGTCCAATTAGAATTAGCTTCTATCCAAAATATGAGAGAGGGCAAATTCCTGTGTTGAATATATAGGGATTCCCTATAAACTGGGAGGATTAAATTAATAAAGGGAAACATGTAAGCTAATAGATAAAAACATTCAAAAATATAGGTCAAAATATCACTCTGATTGTTGTAAATTTCAAGAGTATGAAGTTTTTTTTCAAGCCCTTAGGCAGTTGTTCACTTTTTTTCCTGGTTGTATTTAATTTATTGATATTTAAACTTTAGAAGGTCAAAGTGTGAGTAATGGATAAGGACTGATAATGTTTAAAAAATAACTTGTTTGACTCTCTATTTACTGTCTTGAAAATTTTTTTGTCCTAGTACTTAGCATGTAGATAAATCATTTTATCCTATCTTAAATCAGAGAGGAAAATGAAGTCACATTTTTTTTTTTCTCTTAATAATCCCTGGACCAGTCAGTGTAATATGCTGGAGTTAACTAGCTTCAGAAAATGTAGTTCAGCAAATGAGCACAGCACTATGAGGACAAGGAAGGGAGAATGAGTATGGTTTCTTGCACTAAGGGAAATGACCTAGTATGGAATATTTTTCAAGTCATAGTTTATATTATGTTAGACCAAAACTCAGGATCTTTGAGGTTGGATTAAAAGTAGCAGGTTCTAATATGTGAGAAAATAGCACCAGTTTTCTGACTTTTCACCCCTCATATGAGTAAGTGCTCTGAAATTTCAAAGGACTATGTTTAGTCAATTACTTGACATCTCTAAGATCCTGAAAAAAATTAACATTTTGTGCTTAAGATTTTATATTAAGGGTAATTAGCCTATTCAGATTATTTTTTATGGTAAAATTGATAGAACAGTAAGTAGATTCATTTGAAACTTTTTTTAAAAAAGCGATATTCCATTATAAGTTGGTTAGCTGTTAGGCTTTCTTGTTCTGAAAATAGTCCACGAATATGTACTCCTAAAAAAGATTGATATAAATATATAGGATTAAAAAATGAGCCTCTCTATACTCCCTCCCCTTATTTATTTAACTGTTTTTAAAGATTTGTGTCTTGAATGTGGAAAGCTGTATGGGAAGAATCCCTGTTTTCTTATTTTTATATTCCGTGTTAACACTTGTTAAATATTTGATGATTATATATTTTCTTTTTTTTTCCCACAGAGAATATGAAACAGATGTCAAAATGACATCCAGATTTGGGAAAACATACAGTAGGAAAGGAGGAAATGGAAGTTCAAAGTTTGATGAAGTCTTTTCCAACAAACGGACCACCCTTAGCACAAAGTGGGGAGAAACCACATTTATGGCTAAATTAGGACAGAAGAGGCCCAATTTTAAACCAGATATCCAAGAAGTTCCGAAGAAACCTAAGATAGAAGAAGAAAATACTGGAGATCCTTTTGGATTTGATAGTGATGATGAATCTCTACCAGTTTCTTCAAAGAATTTAGGTAAAGGTTTGTCTTATACAGAATCTAGTGAAGCTGCTCAGTTGGAAGACGTCACTTCTGTACTTGAAGCTAATAGCAAAATTAGTCATGTGATGGGTGAAGACAATGTTGTATCTGATAAATGCTTACGTTTGGAGGATACTTTGCTTGGGAAAGAAAAGAGCACAAACCGTGTCTTAGAAGATGATGCAAACAGAGGTAGCTGTGCTAAATTAATGACTTCAGGTAAGTTTTGATTTTCTTTTTTTTCTTCTTCACAGTGACTTCATTCTGAGCCAGGAGAGTTTTGTGTAATTTAGTCAAATGATTTTGACTTAGATTCTGAAATATTATACCTCTTAAATTTTCTTTCTGCCTCTATAATGGGGACCAAAGATAATTTTGTAGACGAGATTTAAGAAATTAAACCAATTAGGAGTTGAAATTTTACGTGGGAATTTTCAGACTGTACATTTTGGGAATGATCTTTCATTTGTCCTCACTCCAATTCTTGTTAAGAAACATCTCTTTGTCATGTTAGGATTGCACAGTATCTCACTTCTGTTATTACTGTGGAGAATTTGGATGGTTACTGATAATGAAAATGAGATGGGCATTTACAATAAGGTTTAAGTTTAGGGGTGTTAGACTATTTTCCAAAACTAGAAAGATTAAGGAGGTATTAAGTGGAAATGTAGAATTGAACTTGACTGCAAATCGAAATTAGTTGGGGGTTTGGTGCCAGTAGTAATTTGTATTAACAGATTTTCATCTACAAAACCAAACTGTATTTTTAAAATGTTTGTTTGTAAATCTGGCATCTAGTGTTTATTCCTAAAACAATATATTTTACTCGTTTTTGTAAAGGATTTGAGACTTACAGTAATAAATGATAAACTGCAATTAATTAAAAGACTGTAGAGCTTAGATTGGAGATGGCAAGGGAGATAACTTGTGGACTTTTATCAGTATAGAGCTGAGCAATAAGGCTCACACTTTGTTCTGAAACAAACCTTAGTTCTTGACTTCTTCGGAAAATTTAGTGATAATAAAAGGTTACATAGTGCTCAAATTTTAAAAAGATGTAAAGACAAAACTTCCTTGTTTTCTTGAGAGGAAATTGTCCTTTGGGGTCTTCATAAGGCACCGTCTTTCTATAAGGCATCTTGAATACTTTGCCTAGCATAGTTCCACTAAAAAATGCTGAACATTTTTCATTCTTTCTCATCCTTGGATGAGAGGATGAACCAGCTGTTACTGTCATTCCCTTGATCTGGTTAATTCTGATTTGGCTCTTCTTTCCTTTGCCCACATTTCTCCTGAGCTGTTGTTCATAACTTAAGATTAGATTCAGTTTTTATTAAAATGAGCAGAAAAGCAGTTTCCCAGATCAGCTCTTAAAAATGTTTTCTAATCATAGAACCATTGAGGCAAAATTAACTTGAATTCAGCTTTCTTAGCTTCATAGATGAGATTCAAAGAGGTTAAGCAACGGTCCAGTTTGGGTAGTGGCAGAGTTGGAATGAGATTCATTTATTGATTTTTCAAAACTTTGACCACCTACGCTGTGTCCTCCACTGTGTTAGGCTCTGGAAATGCTATTCCATGTCAGTTATCTAGTGTTATCAGTCCTCAGTATGAGGCAGATAGGCTGGAGAAAGGAAGATGAGGATGGAGAAGTGGTGAAGTGGGTTAAGGTACACAGACACAAATTTCTCAAACACTATGTCTGGAAAAGAGAGGGGCATCCCTGACAGGCAGAGGGTATCAGTAGGATAAATGTTTAGGTATGGGGGAACAGGAACTTGGAAGTGAAATATTCAAAGGCAGCAATTGCTTATATAGTCTTGCTGTTGTTAAACCTACACATGTCCAGACTGCTATTTGAAGTTGTTTGGTGAGAACTGGAAACAACTTTTTCTGTGAAAATGAGGTTTTAGCTTCCCAGTGTAATGTAGCTAAATTGTAGTTCTGGTGGGGATTCTGTGGACTGACTGGGAATCCATACTCCGTTATAATGGGTTTGTGAGGGGAAAATGTATACTAAAATACAGAAAATAGATGTTCAAGAGCATCTTGCTCATCTTTCTTCACAAGGCAGCCTTAGTCGGAAGGGAATGGTGTAGCAGTGTGAATATTTACTTTCTTCTCTCCCTTGACCATCCAGAGCTACAGCACCCCTGGTAGCTTGCTGTAGGATAAGAAGGGAACTTTGAGGGAGTACTTCGAATTCTGATGGTCTTACCCTATCCCTAACATGTAAAAAATAAACTTAAGTTTATGTTAATAAGTGCAGGGAGTACTTCCGAACTTTATGACCTTCCTTTTTTGCCTGTCTAAAATTTGGGCATCTCTCTGTGCCTAGATTTTTTTTTTTTGCATTATGTCTGTCAGTTTGTCATTGCTTTTACTAGTATTCAGAAAACCTTCTGATTTTAGTTGGAATTTAGAGATTCAGACCTAAGGTTTGAATAAAAGGGGTCTCTATAAATCTAAAGTGGCTTCAAAACTTTTTTTGAGTTAGAGATCTTTTGAGAATGATGAAATTTTGGACTTCAGATTAAAGTGCTGTGTACCCATTTAGGTCTCAGAAGTTCTTTGGAGGTCATTTACAGGCATTTTATTTAAGAACCTATGAGAAATGTTATGATCATTCTGTTCAAAGTGCACAAGTTAGGTTCTTTAGTATCCTTCCAGTGGGATATTCTTGCTCATTCATACCATTTTTTGCTGCAGAATTACATCACATCCGTGAAAAGGATTTATCCAAGCTCAGGCTTATATCATTTTTCCTGACCTTAAGTTTTAAAGTAGATCTCTTTATAGGGTAGTATATGGTTAACTTTTAGGTGCTATTAAAATTCTTTGTTTTAAATGTTTTATACCAGATAGTGCTTTTAAAGATTGTGGCTTATTTAAAGAGGAAATCCAGAGTGAGGTCATGATAGAATATAGTGGTTGCTGTTTTCCAAATGCTTGATGGGCAAGGGACCCCATCAGGATTAGTACCCACGCAAGAGTGCAAACTAAACGAGAACTGCAGGGAAGGATTGAGTTGCTAAAACATCCTAATCTTAATTTTAAAAAAAAGCATAACTTTTAGTGTGGAGCTTTTAGACACATAAAAATAGAACATTAAAAGAACCTCATGTGCCTGTTTTCTAGCTTCAGCAGTTGTCAATATATGGCAAATCTTGTTACATCTATTGTATACACTGTTCTGTCTCCTAGATTATTTTAAAGCAGATTTAGGATATCTTACTTTATCTGTAGCTATATTAATTGCAGTTTTTATTAAATCCAGTGAAATCTCAAACAAATGTGAAACTTAAAAATGACTTAACAGGACCTAAAAATTTGGCCTTTTGAGAGATCTTGGAATATTTTTATAAAGTTTGACATCCAGAGCTATGTGCATTAGGGGTAAAAGGAAGCTTTTCTTGCCTTTTATATACAGCTACTCCTATTTTCCATCTTTGTGCGTTCTGCTATAGGTTTTTAATCTGGGTTCTAGAATAAAGTGTGCAAAGACTTGTATTTCTGCTTGGCACACTTTCCTTGCTAGCCAGCTGGGATTCAGTCTACATATCCTGCCAAATATTGAGATAACTATGGCATAGGCTCTTAATTTGCATGCCTGTCTTTGTAGCCAATTTTTTTTTTTCCATTTGCTTAAAACTACTGAGTATTTGTATAAGTTAGAGGGCTGTTACTGTCAGGAAATTAGAAACTTTGATTTAGAACTGAAGATCCTTTTTAGAAAGGGAAATGAATTGTTCTATTCCTGAAAGCTTAAAGTAGGCCAGGGACTTGTGACCTGAGAGGAGATTGACATCTACTCATTGGATAAAGCACAGGTGATTAATGAGGATTAAAGAATTCTGCAAGTATAGCATTGGTAAGAGTTACCCGTCTTTATTTAGATCTTGGATGTATTAGAATGTATATAGAATATACTTGTCATTCCTAAAATCAGCTTCTTTTAAGGGAAGAGGGTAAGATGCCTGTTGTTACTTGTGCTAAGCCCTTTATATCAGTTGATCTTTAATCGCAACTATTTAAGGCAGGCTTTATTCCCATTTTAGAGGAGGTAAAGCATATTTCAAAGAAGTTGAATAACTTGAACTATTAAGTAGAAGATCTGAGAAACACCTAAAGTGTTCTTTCCATACAGTGCTGCTGTATTGTGATGTGAATGAACTTAATTTGATCATATTTAAAGCTTTATATTTAAAATAACAGGCTTTCACTGTACGAGTTTTTTCTTGAAGTTGGAAATAACTTGGAAAAATAACAAATTATGTGTTAACCTCTTGCCTGTGTTTAAATAATTTTCTTTTTAGTAAGAATGGTGGCCAAACCATTTATAAATACTGAAGAAAGCTGACCTTAGTTTTTGCTAATAGTTACCTCTATTTGCTAATTTTTAAAAATTCTGTATGGAAGTTTAATAGTATGCAAATTCTGAAAGAGACACTGTAATTTCAAGTAAATAGATTTGTTTTAAAGTAGTTTCTTGTAAAAGATTTTCTTAGTGAATGGAGGTTCATTCTCAGGGTTTGAGCAATAACACAAGTGCAGGTAGTCACTAATAATGTAACTTGAATAGAAGTGAGTACACAATGAGCGGTGTGTAGAATGGGAAATGGGCTTGGTAGGTGTACACAACTTGTTAAAGATATTTGAAGGAGAGAAGAAAAGGGGCAGCTGGAGGTATATGAAGGGTTCTGGAAAGTTTGATTGTATAAGAGTCTTGAAGCATAGCATCCAAAGCCTAGAGAGGGAGAGTGATCTTGGGAGAAGGGACGCTGCATTTCTTGGCTGGGAGGAAAGGGGGGTGAAAATGTGAGTTTAATGGGAGGATGGAAGATAAGGTTGTTTATGAACCCAAACTGCTTCCCCCATCCCCCCATCCTTTCTTTTTTTATAAAGTGACAAAGGAAGTCATCTCTGAAAGGGAGAAAGCAAAAAGGATGTGTGTGTGTAGTGACTGGAGGGGAGAGGCAAAGTGTTCAAATAGATTTTGGAGAAAGTGGAAAAGGAAGGATCTGTCTAGAGAGAGAGTAGAATTTCTGGACATCATTGATGCCTTAGTTGAAGGTTGTTATCACTGAAAACTCTTTAGTACATGTGTTTTCTCCTCTCCTTTAGTAGGCCCTGTTAGCCAGAATCTGTACAAAATATAGAATATTGGCTAGAATAAAAAGAATTATGCTGGATTGGCATTTTATCTTACTAGATATGGAATGACCAGATAGAGAAGAAAGAGAATTTAGGTTATGGACCAGAGAGTGATTGAAATGATGAACTGTGTACTTTAAACTTGACTAACTGGACAGAGGTGGGTGGATAGGAGAAAGAGAAGAGAGGTCAGTATACTAAGAGTCTTAATAAAAGCCAAGAATAGGATTCCTGAGACAAGTTGGGTAGTTGGTAGTAATTATGGATTGTCTTATTCTGATATTTAAGAGTTGAAGCATTTTAGGATATGACAAATTCCTGGAGGAAATTGTGAACTGGTGACTAAGGTAGAATGTAGAAGACTTGACGGGAGAATCAGGAGCTGGGAGTTCAAGGGGTTAGAAATTGGTGGAATTCAGGGTGATAGCAGAAGTGGCATGGAAGGGTAGATTATAGATGACAGATAAGAGGAATATTATAGGGTAGCTAGATAGGTGACATATGCCTCAAAGGAGTGGACTTTTTTTATAAGAGAGGGGACTAGTGATAGTTTCCTAAAAGGCTCTGGAGAACCAATATATGAGTAACTGCAAACCATCCTTCTCTGAGATACTGGAAGGATGCAGATACTGCTGCATGAGACGTGGCATTCTTAGGTCTCAGTTAGGGCAAGGAAGTGGTAGGGGGCATGAGCCCCAGGTGTATGTGAGTGCTGATCACTGAGGCTTGGATACTCTGGACTTAAACGCTGTGAGGTAGTGGGGGGCAGTGGGTTGTTGAATAGAAGATGGGAAAGAAGTATAGGTATATTTCGAGTGTTACAATAGAGGAAGAGGTAGATGGCAAGTTTGCGTTTTGATTTATCAGTGAAGGTCCCAACTGGAAACATGGCATTAGGCTCTTAACAGGAGATTTATCTTTATAATGGCTAATTGCAAAGGTGTGTGAGGAATGTTAGGGAAAGCATAACCTGGGTTAGCCGCATTGGAGCTCTTCTGTGGTGGGTCCTTCTTCCCACCTCCAACCCTGGAATCTACTGATGAGTCTTCTGCTCCTGTAGCTTTGTTTTTTCCAATATTTCCTATACAAAGGGTCATTCAGTATGTAGCAGTTTCAGCCTGGCTTTTCATTTAGCATAATACTTTTAAAGAGTATTCCATATTGTATGAATCAGTATTTTTATCGTTGGGTAGTATTCCATTGTATGAACCATAATCTATTCACTATTTGAAAGACATTTGAGTTTTCAGATTTTGGCAATTAATGAATGAAGTTGCTTCCAGTTCCACCTAGGTGTGGGTTGCTGATCGTGAAAATATTGATCCTAAATTTAAATGGTTGCAAAGGATATAAAATTTCTGCCAAATAATAAAATAATTTCCTATAAGTATTGGGACTTTATTATATTTATTTATATGCTTTTAAAAGATATTATATTTATTTTCATTTATTATTTGGTTGCACCTGTGGCATGTGGGATCTTAGTTCCCCAGCCACGGATCCAATCCATGACCCCTGCATTGGAAGCATGGAGTCACATTAAAAAAGTGAGAGGAGGTTTTTCTTTAACAACCAGAAGATTTACAGCACCCTTTCTCTTTTTTGAAACTGTGTTTTTTTTTTTGGCCGCGTGGCATGTGGGATCCTAGTTCCCTGACTTCTGTGCCTTGGAAGTGTGGAGTCTTGACTGCTGGACCGCCAAATCCCTTGAAATTGTATTTCTATCCCACTTCCCCTTTAGGATTTTACCCTAATGAACATGTCTGTTAATGGTCATCTCTTCATAATTTTGTAGTACAAAATGCATACTTTTTTTGTGTATAAGTTTGTGTGCTAAGTCACTTCAGTTGTGTCTGACTTTTTGCGACACTGTGGACAGTAGCCATCCAGGTTCCTTTGTCTGTGGGATTCTCCAGGCAAGAATACTGAAGTAGGTTGCTGTGCCCCCTCCAGGAGATGTTCACCTAGGGATGGAACTGAATCTCTTACCTCTACTGCATTGGCAGGTGTATTCTTTATCGCTAGCACCACTTGGGAAGCCCCATATATAAGTTTATTTTTTTTTTAAATTTTTTTATGTTGTTATTCGGCTGTACTGGGTCTTTGTTATGGCCTGTAGGCTTAGTTGCCCCGTGGCATGTGGGATCCTAGCTCCCCAACCAGGAATCAAACCCGTAACCCCTGCAATGGAAGGCAAAGGCTTAACCACTGGACCATCAGGGATGTCCCCATATATAGGTTAAAATGTAAACTTTTAAGAATTTTCTGTGATTCTAATGTTCAAAGTATTTGAAAATTCTTCTAGATTGTTATCACCACAATTATTAGTGTATAATTGATCAAATTAGTGTTAAATTAATTATTAGTTATAATTAGTCAACTGCATTTCAAAGGCAAAGTTTATTGGAAATGTACCTCTTAATGATATGGGTAAAGCTGTTTTCAATTAGTTTGTGTATATATGAATAAATATTATTGCTGGAATTAAGAAAAAGCTCTGACATCAGTCTGTTCCTATTTTTTAATACATGTAAATATGGAGGTACTATATTGATAAAAAATAAAGAGTGGAAAGAGTTTTGCTATAGTAGTTTCTATTTGGAAAGCAATAAATAATTAGAACCACCTGACATGCAATGGATTTGTTTCCAGGACATTAGAGTTAACTCAGTTATTAAACATGGATGCCAGTAATGTGTCATTATTTCTTTACTGTCATGCCAGAGTAGGAGCAATATTCATAGTAAGATTAGGGATAAGTGAGTGATATGCCATTATTTGTAATGTGAGAGAATAATTATTAATCCCAGGTAGGTTGGTACATCAGTTTTTGGACCACAGTGTATGCGAAAGGTGGGGATTTAGAAATGAATGTCCCTAAAATTTGGGCTTCCCTAGTGAGTCAGAATCTGTCTGTTAATGCAGGAGCCACAGGAGGCACTGGTTTGATCCCTGGGTTGGGAAGATCCCCTGGAGGAGGAAATGGCAACCCACTCCTATATAATCCCATGGACAGGGGAGCCTGATGGGCTACAGTCCGTGGGTTCTCAGAGTTGGACACGACCGAAGTGACTGAGCACACGTGCACATAAGGAAGATGGGGATTTAGAAATGAATGTTCCTAAAATTTAATTGTGCCTTTTTATGTTTAGTGTGCCTTTCTATAACTCCAGGAGTCTGTGTATATAGTTGGAAGAGTTAATTTTCTGTGTGGCTCCTTGGTTGAGGATTGACTTGGGTATGTGGGTGTGTTCCCTGTTCTTCTGCAAGGGTGGGCAGAGATACGAAGCTTGAGCAGGAGGCCATGGGAACAAACAAGCTTCTTGGTGTGTGGGTGGGCAATGGCAGTGGGCCATAAGGTTCTCCAAAGGCAGCTGCTGATAGGGAATGAGAATTGAGTTGGACTGTTGTGTGTAGTGGGCCCAGCTGAATGGTTCTTTTGGAGTTGTTTTATCTTTAACATTACATATAGACTTTGTGTTTGATAAGTATGTTTTATAGATAATTAAAAAATTATAAAATATAACTGACATTGCCACTTGAAATACTTAGCATTTTTTTCAAATACTTTTTACCTTCCAAATCTTTGAGTAAAACTGATCCACTGAGGAAGATGTGCCATATTTTTCCTGTCACTTCTTAGGTGCCCCTTATAAATAGCCACACACCTTTGTTGACAGTGAAAAATCAGTTTCCATTCATAGAAGTATGCTCTTGACAGTTTCTTATGTGTGTTTTCATAATCTTTAATATGCACAGCATGTAAATAAATGTATATATCCCTAAAAATACAAACACATAAATGACAGTGTGGTATATATGTGTGTATATTCTGTATGTATATGTGTACAGAAAAATCATTAAGATATACACATCAGTATTTATAAAATCCACCTTGTTCTTCATGGTTTTCTATTATATGAATATACCATACTTAAGTCTCTTAGGAATAGTTTGGCTGTTTCTAATCGTTTGCTACTAACAAAGAAATGCTATATGGAACATCATTCTACTTTCATCTTTGAATATCATGTTCTCACATATAGTGGTAGAAAATGTTTCCAGAAGTGGAATTGAAAGAGCATAACTATTCAAATATTCAGCTGATATTGCAATATTTCCCACTGACACTGGCTTTTTTCCCCTAGCATTATTCTGTTGAACTTTGGAGTTTGTCTAGCTGAAAGATAGAAAAAAATGTCCTCTTTATTTTGAGGGTTTATTTTTTTCTACTTTAGAGTATGTGCAGTTTTATTTTTTTTAATGTAAATAAAATTATCTGCACATGGTACAAAATTATAGTGGTTAAAAGCTTCCCACCTCCTTTTTCTAGTCATGCTGGTTGTTCTTGAAGTGACTGACCATTCATAATTATTTTTGTTATCCTTTCTGACATATGCTGTGTATCTACAAGAAGTTGAAGCAGTTACAAACTTGTGTGTGTATTAGATCTACAAAATGATGACATGCTGTTTTATACCTTGCTTTTTCACTTAATATGTATTGGGAATAAGTCTATGTCAATATATGGAAGTTTTCTTTCTGGCCTCCTCCTTTTTATTTAAAAATACTGTTGCATTCATGGTATGTCAATTCCCTCTATGTTTTTTTTGCAATTTCTTAGCCAGTTCCTTGTAGACGTCAGACTTGGGGTTGTTTCCACTGTTTTTGTTTTCTTTAAAAAGTTGCTTTATTTTTTAGACTGTAAACACCACTTAATAACTGTGTGGCTGTTAACTGAAATCTACTGTCCCTAATGTGCAGAATGGAATACAGGTTCATATTTCCTTATCTGAAACATTTGAGGCCAGATCTGTCTTGGAATTGGGATTGGTTTGGAATTATAAAGTATGTTTTTTTTATATGAACCCCTGTCAAGTGCTCGGCAGCATGCTACTTAAAGACAGATGTTTATTCAGAAAAAGAAAATACTATCAATAGCCTTACTTAGATGAGGTCAGGGTTTTGCTTCAAAACGCATTATCAGAAAACTTTGTTTTCAGAGCTTTTTGGATTTTCCAATTGTGGATAAAGGCTTCTGAACTTGTAATAGTATCTACATCAGATGGTTGCTATGAGATCAAATGAATTAATGGATGGAAAGTATTTGGGACAGTACCAGGCACATACTGAGGGCTTAGTAAGTATAAATATAGTTCAGCTTTGTTTTACTTTCTTTTTCCAGTTTATTGAGATATAATTAATATATAATGTTGTCTACTCTTGATTTTTAATCGTGAATGAAATTGAGTATCTTTTCAGAAGTTATTAATTCATTCTATTTCTTTTTCTGTTGATCTCTGTGTCTATACCTGGTTTTTCTGCTGGAACATTGATTGACTTAACTGATGCATAAGAATTCTTATGACACCACTGTATTAAGGAAATAAGCCTTTTCTATTTCCTTAATGATTGATGATGATCCTTTTCCATGCTTATTTTGGTATCAGTATAGTTTCTTTGATGTACCCTCACATTTCTTTGCTCATTTTTAATTGAGTTGCTTATTTTCTCGTTGAACTTTAAAGAGTTCTTTATTCTGATAAAAGTATTGTATCTGACATTTATTGCAGATATTTTCTGAGTCTGTGATTTGTTTTTGCTTTCTCTTAACAGTGTTTTTTGCAGGGCATAAGTTAGTTGTTTTGATCAAATCCCATTTTATCAAGTATTTCTTTTATGACAATAGAGTACACTCCTCCCTAGGCATCCCCTTCGCTGGACAGCTCTAGTTAATCTTGAATGCTGTTGCTTATCAGTCCTTATAGTTTCTATGAATTGAATGATGTCTATAGATTTAATAAGTTTGTTTCCTCTTTGCATGACAGCCATGCAGATATTGAGAGGCAGTTTCCAATGTAACAGTGACACACCTCACCTCCTGCCCCCAGGTTAAATTTTTCTGGTTACCTCAACTGCATTTCATGGGTCATGGTCTCCAAAGCCACTTCTCCGTGATCTTTATAGTCTCCTTAGAAGTCAAAGGTTTTGTTTAAATGTAGACATCTGCATATCATGTGATGCTTATTGCAATCTGTCCAACATGTTAGATTTTTAGCTTCATCTCATCTGGACTTCTATTAATATGGGTTAAGATGGTTTATTTAGTATTGAAGTTTCCAGCAGCCACCACTAGAGGTAGTGTAATACATTAGAATTTGATATGGTTCTTTTTGTGAGGTCAATTGGTCATTGGTTCAGTTGGCAACCTTTGTTGTCATTGGCCCCTCTGGGCTGCTTTATCTTCATGTGTATAATGCTGGATTTGGTGAACAGTAAAAGGAGATATCTTCACTTTCTTCTAAGAATGGTGGAGGTAGTATATATGCTGTTTGTATAGAGACTGCTGCTGCTAAGTCACTTCAGTCGTGTCTGACTCTGTGCAGCCCCATAGACAGCAGCCCACCACGCTCTGCTGTCCCTGGGATTCTCCAGGCAAGAACACTGGAGTGTGTTGCCATTTCCTTCTCCAGTGCATGAAAGTGAAGTCGCTCAGTTGTGTCCGACTCCTAGCAACCTCATGGACTGCAGCCTACCAGGCTCCTTCGTCCATGGGATTTTCCAGGCAAGAGTACTGGAGTGGGTTGCCATTGCCATCTCTGTGTATAGGGACTAGCATACAGTTAATACAGATGTGTGTGTGTGTGTTACAGCCTCAGTAACATAAGTTGGTAGTTAGTCTTCATTTTTATCACCACCTACTCCCTTTCACCAGTGGATTATTTTGAAGCAGATTGACACTGAATTGACACATACATAAATAGAATTCTTTAACAGCTCAGCACTCCAAAAAAAAAAAAAAACCTGTAATATCATTGTTACAGTTTAAGGTAATTAATATGTGCCTTTGTTAATTTTTACTTTTAAGGCTTTTGAATAGCTGGAGACAGTGTAAAATTCAAGAGGTATGGAAGACTTCCCCCTTATCCTTCATTCATTCTTTTTTCCTAAGACCAGCCTTATCTGTACATAATGCAGACTTGCCTCATTATTTTTAACAGCTATGTAGTATTCAGATATGTGGCTGTATGCAATCAGGAAACAATGTTGTAGTGAGTTTCCTTGTTATTTATGTTATTCATACTCATGGAAAGTTATTTGTAAATTGTGTTTTTCCGAGTCAGTTTATTTCTCTCATGTACATTTTTAATTTTAAAAAGTATTGCCAAATTGCTCTCTGTAATTATTATACTAAGTAATACACTCCTACAGAAATGTAGCTTTTATTATTTTTATTGCTCTCCAATATTTCTTTGTATTAATAGATCACTCTGTTGATTGTACTGTTAATGTATATTTATATTTCCTGGTTTTGGAATGATGTTTTTAGGGTACTTCTATTATGTTGAACCATGTGGAATTGCTAATACTTGATTTAAAAGTGGAAGTTTCATATGGTTAAGTTGAATAAGCTGTTTAGTGCATGTTATACATATATTTCGGTTAGATAAGTACTTTGAAATGGAATTACTGGGTCATAGGAAACAGGACCACTGACAAAATGTGGTCCACTGGAGAAGGCAGTGGCAAACCACTTCAGTATTCTTGCCTTGAGAACCCCATGAACAGTATGAAAAGGCAAAAAGATAGGGCACTGAAAGATGAACTCCCCAAGTTGATAGGTGCCCAACATGCTACTGGAGATCAGTGGAGAAATAACTCCAGAATGAAGAGACGGAGCCAAACAAAAACAGCATGCAGTTGTGGATGTGACTAGTGATAGAAGCAAGGTCCAATGCTGTAAAGAGCAATATTGCATAGGAACCTGGAATGTTAGGTTCGTGAATCAAGGCAAATTGGAAGTGGTCAAACAAGAGATGGAAAGAGTGAATGTCGACATTTTAGAAATCAGCGAACTAAAATGGACTGGAATGAGTGAATTTAACTCAGATGAGTATCTACTACTGTGAGTTAAAGTCCCTTAGAAGAAATGGAGTAGCCGTCATAGTCAACAAGAGCCCAAAGTGCAGTAGTTGGATACAATCTCAAAAATGACAGAATGATCTCTGTTTGTTTCCAAGGCAAACCGTTTAGTATCACAGTAATCCCAAGTCTATGCCCCGACCAGTAACACTGAAGAAGCTGAAGTTGAACGGTTCTATGAAGACCTACAAGACCTTCTAGAACTAATACCCAAAAAAGATGTCCTTTTCATTAAAGGGAACTGGAACAAAAGTAGGAAGTCAGGGAACACCTGGAGTAACAGGCAGATTTGGCCTTGGAGTACAAAATGAAGCAAGGCAAAGGCTAATAGAGTTTTGCCAAGAGAACACACTAGTCATAGGAAACACCCTCTTCCAACAACACAAGAGAAGACTTTATACATGGACATCACCAGATGGTCAACACTGAAATCAGATTGATTATATCCTTTGCAGCCAAAGATGGAGAAGCTCTATACAGTCAGCAAAAACAAGACCAGGAACTGACTGGCTCAGATCATGAACTCCTTACTGCCAAATTCAGACTTAAATTGAAGAAAGTGCAGAAAACCACTAGACCATTCAGGTATGACCTAAATCAAATCCCTTATGATTATACAGTGGAAGTGACAAATAGATTCAAGGGATTAGGTCTGATAGGGTGCCTATGGACAGAGGTTTGTGACATTGTACAGGAGACAAGGATCAAGACCATCTCCAAGGAAAAGAAATGCAAAAAAGCAAAATGGTTGACTGAGGTGGCCTTACATTTAGCTATGAAAAAAAGAGGAGTGAAAAGCAAAGGAGAAAAGGAAAGATATACCAATTTGAATGCAGAGTTCCAAAGAATAGCCAGGAGAGATAAGAAAGCCTTCCTCAGTGATCAGTGCAAAGAAATAGAGGAAAACAATAGAATAGGAAAGATTAGAGATCCCTTCAAGAATATTAGAGATACCAAGGGAACATTTCATGCAAAGATGGACTCGATAAAGGATAGAAATGATATAGACCTAACAGCAGCAGAAGATATTAAGAAGAGGTGGCAAGAATACACAGAAGAACTTTACAGAAAAGATCTTTATGACCCAGATAATCATGATGATGTGATCACTTACCTAGAGCGAGACATCTTGGAATGTGAAGTCAAGTGGGCCTTGGGAGGCGTCACTGTGAACAAAGCCAGTGGAGGTGATGGAATTCCAGTTGAGCTATTTCAAATCTTAAAAGATGATGCTGTGAAAGTGCTGCACTCAAATGCCGGGAAAATTGGAAAACTAGGCAGTGGCCATAGGACTTATAAAGGTCAGTTTTCATTCCAATGACAAAGAATGCTCAAACTACAGCACAATTGCACCCATCTGACAAGCTAGTAAAGTATTGCTCAAAATTCTCCAAGCCAGGCTTCAACAGTACCTGAACCGTGAACTTCCAGATGTTCAAAGCTGGTTTTAGGAAAGGCAGAGGAACCAGAGATCAAATTGCCAGCATCTATTGAATCATCAAAAAAGCAAGAGAGTTCCAGAAAAACACTATTTCTGCTTTATTGACTATGCCAAAGCCTTTGTGTGGATCATTATAAACTGTGGAATATTCTGAAAGAGATGGGAATACCAGACCACCTGACTTGTCTCTTGAGAAACCTGTATCAGGTCAGGAAGCAACATTTAGAACTGGACATGGAACAACAGACTGGTTCCAAATACGAAAAGGAGTATGTCGAGGCTGTATATTGTCACCCTGCTTATTTAACTTATATGCAGAGTGCATCATGAGAAACGCTGGGCTGGAAGAAGCACAAGCTGGAATCAAGATTGCCGGGAGAGATATCAATAACCTCAGATATGCAGATGACACCCTCTTTATGGCAGAAAGTGAAGAACTAAAAAGCCTTTTGATGAAAGTGAAAGAGTGAAAAAGTTGGCTTAAAGCTCAACATTCAGAAAACTAAGATTATGGCATCCGGTCCCATCACTTCATGGCAAATAGATGGGGAAACAGTGGAAACAGTGTCAGACTTTATTTTTTTGGTCTCCAAAATCACTGCAGATGGTGACTGCAGCCATGAAATTAAAAGATTGCTTGCTCCTTGGATGAAAAATTACGACCAACCTAGACAACATATTAAAAAGCAGAGACATTACTTTGCCAACAAAGGTCTGTCTAGTCAAGGCTGTGGTTTTTCCAGTAGTCACGTATGGATGTGAGAGTTGGACTATAAAGAAAGCTGAGTGCCGAAGAATTGATGCTTTTGAACTGTGTTGTTGGAGAAGACTCTTGAGAGTTCCTTGGACTGCAAGGAGATCCAGCCAGTCCATCCTAAAGGAGATCAGTCCTGAGTGTTCATTGGAAGGACTGATGCTAAACCTGAAACTCCAATACTTTGACCACCTGATGCGAAGAACTGACTCATTAGAAAAGACCTTGATGCTGGGAAAGATTGAAGGTGGGAGGAGAAGGGGACAACAGAGGATGAGATGGTTGGATCTCATCACTGACTCAATGGACATGAGTTTGAGTAAACTCTGGGAGTTAGTGATGGATGAGAAGCCTGGCATGCTGCTGTCCATGGGTCACAAAGAGTTGGACATGACTGAGTGAGTGAACTGAATTCAGCTGAGGATAACTGTCAAGTTTAGCTTTTGTAGGTAATGTCAGAGTGGTTGTTCCTGGTTTTGCTACGACCAGTTGAAGTTGCTTTACCTTCTCCACAGTACTTGGCATTGCGAATTTTAACTCTTGGTGGTTGTGCAGTAGCGTCTCATTATGGTTTTAATTTGCATCTTCCTAATAACTAATGAATTAAATATCTTTTAATTTATTTTATATGTTTATTGAATTTTTTTTTTAAATCAAGGGACTGATCAAATCGCTGGATCATTTTTCTGTTTTTTATTTTTATTGGATATCTTATTGTTGAGTTGTAGGCATTGTAATTCCCCTACCCCACTGGCCTGGGTAGTTCTCTTAAAAAGCATTGTAGGTTTTAATCTTTTCTTTTTTTGTGTTGGTGGGGGGCACACTGCAGGGTACAGGATCCTGGATTGGGAGGAAATTCCCTAAATAGTGTTTTATTTTTTAAATTGGAGTATAATTGCCTTACAGTGTTGTTAGCTTCTGCTGTATAACAAAGTGAATCAGCTATTAGTATACATATATCTGCTCCCTCTTGAGCCTCCCACCCAACCCCATGTGTCACCCCTCTAGGTCATCACAAGCAGAACACAGAGCTGAGTTCCCTGTGCTCTACTGCAGCTTCACCCTACAGATGGTGTATGTTAGTGCTACTTTGTCAATTTGTCCCACCCTCCCTTTCCTATTCTGTGTCCACAAGTCCATTGTCTATGTGTGTGTCTCTGTCTCTATTTCTGCCCAGCAATTTCTACCATTTTTACCCTCTGTTTCTGCCATTTTTCTAGATTCCATATATATATGCATTAATTATGATATTTTTCTCTTGACTGTACTTTTTATGACTGACTTATATGTATCTTTCTGAATTATGGTGTTCTCAGAGTATATGCCGAGTAGTGGGATTGCTGCGTCATATGGTAGTTTTATTTTTCATTTTTTAAGGAACCGCCATACTGTTCTCCATAGTGGCTGTATCAATTTATATTCCCACCTACAGTGCAAGAGAGTTCCCTTTTCTCCACACCTTCTCCAGTATTTATTCTTCGTAGATTTTTTGATGATTCCCATTCTGATCATTGTGGTTTTGATTTGCATATCTTTTATAATGAGTGTTGTGGAGCATCTTTTCACGTGTTTGATGGTGGTGCCTTTTCTTTGGAGACATATAAAAATGTGGGACACTTCACAAATTTGCATGTCATCCTTGTGCAGAGGCCATGCCAATCTCTGTATCGTTCCAACTTTAGTATATGTGCTGCCGAAGCAAGCACGTTAGTGGTTTTTTAATGAACATTTAATTTTGGTGAAATTTCTTTTGCTTTATGGTTGAAGATAAATGATGTTTCAGAACATGTTATTGAATGATCTTTCCCATAGAGATATGAAGTTCTACAATTAACATATACTGATTTCCCACAGATATTTTGCTCCTTCCCTTGTCCTTTATATATTTTGCAGTTTGTGAAAACTTGCTAAAATTATAGATACTCTCCCTGAAAACTGTGTGCACAGACATTTTTTTCATAGTTTCACAAGATAGGTGGAAACCATGAGATGATTCAAAAATCTCTAATCAAACCTCCCTTCCCACTTTTTAAGTATTTTAGAGTCTCTTCATCCATGAAAGCCTTAAATTATCCCACTTGAGTATTTTCCTTTATAAAACCATGTATACTCACATTATGTAAGTACTGATGTGTTTTTATTTTAAAAGGAATCCTCTATTTCCTTTCAAAATTAAGAATCTTAAGGAAATAGTAGACATTTAATTAATCCTCTGTGTAAGGTTGCTTACTGTCTTTTAGATAAGTGGAATGAAGCTTAGAGAGGAAATATGAGTTGCCAAATTCTTACACGTCTAATTACTGTCTTAGGTGTGTGGTTCAATACCATGTTTCTCAAATTCCAAATTCCATGTAGTCTTTACTATGCTAAATTCCCTCCCTTATATGCTACCTAATATATAAAAGACTGGGTACCTATATAGTGATGCTAAAATCTAGTGATATTAAAAGACATTTATTAAGTATTTTTGAAGATGGTGCTAGGCTAAGTCTTCTTCTGAAAACTTTTTCCATAATCCAGTCTTTACCCTCTAGGTTAGGGAAGAACAGTAGGCCTTAGAATGTAGTTTTGGATTCCTTGCTTGAAGCTGATAGACACAGGGTCCTAAGGAAATATTGATAAACATACAGGTTAAATTCCACCAAGAAATGTCTCACTAAAGAGTTATTAAAAATATATTCTATATTTTGGCAGAGTTGTTAACAGTAGTTTGCATTTGTGTGGTGCTCTTTAACCTGCAAGTATCCTTAGTTACATTATCTTCTTTTATCTGTTCAAATTGCCCTTGAGATAGATTTTATTAGCTCATTTTTTCAGATGCAGAAATTGTCCCCAGTTCTTAGGGTGACTTGCCCAAGGTCATTTTAGCCAGCAAGTGGCAGAGCTGGCACTTAGCCATTTAACGCCTAAACTGTTATCTTTGCTAGAAATGCATTTCTGTTTACATAGCTGGTTTAGCTTCAGAGTTAATACTTAGCTTCTCTGTTTGAAAGAAAAAAAAGAGTTGAGGGTGTGTACTGGGTTGGACATTTAAACAAAGATAGATGAGTATGCTTTCTTTGGTGTGAGTGAAACTTGTTGACATATGGAAAAGAGTTTAGCCATCTAAGAACTGGAAATAAGGAAAATTTCTAAATAGAAATGTTGCAGAAGCCCTAAAATTGTCTCAGTACAAGCCATTTTAAAGGAAAGAAAAAAGAAAAGCAAGTCAGTTTTTACTCCCTTTCTCTCTGCCTTGATGTTTTGAGATATAACTTGAATTTATCTGACAGGGAAGCTGGGGTCCACTTGAGGAGGAAGGATAGTTGAAAGTAATTGCTCTTTTGCATTTTAGGACAGGATAGCCTTGCTCTCTCTTCTGAAGGTATAGTTGAGAATATTTGTTGAAGACCTAAATGGTGAAGGACTGTAAAAAGTATTCAGCTTATATATTAGAATACTGTTGTAGAAAACTTAGATAGCTTTTCTTGGGCAAAACTCTGATTTACTTAGCTTTTATCTATGTCATATATTTTATAAATTTAAAAATTATATAATATTCTTCATCTGTAAGATTATGCTGTGTAATTGAATACATGAATAATATTTGCTAGTGACATAACTTTTAGTGACAGTACTTCATTCTATAGGGCTCTTTTATTACTCTTTGCACTTGAATATATAAACGTATGCTCACAACAGGGTTAGATTTACATGTGAAAGGCAGTCCATGAGAATACTCTAATTTTAGGGGAAATGGGAGTGGCAAGTAAAACTTGAAGTAGTAATTTTTAAAAACATAAGTTCATTGTTACCATAAAAATTTTTTTTGTCAAAAGGATGTTTTTACATAAAACAATTAGAAATAGCTTAAATAAATTTTGTAGCATTAAGACAATGCTGTGCAGCTATAAAAATGGTGTGGTATATTTGATGATATCTCATACACGTCTTTGTAGCTAAGCATACAAAGCATTCCCATAGGCATTTGTTAGCAAATAATTCCATTAATAATGCTGTAAAGTAGTATGGGTCAGTTGCTTCCCTTTTGAACAGAGAAAGAAATTGAAACCCTCAGGAAAATTCCTTAAGTTAAGGGTCTTCTCTGAGCCCTACACAAGTCTCCAGATTCAGCTACTAGTGCTCTTTCCACTTGTTATAAAGGCAGCGGTATCATTTCTTAAGGTTTGGTTTTAAACTTGGCTTTGTTTCAGCCCCTTTTAAGAACGCATCAGATGTCAGAGTCAGCTGTTAATTGTTAGCTTTTCAGTATTTTATGCTTAGTGATATGATACTTCTGAGATTATGAAAACTATAGTTCCTTGCCTTTGGCTGGGAAATATCTAAGAATATAGCAGGTATACCTGTAAATTAGATACCGTCTAGAAGTAAGTAAATATATATTACATTTACAACCATTGGGTAGCATTAAAAATTGTATAGTGGATTCCTTTGCTTGCATTTGATGGTTTGCTAATTGAGATTTGTAATTTTATAGTGAATTCATGTAAAGCATCCCTTTGCTTGTATTTGATGGTTTGTTAATTGAGATTTGTAAAGGACTTTTATAAGTTAGGTTTTTTGTTTGTTTTGTAACTTTATTAATTTATCATAAATATTGAACCTGGGTTTTTCTACCAACAAGTCCTTGGAGAATTAATTGTAATACCAGTTTGAATCACAGCTATAAAATGAATAGGCAATTCATGATTTACCACTGGCTGATATGGATAAATAGGGCTTCCTTGGTGGCTCAGTGGTAAAGAATCTGCCTGAGGTGCAGAAGACGCAGGAGGCCCCGGGTTAGCTCTCTGGGTTGGGATGATTCCCCTGAAAGAGGACATAGCAGTCCACTGCAGTATTCTTGCCTGAAGAATCCCATGGACAGAGGAGCCTGACAGGCTACAGTCCATAGGGTATGAGTTGGATACGACTGAAACAACTGAGCATGCAGCAGGATATGGATAAATAACCACTGTAGCCATGAAACTTAGGCATCAGAGGCACTGTTTAAAGAAAGCGTTGAAATTATATAGCTTTTATGATTAGAAGAAGGAATGAAAAGCTGAGTTGACTACAGAAACCTGACCCTGGAACAGGTTTCTAGACAACTGACATGCCATATGGGCAACTCTACTCCAGAGAAATAGGCACTGCCAGAATGTCTTCATTAATTGTGTTACATTGCTTAGGTTCTACTAAATCGTTTTTAGTTTAAGCATTTTTTGAAAAATTCATTGTACCTCTGAGGTTTGACTATGTGTATGTCATTCTGAATTGATCCTATTGTTTAACACTGCTGAAATGTCTTAGATTGAGGGTAACAATTTTAAAAGACGTGGATGCCTAGGGAGAGGTCACTAGAAGACATGAGAGCTATATACTGAAAAGGTAGAAGGATAAATTGTCAGATACATAAACATTTATTTTTTCCACAATTTAAAATTATTGCTGTTAACCAAATGTCCTTTATTACCTTTTACATTGATACCACTCATATTTTTATCCTTTGACCTATTTTTCATTTTTATAGATAAAGTGGAGAACTTTAGTGAAGAACATGAAAAGAATAGTCACCATATTTACAAAAATGCTGAAGACAGTACTAAGAAACACAATGCAGAAACTACAGTGGCTTCTGGATACAAAGCTGATGAAATCAAGGAAAATGATACTTGGAATTCCCAACTTGGAAAAAGGGCAGAATCGCCATCAGAAACATCGTCAATCAAGGGATCTGTAAGAACTGGTTTATATGAATGGGATAATGACTTTGAAGACAGCACATCCGAAGACTGTATTTTAAATTTGGATAGTGATCCTCTTTTGGAGATGAAGGATGAGGATTTTAAAAATCGGTTGGAAAATCTAAATGAAGCCATTGAGGAAGACATGATGCAAAGTGTTCTTAGGCCAAGCAACTGTAGGACGTACTGTAGGGCCAATAAAGCAAAATCCTCACAAGGAGCATCGAATTTTGATAAGCTAATGGACGGCACCAGTCAGGCCTTAGCCAAAGCAAACAGTGAATCAAGTAAAGATGGCCTGAATCAGGCAAAGAAAGGCAGTGTAAGTTGTGGGACCAGCTTTAGAGGGACGGTTGGACGGACTAGAGATTATACTGTTTTACATCCATCTTGCTTGTCAGTTTGTAATGTTACCATACAGGATACTATGGAACGCAGCATGGATGAGTTCACTGCTTCAACTCCTGCAGATTTGGGAGAAGCTGGCCGGCTAAGGAAAAAAGCAGATATTGCAACATCTAAGACCACTACTAGATTTCGACCTAGTAATACTAAATCTAAAAAGGATGTTAAACTTGAATTTTTTGGTTTTGAAGATCATGATGAGACAGGGGGTGATGAGGGAGGTTCTGGGAGTTCTAACTACAAAATTAAGTATTTTGGCTTTGATGATCTCAGTGAAAGTGAAGATGATGAAGATGATGACTGTCAAGTGGAAAGAAAGACAAGCAAAAAAAGAACTAAAACAGCTCCATCACCCTCCTTGCAGCCTCCTCCAGAAAGCAATGATAATTCCCAGGACAGTCAGTCTAGTACTAATAATGCAGGTAAGACTTAAAAAATTAAAAGTAAATGTGTTTTTCAGGCTTAAATAACAGCTACTTAGTTTTCTCCTGGATAGCTTGTAACTTGTTACTACATTTAATTTTACCAGAAATACCTATTTAGTGCCAAAGATTACCTTATCTAAAGATACAGCATTTTAAAAATGTAAATAAAGTCCCCCCTTGTAAGGAACCAATTTGTAAATTGAGGAGTTTTTTCATATTTGTATTTTAAATCTGCCATTAGCACTTGAGAATTTTAAAATTGTGTATGTTTGTGTGTACACAGAGATGCCAAACATCTTGATGTTTTAGCTTTGAAAAACTAAACCCAAAGGAGACAGAAGGATAGACTTTGGTAATTTAGAATTGTATTGATATTAGATGGTTGAAATGAGGGAAATACCTTAAATTGATCAAGTTAAGATTAAATCTTAATCTTAAGGATCACCCTCTTAAGTTGACTTAATAAAATCGAAAGATGCTGTTTTTACATTCTTATCAATGAAATTAATTTGTCCCTTAAGATAGTAGGACTTGTAATGACTTGAGTTGATAGTCTTGACTGAAAGACAAAAGAAATAGTTTAGCCTTGCTTTGAATAAGTCACTACCTGACAAGAACATTATGGTGTGAATTAACTGTCCAGTGAGGAAAAGTATGTGAAAGCCTCGGCAGTACAGGGGCTTATATTTGTTTATATTTAACCAAATACATTTTTCTTATATTGGTTTACTTGTTAAAGCTTTTGTCCTTTTAGGGTCATAGAACAAGAATCATGGTGAATTAGAGCTATCATAGTGTTTGTATGTATAGATTTTCTCATAGAGTATGTCATACTTGAGACTGCTTACCATTTTGCTTCAGTTGACCTAAAAATAATTTTGCTAGATTAGAATCATTATTATTTTCAAAACTAGAATTATACAGGAGTACCCCCTAGCAGCCTGCCTCACTCCCACTGGAAAAAATAAGACTATTTTCAGAATTCATCCCATGTTATCTTGACTCTCTTCTGAAGAAATGAAGTCTGCTGCATCTATGCTAGTCACTTGAGCTATGACTGGGCAGACAGCTTTACATTTGCTTTCTCAGGAGGATGATTAGTAACTGAATACTGAAACCTGAACTCCTGTCCTGCTACAACCTACTTAGTTAGCTTCTCTGCTAACCTTGATAGCAACTTATCTTAAATCATTAGACTCCCTTTCAGAAACATCAGGTTGATAACCAAATAACGTTTAAAAATTAGAGACCATTTGATATATTCAGAGTTGGAATCTAAGTCTTCATACAGTGTTAGAAACAGCAAACTGTTTTTTAAGAGTTAGGATAGAGAAAAGTCTCCCTATATTTTTTGTTTTTCCTCTTTTTTCTTTTTTTTGTTTAGGCTAAGGAAAAAATACAACCTTTTGGAAATTAATCTAATCCTTTGGTTGGTTTTGTGAGAATGCCACAGACTACTGAACTACCTTGTACTAGGTCATTCTGTATCTTTTGCCAAGGATAGCTATATCCTTTTTTTTTTTTTAAATGTGGCTTCTGTAGATGTTAAGCAGGTATTCCTTGAAGGCCAACATGATTCAGTGTACTTTAATTCTAGAAAAATGTTACAGGTACATAGCACTTGTTGGTGTGTGCATGTGTTTATTTTAAACTAGACTGCCTGTTTTAATGTTGATAGATAATGAACAGTTATATGAACGTTGAAGAACAAATTATTCTGGAAAAGAATTGATTTTGCTGATAAAATTGGAGCATACACACTGCAACCAAGTTTCTGATTTTCTTCTAGAGTAGGGTACAAGCAGGGAATGAGTATGGGAGAGTGAGAATAATATCATTGGAGTATTTCATCAGCTATGTGTTGTTTTATTTTATCTTTTTCCCCCACAGTATGATTCTTTCTCTCCATAATGTTCATAGGTTGTCTGGTAGATAATTTGAAGTAATAGAAAGCTAGCTAGTTTTGATTACCATTTCAGAAAACTTGGATTTTACAGAGGACTTGCCTGGTGTGCCTGAAAGTGTGAAGAAGCCTCCAAATAAACAAGGAGATAAATCAAAGGAAAATACCAGAAAGATTTTTAGTGGCCCCAAACGGGTAAGTAAAGCCCTATCAGTGATTTGTATTATTTGTTGTTGGAGGGCTTAACTCTTAATTTTTTAATTTAAAAGTTATCACAAACACCATGGCAATATAATTTTGTCTTTTAAAGGCTAATGGAAGTCATTTTGTAAAAGCATTGTTACCATGTTTTGAAGTGTGGTAGAACATACATAACATACTCTTTATTATATGCAAGTATACAATTCAGTGACATTAACCATTAACAAATAGCTCCATTAAACGATAACTCCACCTTTACCTGCCCAACCAACTCCTAGTAAATAATATTTTTCTTTCTCTGTCTTAAGTTTCCGTAGTCTGGGTAGCTCATGTAAGTGGAGTCACACAATGTTTGTCTATTTGTGTCTGGCTTATTTCTCTGAGCATTTGTTGTCACGGTGTTCCATCCCTGTTGTAGGGGTATATCATGTATCAGGATGTCGTTTGTTTTCTATGGCTTAATAATATTACAGTGTATGTGTATACCACATTTTGTTTATTTACTCATCTCTAGATGGACACGTGGGTGGTTCTCACTTTTTGGCTGTTTTGAGTCCCTGCTTTCAATTGATTTGAATATTTAGGAGTGGAATTTTTAGGACATATGGCAGGTCTGTGTCCTTTTCTTTTTTTAATATTTATTTATCAGGCTCTGCTGGGTCCTTTATTGCTGTGTGAACTTTACTTGTGGCAAGCAGGGGCTACTACCTAGTTGCAGTGTACACGTTTCTCATTGAAGCAGCTTTTCTTATGGAGCACATGCTCTAGAATGTTCAGGCCTCAGTAGTTGTGTCATGTGGGCTCAGCAGTTGTGGCTCCCGGGCTCTAGAACATAGGCTCAGTAGTTGTGGTACCTGGACCACAAGTAGTTGTCCCGCAGCATGTGAGATTTTTGTGGACCAGGTAGTGAATTTGTGCCTGCTGGCATTGGCAGGCAGATTCTTTACCACTAAGCCACAAGGGAAGCCCAGGTCTGTGTTACTGCCAGACTTTTCCACCTTGACTGCACCATTTTTATATTCTTAGTAGTGTATAAGGTTTCCAGTTTTTCCACATCCTCACTAACATGTTGTTTTCTGATAATAGCTATCCTAATGTGTGGGAAATACTATCTCATTGTGATTTGATTTATATTTTCTTAATTAATGATGTTGAGCCTCTTTTCATGTACTTATTGGACATTTGTACACCTTTTTAGAGAAATGTCTATTTAGTGCCCAGTTTTTCATTAAGTTGTTTGGTTTTTTCGTTGAGTTATAGGAGCTCTTTATATATTAACGGCTCATTAGATATATAATTTGCACATACATGTTCTTGTACTGTGAGTTGTCTCTTTACTTTCTTGATAGTATGCTTTAATATCAGTGAAGTCCAATTTATCTTTTTTTTATTTTGTTAACCTGCACTTTTGGGGTCATATTTAAAATCATTGTGAAATCGGATGTCATATACCTTTTCCCCTGTGTTTTCTTCTAAGTTTTATAGTTTTAAGTTTTACATTTAGATCATTGATTCATTTTGAGTTAATTTTTGTATATAGTGTTAAGGGTAAGTTCATTCTTATGCATTTTAGAAGTCTTTTAAGTATGGTCCTGCATAGATATGGAGAATAATTTGTTTGACCCTTTGTATTTAAAAGTTCCTTTACTTAAATAGCTTATATAATGTTATGTAGTTTTGATATTGTAGATTGAACTACTTTGAAGCAACTGAAAAATGAGCATGTCTATATTATTTGGCCTCATTTTATTTTTAATTCTTTTACCTCTGAAGAGCCAGTTAGGAATCTTTTCAGAGTGATTGTGTTACACTTTTGTACCCCCATGTACCCACCTCCCAGCAGGGAAAAAAAAAGGTGCCTAATGCTAATTTCAATGGAGCTAACTTGCGCTGGAGCCAGGGGCTATTGGTAGTGTGGCATTATGACTGTGGTCCTTAATTCTTAGGTGAGAGTTTGAGTTCTAAAATTGTGTATGGCATGTGTTGATTTCTAGTGTGAAACTTACCATATTTTTTGGTCTCAGGACTACTTGACAGTCTAAAAAATTTTACTGAGACTCCCAAAGAGATTTTGATTATATATATTTACCGGTATTTACCAAATTGGAAATGAAAACGTATATCAAAGATACTTAGAATTCACTTAATAATCCATTATGTACTAATATAGCATTTTAGTGAGAATTGTTTTCTTAAAACAAGTGAGATAGATGAGTAGCAGTGTTTTACATATTTTGCAAATCTCTTTATAAAGTTTGGCTTAATAAAAGACAGCTAGATTCTTCAGGATTGTTGTTATTGTTCAGTCACTAAGTTGTGCCTGACTTTTGTGATCCTCATGCTGCAACATGCTAGGATTCCCTGTCGTTCACTATCTCCTGAAGTTCGCTCAACTCATGTCCACTGAATTGGTGATGCCATTCAACCATCTATTTTCTTTCACCCCTTTCTCATCCTGCCCTCAGTCTTTCTCAGCATCAGGGTCTTTTTAATGAGTCAGCTCTTTGCATCAGGTGGCTGAAGTATAAGAGCTTCAGCATCAATACTTGGAATGAATATTCAGGGTTGATTTCTGTTACTATTGATTTTTGGTTTGATCTCTTTGCTGTCCAAGGGTCTCTCAAGAATTTTCTCCAGCACTAAAATTTGGAAGCATCAATTTTTGCTACTCAGTTTTCTTTATGGTCCAGCTCTCACATCTGTACATTGACACTGGAAAAAAAATAGCTTGGATTATTCACACCTTTGTTGGCAAAGTAATGTCTCTGCTTTTTAATAGGCTGTCTAGGTTTGTCACAGCTTTTCTTTCAAGGAGCAAGCATCTTTTAATTTCATGGCTACAGCCACCATCTGCAGTGATTTTGGACCCCAAGAAGATAAAGTCTGTCTCTGTTTCCGTTGTTTCCCCATCTATTTGCCATGAAGTGATGGGACTGGATGCCATTATCTTCATTTTTTGAATGTTGAGTTTTAAGCCAGCTTTTTTGCTCTAGTTCACCTTCATCAAGAGGCTCTTTAGTTCTTCTTCACTTTCTGTGAATAGAGTTGTGTCATCTGTATGTCTGAGATTGTTGATATTTCTCCCAGCAATCTTGATGCCAGTTTGTGACTCAACCAGCCTGGTATTTTGCATGATGAACTCTGTATTGTAAGTTAAATAAGTAGGGTGACTGTATACAGCCTTGACGTACTCTTCCCAATTTGGAACGAGTCCGTTGTTCCATATCCAGTTCTAACTGTTGCTTCTTGACCTGCATACAGGCTTTTCAGGAGGCAGGTAGGTGTTATGGTATTCCCATCTCTTTTAAGGATTTTCCACAGTTTGTTGAGATTCACACAAAGGCTTTAGCATAGTCAATGAGGCATAAGTAGATGTTTTTCTGGAATTCCCTTGCTTTTTCTGAGATCTAACAGATGTTGGCAGTTTGATCTCTGGTTCTTTGGGATTAGCAGATGCAAACTAGTCTATTTAGGATGGATAAACAACAAGGTTCTACTCTTCAGCAAAGAGAACTATATTCAGTATCCTGTGATAAACCATAATAGAAAAGAATGTGAAAAAGAATATATATGTATAACTGAGTTACTTTGTTGTACAACAGAAAATAACACAGCATTGTAAATCAACTGTACATCAATAAGACAGCTAGATTCTCATATCCTCTACATTCAGTACTTTTTATTATATTGTTTTAGTTGAAAAGTATGAAGAAATTCTAGCCTAACATTATTTTAAGTAGCTTTTTCAGGTAATCATGGACATTCTGCTTTGATACTACATCAAAACGCAGCAAGCAGGAGTTACTTAAAGATTAATTGAAGTTTGGAATCTAAAAACATACTAGTGAGTGTTTTATAACATACACTGGTCTTTTGGAAAATACTGATTACACTGGTTTATCCCAGCTTTCCTATGATGACCCAATGTTATTATACAGTATCAAAAATATCACTGCCAAACGGAAGCTGTCAAGTTCAAAATAGTAGATAAAAGTTCTCAAAAATTTTAGTTTTTGCTTAAAAGTTGAAATTTTTTTCATTGGCAGAAAATACTTAAGGGAAAACAACTGGCAGTGACAGGCCTACTTTTTTCATTTTTGAGAAAATGTCTGCCTAACACCCAGGTCTATATAAGCAGTTTGTCAGTCTTTCAAATAAAGAATGGTGTTCAGAAAAAAAGTAGCTAGTTAGCTTGAAACCTGAGCAGTAAATAGTGTTTTTTCTTTGATACAACCACACTTTGTATGCAACAGAAGTGTTTTAGAGATACCAAGGGGACATTTCATGCAAAGATGGACTTGATAAAGGATAGAAATGGTATAGACCTAACAGCAGCAGAAGATATTAAGAAGAGGTGGCAAGAATACACAGAAGAACTGTACAAAAAAGATCTTCACGACCCAGATAGTCACGATGGTTTGATCACTCACCTAGAGCCAGACATCTTGGAATTTGAAGTCAAGTGGGCCTTAGAAAGCATCACTATGAACAAAGCTAGTGGAGGTGATGGAATTCCAATCGAGCTATTTCAAATCCTGAAAGATGATGCTGTGAAAGTGCTGCACTCAATATGCCAGCAAATTTGGAAAACTCAGCAGTGGCCACAGAACTGGAAAAGGTCAGTTTGCATTCCAATCCCAAAGAAAGGCAATGCCACAGAATTCTCAAACTACCACACAGTTGCACTCATCTTACAGGCTAGCAAAGTAATGCTCAAAATTCTCCAAGCCAGGCTTCAGCAATACATGAACCGTGAACTTCCAGATGTTCAAGCTGGATTTAGAAAAGGCAGAGGAGCCAGAGATCAAATTGCCAACATGCACTGGATTATCGAAAAAGCCAAGAGAGTTCCAGAAAAACATCTATTTCTGCTTTATTGACTATGCCAAAGCCTTTGACTCTGTGGATCACAATAAACTGTGGAAGATTCTGAAAGAGATGGGAATACCAGACCACCTGACCTGCCTCTTGAGAAACCTGTATGCAGGTCAGGAAGCAATAGTTAGAACTGGACATGGAACAACAGACTGGTTCCAAATCGGGAAAGGAGTACGTCAAGCCTGTATATTGTCACCCTGCTTATTAAACTTATATGCGGAGTACATCATGAGAAACGCTGGGCTGGAAGAAGCACAAGCTGGAATCAAGATTGCTGGGAGAAATATCAGTAACCTCAGATATGCAGATGACACCTCCCTTATGGCAGAAAGTGAAGAGGAACTAAAAAACCTCTTGATGAAAGTGAAAGAGGAGAGTGAAAAAGTTGCCTTAAAAGCTCAACATTCAGAAAACTAAGATCATGCCATCAGATCCCATCACTTCATGGCAGATAGATGGGGAAACAGTGGAAACAGTGTCAGACTTTATTTTTTTGGTCTCCAAAGTCACTGCAGATCGTGACTGCAGCCATGAAATTAGAAGATGCTTACTCCTTGGAAGGAAGGTTATGACCAACCTAGATAGTATATTGAAAAGCAGACATTACTTTGCCAACAAAGGTCCGTCTAGTCAAGGCTGCGGTTTTTCCAGTAGTCATGTATGGATGTGAGAGTTGGACTATAAAGAAAGCTGAGCTCCAAACAATTGATGCTTTGAACTGTGGTGTTGGAGAAGATTCTTGGGAGTCCCTTGGACTGCAAGGAGATCCAACCAGTCCATCCTAAAGGAGATCAGTCCTGGGTGTTTATTGGAAGGACTGATGTTGAAGCTGAAACTTCAGTATTTTGGCTACCTTATGCGATGAGTTAACTTGTTGGAAAAGACCCTGATGCTGGGAAGGATTGGGGGCAGGAGGAGAAGGGGATGGCAGAGGATGAGATGGCTGGGTGGCATCACTGACGCGATGGACATGAGTTTGGATGGACTCCGGGAGTTGGTGATGGACATGGAGGACTGGTGTGCTGCGGTTCATGGGGTTGCAAAGAATCAGAGATGACTGAGCAACTGAACTGAACTGATTTTTCTCACATAGGTCATTAGTGCACTTAAGGTTTACAATTTAATCAGTAGTTTTACCTAATTCATCAAGGCCTTTTTTCTTATTTGACAGTGGCATTTTATTTTGAGTGTTTATTTTTCTTTGGGGTGTAGTTGCTTTACAGTGTGTGCTAGTTTGAAACTGGCATTTTATTTTTTAACTGTGGAGTATGTAGCATTGAAGACTATAACTACTTATATACAGTACAGAGCCCTACCTTGATTCATGCTAAGACATCAGCAGCTTTACCCAGTATTACTTTTGCACCATCCCTACAAATATCAACACAGTGAAAAGGGCAGACAACATATTATTTTTGTGAAAATGGATTTTTCTTTGTAGACACTCTGAAAGTTTCCTGGATCCCTAGAGGTCCATGGACCACAGTTGGAAAACTTCTGATTTATAATATTCTCCTTTATTTCCCCCTCCCTCAACTTTTTATTATGAAAAAATTAAAAAATTTACACAATATATGAAAAAAGCAATGTGATGAATACCATATTCTTCTACCTAGATTGACCCCTCCAGTTGTTATAATTACACACAAAGTCACCTTCCTCTTCCCTCTTTTCATGTGTGTATGTGTGTGTGCATGCATGTGCCTATGTGTATTGCATAACATTTTACCCTATTTGAAAGTATGTTGTGGAGTTGTAGATCACATACATTTCTCAAGAGAAAGGATAGTCTTCATACCTAACTGTGGTTATGTTTGATATAATTTGATGTTCAGTCCATATTCAGTTTTTCTCAACTGTCTCTAAAATGAGACATATGTTTTTCTCCCAAAACTGAACTGATTTGCTTGTTATGTCTCTTTACTCTTGAGCAATCTCTTCATCTTTTTAAAATTCCCCATGACAGTGATTTTTTGTAAAGAGCTCAGGATATCTGTCTTATAGAGTGTTTCACATTCAGAATTTACCTGATTGTTTCATAATGATAAAAGTCATTACCCCACTGTATTAAAATAGTATAGTGTCACAGAACACCGAAATTAAGTCTATATGTTTGATTAGGCTGAGGTTAAACATGTTTTGACAAGAATACCTCAAAAGTAATATTGTGTATGTTGTATCACATTGGAAGCTGTGTAACACCTGGTTATTGTACTTAATATTGTTTGACTACCTACTGAACTACTGGATAGATGACTACCTATACACCTATCCAGTTGTGATCACTGGATCCTCAAAAATAAAAGTATATTTTCCCTTTTATAATTTAATTAGTAAGCTTCTGGGTTACTTTGGCTCCATGTGAATATTCTATTCCCCGTTAGATTTGGCCAACACAACCATTTCAAGCTATTTCTTGCATCCTTTTGATACAGCCCCATCATCTTTGAGCACTTTGTCGCTTTCTGCATAGATGATGACCCAGAGTTTGCTTTCAGTCATGGACTCATTCATTCTTCCAAAGATCAGTTCTTTCTGTGGGGATTAGTACTTAGAAACCCAGAACTAAGTGCTGTATGTATTCATTGCTTCTCGTCTCGTTCATTGGGTAGATATGTTGAAAATAAACTGAGTTCATATTGATAATTTCATTTCAGATTTAACACTTCAGAATTTTGTACTTAGCTTTCTTGCTTTATTCTGTAGCACACATTATTTTTTAAATTATAATACCAGTATTACTATGAACAGTAAATACACTGAAAGAAGTTTATGATTTCTTTCTAGTTCCTTTTGTCTTTAAATGATTTCTCTAAGGATGAAGTGATAGTAATGTATTGAAAAAGTTTTTTTTTTCAATTAATTTTTACTGGAGTATAGTTAGTTGTTTTATAGTGGTGTGTTTCAGCTGTAGTGTTCGAAAGTTGTGAAGTAATTTTTATCTTGTGCATTTTAATTCAGTATTCGAGATCATTTATACTTACTTTCATTTCTTTAACTTAGTTTTAAACTTTATATTGAATTCATTTCTACTAGTATGACTTAGGAGGCAGCAGTGTACATATACTTGACCTGCTTATGAAGGAATCTCTCTGGCCTAAAGTAAATCAGGTCATGCAACCAAGTAGGCAGAAGACCTATTTACTGTTGATGGATAATGTCAGAAGAAAATTAAGAAAATCGTTATTAGTTTATGAAACCAAAAGAGCTTATGAGTTTGAACTCATTTGAAAGATGTCATATAGGTAAAGCCCTGCCTTAAAACAGTAGTGCTGATTTAATTCCCCAAAGAGGCTTCAGTAAACTTTTAACTTCATTTTTAACCTTCTATTGAAAGGTTTTCCCCAAACCCTTTTTAAGTGGACTTGTGTCAGAATTTTTTCACTTAGATATTACTACTGTTTAGGTGGATCAGTAAGCTTCAAAAATGAGACTTTGATCCTAAGTGTTATATATACTTTAATGAAAAGTAATAATAATGCTTTAGATCCCATGGAAATTACATATCCTTATGAAAATATCTAAAGAATTTAGAAGCCTATGTCGGCAAGAGAACAACAAGAAGCTAAGCAGTATAAAAATCCTTAGGTCTTAATAAGAAATAGGTCATCCATTTGTCTTCAAGACAGCTAAAAAGTTACTTGAATTGTTCTCTCTCAAAGGAGAGAACCATTGAGAAACAGTAGAAACTGAAATTTAACCTATTGAGTTTCGATGAGTATAAAGGAATAGAGCAAATAAATGGGATCAAAGTTTTAAGCATTTATAAATTGAGTGGAAATAATAGATTTCTTTTCATATATAAGAAATTATGATTCATGTTTTTGAGGTAAAAAAGACAAGCTCAGTTCTTCAAGGAGTTTTCATGTAGGTTACCCCCCAGATCTCCAGAGAAAAATGAAAGGAGGCAGTCATTAGGTAGTGGGTGTAGGAAGTGTTCTCAGCAGTTGCTCCATTTCTCCGTTATAAGAGGAATACCCCCTGGTATTCACTGGTATGACTGATAGGTCACTGAGAGTATCTGGGTCTTCTCTAATCTGACTAAAGGCACTAATAACCTCATTTCTGAGTGGTGGAAAGATAGCCCACGTCTTGTGGTGGCAAATTTTCCTCCTTACCTGTCAGGCTTTCTTGGCTGTTTTGGATTGAGTAAATCTTTGTTATGGAGGGTAGCCCTGTACATTGGAGAATATTTAGCACATTTCTGGCCTCTGTCCAGTAGATGGCTGGTACCATTCCTCCCCTACCCCCATGTCCCTGCTTTCAACCAAAAATGTCTTGGACACTACTAAATATCCTATGGGGTTCTAAATGGGCTCCCCTGTCATGTATGGCTTGAGAATAGGTTGCAGACTTAATACTGATTACTCCCAAATATTGTGTTTAGTTCAGTTTAGTCGTGTCTCTCTGTGACCCCATGGACTGCAGCATGCCAGGCTTCCCTGTCCATCCACCAACTCCTGGAGCTTGCTCAAACTCATGTCCATTGAGTCGGTGATGCCATCCAATCACCTCATCCTGTGTCATCCCCTTCTTCTCCTGCATTCAATTTTCCCCCAGCATCAGGTATTGCATTGGCCAACACAGTACCTTAGTTTATAGTTTTTAGAAATGAGAGTACTTTACTGTATAGCTATAGTATACCCATCCAAACCATGTGGTTAGTAACACTGATACAGCAATTTAGTGTAATCCACATATCCTGTTCAGTTTTCCCAATTGTCTCAATAAGGGCCTTTATATCGGAACACATCCCACCCGTCCCCAATCTCCGATGGTCCGGTCCTGAATCACATATTGTATTTAGTTGTCACAGATCTCCATCCTTCTTCAGTCTGGAATATCTGTGTCTTTCCTAGTCTTCCCATGGCTTTGACATTTTTGAAGAGTTAAGATCAGTTATTTGTTGAATGTCCCTCAATTTGTGCTTATCTCATGTTTTTTTGTGGTTAAATTTAGATTATGTGTATTTGGTGGAAATTCCTCAGAAGAGATGCTCTGTTTTTACTGCATCATACCAGGTAGCACACAGTGTCTGTCTGTATAACTATATGTGTTAACTATCCCCTGAAGTCTGTCAGGTTCTTCAACGACTTATCAAGCTTTTACCCACTAGTTTTTTTAAAAAATTGAATTTATTTTTGGTTGTGCTGGGTCGTTTCTGTGTGAGCTCTTCTCTGGTTGGGGTGAGCAGGGGTGCTCTTCATTGCAGTGCATAGGCTTCCCATTGCAGTGGTTTCTCTTACTGCTGAGCATGGGTCTAGGGTGCGTGGGCTTCAGTAATTGCAGCATGTGGGCTCAGTAGTTGAGGCTCCTGGGCTCAGAGCACAGGCTCAGTAGTTGTGGCTCATGGGCTTAGTTGCTCTACAGCACATGGTATCTTCCTGGGTCAGGGATCAAACAAGTGTCTCTTGAATTGGCGGGCGGATTCTTTACCACTGAGCCACCAGGGAAACCCTACTCACTAGCTTTAGCATTGAGTTTTTCATGAATCACTCTTTACTCTGATTGTTGTTGAGTGTTTTTTTCTCTTAATTGTATTGTTCTTTCCATAGTTGTTATTAGTTGGCTTTCTACTGTAAGGTAGATTTTTTTCCCCCCCTCTCGCTCATGTATATAAAGAATATATATTTATATATTCTTACATAATATATATATTATGTGTTCATTATTACATATTCATTTATATATTAATTTCTTTATGTCAATATGAACATGGATTTGTTTTATTCAGTCATTTGTTACTGCTATTTTTTTTAATTTTTAATTTTTTAAAAATTTTAATTGGAGGCTAATTACTTTACAGTATTGTGGTGGTTTTGCCATGCATTCACATGAATCAGCCATGGGTTGTACATCTGTTCCCTATCCTAATCCTCCCTCCCACCTCCCTCCCCATCCCATTTCTCAGGGTCATCCCAGTGCACCAGCCCTGAGCACCCTGCCTCATGCATCGAACCTGGACTGGCGATCTGTTTCACATACAATAATATATATGTTTCAATGATGTTCTCGCAAATCATCCCATCCTCACCTTCTCCCACAGAGTCCAGCAGTCTGCTCTTTACATCTGTGTCTCTTTTGCTGTCTCACATATAGGGTCATCGTTACCATCTTTCTAAGTTCCATATATATGTGTTAATACACTGTATTGGTGTTTTTCTTTCTGACTTACTTTGCTCTGTTTAAGAGCAATATTATTATTATTTCACTACTCAGGTTTTCTTAAATTTGGCCTGTGAGTGTTTTTTCAAATTGGCTTTTAACATGACCCACCATTTTGCATTTCCTTACTAATGACACACTAAGATGTTCAGGGCTTGTGATACACATTCATAGACCTGGAATCAGCCATTTCTCCAGGGACCCCTGTTTTCTTAGTGGAGAATGATCTTTAAAAATAAAATCTGGTCCCAAGGTATGGTCATTTCTTCTGGGGTGTCATTGCTTCTAGGCCTACTTTGAGTCAGCAGAGCAAGGAAACATGCGAATATATGCATTTTCTTCCTTCCTCTCACCCCTAGCACCCAACACACAGACACATATTTATTTCATATCTGTGTATTTTTAGAAAAGTTCACACTAGATACCTTCAGTTCTAGTTCAACATCATAGTTTATTCTAGCCTTCCCACTTTGCGCATTTTACTTCTCTTTTCCAGTATTGAGGAATCTGGTTCCCAGTATCCTTAATACCATCCTTTTGTATATAGCCAGATTCCTGACCACACAGGCCATCTCCTCAACTTGAGTGCCACTTGCTGAGAAGTCCCACTTTGCTCTACGTATCTTCCCACGTTAGAAAACATTAACTTGCTGTAAGCTTGCTGGCAGTGAGAATTTTCCCCAACTTCACCAAGAATGTAAAGTAGGGTTGTTTATAACAGAATTGAGGGCTGGCTGGGTGAAAAATGTGTCAAAGATGAGGAAGGTAAGGAAAATTTCTGGTAAGAACATAATTAAAATGGTTATTTAGAAAAGTTGTCACTTGGAAGGCAGAAAAAGTAAAAGACATGGTTTGAGGGATTAGGTTGAAACAACCCTGGTTTTAAGTACCTGTTCTTTCTGTGTATGGTTTTATTTGATCATTTGGTAATTAAATTTTTTTTAGTGCTGTCTTATTTCTGATCACTGGCTACAGTTTCCCTGAATTCCATTATTTGTTGTTGCCATGTATGTGCTGAGAAACTTAGATCATTTCTTTTGCCTGACCTGCTCTTTGTTTGATTTCGATAACCTTTTCATTCAGCTGTTGCCAGTTTGCTCTCTTCCTAAGGGATTATCCGTATAATCATCCCAACTAACATTCAGTGCTTGTATTTTACCTTAGGCTTTGGCTATCTTATTTTGCCAGTTAAGATTATTGCTAGGTCATTGATGAAACTAATCATAATGTCAGTCTCAGTTTCAGTTCTCAAATATTTATACCTTCACTTTCATCATTTCCCTGTGGTTTTATGCTGGGCCCATCTGGTAGTGTCTTTTGTTTGACTCTCAAAGGAACATTTTGCACTTTATATTTTTTCTGCCCTTCTGTTTTTCAATATGACACAGGATATTACGTTTTTGGGTAAGTAAATTAAAACTTGATTATCAGCTTGGTAATAAACTTAGCTGTATTTGAAAGTTAATTGTTTTAACTTGTTTTAAAGTTTAGTTTTTATAATTTTGTAAACTCATTTTTTTTGTTTGTTTTATAAAATGAGTTTATATAGGTTGTCAATCAACTTAAAACCAGAATCTTAAAGTTGAAGTGATTTTAAAGGACCCCTCTCACTCAGTAACAGACGTTCATTTATAGTATCTCTCTCTAACAGAACTCTGATGAAGCAGCTTATTTTTCTTCACATTGTTGGTTACCTTTGTTCTGTGTCTGGGGATTCATTGACCATCCCGGGATTCAGTCATCAAAACAGTATGAGATTTACTATATTCTCATGGACTAGAAACCAGAGACATAGATGAATGTGAAGCCTGAAAAAGAGCCTCTAGCCATTGGTCTGCTGATGAGAAGGTTGCTGGCCAGAGCAGAAAAATAAAGTCACTGCTTGAGTCAAAGCGTTGTTGAAGCCTAGTGTGTTCTGGTTGAACCTGGGTATGAAAGAGGGTCAGTTTGAGTTTGCTTTTCTTTGTCATTGTTTTAATTCATGACATAACTATATGCATTTCACAGTGCTAGGTACTGGGAGTATGAAAAGGAGAAAGATAAATGTCTTAGAAAGTGAGGTATTAATAGAATGTTTTTCCCCATGGAAACTTTTGAGTAGTCTTAGTATTTCATATTTATTCCATAGCAAGCATATCTCTCTTTCTTTTATATAGGTAGTATTTAACTTAAATATTAAATCAGGTACTTAAATCATTGATCTACATTCTATAAAGATGTAGGAAAATGTAAGTTATTTTCTCTGTGTGATCTAATTCTGTTGTGTTTTTTTTTTCCTTTAATATTTTATTCTGGGAGGATTTTAGTAAGGCTTAAAAGGTACCATTAATCTTTTTTGTTTTCTTTAGTTCAAGTTCCTTTAAAATTTGAAAATTCAAAATATTTTCACTATAGCTTATTTCCCAGAAAATGAAGTTCAGATTGAGAAAATGTAGCCATGAGTTAATCAAGAGCATGGGAATTCTGACATACGTTTGACACTTAAACATACTCAGAGAGAGAGTGTGTGTGTTTTAGGGTGTATAGTTTGGAATTTGGTTTTCCAATTTCTAATACATTTTATTTAGAGTTCATTGGGCTTCTGACATCTAGAAAACTCTTTGCTGAACTTATTAATACTTCTGTGACTTTATACTAGTGATGACCATAAATTAGCATCAGATGTATAATACTGGGAGTTTTTTGAGGATGATGACCATGTATTTTTTTTCCCTAGCATTAAGTTCCTAGTGTCTGAGCTACAGAAAGTGTTCATAAATGTTTATTTCTAGGATTTTTGGAAATATCTTTCAGCAAAGAATGTGTATAGTGTAGTGAAGTGAAAGTTGCTTAGTCATGTCCGACTCTTTGCGACTCCATGGACTATACAGTCCAACTTCTCCAGGCCGGAATACTGGAGTAGTTAGCCTATCCCTTCTTCAGGGGATCTTCCCAACCCAGGGATCGAACCCAGGTCTCCTGCATTGCATGCGGTTTCTTTACCAGCTGAGCCACCAGGGAAGCCCAAGAATACTGGAGTGGGTAGCCTATCCCTTCTCCAGGGGATCTTCCCGACCTGGGAATCGAACCGGGGTCTCCTGCATTGCAGGCGGATTCTTTACCAATTGAGCTATCAGGGAAGCCAAAGAATGTGTACAGTACTAAATATCTGCTTTTTTATATTTGACAATTGGTCAGCATCCAATTTGGGGAAATTTAAGCGAATATTCTTCTAATAGTTTTTGGCTCTTTTCCCCCTCTGGGGACTGGTCTTACTTAGAATCAGGCTAAAATCAGCAGAGATAGCCTGTAGTCTAACAGAATGAGGCTTATTGACTTATTGCAGTAAAGGATACTGCACATCAGAGACACCACGGGGCATCTTACCAAAGAAAAGTTTTTATAGGATTTTGGGGAAACTGGGGAGTTAGGTGAAATTTAAATGAAGTAGTATTTGGGAAGTTCAGGGCAAAGTGGTGCTACCTGTGAAGGGAGTTAATTTTTACCTTCTCATATATTTATTGGGCTTGATGAAACTTTTCCCAGTGTGTGCTGCCATTCTATCCATCTTTTTAATTTTTTCAATGTTGGTTTCATTTGGTTAGATAGTTTAGATGGTTTTCTGTTGACCATTTTCAGGTTCTTCAACAGTGTGTGTATGTGTTAGTTGCAAAGTCGTGTCCGACTCTTCGTGAATCCATGGACTGTAGCCCACCAGGCTCCTTTGTCCATGGAATTCTACAGGTAAAAGTACTGGAGTGGATTGCCATGTCCTTCTCCAGGGGAATCCTCCCAACCCAGGGATTGAACCCAGGTCTCCCTCATTACAGGCAGATTCTTTACTGTTTGAGCTACCTGCTGCCTAGTCAGCTATTAATTGCAGTTATTCGTAATTTTCATTGCTGAAAGTTTAGTTTGGGTCTATTTTATATCTTCCTTGTCTACTTAACATAATTGTTACCCTTACCATTTTACTGATGTGGAATATGGTTACAGTTATTTTCAGTATCTTTTTTCACCCAGTTCTGTCATCTGTATTGTTTCTGATCTGTTTTTATAGTGTACAGAGGTGAATTTGGTAGAACCAGGTTGAAAAATAACCAGGAGGAAATAGTGCTAAGAGAAAATATAGATGTGTTAGTCACTCAGTTGTGTCCGACTCTTTGTGACCCCATGGACTGCACCCTCCAAGCTCCTCTGTCTGTGGGATGTTCCAGGCAAGAATACTGGAGTGGGAAGCCATTCCCTTCTCCAGGAATCTTCTTGACCCAGCGATCGAACCAAGTCTCCTGTATTGCAGGCAGATTCTTTACTGTCTGAACCACCAGGGAAGCCCTAAAGATTAGATGAGTTGAAGCCAAAATTCAAGCCCTTTGGTCTTAATGGATTTCCTAGGGACCTAGCAAAAATACAGTTATGAGCTTCTTAGAAGCCAGGGCAAAGAAGATTGTCAGTGGCCCATTGGCTTTTTAGGGAAAAACCGTTAAAAATAGAAGACACTTACTACCTTTGGGCAAGGTATAGGTTATATTCTCATCTTTTTCTATGCTTCAGCTGAGAAGTATTTCATTTGTTATGATGGACTGTTTAACATTTGATTTAAGAACATAAATAAAAGATATCTTTATTCCTTCCCATTTTGTAGCGATTGCCTATATTAAAGTTGAATTATTCTTTTTATTACTCTTTGATTTCTTTCTTTTACTCTTGTCTGAATTTGATTTAATTGTTTCATCGAAATTAAGTGAATGATGATTTATACCTTTTCTATTTTACAGGTTTTCTGAGGGAATTTTTAAAAATTTTTATTATTTTTATTTGGAAATAATTTTTTAAATAGTTTGTATTTGGAAATGATTTAAAAATTACAGATGAGTCACAAAAATAATATAGTACAGTGAACATTCCTTACCCTGATTATCTTAATATTTGCTTTTTCATTTGTTCTGAATATTTAAGGGTAAGTTTGTGTATGTACATAAGTATCATTAGCCCTTTACTCCTAAATAACAGTGTGTATTTTCTAGTTAATGTCCACATCATAGTAATCATCTTTAGTAAATTTAACATTGTTCCAGTATTGTTACCTAATCTGTTGCTTCAGTTTTGTTAGTTGATAACAGTAATGTGCTTTGTAGCATTTTCCCCTCTGTGGTACAGGATCCAGTCAAGGGTGAGGTATTTTATTTAGCTTTTAGCTGTGTCTTTAGTCTCTTTTAACCAGGAACATTTCTATAGTCTGTTTTTTATGACATTGACATTCTCCTGATCCTCCCTTTAAAAAATAGCTTCTCATTTTGGTTTAATCAGAAGTTTTCTCATGATTGGATTCAGGATATTCATCCTAGGCTGAAATACTACGTGTAAGTGATGATGTGTTCTGTTCAGTGTGCCACCTTTGGATGGATGTTAATTATAATCACCTAGTTAAAGGAGTCAGCCCTTATATAATTGCTGTTTAATTATTTTCTTCCTCTAAAAGGCAGTCTTTGAAGAGACTGTTCAACTACCTTGTTCTTCATACTCTGAGATTTAATATGGATGATGATGCCTTTCTGATTCAGTGTTTAACTGTGCTGCTTGCAAAATAATCATTTAGTCAGTTCTCAACACTGCTGTAAGCATCAACCCACCCCTTTCCCCATTTGTTTTATTTACTTATTTTTATTTGTTTGGTTGTTTTATTTCTATCATTGTGGACTCAAGAATCACTACCTTTTTTGAAAAAATGGTTCATACTCATTATTTATTTTAAAAGTACATTTGTCATGATGTGGCTAGTGTGGCTCTTCAGTCACTGTGACATACCCCCATCATTCTGTGAGCACTTTCTTACTTTTTGGCATAACACAGTGTTCGAGATTCATCTCATATGTGCTCTGCTCCAGCCCTGGAATCAGGCCCATTCTCTGAGGAGTTCTATTCCCTTTAGTGAGGAGTAGAGACTAAGATCGGGGCAATAAACATGGTCTTCACTTCTTGGCCCTTTTTGGAGATGGAGATAGGAAATATGCATCTAAACATATATAGATTCCTACATATGTATGCACATGCATATAGATTTCCTGCACATATCTGTTCTAGAAATCATGAGTTCACACTAACTTCAATATTAGCCCGTCCCTACAGTGTTCTCGCTTGCCTTCTATCTTGACTCCCAACAGTATCAACACTTTTACTCAAACCTGTAATAGGTCTGAAATAGTTACAGAGTTCCTTTGTCCATTCCACTACAATAAATAACTCTACTAATGTGTTTAGGATTTATCTGTAATCCTACACTTGCCCTACCCTACATTCCCTGTCTTAAGGTGAAAGACAAATACTGTGCTCATAAGTTACTCAGATTAGTTCTGTCTGCCTGTCTCTTGGGTTTTCTGTCTTTTCTTTGTTGTATTTCCTGTTCATTTGAATGGTGAGTAGGTTTGTTTGTTCTGGTTTGCTTTAACTTTTAGGTTTTTTCCTCCCTTTCATTTTTATTTATTTTATTTATTTGACTGATTATGCACAACATTAACATGCTTCCAAGGGTCAATACTGTTCAGAAAGGTAAATTCAGTGAAGGGTCCTTTGTTGAGCAATGTTCTAGCCCATCACCCACCCCTGGCTAGAAACTGTTAATTGTTCTCTGCTTTATCCTTTCTCTGTTTCTTTGTATAAAAACAAGCATAAATTTTCTTAATTCCCCCCTTTCTTACATAGTAAAAGGTAGTGCAAGGAGATCCAACCAGTCCATCCTAAAGGAGATCAGTCCTGGGTGTTCATTGGAAGGACTGATGTTGAAGCTGAAAATCCAAGACTTCGGCCACCTCATGTGAAGAGTTGACTCATTGGAAAAGACCCTGATGCTGGGAAGGATTGAGGGCAGGAGGAGAAGGGGATGACAGAGGATGAGATGGCTGGATGGTATCACCAACTCAATGGACATGGGTTTGGGTAGACTCTGGGAGTTGGTGATGGACAGGGAGGCCTGGTGTGCTGTGATTCATGGGGTCGCAAAGAGTCAGACATGACTGAGTGACTGAACTGAACTGAAGTTGGATAAGTCATCTCCCTAGTACAACTGATTCATTCTATATTTAGTGATAGTTTTAGTTGTAAAACTTATGCTTATTTCAGCTGATTTTTAAATTTTTTTTGAATCGTGGTTCATCCTAGTATCTCTTTATTTTAATAATTGTTGATCTGTAGGCTTAATAGTAGTTTTCAGAGTGTGAGGTATTTTATGTTTTGTTATTTGGACTTTTTAGAGCTTATGCTGTTTCAGGGTAATATTCTGATGTGCAAGTACCTGTTTTATAAAGTTTTATTAAAATTTTTAGAGCTTATGCTCAAATTGTTCTATTTTTAGATGATATTTTGATGTGGCAATATCTGTTATAAAAATTTATAAAATTATTACAAGTATTTTGAAGTTAAAAAAACTGAGTAGCAGGTAAATTGTTCTGTAAGATTTAATTGATTCAGGAAAAATTTTCAGCTCTACTTATCCCATGTACATGTGGATTATATCTTTGCTTAGTGCTTTGTCTTAACACCTCTGAATGTCTAGTTCTTAGCAGTAGAGACATTCTTGGTTTTAGTTTAGGGATAGGTGCAGTTTTCCCTCAAATTATGCCCTGAATATTTAAACAAAGGAGGAAATTTTACTCTGAGGCTGTTTTGGTCATAGTTTAAGACAATCTGAGATTACATCATTATGCTTAAAAGAAAGTTGTGAAGAGCTAAAAGGTACCCTAATCTTTGTGAAACTTTCTTCCTCAAATACTGTCTGCCTCTACTACCCATCTTAAACTAAAAGAAACCTTAAGAATTAAAAAGAAGTCAAATCCAGATTAATTTTCTCCTTTTTTGAATTGTCACTAAAGTGTTACACATGCACAATTGTGCATTGTGGCACTTTGCTTTTTCAGAAATCATTTAGGTGGAGTGCATGCTAATAGAATTACTAATGAGAGTACAATTGTGTTGTGATATCCTTGTGTGGGTAAGGCTGGATGAATTTTAATCCAGCTTACTGTATTTATCCTCATTTAGTACACAGTACTCTTTAAAACTCAGAAATAAGTTTGGTACTGCTAAAAAATTCACATGGCTTAAAAGCAGTTATTCCAATTCCTTTCCCCCCTTTGAGAGCCAGCTCAATAAAGAATACCATAATATTGTAATTTCATCTTAGCTTTTCATGAAAGAACTCTTCTAACCTCTTTTTTCTAATTGTTATTCAGCAAGCCAATCTGTTAACCATCAGTTCAGTTCATTTCAGTTCAGTTCAGTCCTGTCCAACTCTTTGTGACCCCATGAATCACAGCATGTCAGGCCTCTCTGTCCATCACCAACTCCTAGAGTTTACCTAACCTCATGTCCATTGAGTTGTTGATCCCATCGATCCATCTCATCCTCTGTCGTCCCCTTCTCCTGCCCCCAATCCTTCCCAGCATTAGGGTCTTTTCCAATGAGTCAACTCTTCGCATGAGGTGGCTGAAGTATTGGAGTTTCAGCTTCAACATCAGCCCTTCCAATGAACACCCAGGACTGATCTCCTTTAGGATGGAATGGTTGGATCTCCTTGCAGTCCCAGGGATTCTCAAGAGTCTTCTCCAGCCAACACAGTTCAAAAGCATCAATTCTTTGGCGCTCAGCCTTTTTCACTGTCCAGCTCTCACATCCATACATGACTACTGGAAAAACCATAGCCTTGACTAGACGGACCTCTGTTGGCAAAGCAATGTCTCTGCTTTTCAATATGCTATCCAGGTTGGTCATAACTTTGCTTCCAAGGAGTAAGCGTGTTTTCATTTCATGGTTGCAGTCACCATCTGCAGTGATTTGGGAGCCCAAAAAATAAAGTCTGTCACTGTTTCCCCATCTCTTTTCCATGAAGTGATGGGACCAGATGACCCTTAAGCCAACTTGTTCACTTTCACTTTCATCAAAAGGTTCTTTAGTTCCTCTTCTCTTTCTGCCATAATGGTGGTGTCGTCTGCATACCTGAGGTTATTGATATTTCTCCCGGCCATCTTGATTCCAGCTTGTGCTTCTTCCAGGCCAGTGTTTCTCATGATGTACTCTGCATTATAAGTTAAATAAGCAGAGTGACGATATACAGCCTTGATGTACTCCTTTTCCTATTTAGAACCAGTCTGTTGTTCCATGTCCAGTTCTATAACTGTTGTTTCCTGCCCTGCATACAGGTTTCTCAAGAGGCAGGTCAGGTGGTCTGGTATTCTCATCTCTTTAAGAATTTTCCACAGTTGATTGTGATCCACACAGTCAAAGGCATTGGCATAGTCAAGAAAGCAGAAGTAGATGTTTTTCTGGAACTCTCTTGCTTTTTCGATAATCCAGCGGATGTTGGCAATTTGATCTCTGGCTCCTCTGCCTTTTCTAAATCCAGCTTGAACATCTGAAAGTTCATGGTTCACGTATTGCTGAAGCCTGACTTGGAGAATTTTGAGCATTACTTTACTAGCGTGTGACATGAGTGCAATTGTGTGGTAGTTTGAGCATTCTGTGGCGTTGCCTTTCTTTGGGATTGGAATGCCAACTGACCTTTTCCAGTCCTGTGGCCACTGCTGAGTTTTCCAAATTTGCTGGCATACTGAGTGCAGCACTTTTACAGCATCATCTAGCCTTGTGTTATAATTGTAAAAACCAATTTTTGTCCGTTGTTTTTGTAGAAATTGAATTCTCTCTCATAGATAAATGCTCCATGCATCTGTCTCTGGCATGTTTTTTTCCTTAGCTGTAATACAGTGTTACATTTGAGGTTCTTATTTGTCATGCCTTTGGAGAATTGAAACAAAGGAGTAGTATGTTAGTATGTTTAAGATTACTAGGATTGAAATATGCAAAATGATTCTAAATCTTTAGGATGTTAGAATAGTCTTAAGAGCTTTTTACTTTTTTTTGTTTTAAAGTATTCTTCGGAGTAGATTTGAGAAGAAACAATTTACAAATAACTTTAACACTGAAAAGTTAAAGAGATACATCTACTTTTTATACCAGAAAAAAAAAATGAACAAGATTTAGGATAAGCCTGGTAGTGCATTTGGAATGACCCAGTTTAAATTTACCTAGGTTGCTAAATGATAAGAGTGATTTTTGTTTTCCATGAAAAGTTGATTGCTGCCTGGAATTTTTGTGGATACTGTACACGGTCACTTTCACTATGTGACATGCACTTACGTGGATGTGAAGTTGTTAGATCATTTGGAATGATTTGAAGAGCTCAGAGTCAATGTTGGCCATATCCTACCTCTGACCATGCCCCCAGTGTGTGTGCATTAACTTCATGCATATGTTTTTTTATTTTAATTTTTAAATAGTAGTGTGTATCCTCAAATCATCCTGCTCCCTATAATAAACGCTATATTAACTTTATAAAACTTTGAAATAATTAACAGTAGGGAACAACAGTTCTCATTGGATTCACTCTTTTAGATTAATCTTTAGCATTAAAACTGGAAAAGGTCAGTTTACATTCCTATCCCAAAGAAAGGCAACGCCACAGAATGCTCAAACTACCACACAATTGCACTCATGTCACACGCTAGTAAAGTAATGCTCAAAATTCTCCAAGCCAGGCTTCAGCAATACATGAACCGTGAACTTTCAGATGTTCAAGCTGGATTTAGAAAAGGCAGAGGAGCCAGAGATCAAATTGCCAACATCCGCTGGATTATCGAAAAAGCAAGAGAGTTCCAGAAAAACATCTACTTCTGCTTTCTTGACTATGCCAATGCCTTTGACTGTGTGGATCACAATCAACTGTGGAAAATTCTTAAAGAGATAGAAATACCAGACCACCTGACCTGCCTCTTGAGAAACCTGTATGCAGGGCAGGAAGCAACAGTTAGAACTGGACATGGAACAACAGACTGGCCTCAAATAGGAAAAGGAGTACGTCAAGGCTGTATATTGTCACCCTGCTTATTTAACTTATATGCAGAGTACATCATGAGAAATGCAGGGCTGGAGGAAGCACAAGCTGGAATCAAGATTGCCTGAGGAAATATCAATAACCTCAGATATGCAGATGATGCCACCCTTATGGCAGAAAGTGAAGAGGAACTAAAAAGCGTCTTGCTGAAATGAAAGAGGAGAGTGAACAAGTTGGCTTAAGGCTCAACATTAAGAAAACTAAGATCATGTCATCTGGTCCCATCACTTCATGGGAAATAGATGGGGAAACAGTGGAAAAAGTGTCAGACTTTATTTTCTTGGGCTCCCAAATCACTGCAGATGGTGATTGCACCCATGAAATCAATAGATGCCTGCTCCTTGGAAGGAAGATTATGGCCAGCCTGGATAGCATATCGAAAAGCAGAGACATTGCTTTGCCAACAGAGGTCTGTCTAGTCAAGGCTGTGTTTTTCCCAGTAGTCATGTATGGATGTGAGAGTTTGACAGTGAAGAAGGCTGAGTGCCGAAAAATTGATGCTTTTAAGACTCTTGAGAGTCCCTTGGACTGCAAGAAGATCCAACCAGTCCATCCTAAAGGAGATCAGTCCTGGGTGTTCATTGGAAGGACTGATGTTGAAGCTGAAAATCCAAGACTTCGGCCACCTCATGTGAAGAGTTGACTCATTGGAAAAGACCCTGATGCTGGGAAGGATTGGGGTCAGGAGGAGAAGGGGACGACAAAGGATGAAATGGCTGGATGGCATCACTGACTCGATGGGCATGGGTATGGGTGGACTCCGGGAGTTGATGATCGACAGGGAGGCCTGGCGTGCTGCGGTTCATGGGATCGCAAAGAGTTGGATATGACTGAGCAACTGAACTGAAGTGAACTTAGCATTAAAATGGCAAAATCTTGTCAAAACTTTTAAAATGATGGTATTTACTATGCCACCTTATTCAACAGAGTAAACAAAATGTTCATGAGTATCTTTTGAATATAACTTGTGTCTTTATTTTGTATACTCTTAAGCTTCAAATGCTTTTCAGAGTTCTTTTTTTTATTGTGATAAAAAGCACAGCATGAGGTCTACCTCATAGGAAATTGTTATGTGTATAGTATTGTTAACTGTAAGCACAATATTTTACTCTGGTTCTCTAGAATTTTTTCATCTTGCCTGACTGAAACTTTATATCCATTGAATAGCAACTCCGCAATTCAGCCTCTCTCCAGCCCCTGGCAACCACCATTTCTATTTTTATGAGTTTTTCTAGAATTCTTATTAGTGGAATCATGCAATGTTAAGTCCTTCTGTGACTGGCTGATTTCATTTAGGTTAACATCCTGAAGGTTCATATTATAGCATATGATAGGATTTCCCTTTTTTGTTTGTAATGGCTGAATAATACTCTGTTGTATGGATATGTAACATTTTCTTTATTTTCTGTTGATGGATAGTTAGGTTATTTCTACCCTTTGGCCATTTTGAAAAATACTGCATTGAACATGGAAGTACAAATATTTCTTCGAGATCCTGTTCTTTTAGATAAATACTTCAAGGTGGATTGCAGGATCATACTTGTTCAGTTGCTCAGTTGTGTCCAAGTCTTTGTGACCCCATAGACTGCAGCATGCCAGGCCTCCCTGTCTTTCACCATCTCCCAGAGTTTGCTCAAATTCATGTCCTTTGAGTCGGTGATGCCATCCAGCCATCTCATCCTCTTTCCCCTTCTCCTCTTGCCCTCAGTCTTGCCTACAATCGGGGTCCTTTCTAATGAGTCAGCTCTGCGCATCAGGTGGCCACATTATTGGAACTTCAGCTTCAGCATCAATCCTTTCAATGACTATTCAGGGTTGATTTCCTTTTGGCTTGACTGTTTTGATCTCCTTGCTGTTCAAGGGACTCGCAGGAGTCTTCTTCAGCACCACAATTTTAAAGGATCAATTCTTTGGTGCTCAGTGTTCTTCTGTTCAAGTCCGTTGCCTGTTTTTCTTTGTCTTTTTTTTTTTTTGCTATTGACTTATAGGAGTTTCTTGTATATTTTGGATAGTAATGTGTTATCAGACAAATGGTTTGAAGTTTTTCTTCTATTCTGTAGGTTGCATTTTTCACTCTCGATTGTTTTCTTTGCTGTGCAGAAGCTTTTCATGATGTAGTTTTAGCTGTTTATGCTTGCTTTTGTTCCTTGTGCTTTTGTGCTTGTGCTTCATGGCAAGAAGTCATTGCTACAACCACTGTTAAGTATCCGCCGCCCCTCCATGTTTTCTGGGAGTTTTAGCTTCAGGTCTTATGTTTAAGTTTTAAAAATACTTTTGTGTATGTTGTAAGATGAAGGTCAAGTTTCATTCTTTTGCATGTGGATATCTAGTTTTTCCTGCACCATTTGTTGGAGAGACTGTCTCCATTAGTAAAGATAATTTGACCATATATATGTGGATTTGTTCCTGGGTGTTATATTCTGTACACTTGGTCTATATGTTTGTCTTTGCATCAGTACTCTACTCTTCTGATTACGGTAGCCTTGTAATGTTTTGAAATCAGGAAACGTGGGGCCTCTGGGCTTTCTGTTATTTCTCAAGATTGTTTGGCTATTTGGGGTCTTTAGAGATTCCATATAAGTTTTAGGTTTGGTCTGTTTCTATAGAAATTACCACTAGGATTTTGACAGGAATTCCATTGAAGTTGCAGATCACTTTGAGTAGTATGGCCATTTTAACTAGTAAGTCATCTAATCCTTGAACAAAGGGTGTTTTTCCATTTCTTTGTGTCTTTTAATTTCAGTGTTTTGTAGTCCTCGGTGCAAACAAATCATTTGTCTCTTTGGTTAAATTTATTCCTAAGCATTTTATTCTTTTAAATGTTATTGTGAATGGAATTTTCTTCAATTTCCTCTTTTGATGTTCTTTGTTGGTGTGTATAAATGCAAATGTGTTCTATATCACGTTGTTGTTCAGTCACTAAGTCTTGTCTGACTCTGTGACTCCATGGACTGCAGCATGCCAGTCTCCTCTCTTTGTCCTCCACTATCTCCCAGAGTTTGCTCAAATACAGCTTTATTGAATACATTTTTATTTGTTTTAATGGGTTTTTTTGGGGTGAAATCTTTATGGTTTTCTATATACAAGATATGTCATTTGTGAACAGAGAAAATTTTTTTTGATTTGGATGCCTTTTATTTCTTAGAGTGGACATCCTTACCATGTTACTGATCTCAGAAGAAAAGCTTTCATTTTTTTCACTGTTGAGTATGATGTTAGCTGTGGGCTGTTTAAAATATGACCTGTGTTGAGATAATTTCCTTCAGTTTCTGTTGTTGAATATTTTTCATTAAAGAGAATTGGATTTTGTTTAGTGGTTTTTCTGCACCAATTGAGATGATTATGTGATATTTGTCCTTCACCATAAAGATGGTGTATCACATTGGTTGATTTTCATTTGTTGAACCATCCTTGCATCCCAGGGATAAATCCTATATATAGTTAGGATGTATGATCCTTTTAATGTGCTGTTAAATTTAGTTTTCTAGTATTTTGCTGAGGATTTTTGCCTCTGTATTTATCAGGGATATTGTTGAATTTTGAGATGAACTAGAACAGTATATCCCAGTCTGCTTTTTATAATAATATTTGTTAACAGTATGTTTATGTCAGCTATCCCTTTTATTTCAGTCCTCTGTTATGTGAGTAGATGTGAGTGTGTGTGTGTGTGTGTATATATATATATATTTTCTTATATAGATGCTGAACTCAGACTTGCACATCATCACATAATAGTTATTATAATTAGTACTATCAGTAATAATTCTTGTATGGTACATACTGTGTCAGGCACTCTAATATGGGTTTTACATATATTCATTTAAACGTTACAACAACCTTTTGCAGTAGATACTGTTATGAATGCTGTTTTATAGATTAGAAAAATATTTAGTAACAAGTAGTAGTTAGAACTTACTGTTTATCTGGATTTTAATCCACACCATCTGGTTGCTGTCTCTCCTTTGTAACTCTTAGGTGTATCGCCACTTGCAATTAACTAGAAGGGGGTGTGTTTAATATATATTTTGCTATTAATTAAAAAATTTTTGTTGGAGTATAGTTGACTTACAGCATTGTGTTAGTTTCAGGTGTAGAGCAAAGTGAATCAGTTATACATATGCATATGTCCACTCTTTTTTAGATTCTTTTCCCATATAGGCCATTACAGAGTATCGAGTAGACTTCCTGGTGATATACAGAAAGCTTTTATTGGTTATTTGTTTTATGTGTAGTAGTGTGTATGTTTTATATGTAGTAATCCCAGTCTCCAGGGTCTGTTTAATTTAGAACATTGACTTCTGCTATTTTGTTACTGGTGGAACCAGATAACCTTTTTATTATCCAAAATATTCTTACTTGAAATCAGTGCTTTTTAAAAATAAGTTCTTCAGGTTTGAGGCACCCATTATTTTAAAAAGTCTGTTATCTTCCTGGGCTTATGGCTGTGCTTTGAGTATTAGAGGTTGTTGAAATGAGGGATCTAACAACTAGCAGGCATGTAAATGATATAGCTATTGAGAGAAAAACAGTAAGGAATACAGGTTTAAAAATTTATGTTGAGTTTGCTCCATGTTGTTGTGCCTCACAAGTCATTGCATAATCTGCTTTAGTTTACTAATATTGCATTACTTTATGCTAATATGTAAGAATACTAAAGTGTATACACAGTACAAATGAGACTTTCTGCTTTGTGTAAGTTTCACAGTAGATTCCTTTTCACATTAAGATTTTCTAACAAAATTAGTATGTGAATTAGTTTAAAATCTTTTGAAAAAACAGTTCTTCTGGAGCTTACACAGTTGTTTTTGTCACAGCATGGTTATTTTGAAGGAAATATTTATATAAAAAGATAACTTTGTATGATGCTTAATTCCAATAATGTTACTTCATTGAGGCTAGTAAGGGAAGATGCTTAATTTTTTACGTAGATTTTTGGCCAGACTTGAAGTATGTTTCTTTTCTTGTACTCCTTTGATTTTTATATGTAATAGTGAAAATACAAAGATTATTAACTATACTCTTATAAACAAAAAATCTCTAATGAGATTATTTGAAGTTTAAAGGACATAATTTAACATCACTTTTGTAAATGATGGAGAAAATGTTGTCAGTCTGTTTAATCAGTTTCCTTTTGAAAATGAAGATTTGTTCCTTTTAATACAGATTTAATTCTGTGGATTTGATTATGCAGGCTCATAGTTATTTATCCTCAGTTTTTTAATTCAAAGTGTTAAAGTTGAAAGGTCTTTTTCATGAAGTTTATAGTCTGTTGATTTGGCAGTAAACTAACTTGTACTGGGGTGGGGTGATATACATCTTTATCCCACCCAGTATGCATTTTTATACATTTTGCATGTATTTTAGTATATAGTACTGAATTTGATTCCACTGTGTTATGTAATATTTGGTATACATACCATATTTACCTTTATATAAAACCTGAAAATTTGAATAATGACACTCATCTGGAAACTCACCAGTTTCACCAAAATGAATAAGGACTTTTATGCCTTATTGTAGGCTGCCTGATTTTCACTGTTGGAAGAATATAGGGCATAAATCAGTAGTATGAGGAATAAAGAACAGGTTGAATTAACTGTATCGATTAGTAAGTTAATATAAGCCAAACAAGAGGTTTAATTTCTTTTCTTGGTTGGTCATAGTTACCCAGAACACTGATTGTTGATTTTGTGTCAAAATAGGACGGTGGCTCCATATCTGCCAAATCGTATGGTAGGAGCATAGGGTAATATAAACCAGATATTGTGTATCTTGGCTTCTCAGTTGGTGCTAATGGTAAAGAATCCAATTTATATAAATTATTCTTTGTGATTTTTAGTTTTAAAATGGGATAATCTTACAAGGATGCAGAGTAAGATGGAAATAGTTGATCTTTTTCTCTTTCCTCTAGTCTCCTACAAAAGCTGTATATAATGCCAGACATTGGAATCATCCAGACTCGGAAGAACTACCTGCGCCACCAGTAGTAAAACCTCAGAGTGTTACAGTAAGTGAACTATACTTTTTAATTTCATGTTTGTATGAAGAATATTAAATTAAGCAGTTGCTATCTTCATTCATAACTGAACAGTCTCTATCTTTTCTGTTTATAGTTTATTTTCAGCTTCTTCACTAAAATTTAGTGATTTTAGTTTAATTCACTGGAAAAGTAAGGATTGTGGGCAGGACAACAGAAATTCTGATGTTGCTAGGTTATGAATGAAAGCCTTAAAAATACTGGTCAACTCCTGATCCACATTTTATGGAATTACAGTATTTAGTGTTTAAGGGCAAATTACTTAAAGTTTGTATTAACTGTTAAGAGCTATATTATAAATTACATATTTCAAGTTTTTTTTTTAATGATTGAGAGCTATATCAGTATATCCTACACTGATCTTAAAGTGGCATTGAGTGATTAATTTGTTTTTCAGAGCAGAACTTTTTTCTTGCATTATAGTAATACCTTTCAATTCAAAACACATTTGAAAAAGATTTTTAGCAAATTATTTGCTCCAGAATAACTGGTAGGATCATGCATTAATTCTTACAGATTAATAGTGACACCTCAGTCATATGGAGCTATCAAAGAATGAGTTCTTTATAGATAATAAAAAATATGGATAGAGCTCATTCTATAATGTAATGTACAATTCTCTATCTTCTTGATAGATTAATTAAGCTCCTTTTACTAGTATTAAAGCATTATTGTGCATATTAGGTATCATTGTATATGCTCTTATGGCTGATTTTTTCTACCATGAACTATGGACTCCTATACTTTATAAGTTCTTTTGTCTATCTGTTGTAGTTTTCCTTTTCCTGTCTATCCTGAGTTGTTTGTCAGTGCTATTTATGTATGTCATTTTGGTTCTTTATTCATTCTAATGATTCTGGAGATGGATAACTAATTGTATAAAATGTTAGGTTGAAACGACCAGAATAAGTTCCTGAGTGGTTCTTTTGTGAATAAAACACAAACAAGTCTTACCTTATAGTGCATGGAATTTTTGAAGTATCCCTTATGACCTTCTAGAGCCCTCCCCTTACCTTTGAGGGGGAGAATTGGGGTTTTATTACGCTTAAGCTAAATTTACCAAGTAGATGAGATGTTACTATTTTTATATATTTATTTAGAGCAACTAATTTAATACCTTTATTAATAGGTGAGGCTGTCTTCAAAGGAGCAAAATCAAAAAGACGATGGAGTTTTTAAGGCTCCTGCACCACCACCCAAAGTGATAAAAACTGTGACAATACCTACTCAGCCCTACCAAGATATAGTTACTGCACTGAAATGCAGAAAAGAAGACAAAGAAGTAAGCATCCATATACAGTTTTACTGCATGTGGATAGAATTTTGTATGTTATTTAGCCTTTTAATGTCTTAAGCACATATCAGTAAACTGATACTAAGTTTTGAACCACGAACTTGTCCTACTACTACCAGTGTTTTTAAAACACATAAGTTGCCATAAACTTACTTTGTATACTTTTAAATAAATCAGAGCAAGTTCATAGATTTAAATACGCTACTTCATAGTTACAAAAGAGGTGGACTTATTTTTTCTTGGCAGTTGTATACTGTTGTTCAGCACGTGAAGCACTTCAATGATGTGGTGGAATTTGGTGAAAACCAAGAGTTCACTGATGACATTGAGTACTTGTTAAGTGGCTTAAAGAGCACTCAGCCTCTAAACACACGTTGCCTTAGGTAAGATCTTATTTTTATATTTGAAAATTGTATGCAAGCTCCTTTTCATTAAATTTTTTTAGCTCAGTGGAGCCAGACATTTGCGATTTTTGTTATCATAGGTGTAGGTTATAGCCAGTGATGTTAAAATGTGATTCATTTCCTTTAAGGGACTTGATCCTACACATGGACTAAAGAAAGTCCGATGATTGAGCAATTTAGCATAGCATAGGCTTTAGTTTCCAGATGCTTAAAAGTGTCATGTCAAAGAATCTTTTCTCTTTTAGCACCAGATTTTATACATGCAAGTGATAAATGATTTAAGCATGTTTTGATTTGGATCATCTTTTGCATACTATAATGGTTTGAATATCTTGGTTTGATTGAATTATCCAGTCATTTGGAATATGTCCAATTATATATTTATAATTTTTATGGATCAGAAACATGGAAGATAGCTGAGATTTTTTTGCTTTTAATGGTAGCAGTTATATAAAGAATACACTGAAGACAATCATGTATTATTTGTGTTTTTTTAATATAGCGTACCTAATCACATACTGTGCATCAGTAAGTATTTAATAAATTTGGTTTGCCCATGTCTTTATATTGTGATCTGCATGGGCAATGCTTTGACACACATAAATCCCCCACCCTGAGCACTCTGTTGTTTGTTTAGGTACTCTGCCAATTAAAAAATAATGCACTAGCTATTTTCAGTTCCCTTAACCTAGTCTATTTTCTTCTAGTGTTATTAGCTTGGCTACTAAATGTGCCATGCCCAGTTTTCGAATGCACCTGAGAGCACATGGAATGGTAGCAATGGTCTTTAAAACCTTGGATGATTCCCAGCATCATCAGGTATTTAAGTTTCTGGGTTGAGAAGCTTGATTTTAGAATTCTGGTTTATATTTACTAAATTTGTTTTTGTTGTTTAGTCACTTAAGTTGTGTCCCAACTCTTTTTGCAACCCCAAGGACTGTAGCCTGTCAGTCTCCTCTGTCCATAGGATTTCCCAGGCCAAAATACTGGTGTGGGTTGCCATTTCCTTCTCCAGGGGATCTTCCCCACTCGGGGATTGAACCTGTGTCTCTTGCATTGGTAGGCAGATTCTTCACCTCCACCAGCGAAGCCCCGTATTTGCTAAATATTTAGAAAAACTTAATGCCAGGATTTTTTGCTTAATAAATCGTTTAAGACTATTTGCTCAACATTTTTTCCTCCTTGTCAATTTATACTGTTAACCATTGTATGACATGACATACCTACCAAATTGGATATTTAGTTTTGTAAGCACTGGTCACTTCGAATCAGAAAGTACTGGGGGCGGGGTGGGGGTGGGGGATAACTCTTACTACTTTGTGATATTAATAGCATAATTAAAAACTTTGGATATTAAAATTTTTAATATTTTGCTTGGATGTTGAATCCCATTGTGAAAAGGAATCACATCCTCATTTTCAATATGACTTGACACTTTCTCTTTAAAAAAAATAGAGCATATTTACATATAACATTTAGGTTTAACATTTTCAAAGTTAGAAAAAAATTATTACTAATCATCAGTGGTGGTAATTTGAAATGGCTTTATTTTGTTCAGGAAAATTATATTCAAAGTATAGAATAGGTGACAGAATCTAATACTGAGTCTTCTGAAACTGAAAGCAATACATATACTTTAAGCCCAAATGAAGATAAGTTGAGTTGTAGCAGGTTCAAAACAATGAGGGAGAAGAGAAATAAGAGTTAATGTGCTTTCTTACGAAATCATGAGAGGACCAAGGCATTAATATGTATTCTTAGTGGCAGTGGATCTCCAAAGCCCTATTTCCAAACATATTTTGCTCTGTAAGCAGTTAAAGGGGATTTAAAGTTTAAATCTTTAGATAGTTATTTGTGTTTCTGTGCATTGAAATTCATGTCAGATCAAGTACACTTCAATTAGAATAGATAATATAGAAAAAAGGTTTAAGTACAGAATATTCCAAATGTTGGGACTATTCTAACATAGACCTCTTGGTTCTATTAATGCTTATCTATATCACCTTCAGTACTTGTAGATTTTATAAGCTGAGTGTGCTAACTACCTGATCTGAATGATTTTGAGAGCACATGATATTAATGATTTTTTTAAAAAACTGCTTGGTTCAACCAGACTTGATAGGTTTATTTTAAAGAAATGAGTCTAATATGTTTCTTTGAGCATCCTGAGTTTATGTATTAAAACACATTTATGTTATTGATTTTAAATGGAAATTTGACTTCACTATATCATAAAGAACAGAGTCCACTCTGTTATTATAAAGTAGGATCATATAGCTGAAAAAACATCTTGTAAACTCTTAATTTAGCACAGAATGGCCAGAAAATATATAATTCCACTTAAACACTTATAGCTCTGAGACAGTTGTATAGGGAATGTCTGTAGAAAGGAAAATTTTAATCAGTGGTGCTTTATATATTTATTGAAATCACAGTTCCCTAGAATATTTTAAGAGGGGGATTTTCACTGAATAAAACATTTTCAAGGTTTCTAAATGTAAACAAATGTCAGAATAGTCTTTTGTTGTCCGAAATTGTCACTAATTGCTTACATTAACTTTTTTTCCCCTTTTTGGGTCTGTTGAAGAATCTGTCCCTTTGTACAGCTGCCCTCATGTACATACTGAGTAGAGATCGTTTAAACATGGATCTTGATAGAGCTAGCCTAGATCTGATGATTCGACTTCTAGAACTGGAACAAGATGCTTCTTCAGCTAAGCTGCTGAATGAGAAAGACATGAACAAAATCAAAGAAAAAATTAGAAGGCTCTGTGAAACTGTACACAACAAGCACCTTGATCTAGAAAATATAACGGTGAGTTCCTTCCTTTGGTTGTAAAATGAAAATGTCAGGGTTTTTTTTTTAATGTAGGAACTACATTTAGGCTATTAAGAACTTGAATTCTTAACCCTATATGGGTTTTAGGAATAAAGATTTAAAGGATCTTCCAAAAGAGCCATTTTCAGTGAGCATTCATTTATTTCAGAGTATCTCAGGATGTCTGATTAACTGCTGCAAGGGACCAAGACTCAAAAGGAGGATTCCTAGGCATGCACCCCTCCGTAGAGCAGTGTCCCTCATACTCAGGGTCATGGCCGTGGCTATGCTTATATTCAGTACAGCTCTCTAAGTTTAAGATGATTATGTTGCTTTTGGTTGATTTTTTTAGTTTTACTTTCCTCTGGCTTTTTTTTTAAAACTTGCAGAATCCAGAATATCCCCAAAGATTAGTAGGCCAGTGGACAATAACTGGCCTTGTCATTTTGAAAAAATAAATTTATTTATATATACCTGACTTTCAGACAGTTCCAACATTATATAATTATTGGTTTTTCTACTGAAGATTGCAATATTTGCTTTCAGAAATTACAGAATGCTTTGTGCTAGCCATATAATGAGTTAGGATTATTGTTCTTCATAGTTAAGGTAGAGTAGGGAATAGATTCAGGTAGAGTGGGAGTTGAGGGGGAAAGCAAGTTAACATTAAAAGACAGGATACAAAATTGACATATATTTAGTGCTTTCACTTATTAAGATTAGAAAATAGCTGTTATGTTCAAAGTGTGGATAAACAATCGTTCTACCTCACCAAACTGTTTGTATCCTAATTTTAAAATACATTCATACTTTTAATTTTAACATTTTTAGAACATATACTGCTTTTTAATGCTATAAAGGAATAAGTTTGAGCCTATAATTTTTATTTGCTGCATAATTGAATAAATACAGCTTTTAAAAATTATTGTTCATCATCATCATTTTGTCTCCCATATTGTTGAACATTTAGATTCTTTCCAGGCATTTGCTCTTAAATAAAGATGATAAACTTGCTTGTTGAATTTTCTCCCATCATTTATTGAATTTACTAGGATAGTAAATACCAGTATGATAACTTTGCTATGTTAAGTAGTTAACTCACATGATTAAAACTAGGACACACAGTTGCTAATATTAGGATGCAGTGCAAGCGCCCCCCTCCCACTTCAGCTAATCTTGGGTATTGTGTTTGTTTTAAATTTTAACAATAGACATTGTTTTGTACAGTGACTGTCTCCTCACATTATTTTATTCATTACTCAACCTGTTCCTTGAAATATGTTGCTATTCCTGATGTACCATGGAAAGATTTTTTAAATATTAATATTATAATATTAAAATATAATTCAAATAACTGAGAGCTCACAATTGCTGAATAGTATTCTGATTAGTGATTTGGTTATGTTTTAACTATTTGAGAACTATCCAGTTTCAAATAAAATGTTTGGATTGTAGCCTGTTTTAAAGTACTAGCATATTATATACTGAATATAGCCTAAAATACCAAACAGTCCTTTTTATGCCTATAGGAACAAACAATAAAGTTGCTTTTTTTGCATCAGATCTTACCAGTGTTTGTTGTATTAGCATCAAATTACTATGCCCCTTTCTTCCTAAGCAAAGAAAGCCTCATTAGTCTTCATTTTCACTGCTGTGACTCATGAGCTAACCCTGCCCCAACTGATCTTATTACATTACTCTTTCAAGGACTTAGAATGAGAATTGAGCAAAATTAAATCTTTTTTTTTTGGTGTTGAATTCTAGAACTGTATTTGTTACCTTGGACATCAACCTTGTTCTTTTTAAAGTACAGAGTAAAATCTGTAAGGTATAAAATAAAATCTTTTCTAAATCAGTAGTATTAAGATATTTGCTGATAAAAAGATCTGTTTTTTGCTTTTCTAAATATCTAATTTATATTCAGTTCAAAATAGGCCAGCAAGATTTACTGTAAACTTGCATCTTTCAAAGCAGTAAGCTTTGGGAAGATAACCAGGTCTTTTCAGCTTTGTTACATTAAAGCATTTCTTTTGTTATACTAAAGTTCCTTTATTGTCACAGGAACCAAGTTGCCCTTTGTTGGGAGGTAGGTGGCTATATGCTTTTTAAAAGAAATGCAATAAAAAGTAAAATTAATAATTGAAGGCAAATGAAGGGATGGTAAAAAAACCTAACCTGGTTTATAAATATGGCTCTGAGTGTTCTTTGCTTCCTTCAGTAGTAGTCTTAAGTCATTGTTTATATATAATTTTGTCATAGAGGCCAAAGTATCCAAGCTGCTAACCCTGTAGTATAAAGTTTGAAATTGCTGAATATGAAACCCTAAAAGAGGAATTTTGTTCAGAATAGATAAGAAAATATATAGAACAGTAAGAAAAAGACAAGCTACTTTACATGAATATAAAGGGAAGAATATTTGACAGGGAACTTACAGTAAAATTACAGGTAACTGATAAATATGTGAAAATAAGTTGATTTGCTATAGTTAGAAAACATAAAGCAAAGCAATAAGATACCAGTTTTTACCAATAGACAAAAATTTTGACACACCCACACCTTGTTTCTGGAGTATTTCTTGTTACAGCCTTTGTGGTAAATTAATCCAATGTATTGATCTACAGTTAAATATACCCTTTGATTTGCCCTTGAGCCTATATGATGGTACCAGTGTATATTTTATCTAACTGGTAAGTGATAGACTACTTTAAATAAAGGATTTTCTCTGAAAACAAGCCAATGGATAAAAACATTTCTTTAGCTAAAGACTATTCTGATACCAGTTTTAAACTAGTTTTACTTTTAAAAAGCATTTACTGTATTAAAAAAAAACTGTGGGCTGGTAGCATGCAATATCCTTTTTTTAAAAAGCAATTTCTAGAAGTATTGCCTCAGAATTACTACTCAGAGTCAATATTCATTAATGGTGCTTCTGATTTTCAGACTGGGCATTTAGCTATGGAGACTTTACTGTCCCTTACTTCTAAACGAGCAGGAGACTGGTTTAAAGAAGAACTACGGCTTTTGGGTGGTCTGGATCATATTGTAGATAAAGGTATGATATATTACACATATAACATTTTTTTATTTAAAACCTGAATATTCTGTTTATATATTTCAAAAAACAATTGCATCAGTTTGAAAAGATGTCTTCCTTTTAGTAGCATCTTCAAAATCTTTTAACTTTTAAAGAAAAGGCCATTAACAGTTTGATATTGGAAGTTAATTATTATAAATTAGAGTCTCATACATTTCAGCATCGTACTGTATAAAACTTAGAATTAGTGTTCAGAGAGGTTCCAACACATTGATAGTATGTATACAGGTGACTTTTAATGTTAGTAAAGGGTAAGTATTGAAGTGATGAGACATGTTAATGTATGCCCATTTTCCTTTCTCCTAGTGAAAGAATGTGTGGATCATTTAAGTAAAGATGAGGATGAAGAGAAACTAGTAGCCTCATTATGGGGAGCAGAGAGATGTTTACGAGTTTTAGAAAGCGTAAGTATGGACCGCTCTTTGAAGAAAATGATCTAATCTTAAATGTGCTCTCTTTGTGAGACTCTCACAATTTATATATCTCTAGAGTTTCACTTTTGTTAATCCAGATTGAGATTGTAATGCAGTCTGTTTGCTTTTTGACTTTTATGAATGACTTAGTTCAATGTAGATTAGAATTTATGCTGCCAGTGAATTTCAGGACGCATAGACTGTGTTGACCACATTGGATTAGCTGAGTACTTTATGAAACATCTGTGGGGAAATAATCTAGTGTGAATGAAAAGTTCTTGGCACAGATGAAATTCACATTGTTCCTTTTTTCTTCTGGAGTGTCAAGTACATTAAATAAACATCTAATTTTTTAAAAGTCTAAATGAATCTACTTAAGAACTTTAAAATATTAGTTTATTAAGTTAGTGACCGCACTTTTCTGACATTTAAAGTGCTTGGTAGTTCATTACAATGAGTGTATAGTACAGAATATATTAATGGTGAGCAAGCAGTTATAACAGTGGTGTTTTGATTTTGTATTAAAGCAGTAGCTCTGTTATTTTAAATGTAGAACATGTGGATTGTTACTCCTTTTAGATGACAAGGGCTAATTCTTCCTCATCTTTATGTCTTTTAGAGTGCTTTGTGTTGTGTGTGAATGAATGAATGTTACGGATTGCCACAAAATTTCAAAATTTTCCCTTTTAGGTAACAGTGCATAATCCAGAGAATCAAAGCTACTTGATTGCCTATAAAGATTCACAACTCATTGTTTCATCAGCTAAGTAAGTTTTTCTGAAATGTCATGCTGTTTATTTAAAGCATTTGGATTGACTCTAAAAGAAGTGCCATTGTCACCTTTCTCCCTAAAGTACTTCTGTCTGTCAGGTTTTGTGAACAAGAAGCAGTGCAGTAAGGTACAAAAGTTAGGAGTGCAGATTCTGAAGCCAGAATGACTTGAGTTTGGATCTTAAACTTCAGAACATCAGCTCATAGCTTTGAACTTACAGGTTCTTACAGAAGGGGGTTAATAATTGTGTCTACCTACTCAAGGTTGTTGCAATAAAAGAATTAGTATATATGTTAATGTATTTTAAGTTATATGTGATACATATTTTAAATAACATTTTAATTCTAAAAAAGATTTTTAAATATCATTTGTATATTGTATATAATATAGACTATGTACAGTATGTATAAGGAGTTAACACACATATGTATAACCTAAAACAATGCTTTGCATATAGTAGTAAGCATTAGTCCTTATTTTTATTGTAAATGAATTTTACTAGCTGCCTTCTGCTGTTTGTTTATATAAACCTATTTTCCCAGATCTATATGTAGCTTCCTTTATTTCACACTCTCTGCCCAGCTTTGTCGACATTGGGCTAATGATATCACCTCAGTGCCCATAAAGTTTCCAAGTATGGCTCCTGTCTTGGTTCTAGCTTATTAACAGCAGCTTCTTACTAATATGTCTGTTTAGTTGTTGATATCTCTGCCCTGGTACTCTGGCCTCTAGCCTGTCCAACATTATACTACAGTGGGTTAATCTTCCTCAGATTTTTGTTCTGTAAAAATAATCCCAAACTCCAACTGTGTGTGATTTCTTGTCTTTGGATGTATGTCCAAAGTCCTTAGTATCAAAGGCCACTACAGCCTGACTCAGGTTTATCTGTTTTTTAACTTCTTGTTTTGGAGAATTTCAAACAGATAAGAGTAGATAATAATATGATAAGCCCCCGTGTATATGCAGCAGTATACATGCAGTGTTCATGCAGCTTGAATGTGATCATCAAACATTGGCCAGTCTTGTTACCATGTGTGTATAACCTTATCCATTCCACCCTCTACATTATTTTGGAGCAAATTACAGATTTCATATAGTTTCATCCATAAATACTGGAGTATATAATCTGTGAAAGAGGACTCTTTAAAAAATATAACCACAATAGCATTTTCATCTCTTAAAAATTAGTAATTGCTTAATATTATAAGTCCAGTCAGTATTCAGTTTTCCCATAATCCAAAATTTCTAAGCCTCTAGTTCCCAGAAGACTTGTTTTCAGTCTGTATTTGTGAATTCTGTGTCATACTTAATACCCTTAATACCCTTAAGGTATGTGTTCTAGTTGTCTTATTACAATGTTTTACGCTGTCACCAAAGAGTATTTGTGCAAGTTAAATCTGTATCTTATTTTTTTACTTAATGACTCCTGACAAATGCCTTCTAAAACGATGTTAGGAACCTTTGCAATTAGGAACTTGTGTCAAATGTCTTGAAGTGTCAGTAGACATTAGAATTGGATGTTTGTGAAAGACCATGCCTCAGACCTTCTGAAGCTTTCAGTAGAACGCTGATAAATGCAAGGATAGTATATTGAGTGATTAAACAATATACCCTTACTGTCTCTTCTCACGTCCCAACAGATTTAGTTCAGTGCTGCTTAGGCAGTTAACAGTAACATCATGGTAACCCTGGCAAACATCCCCAAACATCTGAACACGTTATTTTAGGTTAGACACAAATACCTTCCTAACTAGAGAGTGTTTTTTAAGAAGCAGCTAGAGGGGAATTAGGCATAGTAGTTTTAAGGGTTTTGCATGGTATATAATACATGGAGAATCAACTCACAGTTCACAGATTTCATCACTATCTTGTAGATATTAAGTTAATGGATTCAGTGATTTAAAGAGAGTCTCAGAAATACTAGAACCACTTAAAGATTACATTTCCTTGTTACTTTGGGTAGTATCTTGAGACTCCTCAGATGTAGTTGATACCCTTGCATGACTGCCAGGAGACAAACATGTCAGTTAAATGACCTCATGTTTTTAAAAATGCTCTAATGTTTATGAAGTATTTAGTATCTGTTTATACAGGGTTATTATTGCAATATTAATATAAATAATATTCTCTATTTGCTGAGAGTTTACATTCTAAAGGAAAGACATCTAAATGAAATTCAGAAGTGTCCAGTGCTGGCTTTTAATGTTTTTACCGTGGGTGAGGTGGGGTAGTAGGTTTGTTATGTTGGAGAGATTGAGAAAACTGGGGACAGCTGTTGATAGTATAAACTTTTGCATCGAGTTTAAAATTTTCACTTTGCTAAAAAAATTTCACTTTGCTTAGAAAAATTTATATTATCAAGTTTTCCCAAAATAAAATTTAGCACCTAGTGTGATAATCAGACATGTTTAATACATGATTAAATAGTTCACATAACTTCTGGAGTAGAAAAAGATTAATTTGGCAGCCTTTATGACAGATTTAAAGCATTAAGGTCCAAGTCAGTAGAAGTTCTTAATATAACTATTTTTGTTGAGCATAATAGTCTGTATTTTGTCTTCTCTTAAGAGCATTACAGCATTGTGAAGAGCTGATTAAGCAGTATAACCGTGCTGAGAACAGTATATGCTTACCTGACAGTAAGCCTCTGCCTCACCAGAATGTAACTAATCACGTGGGTAAAGCAGTGGAAGACTGCATGAGGGCCATCATTGGTGTGTTGCTCAATTTAACTAATGATAATGGTAAGTCATATTTCCTACATATATTCTCATTGATATTGTACAGTATTACATGTAAAAATAATTCCCTTGTTTCTTCTCTCAAGGTAGTGATTTTTAAATTACTGTCATGAAATTGACTTATTCATGTATAGATTTAACTGCTTTTAAGAGCTCATATTTTTAGAACCTGCCTTGTGGCTTGGTTTAGAAATATTACAGTCAATATGTTTTAGTAAAGAAATATAACTTCTTTTTTAAGCTATATGTTTTTAACTTTTAATATTCATGTTAATAGTTTGTCATAAATAATAGTAACAGTTTTCACACTCTTTCCATTCCCCATTTCAGAATGGGGCAGCACCAAAACAGGAGAACAGGATGGCTTGATTGGCACAGCCATGAACTGTGTGCTTCAGGTTCCAAAGTACCTACCTCAGGAGCAGAGATTTGATATTCGAGTGCTGGTGAGTTGAAGTGATTTGTTTCATAAATGCGTACTTGATCTAGTAAGATGATGAAAACATCTTAGTTTGTTTGGGAAAATCATTATTTTATATACTGGTTTTTAACCATTTTGTAGATGGTAGAGCACTGGCTAGTTTTTTGGCTGCCATTAAGAGTTACGTATATTGTGTTCTTTTGCTTTTAATCCTCACCTGTGGTAACATGCATGTTTTCATTTTTGTAGGGTTTAGGTCTACTGATAAATCTAGTGGAATATAGTGCTCGAAATCGGCACTGTCTTGTTAACATGGAAACATCATGTTCTTTTGATTCTTCCTTCTGTGGTGGAGAAGGAGATGATAGTTTAAGGATAGCTGGACAAGTTCACGCAGTTCAGGCTTTAGTGCAGGTAAGCAACAACTTAAAACCCTTTGTTTGTTGCGTCTGTCCAAATTCTTGATCACTTGTATCTTCTGTCTCCCTTCAACCTCCTCTCTCTCTTTCTCTGATATTTTCACCAGTTCAGTGAGAGGTTAAAATGTGTACCATTACTTCACTTACTCTGCTGTTTTCAGCTATGACAGTCACTCATTAGACACTGTTAGCAAAAAGCAGAAACAATGCTCATTTGTTTATGAATCAAAGATAGATAACAACAAATTAGGAATTAACTTCTAGCCCCAATCTTCTATCCCTTATCCCATCTGGTTCAAGTCCTCCAGCATTTACTGCTCTGATCTATGCCCAGGACTGTGTGCACCTGAATACTGGGACATACTTTTCAAAGTGGGTATATCTTTGGAGTAGTTTCCTAACTTAGAAATTGTCAGAATATATCCTAATATGTTAAAATTGATGTCCCCAACGCACCCACCCCAAACACTCCCATTCCTCTCGTTTATACTTCTTCCCAAAACTGTATGTGATTTTTGGGGGTTTTTTGGACAGTGCTGGCATTACAGTTTTTATCTTTTTGCAAGCTACTTTTGTCATTTCCTTAAGTGGCAGTTTTCACATATTCACAAGAAATAATGAACCATCCTTTTCATTTTTTTCTGAAGTCTTTGCTAACCTTTAATCCTTTTGGTCTTTTTGAAATTAGAAGTGCTTGAAGTGTGTTTTCAGGAAATAATCTGCAACTAGAAGCCTTTCGTTCTCTTTTCAAACATTTTGATCTCAGGACTTCTTAATACTCCTAACAATTATTGGGAACTCCAGAGAGCTTTGTTTATGTGTGCTTTATCTGTTGATATTTACTAAATTAGAAGTCAAAACTTAAAAAACTATAAAATACAGGCACACATTCTATTAGCCATTGAAACAATAGCATAATTACATAGCGTGTAGATTCTGGAAAACTCCACTGTACAGTCATGAGAGAATGAAAGAAGTAAGTTGACCTTTTAATATTCTTATGAATGCAGTTTTGACTTCACGTACTCCCTTAAAGGATCTTGGGTTCCCCTTGAACCTAATTTTAAGAAATACTGCTTTATATAAAGCTTACATTTTACTTTCTTAAGGGTATTAAAGTTTACATACCATTCTACTGTATATTTCAGCAAGTTTTTGAGATCTATTTGGCATTTAGTTTTCTGGTAGCTGTCATCATTAATTTAGGGTTTCTCCAGATCATATCAGCAAATATATGAAATGCTTTCTGTACATTCAACATTGTGCCAGCACAGGGAAATAAGTAAGTGAAGGCAAGAGTTATTAGTATGTTCCCTTTTTAGACGTCTTGGTGTATACTTCCATTGACAATTGTACTTGCATTTTTTTTTTTTTAAATTAAAGTGTAGTTGATTTACAGTGTTCATTTCTGCTGCACAGCAAAGTGACTCAGTTATGCATACATATTCTTTTCCCTTATGGCTTATCTCATCACAGTGAACATAGTTCCCTGTGCTATGGAGTAGGACCTTGTGTCCATCCATTCTGTATGTAATAGTTTGCATCTGTTAACCCCAAACTCCTAGTCCTTCTATCTCCCATCCCCCTCCCTGTAGTCAACAAGCCTGTTATATCTGTGAGTCTGTTTCTGCTTTGTAGATAGGTTCATTTGTGTCATGTTTTAGATTTCACATATAAATAGTAACATATGGTGTTTGTCTTTCTCTTTGTGACTGACTTCATTTAGTGTGATAATCTCTGGTTGTAAAAAAATATATGGAACAGTTCATGAATTTGGTGTCATTTTTGTGTAGGGACCATGCTAATATTCTCTATTATATGTGTTGCTGAAGCAAGCACTATACTTTGTTAATATAGCAGTTGAGATTTAGTTCTCAGTCATTCTCTGAGAACTTGTTTTCTATTTTCTTTGGTTTTTATCTCTTTAAATTTCTTTTAAAGAAGTCATTTGTTTCCCCCCGATATTATGAAACTTTATTCAGTGTCCTTTCTTCCTTCCAGTTAACTTATCCAGGCTGCTTGGATTTAAAGAATTTTTAACTAATTTTAACTTAATTTGTATTTTTTGCTTGAACTTCCTGTCCGTTATTATCCAAATTAAAGGAAAGTGTTGAGATTTTCATTCTTAAAAATCAAATGCATACAACATCGGTAAATAATTTACTTAATTGAATCCCAGCAGCATTTATATTTTTGTTTTGTCTTTCAGTTGGATGTAGAGCTAGGGCTTTTACTGATAACTTAGCCTTTTTACCAGACAATACGCTTCGTAGAGTTAGTGATGTTTAAAAGCAAATAGAGACTTATATTTGGGTACATTGATGTTGGTTGGTGATCCCTTTTTAATGATCTTCAAATATGTTTATCAGCTATTCCTTGAGCGAGAGCGAGCAGCACAGTTGGCAGAAAGTAAAACAGATGAATTGATCAAAGATGCTCCCACCACGCAGCATGATAAGAGTGGAGAGTGGCAAGAAACAAGTGGAGAAATACAGTGGGTATCAACTGAGAAGACTGATGGTACAGAAGAGAAAAATAAGAAGGAGGAGGACGATGAAGAACTTGACCTCAATAAAGGTATATTTATTTTGACTGGTTTATTTTTTTTAAAATGTGGGTTTTTTCCCCCACTGTTAAACAATTTTTTAATTCATGTGTTGTCATAATCTTGCTATTTTATGGCCTCTCTAGTTCAGTGCACACAAGCTTTGCTATTTCGTAGGAGTTCTTCACCTAGCAGTGAGAAAAGTATATGTGCATTGTTGGAAAGGTCTGCTTCTCCTTCCGGGGCCTTTCTTTACTCATCTGTAAAGAGAAGCAGCCAAATAATGTGACACCTAAGGGTTTTTACAGTTTTGCCTATATTTTAAATTGGGTTGTATTTTTTGTTGTTATTGAGTAAGAATTTTTAGAGCCTTGATTCTTATCAGATACCTGGTTTGCAGATAAATTCTATGAGTTGTCTTCTCGATGTTAAAGCTTTAAATTTGATAAAGTCTAACTTACCTATTTTTTATATTGTCTTTTGTGGTCCTGGTATTGTATCTAAGAAACCATTTCCTAACCCAGGGTCACAAATATTTAGTCCTCTGTTTTTTTCTAAAGGTTTTATGGTTTTAGCTTTTATATTAAGGTCCCTCTACCATTTGTGGGTTGTCTTTTTTTTTTTAATTTGGTTAACTTGTGTGGATATTACATCTTCTGAGCACCATTATCAATGCATAGCAGTTTTGAAGTAAAGATGACACAGTTGCTGGTTTCCTAGGTGTTTTTGTTTGTTGTAGTTTTTGGTTTTTATATATATACGTACACGCATACTATTAGTTTTCTGTTTTAATACTTCCAGCTCTTCAGCATGCTGGCAAACACATGGAGGATTGCATTGTGGCCTCATACACAGCACTGCTTCTTGGGTGTCTCTGCCAGGAGAGTCCAGTAAGTGAGAGTTCTGTGTTGTTTTATGTTATCCTTAAAGGATTTCATTGCAGCCACTTGACATCATTACTTAATTAACTTGTTACTTTATTTTTCCCTCCTGTTAAAAACTTTTATACATTTGGTGAACTTCAGAAGGTACATTTCAAAGTAAGAGTATATTGGTTTTGATGAGAAAGTTCAGATTGATAGAGGAATTAATTCACATGTCTTTGGTTGAAGTAAAAGAGCATCATATAAAGACCTGTGCTCAGCTGGCTTAAGGTGGAAAAGTTTAGCCTCAGTGATATCAAGGACTCATAATTTCTACTTTTAAACTCTCTGTCCTCTGCATGTTGTCTTTTGCTAGCTTTCTTCATGCACCTATGCTGACTGTGTCTCACTTAGTTAAATAATGCCCAGCAGAAGAATGTGGCCTCTTTGTTTCTCTGAAAGAGCTATGGTTTCTTTTCCCTAGGACTTTTCCACACTTAATGCAAAAAGTAGACTTCCTTTACCTTGGCCAACATTGGCTCACATGCTTTTGTTGATCTACTCATTGGCCAGGAAAATGGGATTACTGTGTGAGATTTAGATCATGATTTAACTACGAAAAGGATGTGAATGTGTACGCAATTGGGCTGAATCAGTACAGAAGTGGACATTTCTGGCTATTTGAACAATCTGCTTTAAAATGGAGGACACCTGAGATTTATTTATTAAATTTTTTAACAGAGAGGCCCAGTAGAAGAGCCAAATTTTAAAATAAAAGAGAGGTGGGTTTTTTCCCTCAACAAGCAAGGGTGTTCAGGATGCAAGAATGGAGATCTGTTGTATAGTGGGATATCTAGTTTCTCTTTTCTTAAGACTAGAGGACTAAAAGAACATAATCATGATATGAAGGGCTTCTATCAACCCACCCACATCTCCTCATTTTTGCCATCGAGTTTTCTGCATTGTCATTTTTGTTCTTCCTGTGTACCTTATTTGTCTTAAGTTCTGTGTATTTTTCTGTATCTTTCTTGTTCATTTATTCCATATTGTAGTCAGGCTCTGATCTAAGTGCACACTGGCCCACTTTATTGTGGCCCTTGCTGGCACAACTGCTTTCAGGATCAAGACCAGAGTTCTTAACATGGTGCTGGAGGCCCCGCAAATTTTTATTCCCTTTCCTGGACTCTTTTCAAGCTCAGCCCCTTTTCTTATTAACTTAAAATTCAGAGATTTTAAGGGCAAATGGGAAGCACATACCAAGCAAAAAGGAGGAGGAAAGCACACCTCCCTACCCCCACCTCCCAAGATAAAGAGGGGGTATGCTGTTTAAAGATTCTTACATATTTTGCATACACCCTGGTTTCAGTTATGTTCTTTCTTAAATAATGAATCTTAAAATTAATGAGTTTTTTTCAGATGTGAATTATCTCTCGTGTCTAAAGAGAGGTTAGGTTGTAGGCAATATTGTGAATTTATAGAGCCCAGGATGTCTTTCTTACCTTAGGGATCATTATAATTAACCCTAAAAAGCTAGCTGATTCCAGGAAATGTAAAAGAAATTGGTTTGCCCAGTGTTTAAATGGAGGAAAGACAAGAAAGCAGGTGTTTATATGCAGTAAGGGCTATTTAAGGTAAAGCACAGCATGCTTAGGAAGCCCAGGAGACTCTGGTGTTATTTTCCATTTCCCAGTATACATTGGATGCATTTTAATGGTCAGTCTTCCCTCTGGTCTTTCTGTTCTTGCTGCTCTCGACTCTCCATTCCTGAAATCCTGCATACCACCACCATAGCTAACTTCCTTAAGAGCACATCTGATCATGTTACTCTCTTAGTCTCACTCTCGCCAATCTTTCTTGACTCACTATCATTTAGGAAATGATAGCTTTGTTTACTGCTATTAGACTCCAAACTTAAATGCTTCTCCAATATTTTATTGAAATATAGTTGATCCAGTATTAAAATCTGTCATACCCCTTGGTTACTTTTCTAAATTTCTGAAATAGGCCATGCCATTTCATATCTTTTCTTACCTCCTATACACTACCATTTATTACACACTTTTAAAATAAATGCTCTGACTCCCCTTCCCATGCCTTGGCTACTTATTGTGTTGTATTCTGTAATGTATTGATAGAAAAGGATTTGATTTGGGTTGTTGAGGAGCTTTTGCTTGAAACCTAGGATCTAATCATTTACTCCGAGTGAGAGATGTACACTGTTCCATGAAGCCATCTTCATAGACAACATACTATTCTTCCCAGCACTGTGCTATCATTACCATGTCCCTTTCCTTGAAATAAGTTAAAGATGTTGTTAAATTCAGCATTCCTTTACCTCTGCAGTTAGTTACCATAGCTATTGCCCTCATGATGTATTCTTCAATATAGTCTCAGTATATTTTTAAAATGCAAGTATTTAAATATTGTAAAATCTCTCAGGATTTTAGCTGCAAGGTTTTACTGAGTAGCCGTAAAAGTGGGAGAAAGGGGATTGGTTGCAAATTTCCTAAGAGGGTCATATTAGAAGAGCTTTTCCTTTTTTATTCTTTATGAATCTTTAAAGCATTTTAAATACATATTGAAATAGAATAACAATTTAAGCAGGCCATGTATTTTTCTTACAATAAACTGGTTTATATACAGTTTGGCTGCTTCTTGCTTAATAATGGAGGGAAACATCCTAATCTTCTGTCCTGACATTGCCTACATTTTCTTTCTATAGATGATACTAGATTTCCTTTGAAAAGATACAGTTAATTCCTAGCCTACATGAAGAATTTTCCTTGATCTTTTTCTTTATATTCCTAAGCAGCTTTTTGAATACATTCTCAGTCTGCATTTCCTTGCTATTCTTATCCCTGCCTGCCCTGCCCCGCCCTCACCAGTGCATTTTGGTATTTCAGGTATTTTTCTGTGCATTTACAAAAGTAAATATGCACATAAATGTTTCTTTGTAGTCTGGCAGCTTTATCTTTTTCCTTTCTTTCTTGAGGATGGGATGGGTGGGGTAGGGAATGGACTCATAGGCTCACAAGAGTTAAGAGTGTGGAAAAGGAAATTGCGTATTAACCAAGGAGTTTAAGGACCTTGTAGAAGTTTGAAATAGGATGTGTGCCAAAACCAGCAACACAGTGCAAGGTTCAAACTCATGTTTTCTGCTACCTGACCAGTGTTCCTTTGTTTCCTTAGATCAATGTGACCACGGTGCGGGAGTATCTGCCAGAAGGGGACTTTTCAATAATGACAGAGATGCTCAAAAAATTCCTGAGCTTCATGAATCTTACCGTAAGTAACTTTTGTTGCAGCTTCTGTGGTCTTACATACGATACATTAATGACAGTCGAAATATAGGACTTCTCTGACAGTCCAGTGGTTGGGACGGCACCTTCCAGTATAGGGTGTGCACATTCAATCCCTGGTCAGGGAATTAAGATCCCACATGATTTGCAACCAAAAAACCAAAACCTAAACAATACTGTAATAAAAAAAAAAATTCAGTAAATACTTTTTAAGAAATGATGGTAGAAATGCAAATATTATGGTCATCATGAATAGAAGCCAAAAAATGATTTTCTTTTAGTACTTGTGTGGTTTCTTTAAAGTAACAATTATTAGGGCCAAATATATTGATACTGTATTATGAAAGCCATAGTTTAATCTCACCTTGTTTAGATTCATGATGTTTGGTTTAATAAAGCTAAATAGTGTAAGCTCTGATTGAGTACTTTGGGAAATTAACTGCTACTTCTTCTCCACTCCTACCCCGCCTTGTCCCCCACCTTCACGCCTCCCCTGTGCAGTGTGCTGTAGGAACCACGGGCCAGAAGTCTATCTCTAGAGTGATTGAATACTTGGAACACTGCTAGCTGCTTTACCTTTGCTTCAGGTGCTCGGTAATGCTGGAGCTATACTTAGACAAAGAAAAGTCACGAAAGAAGTCCTTGAAGATATACCAAGAACATTCATCAGTATCATTCATATTTGGATTTTTAAGGCCACCTGATTTCTTCTTCGTCATGCATTCTGCATTTGCTAAGTGACAGTTACTACATCAATCTGCAACTATCAAAAATGAGGGAAAAGGTTCAGGCTGTTAACAGTTCCACGCAGTATTTAAACACACTTTGGCAGAATTTATACTCTCCCCTTGTTCTCTTGCTTTATTCTGGGCAAGTTTTAAGGGGAAAACTTGTGCTGCTGTTAGTGCAACTGCTGTGTATGTTGAGCCACTGTTGTCATGCCAGCCAGGTGCAAAGGCAGCTTAGCTACTGAGGTATTGAATGTTCTGAGGACATTCTAGACAACAGCTTAGTTCCTTTTTCAGGCTCATTTGCTTTTGCTTTTTTGTTGAATGATTCCAATCGTAAATAAAGCTTTTAATAATTTTGTGAATTTTTTTTGTTGTTGTTCCCTGAACTACTGTCTATATTTAAAATTAGATGGAATCCAAAGACACAAGGGATTAGTATATTTTTTTATTCTTGATTTGGTTTGGGTTGAAGTATTTTTCACCTTTGAGACCATGACCATATTCATTATCATACCATAGTAAGTCATAGCTATAGACGCAAGAAAACAAATAACAGTTTGAGGGAATATAAGATGATGTGCCCTGTTAAAGGATGAAGCAAAATAGACAAACCCAGGGTAGTTTACCCTTAAAGTTAGGGGAGACTCTTGAAACATGATTAAGTTTTGAGGGAGAACTCTCTAGATATATTTTCTAATGTTCAATACAGTAAATGTAAGGAAGCTAAAACACCAATGTGGAATTCATGTTTCCAGATAACATGTATATTCTTCTATAAGAGTGACAGGATCAAATGCATAAACGCAAAGCCTTAAATTGTTGGTTTAGAGAAGATCCTTTTTCTTCATCCAGATTCTTTTAGTTCATAGAACAGTGTGTTGTTTGGAGAACACAGTAACATATTTTATATATTTAATTTTACAACATGGCAAATTTTTATTGTATTAATTATTGTTCAGACCACTGGTTATACATTTTTTCTTTTTTACTGATTGGGCCTGAATACAGGCTTTCCAGAGATTTCATTTAATACTTTAAAATACCTTTCAGGTAGTTATATCATGTTTCTTCATTGGATTTGTAAAACTTGAAGCCATAAAAATATTAGTTTGGTGTGTATTGGGGAAAATAGCTAAAAGTCTAATTTTTACCCATTTAGACTTTGTTATTTCCTTGTATAAAGTGACAAATCGGGGCTCTTGGATCAGTGCCAGCTGTAATGTTTTTTAATGCAGTGGCTGCCTTTTATTGTCTTCCTATTTTTGATAATGCAGATTGTTGGGAAATCTATAAGGAAGTAACTGATTCCAGTCAAATTGTTTTCTTCTTTCTCCTACCCACCCCAGCCCCCCACCCATCACCTTTTAAGAGCATAGTATGCCAGTGTAACTTGGGAAAGATTGAGGTTGTATTTGCCCTGAGTATACAAGCTAGCTTAGCAGACTATTTTAAATGCTTATTGGTAAATGATATCCATAAAATTGAATTAAATTATTTTAAAGTAAATTGATATTTATTAAATATCATTGGATTTAGGAAAAGGAGGAGAGTTTTAGTAAAACTGACTTGTGGCTGAGTGGTAAGGGATATTATAAAACATTTGGATAAGAACAATCAGGGCGAACTACATTTTTCTGTTACACTGGTAATCATTTGAGAATTGATTTACCTCAGTGTTTAACAGTTTTTTGTTTTGTTTTGTTTTTAAATAATAACTAATTGTCAAGCACTGATAGAGATGCAGATTTTGGTGGGGAGTGGTGGGGGAGAAATCACCTCACCAAACGCAGTGCATATGTGTGTTTTTAACCCTCAGAGAACTCTGCATTTTAGGGTACTTGAGGCTGACTTGCAAATTAACTAAAGTTTTAAAGTAACCTTTTTTTCCATTGTAAATATTTCTGTAAATACTACCAATTGGAAACTAGAAGGTAGAGTACTTTTCTGAATCCAATCCTATTTTTATTTTATACAGTATTTCTCAGCTGTGATCTTTGGAGCAAAAGCCAACGGCAGGAAAAAAAATAGTTTGTACCAGTTTCATGAAGTATGTCTTTGGGTTTTTGTAAATAATTTTAACTCAAATAAAATTGCTACTTTCAATACACATGTTGTCTTTAACATAAGTCTATTGAACTATTTTGGAGGAGGAAGACTCACAAAGTTGATACAGCTGACTAATGGGAAACATGAGGTGTCACTTAAGTGAATTTCACATTTTGAAAATGCACATAAAAATTTAACCAGTTTTTGTTAATACTATGTATATCCCTGTGTTTTTAATAATACTCATCTGAATGTAATGTCAACTCAGCACCTCACAGAGGGATGGTGGTTCTCTGGTTGAGTAGTTGTGCCCTTGGTATGTTTATTAAGTTGCTTTAGTCCTTTTGCACCTCTGAATATGACTTTTGCATTTGAGTTTTGAGAGCTGCTTTTTAGTTTTTCAGTTTCTTCTTAGTTGTCAGCCTTTAAGTTTCCTGTGTTTATTCAAGTGGGTTCCTCAACCTCTACTGAATGCTTTTAACTATAAACCTAGATGAAACGATCTGTCTTGGGAGCTTCTGTCTGCTTTTCTTTCTTAAATACATAGAGGCAAGTATATAACCATGTTTGAGAGTGCAGGCTAAGGAAATAGATCTTAAATCACATGCATGCATTTTGAATATTACTGCTGATGTTTATGGACTTAAAGCAAATTCCTGAACTTTTTTTCGGTTCAGTCAGAAATAGGGGATAGTACTGGGTTGGCCAAAAAGTTTGTTGTGGTTTTTATGGGTTTTTTTGCCAACCCAGTTCTTAACCTCAGTGCTGTGAAGATCAAGATGATTCACGTAAAGTATTAGCAGTGTTTCAAACAGGTCTTGGTAAATAGTAGCTTTTATCAAACAATTTTCACTCCATCAGGAAATTAAAATGTAAAGAACAGAGAAGAATAGTGATAATTTTAAACACCTGGGATAATACCTTTTCCTATCACTGAGGGCATTGGGTTTGGCTTACTTTAACAGCAAATCTCTAAATATCTTGGTAGTAACTAATAAAGCATGGGCAAACGAAATAAATAATCATTAAAAATGTTCCAAAGAAGTTTTTTATACCCTAGAAAGAAGGACCAGAAGAGGTTTGTACAGTTCACTGTCAGCTAATGATCTGATACAGGATGCATAGATAAGTAATCTGATAGATTACTTATATAGAAAGTCTTATAGAATGTCTTTAAACTGAAGAAAAAATTGAATACTGTTGAATGTTTTGATCAAACCTCTATTTCCTTTGCTTATATGTCTGCAATTTGAATACTCCAAAGGTCATGTACTGGCTTAAGGAACAAAAATGGAAAACCATACCTGTATACCACCTAGATTAAAGGGACCTGTTTGCTTTCCAGAGTTGTGTGACAGAGGGTATAGGTAAACTACAAACTGGCAGTTGCCATCTACCTCTACAAGGATTAAGTCACGTGCTGTTGCGGCTGCTGATTTTCAATACCCACTAAAAGGAGTTCAGGGTGTACAGAAATGAGACTCTCTGTGCTGGTGTGGCGGGTACTGGGGACACTGGCAGAACAGGTCTTCAGATATTTCAGGAGCTGATTTTATTAGCCCAATTGTATCTCCTCATACTGAGAAAAGCACTAAAATCCTTCACAGTGATAACTGTTCATCTTGACTAGCAGAAAGCTTCATGAGACTAGCAGAAACCTGGAAAAATACGTGCCTGACTGCATGTACTCACCCTTCACCAAAATCACATATATACTGTCCTTTCCCCACCCAACCTCTAGAGCAGTTTTTCAGAGCTATCTGAGGTGCTACCTAAGTCCACAATACCTTACTCCCTACAAAATCAAACATTTTTAAGGAGACTTGGCAAAATGACCTAAAATTCACATGGAACCGCAAAGGGCCTAAAGGAGCAAGATAATCTTGAAGAAGGGTATACACTATGGACAAGAGGAGCCTAGCAAGTTACAGTCCATGGGGTCACAAAGAGTCAGTGAGCGACTTTCACATATACTTCTGAACTTCGAAGTTTTGCTACAAAACTACAGTAGTTAAAACGATGTGATACTAGCATAAGGGCAAATAGATGAGTACAACAGAGTCTAGAAACAGATGCACATACAATACATCACTAAATAATTTTTGGCAGAGGCACCAAAGCATTTTTAATATGGAAGTACTTTTTTTTAACAAATTGTTCTGAAACAACTAGATACCCATTTTTAAGAAACCTTTACCAAACTCAGAAATTCCAGATGGATCATAGATCTAAGTGTAAAGACTGGAACTATAAAGCTTTTAAAAGAAAGCATCAAAGAACATCATTTGGCAATTTTTTGACAAGATACAGAAATCAATGAAAACATTAAATATCAAAATCAAAAATGCATGTTCATAAAGATGCATCATAAGAAAGTGAAAAAGCATTCTGACTGGGAGAAAATGTTCACAAATCATCTGCTTGACAAAGGACTTTATCCAAAATATAGACCTTACAACTCAATAAAGAACAGCTCAGTTTTTAAATGGACTTGAATAGGTACTTAACAAAGGATGATGCATGAGTAACTAATAAACATATTTAAAAAACACTCAGCATCATTAGTGATCATGGAAATGCACATAAATTACAAGATACTACCTATTCAGCAAAACAACCAAAATTTAATCAGTAATACTAAATGTTGCAAAAATGGGCAGTTGAAATTTTGTCAATTTTGCTGGTGAAAATGTAAAATCATAACACCACTTTGGAACAGTTTTGGGAGTTGCTTGTAAAAGTAAACATACATTTTGTCCTTCAACTCAGCATTTGCTTTTGTGCAGGAAAAATTAAAGCATCAAACAGATGGTTGTGAAAAAAATTTCACAACAAATTTGTGAAAAAATGTTCATAGCCCTTTTATTAATAGTAGCCAAACAATGGAAACACAAATATTTGTCCATCAGCAAGCAGTAGATAAACAGTATTTATTTATGCAATAGAATTTAGCAATAAAGGGGAATGAGCTACTAATTCAAGAAGAAATGTGGATAAATCTCATATTTAATGCTGAGGGAAAGAAGCCAAATAAGCTTACATATAGCATGAATCTGTTAGGGGAAGCAACTGGCTGAAACCGCCCACCCTGGCTAGGCTCTCTCTAGTAACCATTCACCTAAGTTGTTTTATGACAGGCGATCCTGGTAAGGAATATGGAACTACTAAGCCACCACCAACCAGAAGTGTTTGGGAAAGGTCAGAAGGAGACACCGCATGTCTGTCCACTTCCCAGAATCCCTCTCACTAGCATCCATCTTGGCTGAGCAATGTGTGCGCCACCAGGAAACACTGAATAGGATGACTGGCCAAAGACAACCTGGAAACTAATCCCATCACCATAAAACCCAAGACTGAGCCACGTGGCAGAGCTGTTCTCCTGGCTTCCCTTACCCTACTGCTCTCCACCTGGGTGGCCTTTCCCAATAAAATCTCTTGCTTTGTCAACATGTGTCTCCTCAGACAATTCTTTTCTGAGTGCTAGACAAGAGCCCGCTCTTGGGGCCCTGAAGGGGAGGCCTCCCCCTTCCTACAACAACTGGCAACCACGAAGGGACCCCCATTTTTACTGAGGCTGACATCCAGACTGCTTGGGGTACTCCAGGACCAGCTCGCCTGCCGACACATCTGACTCAGTGGCCGCAACTGGGACTCGTTTGTCCCTGGTCTCCTCCTGACGGCGACAACTGGCCAGGGTGCCCTGATTGGGTAAGGAACAAGAGATTTTGTTGACCCCTTTTGTCTCACCCTTCCTTTCAACCTATCCTATCCTATTTTTTCCTGTCCCCCGGTTCTGGATGCAGGAATCTGATCAGAGGGCCTCAGCCTGAGCTGAGGATTGGAGACTGGTCACCTCCTCTTGGCAGAGAACTCGAATTTTGGTTCTGGTAGGGCTGAGTTCCAGTCCTCCGTTCTCTGGAGGCCCAGGGAAAAGTCTCATAATGCCTGGGTGTCTGCAGGTGGCAGGAGACGTCTGTAAGACCCCGACCCCATTTTTTTCTCTCCCCTACTCTTAGACCTCTTGTCTCTTCCCATTCCTTCTCTCTCAACCTGGCCTCTTTCCCGCTCTTTGAAGACCCACGTTATTTCCATTTACTCTGTCTGTCGATACTTGGACCTGAAGTTCTGGGTCTTTGCAAGAGATTTTCTGAGAGGCTATGCTCTCTGCACCCCATCAGTTGTACTTTCTGTTCTTGGGGAGACAATCAGGTGTTAGAAGCCCTCCATCGGGTCCCCTATTCTAGAAATTCAGCCATTTAATTGAGCATTTGGCTGAGTGCTTCCACGTGGAATGACTGACGTGGTTCAGTATAGTCAAACCTGGTCTTGGGTGAAAATTAACATCCTGGACATATCCTTAGGGGTTAATTAACCGTTCGGAGCCAGTCCTACAGCCCCACTGATTGTGCTTACTACCGAACATTTTCTTTGGCACATATAAGTTGCTCAGTCGTGGCCGACTCTTTGCAACCCCATGGACTGTAGCCTACTAGGCTTCTCTGTCCATGGGATTTTCCAGGCAAGAATACTGGAGTGGATTGCCATTTCCTTCTCCAGGAGATCTTCCCGACCCAGGGATTGAACCCAGGTCTCCTGCGTTTATACAATCAGGCAATTTGGGACCAGGAGGGAGCTTACAATATATCTAGGGTCAGATATAGAGGCATCCACCCCAGCACTGGAAATGAGATATAAATTATACCACTGCTAAAATGGGAAATAAGCCTCCCTTCCCTTTAGACACCCCGCTGGATTGTCTTCTGGCCCATTGGGAGGGATACCAACTGAAAGAAAAAATTTATAAAACACTGTACTCAATACTGGCCTACTTACTCCCTGGGAGGAGGGGAAAAATGGCCCCAGTCGGGATCACTTGGATACAACACCATTTTACAGCTCAGTCTACACTGCAAATGTGAGGGTAAATACAAGGAGGTTCCCTATGTCCAGGCCTTTATGGCCCTCTACCAGGATTCCGAGAAAAGGAAAAAAATATAAGCTTGAAGACTTTGATAAATGCTCTTTCAAAATCCTTTTAGCAAGGTCTGAAACATAAGATCCCCTTGACCTTCTCTTGACTCCCTCCACTTCAGGAGAGTTCACGGGGAAAGGAAGGTCAGACATACCGGAAAGTCCCAAGGTTAGACCTGCCTCACAACACTTGAACTTCCTAAATGCCCTCACTGCTGCCGGTTTTGCAGCAAGTGGAGTGACAGTCTCCTCCCAGCTACTAAAAGACTGCCCCTGTTCCTTTATGCCATGATCCAGTTGTAAGGCGGACAGAAATCCTGTTTCTCTCTGGCAAACCCGTTTTGCTGCCCAGCTTAAACCCAGTCATGGTGTCTATTTCATATGTGGGGATAAAGCTTCTTTATCCCTACCACCTTTTTGGTCAGGAATTTGCACCCTAGGGTATGTCACGCCCCACATAGATCAGGCCTCTCTGCCTTTACCAGTATATACCAACCAGAGGATACGTTGTGGACTAAATACTTATCCCTCTTTTCCTGACATTAGGACTGACCGCTGGTTTGACAGGAGCTACCATGGGGGGAGCTTCTTTACATAAATTTCAACAGCTTTCTACCAACACAGCTGTATCCATAGAAAAAATGGCGAGGATCCTCCAACGCCTACAGACCCAGTTAGGCTCCCTAGCTGCAATGGTCCTACAAAATCGTTAAGCCCTAGATTTACTCACTGCAGGACAGGGGGCACTTGTCTCTGTCTAAAGAAAGAATGCTGTTTTTATTATAACCAGTCGGGGCAGGTCCAAGAAGATATCAAGGGGCTTTTGGAACAGGCCACAAAGATCCAGGATTTGAGTTCAACAGGAGTATGGAGTGCTCCTTCTTTCCCTTTTTGGCTCCTGCCATTCAAGGGGCCAGTGATAACTATCTTATTAGGCCTCCTATTTGGCTCCTGTATACTCCAACTCCTTACACAGTTTATTTCCAACAGACTCCAGCAGTTCCAAGCCAAATTGATGTTACTACAAGGGTGGAAGCTGGTTTCAGATGTGAAACACCCCAACTTAGATCAGGTAGAGAGAGACTTCTGCTCTGCTAGACAGGCCTATGCCCATGCACAGCAGGAAGAAGTTACAGAAGAAAGAGATCTCTGCCCTAATTCTCAAGAAGTATCTTGAGTATGAAATCGCTCAGGGGGGAGTTGTTAGGGGAAGCGCACTGGCTGAAACTGCCCACCCTGGGCAGGCTCTCTAGTAAGCATTCACATGAGTTGTTTTATGACAGGAGATGCCAGTAAGGAATAGGGAACTAATAAGCCACCACCAACCAGAAGAGTTTGGGAAAGGTCAAAAGGAGACACTGCGTGTCCGTCCACTTCCCAGAATCCCTCTCGTTAGCATCCATCTTGGCCGAGCGATGCATGTACCACCAGAAAAGACTGAATTAGAATGACTGGCCAAAGACAGCCTAGAAACTAATCCCATCACCATAAAACCCAAGACTGAGCCACATGGCAAAGCTGTTCTCCTGGGTTCCCTTACCCTGCTGCTCTCCACCTGGGTGCTCTTTCCCAATAAAATCTCTTGCTTTGTCAACACATATCTTCTCGGACAATTCTTTTCTGAGTGTTAGACAAGAGCCTGCTCTTGGGGCCCTGGAGGGGCCTCCCCCTTCCTACAACAAATCAAATGAAACAAATTTATAGGACTGGCAAAAGAAAATTGAGGTGAAAACATTCATAATAGTTCATTTAGAAGACAATAACAAAAAGTTAAGTGAAAATTCATTATGTTTAGAAAATTAAAAGCTAACCTGATAACTTATGGGTTAGAGAAATTATGGTGGAAAATTTTTAAAAATTAGGACTAACAACAAAATTCTTAAGATGTATCAAAACCATACTAAGGATAAATGTTTGACTTTAAATGTTAGTATATGAAAAACAATGGCTGAAAATTCTAAAAGACAAGTCTCCATTTTAAAGATAGAACAAGAGCAATACAATAAACCTTCGATAAAGAGAAAGAAGGTAATAGAAAAAACTTTTTTAATTGGCTCAAAATAGACTTTGAAAAGGGGACTTAACTTAGGGGACACTGACCAAGAAGGAAAAAGTACATATTTAAAATTAACTATAAAAATACAAAAGTACAGAGATAGAAATAAAAGACATTAATTGAACAGTCTGAATAGATATATTAATGAAATTGATAATGTAAATGAAGTTATCAAAATAGAAAAATGAAGTGAAAAAAAAAGAAATGGAAAGCAAAAGAGCTTTATAATTTCAAAGAAAATTTAAAAATTCCATAACATATATAACACAAAAGTTCATGATTTTGAAAGTTATTTCCACTAAGTTTTCAAGAAACATAATTTTACACAAATTTTTCTGGAGCACTGAAAAAGAGGGAACACAAGGACAAGGAAAAGGAAAATTGCAGGATTACCCCACTGAAAACCATTGACACTAAATTCCTTTAAAATTCAATCCAGGAAAAAAAAAACATATATATATATATAATATCAATATATATACTGAACCCAGGGCTCCTGAATTTCAGGTGGAGTCTTTACCATCTGAGCCACCAGGGAAGCCCAATTATGCTTAGGAATGCATAGACAGAAGAACTCTAGAAGGCTACTAATCATAAGAATGATTTTTCTGTGGGAAGATGAGATGAAGGGAGATGTCAAGGTGAATTTTGTTTAATCGGTATTCATTTGGGTTTTTAAAAAAATAACATTTATTCATTTCATATAAATTAAAAAACAGATTTGAAAGGCCAGAAAAATCAAATGAACAGACACAAAGCTGATATTTTTGCCACTGCTACCTAGTCGCTGTCTGCAGAGGATGCGAAGAGACTTAATGGTGATCTGGATGGTATCATCAACTCAATGGACATGAATCTGAGCAAAATCTGAGAGAGAGTGATGGACAAGGAAGGCCAGCATGCTACAGTCCATGGGGTCACAAAGAGGTGGACATGACTGAGTGACTGAACAACAACAAATACTACCTGATGGCTGATAATTTTTTTAGTTGCTCAGTCATGTTTGACTCTTTGCAACCCCATGGACTGTAGCCTGTCAGGCTCCTCTGTCCACAGAATTCTCCAGGCAAAAATTCTTTTAGAATATGAAAGATCAGAATTTTTACTGGGGCAATTTTTCTTAAACCACTGCAAGGAATTCCTGACATGCAAAACTTGAGTTGAGCTCTGAAATGGGGATGAATTGCAACAAAGGTTTATCTTCCAGTAAAACTGAGCATTTGGGACTTCCTTGGCAGTCCAGTGGTCAAAACTCCATGCTTTCAGTGTAGGGGGTATGGGTTTGACACCTGGCCCAGGAACTAAGATCCTACATGCCTCGAGGCACAGGCCAAAAAAAAATTTCTTTAACTGAGCTTTTCATTCCGCTAGCTACAAAACTGTAAAAGCCCAAAGTTTGTATGGTGGTTTGGGGGAGAATGATTGCAATATGAAATTAATGTTGGCACAAATCCTAAAGTATGTGAACTTTGTATTTTATTTGGAGAGTTTTTCTGTGACTGCTATGGTCCAAAGTAATAGTAGGTACTTTCCCATGTCTCTTCTCTGATATAATCTCTCCAACATCCTGGAAAGGTGAGTGGTATCTGTATTTCATTGAGAAATAAATTGAGGCTCTGCGAGGTTAAGTTGGTTACCAGAGGTCCCACAAGGGGCAGAATCAGGATTCAAACCTACATCTGCCTGATCCCAAAGGTAAGCACCCACCCAGTTCCACCTGGGATGACTTCTTGTTTTTATTCCCTGCAAGTGTCTCTACATCTTTCTGTTTCATGGGTTTCCTCATTCAGACTGAGTTTATTGAGAGCATGAAGCATGACTTACTTATGTTTGAATGCTCAAGGTCCTGATGAAACTAGCTTAAACTAACTATTTATATCTCAAGTGATATAAAACATATTCTGATTTCTTAGAGCAAAGAAGAAACTATTTAAAGTTCTAAGGAAGACAGTAATTAGAAGCAGTAGGACTCTAGGAGGGACATAGTTAAGAAAAAAAATTAGGCTGCTGGATACCTCATTAGTTGAATGTGTTGAGAAGCAATTTACATTTCAGTTGGCAATTTGGGATAAGTGAGAGATAGGTACTTAGAAAACCAAGCAAATTATTAGCTTGGTTACCAAAGTTCTTGTGCAGGAACTTGATTACAAGAATTGAAATCAAGGTATATTATATACAACTCATCTGGGAATAATACTTACATAATAGTTATTATGAATATTGAATACTGAATATTGATTTCACCAAAACTTGTGATATAGGTAGATTGGAAGGATAAGTATGGGGTGGGGGCCATAGGAGAGGGAATCCCAGTCTTCCAGGGTGGCCAGTTGATGAAAAAAATTAGAAATAGCAGTACAAGCATACTGTTTAGAAATACAGAGGTAACGGGCAGAAGAAACAGCTGAAAGAACAGGAAGTGGGTGCTTCTGGGGAACTGGCGGGGGTGTGTTGGAGGAGAGCCAAAGGAACTGCTCTATTTCACTGTAAACTTTTTCATTGTAAAATTTCTGACTTTAAGGTATGTACATATATTACTTTGATAGAGATAAAACTTAAATTATAAAGTGAGTGGTAGCTGGCACTGTCTTCAGGGTGTAACCCACATCCTGAGTTGAGCCTTTAGACCATGGAACAGTTTCTGAAGTACTTGAGCATGAATTCCTACATGATTAGCCATGTGGAGCATCAGATAATTTTTGGTGACTACACTGAAACAAAAATAAGTGTTTGGGGTTTCAGTACTCAGGTTATTAGTACTCTCGCCATACATCATGGAAAATAAAACGACACAAATCAAATATTACTTAAGCACATACTGCTACACCAACTTTTTCTGTTTTCTGTTGCTGTCATTCAAGATGAAAATGTAAGTACAGTTTCATAAAAATAACTCACCTATACTGAACACTCACTGTATCTGTGCCAGACCCTGAATAAACCACTTCCTGCCTTTAACCTTTGGATCACTGAACAGTTTCTGAAACGCTAAGCATGAATGACTGTACAACCTACTGTGATCAGCCAGAAATAGCTTAAGTGGGCTAATATTAAACACAACATTTACTTTTAGGGTTTTAGGAGTAAGTGACTGGGTAAAATCATACAAGAGAAGCTAAAATGGAATAAAGTAAACCATCTTTTTAAAGCACCTGTTAATTTCCCACTGACTACCTCATCTTGCCTCTGTAACCTAGGATGACATTTTGAGTGATGTTTTAATATAAACTGTGAACCTTTACTGGGCATCTAGGATGTGCCTGGCACAGTGTTCAGTGTTTAGATACTTCCACAAGAGCTGATGTTTCAGTTCTGGGGTCCTAAATCTATCCTCGAAGAATTTACAAAGTGTGAACAAGCTAATTTTTAACTAAATTTTAAGGCAGTGTGAAGGTAAAAAGCTATTGGAGGCTTACTTTCAGCCTTGCTTGGAAGTTAATGAATTATTTATGATGTATTTAACAGTATGTAGCCCTCTTCTATACATCAAGTTAATATATAATGATGTTTTCATCAAATCTTCTATGTGGTCAAATGACCCACCAGTGCTGGACCACAAGAGTGTACAGCCTCATGTAGTAGAAAAATGAACAATTCTTTTGGAAGAGGCAGTGCCAAGTGGGGACAGCCTACCAGGGGATGGTTCTGTGACAGTTGATAAAGTGGTTGGGCACAGCCAGCTGTCTACAGGGCTGCGCTGCTCTAGAAGTCCCAGTAGAAGCCAGTCATCTATTGTGTATCTACAAGGTGCTCTGTATGGTGCTAGGGGCTTTATGCATTGCCTCATTAATCACCACACTGGGAGGAACCGAGGCCTGGAGAAGGCCAGGATCACAGTTAGCAGATAAAGGGTAAGTCAGTACTGTAACCCAGTTCTCTAAGCCTGTCCTGTATCAGCGATGCTCCCTGAGTCTGCAAGCTCTGAAGGGCAGTTATGTCCTGCTTGAGCTCCATGGGTGTTTCTTGAAATAATCTACTGGTTTAGAAGGCTGATTGATGTATTTTATCTGCAGCCTTTCACATTTATTTCTGTTTTGCTCCATCAACATTTTTTATGATACTTTGGTTTTTTGAAGATGTAGCTGGAATGAGATATCTAGGAAAAAGCTAGGTGTAGTGGGAAACAGTTTCAAGACGGAGGACTGACTTAATTGTCCAGATACGGGTTTACCCCCAAATAAAGTTTTCTTTTGTAAAAGAAATAAAAATAAAAAAATCTTAACCTCCCAATTATAGAATGGATGATACCTCTGTGTATTTCTTCAAGCAAATTTTCTTAGACACACAGAGGTTACCTCTGTGTGGTATCCTCTGCAAAGCCCAAGGCTGTGGTTTAACATGCTTTTATGTTTGTTTTAGGGACAGTGGCAGCCATTATCTGAAACTTTCACAAGATCTGGATAGAAAAGGAAATGATGTGCTAAAGTAATGCCTGCAGGCATGTTAAGAAGAGGGAAGCTCTTAATTGAGCTGCCCCAGGTGATACTAGGCTTCCCTCATAGCTCAGATGGTAAAGAATCTGCCTTCAATGCAGGACACCCCCAGTTCAATTCCTGGGTTGGGAATATCAGCTGGAGAAGGGATAGGCTCCCCACTCCAGTATTCTTGGACTTCCCTTGTGGCTCAGCTGGTAAAGAATCCACCCCACAATGCAGGAGACCTGGGTTCAATCCCTGGGTTGGGGAGATCCCCTGGAGAAGGGAAAGACTACCCACTCCAGTATTTTGGCCTGCAGAAAATCATGGACTGTATAAGTTCATGGGGTCTCAAAGAGTCAGACACGACCGAGCAACTTTCACTTTCATTCATGAAGCCTAACGTGTCATTTACATAGGTATCAAGTTGTTCATTATCTTATTTATGATTTTTTTGTACAGGGTTCATCTATTTCCAAATAGAAACATTACTTTCATTTTCCCAAAACCAGGATTTAGTTGTATCCATCAAGCATAATGTGTGCTTTCCAACTGTTAAGGTTGTTTTCAGTTCAGTTCAGTTGCTCAGTCATGTGCAACTCTTTGCAACCACACGGACTGTAGCACTCCAGGCCTCCCCATCCATCGCCAACTCCTGGAGTTTACTCAAACTCATGTCCATTGAGTCGATGATGCCATCCAACCATCTCATCCTCTGTTGTACCCTTCTCCTCCTGCCTTCAGTCTTACCCAGGATAAGGGTCTTTTCAAAATGAGTCAGTTCTTCACATCAGGTGGCCAAAGTACTGGAGTTTCAGTTTTAGCATCAGTCCTTCCAATGAATATTCAGGACTGATCTCCTTTAGGATGGACTGGTTGGATCTCCATACAGTCCAAGGGACTCTCAAGAGTTTTTTCCAACACCACAGTTCAAAAGCATCAATTCTTCAGCACTCAACTTTCTTTATAGTCCAGCTCTCACATCCATACATGACTACTTGATAAACCATAGCTTTGACTAGATGGACCTTTGTTGGCAAAGTAATGTCTCTGCTTTTTAATATGCTGTCTAGGTTGGTCATAACTTTTCTTCCAAGGAGCAAGGTTGTTTTAGGTTTTCCATATTAACTTCCTCTTCCCTAAGTGTTTAACTTTTTGTCTTCAATTCCTAGGTTGAATGCATGCTTTATGTAATTTCAATCTTGCTAAATTAAGAAAAAGTGAAAGTTTTTACTGAAGGAAAAAAAAAAAAAGAAGCTCAGATACCATAAAAGAAAAAAGACACCAGAAACAAGGCAATAGTGACAGGTGGAAGAATATATTTTCAACATAAATAAAACAAAGAGTTAAAATCAATAACATACAAAGAATATCACAAATTAAGAAAAAAAATAGAAAAACTGACCAAAGGATAACAAAAACTCACAACTGAGAAACTGTAATGCTCATAAATTTCAAAAGATACCCTTGACCTTACCAACCCATAAGAAAAAGAGCACTTTAGTGAATTCCAATCACACCAGTACTTTTGTATACATATTAAAAATTTGTAGCATGCTTTACCTGGCATTAAATGCATCTCTTTCACAATAGAAACCAGCAAACCTTCAAGATGAAATGAGCACATATCTCAATAAAAAAGAATACCCCTGTAACTATCACCCAGACCAAGAAATTGTACTTTTCCATCCACCCCAGAACACCCTCCCTGGACCTCTTCACAATCTCAACCCCCTTCCTATTTCCAAAAGTATTCTCTATACTGATGTTTATATTCATTACTTTCCTTGAGTTTATAATTTTTATCACTAAGTCATGCTCTCCAGTCCTATGGCTTAGACTTGGCCAATCTGTTGATGTCTTTTAAATCTCTTTTAGTCTGTAGGTTCCTTCTCCAACCCTTTCTCTTTCTTTTCACTGTATCCATGGAAAAACTTGAGCCCTTCCCCCTGGGGAACTTATCAGTATGATTTTACAGACTGTATTCTAGGATGCAGTTCAACACATCCCTCTGTTCTCTGTTTCCTGCAACTTTTCAAGTGTATTCAGAGGCTTGATCAAGCTCAGAATCAAGATTTTTGATGAAACTCTAGGTATTGATGTGCTCTTTTATCGAGAGGCACATAATTCAAGGTGTCTTTTTTTTTTTTTGAGATACTAGCAGAGATGATGTCCAATACTTACATTCATTAATCCATTTGGGGTGAAATATGATGATAGTCTAATTACATCATTTTTTTTCATTTATCTCCTGGATTAATTTTATAAAGACATACTTCCCTTCATCTACTATTTGGTCACCTGGTAGAACAGCTTATAGAGGAAGGGCAGGATAGATGTTTCCTACTTTTCATTTATCTATTATCAAGAGAATGAGTTGCTACCCTGTCATCCTTCAAAGATGATAAATTAATTAAAAACAATAAAGTCAAGGATTAAAACATATTTGATGGATTTTAATACATCACAGTTATTACATGTATTGATATTCAAACTCTCCTATCTTTCACCAGTTGGAACCTCTTCATGTTACTCTTAAGTCATTTTTGAACTGACCCTAATAGTCTGAATGCTTTCTGATATCTGGTTCAGCAAGATGTTTTAAGTTCATCTTGTATATTTCCTGCCCAGGACTAGAATCAGTCATTTTTCCAAGAAGCCTTGGTTTCTTTTAGTGGGAAATAATACTAAATATTAAATACTGAACACTGAAATGTTAGGGATGCTCCTTGCTTCTAGTTTGGCCATTGTTTCTAGCTCTTTTCAGTGGGAAGAGCTAAATATTACATATAGAATAAAATACTCTAGTAGTTTATACAGATACATCCAATTCAAATTGAGAACTGTAAGATTTTACTTTATCTCTTCTGTGACATCTATATCTCCTTTCTTCCACACTGGAAATCTTCCATGCTGTGTTCTCAAGGACACAGGGAATAACTGAATTAGAACACCCAATCAGTCATTTGTTTCATCTCAATTGATGCACACACAAGTTCAGATTAACAGTATCTATAATACCATTAAAAGATTTGCTATATGTCTCAGAAAACTCAAACAGGGGCTCTGTATCAAACTAGAGGGGTGAGATGGGAGGGAGGTTCAAAAGGGAGGGGATATATGTATACCTATGGCTGATTCATGTTGAGGTTTGACAGAAAACAACAAAATTCTGTAAAACAATTATCCTTTAATTAAAAAATAAATAAGTAAAACTATACAACCAAAAATAAATAAATAAATAAAGGCAACACTGATGAAAGAAATTGAAGACAGCACTGAATGGGAAGATGTTCCATCCTCATGAATTGGAAGAATTAGCCAAAATATCCAAGCTACCAAAAGCAATTTACAGACTGAATGCAATCCTTATAAAAATTCCAATGGCATTTTTCACAGAAATAGAACAAACAATCCTAAAACTGGTATGGAAACACAAAAGACACTCAATAGCCAAAGCAATCTTGAGCAAGAAAGATAAAGAGGGAGGCACTTCCTAATTTCAGACTATATTACAAACTGTAAATATCAAAACAGTATGGTATTGTCATTAAAAAAAAACACACACTGGTGAATGGAACGGGACAGAGAGCCTATAATAAATTCACGCATATATAGTTGGTTAATTTATGACAAACAGTGAAGAATACAGAATGGGGAAAGTACAGTTTCTTTAGTAAATGGTAATGGGGAAACTGAACAGCCATATGTAAAGGAATGAAGCTGGAAAACTATCTTACACCATACACAAGAGTTAACTTAAAATGGATTAAAGTCTTGAATGTAAGACCTAAAACTATAAACTCCTAGAAAAAAACAGATAGTAAGCCTCTTGACCTCAGTCTTGGTGATGATTTCTTGGGTCTTACTTTAAAATGAAAGGTAACAAAAGCAAAAATAACAAGTGCGACTATATCAAACTAAAAAGCTTCTGCATAGCAAAGGAAACAATCAATAATATGAAAAGGTCCCCTTGGAATGGGCGAAAATATTTGCAAATCATGTGTCTGGTAAGTGGTTAATATACAAAATATATAAAGAACTCATACAACTCAACAACATACAAACAAATGAGCATTCTGCTTAAAAAATGGGCAGAGGGTCTGAATAAACATTTTTCTGAAGAAGATATCCAGATGATTAATAGGTACATGAAAGCATGCTCAATATCACTAATCATCAGGGAAATGCTAATCAAAACCATAATGAGATACCAACTCACACCTATCAGAAAGGTTATTATCAACAAGGACAACAAATAACAACTGTTGGAAAGAATGTTGAGACAAAAGAACCCTTGTATGCACTGTTGATGGGAATGTAAATTGGTGCAGTCACTATGGAAAACAGTATGGTGTTTACCCAGAAAATTAAAAACAGAACTGCCACAAGACATAGCAATTCCACTTCTGGTTTTTATCTGAAGAAAAGGAAAATATTAACTTAGAAAAGAAATATGCACACCTATGCTCACCGCAGCATTACTGACAATAGCCAAGCTATGGAACCAATCCAAGTGTCCAACGAGGGATGAATGGATAAAGAAATTTTGATATAGGTGTACAATCAAATATTACTCAGCCAAATGAAAGAATGAAATCACACCATGTGGCAACGTGGAAGGACCTTGAGGACATTATGCTAAATGAAATAACTCAGAGCAAGGTTAATACTGCATGATCTCACTTATATGTGAAATCTTAAAAACAAAACAACATCCCTCTCCCGCTCCAAAAAAAAAAAAAAAAAAACCTCCAACAACAACAAAAACCAAGCTCACAGATACAGAGAACAGATTGGTGTTGCCAGAGGCAGGAGGTGAAATGGCAAAATGAGTGAAGGTAAAAAGGTACTAACATAGTTTTAATATAAATAAATCATGGAGATGTAAGACATGTATGGTGACTATAGTCAACAATACTATACTGCATATTTGAAAGTTGCTAAGAGACCTTAAAAGTTCTCACAAGAGAAAAATTTTCATACCTATGCATGGTGACAGATCTCATCTAGACTTGCTGTGGTGATTATTTCACAATATATGCAAATAGCAAAATAAAACTGCACATGATCCCTGCGCACAGCACCACCAAGGCGATGGGCAGACTCCCTGAGCCAGACCTGTGGCCTGAGCCAACGATGCGCCCCCACTCTTATCCCATTGAAAGAACCAGCCCACCCTCCTGTGAGAGTGAGCAAGGGCACATGTTACTTGTATTCACTCCCTTGTGCTCCAGCAAACTAAAATCCCAATAAAGCCTCCTCTGCATTGCTCCTGTGGCATCTTGTCAATTTCTGTTGATTAACAAGGACCCGAATCTTATCAGTTACATAGTATAATCTCTTTTTACTCTCATTTAATATTAATTTTAAAAATACCTATATGTTTACTGCACACACTAATCCTTACTGCAATGTCTCTGGTTACTTTGGTTTCTGAAGCTGGTTCTTTCCTAGATTCCTCAAGGAGGGCTCCGAAACACTCTTCTGTAATAAAGACAGTATTACAGATTTCTCCTTTTGCCTCAAGGCTCCAGGATGGTTCAGCCTCAAACTGTTACTAATTCTGCCTTTATCTAAAAGTTTTATATGTTACTTATCAAGGATTTTGAGCATAAATTTTTTTTGAAAAGTTGTTACATTAAAATCTCATTTATCTTGTTATCTGAGTTGTTTGGCGGCCCTAAAATTCTGTGCAGGCCGTCAGTGCCTTTCCTGTCTCTCCTGCTTCTAGCCCTTGAGTAGGAGCTTTGTTGTCCTTTATCTTTATTGCTCCTATCCTACTTAATTTTGATTCCACTTCTTATAGCTAATGTCCCTTGTGGGAACCCAGTCCCAATAGATTTCTGGCACCAGGCTTTCTAGGTAGTACTAGTGGTAAACAGCCCGCCTGCCAATGCAGGAAACTAAGAGACACAGGTTCGATCCCTGTGTTGGGAAGATCCCCTGGAGAAGCGCATGGCAAGCCACTCCAGTATTCTTGCCTGGAGAATTCCAAGGACAGAGAACCCTGGAGGCCTATATGGCCCATGGGGTCGCAAAGAGTTGGACACGATTGAAGGGACTTAGCATGCAGTGTGAAGATTCAAAGACTTTCATGCCTTACCTTAGACTCTGCTTCATTCAGTGTGGAGTTGGCCGAGTTCCTCTCCCGCTCAGCAGCAGGCCCTGGCCAGGCTCCCGCACTGCACAAGTTCTAGGCCCTGCTGTGGGTCATTTACTTCCCACACCGCGCCTGACTCCTGCTGTCCGAGGAAGAATGCCCCGCGGGCTCCGGCCCCTCCTGTACTGAGCACGCGCAGGGCTCTCAGGCGTCCGCGCTTGCCTTCTTCCACTTGCCCCGCACTTATGGTGATGCTGGGCAGGGTCATGGCTGTCGTCCACCCACTTGTATTTTGTGGTCACAGGGGAATACCTTGTCATCTAGTCTTGTGAATACTGCCCATGGGTTTTGGTTTTAATATCTTATTGTTAAAGATCTGTATTTATGTGGGGATTCTGGATGACAAAAACTATACTTCCATGAACACTACCATGTTTCCAGAATTCTTATTTTGTTTTAAAAAGAATATTTTAAAAGAAAACAATGGAAAACCAGAATTTGTGTGTGTGTGTGTGTGTGTGTGTGTGTACAGAAAGCATTTCAAAAATACATTAAAAACCACAAAGAGTACTGTTTGCTCAAGGTCTAGGTATGTTGTCATTGCTAGCAAGGGAGATTGTAACTGTTAGGGAGGTGACAGCTCCTGGTCCCAGCAGGATGTAGACCAGGCAGTCTAAACACTCTTGTGCTACAAACACCCTGATGTGTGATGGCCTGGCTAAGCTCAGAAGACAGAATGGAAAAGGCTCTGGGAGTGAAGAGGGGAAGGGAAAACCAGGTGCAAGTTTGTGATCCAGCTGCCAGGGTGAGGGTCCTGCCTCTGGTCCATGGAAAGAAGTGAGTGACTGAGTTTCACTGCTTTTTGATGGAAGAGGAGGCAAAGATCAGGAAGGGGAGGGAAGAGACACCCCTTCCCCTAACATCCACATATAAAGCCAAGTCTATTGGTGGATTGTGCCCCTAATAGAAGGTTGAGTAGAAAACATTCCACTCATTGAGGAAACTGTCATCTAGGTTCTGGGTGAGGAAGAAAGAGACTCCTCTGAGGGGATAATCACTAGGCCTGTGCTGTGGACTGAATATTTATGTGCCCCGAATTCCTGTGCTGACATCTTCACCCCTGAGGTGATGGTATTAGGAGGTGTGGCCTTTGGGAGGCGACTGGGTCAGAAGGCAGAGGCGTCATGAAGGAATGAGTGTCCTTGTAAGAGGCCTGAGAGAGCCCTCGTGTCCCTTCTGACAGGGGAGGACACCCCAGAGGTATGAACCTGTGAACCAGAAGGTGGGCCTCAGTAGATGGGGATCTCCAGGCACCTTATCTTGGACTTTTCAGCATCTACAACTATGAGAAATAAATTTCTGTTGATTATATGCCACCCAGTCTGTGGTATTTGTTACTGCTGCCCAAATGGAGTAAGACAGCCTGTGACGCAGGCAGCCAGAGTCTGATTCTAAGCGCTATAGATATTAGTAAACAGAGGAAGGGGGTGGAGGTGGACAGTGAGGGATGTTTTGTTTTAACCGGGGTGATAAATGAAGTCTCTCTGTGTTGAGAGGAAAATGAAGGAAATGATATTTAAGAAGAATTCTATATGTTTATGTCCATAGGGTCTGAAAATGCATTGGAGAAAATTCAATATCCTTTCCTGATTAAAAACCAAAATAATACTTTACAAAGATGCCAATAAGTAGAAATGTCCTGAACATGACAAAACACACCCACACACATATATGCTCCAAAGCCAGCAAGGATCCATTATCAAAAAATGTGCCCTGATCTCACAATGAACAGGAGTCAGGAGATGCTACAAACGGGAGGATTAGAACCCCAAGAACTTCATGAGATAGAATAGTCAATAAAACTATAAAAGAAAGGTATATTAGTTAAAGGCCTAAAAGATTATATTGGTACCATAACTGAATAAGATACTATGAAAAAATAAAAGGAAATTTAGAAAAATAAAACAAGATAAAAATAACTTCTAAAACAAAGAAAAAGTGCCAGAGAAATTAGAGCTCTATTGGATGGATCAGATAGCAGATTACCAGGGTTGAAGACAGAATTAGTGACCTAGGATACTGCAGAGATATAAAGTGATAGAAAATAAAGAGGCCAAGGGCAATGAGACACATGAAATATGTATATATATATATACACACACAGAGTCTAATGCAAGCAGGATTTAAGGATGAGAAATGGAAGGACTGGTGAAGGAACAGATTTTATATTTTTAGAATTTCTGGAAACATGGGTCTGCAGATCCCAGTCTTGTACAGGAAACATAAAAATAAATTTGAGCCTTGCCCTACAGTAAGGGAGTGTAGAAGACAGTCAGTTTAGTTCAGTTGCTCAGTCATGTCCGACTCTTTGCTACTCCATGGACTGCAGCACCCCATGCCTCCCTGTCCATCACCAACTCCCGGAGTTTATTCAGACTCATGTCCATCGAGTCAGTGATGCCATCCAACTGTCTTGTTCTCTGTTGTCCCCTTCTTCTCCCGCCTTTAATCTTTCCCAGCATCAGGGTCTTTTCAAATGAGTCAGCTCTTCTCATGAGGTGGCCAAAGTACTGGAGTTTCAGCTTCAGCATCAGTCCTTCCAACGAATATTCAGGACTAATTTCCTTTAGCATGGACTGGCTGGATCTTCTTGCAGTCCAAGGGACTCTCAAGAGTCTTCTCCAATGCCACAGTTCAAAAGCATCAATTCTTTGGCACTCAGCTTTCTTTATAGTCCAACTCTCACATCCATACATGACTACTGGAAAAATCATAGCCTTGACTAGAAGGATCTTTGTTGGCAAAGTAACATCTCTGCTTTTTAACATGCTGTCTAGGTTGGTCATAGCTTTCCTTCCAAGGAGTAAGCGTCTTAATTTCATGGCTGCAGTCACCATCTGCAGTGAGTTTGTAGCCAAAAAAAATAAAGTCTCTCACTGTTTCCGAATCTATTTGCCCTGAAGTGATGGGACCAGATGCCATGATCTTAGTTTTCTGAATGTTGGGTTTTAAGCCAATATTTTCACTATCTTCTTTCACTTTCATCAAGAGGCTTTTTAGTTCTTCTTCACTTTCTGCCATAAGGGTGGTGTCATCTGCATATCTGAGGTTACTGATATTTCTCCTGGCAATCTTGATTCCAGCTTGTGCTTCATCCAGTCTGGCATTTTGCATGATGTACTCTGCATATAATTTAAAAAAGCAGAGTGACAATGTACAGCCTTGACATACTGCTTTTCTGATTTAATTGAAGACAGTCAATTAAATCAATTAAAGACAATTGAGGACTTTATCACAAAGGAGGGAAGTCAGACGACAGTAAAGGCAAATAGCAGACCAGCTGGCAGTCACAATTCAGGGCAGGACACAAGGAATGACATCTTCAGATGCCAAGGGAAACATCACAAAAATGTCTGTGTAGATTTCATTCTAAACTCTCATTTAAGAATAAAAGTATAATACAAACTTTTTCAGATAAAAAAGTTATGAGAGTTTGTATCTCTCAGGTTCTGAGAGAGAGGAAGGATGTATTTAAGGAAGAAGTGAATGAATCCCAGAAGGAAGGAATGGAGTGTGAGAGACACGAAGGCAAGAAATGGGTGAATGCTGGTCTAAGTCAGACTGTCACTGACTGTGCAAAACAGCAATCAGGAATTAGACATAAACCTCTGTGATTCAGTGTTGAATCCTGGCAACTGCCTGCCAACGTACCAGGGTTCAGACAGCCTGAGCTGAGGCTGGGAGTGCACATATATTTATTTAGACATTAATCACTTGAATCTATTTATATAATAAGAATTAGAATAATGAACAAGTGAAATTTATTCCTGGAATGAGAGGATGCATCAACTGAGGAAAATGCATTGGTGTAATACATCACATTAATGGGATGAAGGAAAAAAAAAATCAGATCGCCACAATTAATGCTGAGAAAGCAATTGAAGAAATTTAAGAATACTTTCATGATTAAAAAAAAAGAACACTCAACACAGTAGGTTTGAAGGTAATCACCACAACATAATTAATACCATTTATATAATACGGCACAGCCAACCTCACAGTCAGTGGGGAAAGACTGAAAACTTTTCTTTTGAGATCAGGAAACATGTAGCATGCTGGGTTTTACCACTTTTAAGCAACATAAAAGTGATAGTTTTAGCCACTGCAATTAGGAAACACATCAATAACAATCAATGATTAAATCACTTACATTCAAATTTTAAAAGTAGTAGAATTATCTCTGTTCACACATGACATGATCTCCTATTTTGAAATCCTAAGGATGCCACAAAAATAATGTTATAAATAAAAATTCAGCAAAAAATATGAAAGTCAACACTGTATATCATTTGCATTTCTGTATACAAATATGATCAACTTGAAAAGGAAATTAAGACAATTTTATTTACAAACATGTCAGAAAGAATAAACTACTTTGTAATTTATTTAACCAAGGAGGTGAAGACTGCAAGACAAACGTGCCAAACTTGTTAAGAGATTATATGAGACAAATCTCATTTTCATGGTTTGGACAATTTACTGCTAAGATCTCAATACTACCCATTGTAATTTATAATTTGATGCAATCCCTTCAAAAGTCCATCCTAAATCAAAAAGCCTATGCTAAAATACTTTACACCTAACAGATTCCCAAATAGTCAAATAATTTAAAGCAAGAAAAACCACACTGGCAGGATGCACACTTCCTGGTTTCAAAACATCGCATGGCTACCATAACCAAAATAGTTTGGTACTGGCATAAAGACAGAATTATCGCTCAGTGGAATAGAATTCAGAACCCAGAGACAAGCCTTCACGTATGTGGTCATGATTTTTGACGAGAGGCAGATAATTCAATGGGGGAAAGACAGAACAGTCCAAAAAATAAGCTGGGGGAACATGACATCCATGATGAGAGGAATGAGGCTGGATCCCTGCAAACACTGTTTACAAACATTAACTCAAAATAAAGAATGGAAAATACATAACCTTATCTCTCTCCCCAAATTATTATAGCCATTGTTCATTATTCTGACCCTGATGCTCCTCAGAATATACAGGATTTTAGCAAAGTTCCTGGGGGAAAAGCAGACTCAATGTTTTGGGAACGGGAGACAGTGTGGACCTGACCTCGGCTGTGCTGAGCAGGGATCTCTCCCTTTACCAGCTCTCAGGGAGACCTACTGACAAAACGACCTCCATTTTGTCTCCTAGGGCACCAGGGACATTCCCACTATCTTATGAGCAGACCACTTGCCACCCAAAGATTCACATCACAAAGAAGAAGCAATACGACTGAAAAATATCTCTAATACATCACTAAGTTTGTCAACAGATGCTTTACATACATAGATGGGGGGTGCATAGATTTGTACACACAATTTTAAATGCTTACAATGTTACCACAAGGGACAATGGCCAGTCAGTGGCTCTACTTATACTTATTACTTGTAGTGGATTTTCACTAGTTTCCAAGGAAAATTGGAGAAGAAAAGCAAGTAAATATAAGAACTCCTGTAAGTTTAAAAACCATGTTCCGAGGAAGGCTCACTTGAAAAGGACCCCTTTTGGAATGGAGCCGTGTGTTGGTCAGAAGCAGCTACACACTGCCCCCTCATGGCCATGTGAGATATGGCACGAGTGCTTCACGGCTCCGTCGTCGTGTCCCCCAAAGAAATCAACTTTAAAACTTCCACATGTTCACAACTCTGCTGCTAGAGCAAACCAAATTCTGCAAGACTCAATGTTTGGGGTGCCTTCTGGTGAAACTCACTGTCTTTACTATAACACAGTAGGCCACTTTCCAAGTTCATTGTTTCAGGGAGTGTTGGTTGAGCCCCTGAGTCAGACCCTGGGTCCACAGCAGAGAACAGACAGGAGGCTGCTGTCTCAGGGGCCCTACAGTGGGAGGGTAGGAACGTGCTGGGTTCCCTTGTCTGCATCCCAGCTCTGTGTGTCTAGTGAGGAGAAATTAGTTTATCCGGCTAAAGAAGTTTGACGGCACGTTTCTGTTTATATTAACCATAAGAGATTTTAGAAAATTAGAAAATTGTAACTCAACATATCTGTGTAAATTCACCCAAATTTATAGAGTTAAAAAAATGGGATTACTTTATGTTACCAATCACTTAATATGAGTAATTATTCCATATATTTAAAGTTTTAGAATTTATGAATTTAATGGCTGCATAATATTCCTTATGCTCTCTTGTACTTAAAAGGATCCGTTTCTACAGAGCCTGCAGCCAGCTTCCTCCACAACTGTATCTTATTCATGTCTGCAAAAGGAGTCCAAATCCTATCATCCCCTGGAAGCTTCCTAATCTAGATTCATCCCCTGAACTTTCAGAGAAGGTTCTCTTCATCCTTTTCTCCTAGGATGGCAAGGCACTTCATTCTGTCTCCTCCCCTTCTGTGGGTTCAGAGCTTCTCCCAGACCAAAATGCTGCTCAGTCAATTCTCAGGCCACTCTCAGCACAGCACTTTGCATACGGTAAATATTCAATAATAATGGAGGGCTTCCGTGGTGGCTCAGTGGTAAAGAATCTGCCTGCCCACGCAGGAGACTTGGGTTCCATCCTTGGTCCGGGAAGATCCCCCACGCCGCAGAGCAACTGGGCCTGTGCGCCACAGCTACCGAGCCAGAGCCCGGGAGCCGCAGCAACTGAGGCCCGAGCGCCCAGAGCCTGTGCTCCACGACAAGAGAAGTCACCGCAGGGAGGATACAACTGGAGAACGGCCCCCTCAGAGCTTCTCCCAGACCGAGATGCTGCTCAGTCAATTCTCAGTCTTTTCTCCACACAGTGCGTGGTGTTTGGCAAACAGTAAAGATTTGAAAACTCAAAGGGATCTAAATGAGTTACTCAGTATTGCTGATGTCCTCCTAAAATTAGAAAGAAATCTCAGAAAACATCAAGGTTGTCTTGAGGCAAAAGACTGGTTTATTGTTGGCAGGTTTGCAATCTGGGGATACACATCTTTTGCCTGTAACTGCAAGTCGTTTCCCAAGGTGATGGGAGTGAGGAATTAAAGCAAAGGAAGGGATTTTTAAAAAGCAAAATCCACAGAATACACAGTTGGGAACTTTAAGAGGGCTGCATGGCCCCTGCAGCCTGACCACAAGTCCCCGCAGCTGGACCGCGGTTTGTGATGATTGGTTGTCACTGGAGCTTCACCTCTGGGGCTTTTCCAGGCGGGACCCCTAGCAGAATCAAGAGTCAGCGTTTTTGTTTGTGGTTTTCTAAAAACTCAGAACACGTTACTTAACTCCAGGTCTGTCATCACTGCTTGGTTCCACTTTATTTTTGGTCTCTGTTAGCCACACCAGGTCCATTTTTTATGTACTTTCCTTAGGAGATTTCTCTCATTATTATTTTTCCAAGGAGATATTATTATACTTTAGCACTGACAATGTTAATTGTCCATGAAAATCCATTCCCCTTCTTGGAGCATAGCTGAAAGACTTCCCAGCCTCTTTTGTGGCCTATGGAGCAGGAGAGGAGCTGATGTGGGTCCTTCTAGACTGGGCCCATTATCACCTCCCACAAGCATTTCTTCACATTCTTGCCCCTTGTAGATGGGCATGAAGTCCTAAGAATAGAAGAGACCCAGGATGGGAGACTCTGGGTTCCTGAATGGTCACCTGAAGGAGTGCAGTCTTCCCAGTGTGACCACCCAGGGAACACCACCACGTGGGGAATATAGTGTGACATGCTGCTGAAACTGGGGAGTTTGGTCATTCTCCATAAACTAAACCCTGGATATAGATTCAAGGAAAACACAAACTCGAAAAGATACATGCACCCCAATGTTCACAGGTGCATTATTTACAATAGCCAAAACATGGCAGCAACATAGGCGTCCAGGAACAATGAATTGATAAAATATATATATATATATAGGGGAATTCAGCCATAAAAGAATTAAACTTTGCCACTTGGAACAACATGGATGAACCTGAAGGATATTATGCTTAGTGAACTGAGAGAAAGACAAATACTGTATGTTATCATTTATATCTGCAATCTAAAAAATAAACGAAAGTATAATGACAAAACAGAAACAGACTTACAGATATAGAGAATAAACTGGTTGTTTGTAGTGGGGAGAGGGATATGGGGGACAGGGTGGGGTAAAGCATTAAGAGGCACAAACTATTATGTATAAAATAAGTATGTGTTAGGAATTTCATGTGTATGTTTTAGACTTAAGGCCCTTGTATTGTTGTGGGGACTTTTATGGATGCTGGGGCTAGGGTAAGGTTGCCTTCGTCAAATTATTACAAACTTCCGAGAGCTCCAAGGAATCAGCGTCTCAGGCCATCCCTAGGTGATGTGTATGACCATCTTTAAAAAATGTGTGACCAACTTTAAAAAATCTTTTAAGAAAGTGGTCTGTTTGGAGTTTCTGTTCTTTCCATTGATAGAGTGAATTTTGTTTACCTTTGTTGGCCAGGAAATTATTCATGTAGCCTAACATGTCAAGTATATGGGCAGGAAGCTGTTCATTATTTTTATAATTCATTTTTTTGTACAGTATTTCTTGTCTTCCTCAAAAAGTAATTTCTTATTGCTTGACAGAGTTCATCTGTTTCCAGACAGAAAGACAATACTTTCCCTTTCCAAACACTAGCTATTAGTTTTATCTATTAAGCACAGCTTTTGCCTTCCACTTGGCTATTTACGTTTTCCATATTAAATTCCTCTTCCACTTCTAATGTTTAAAACTTTACTTTTAATTCTTTGTCCAGTTTCAGTCTTGCTAAATAAAGAAGTGCAACTTTTTCCTGTAAAATGGGAAGCACAGCTACCAAAAAGGGAAAAAGACACCAGAAATGACACCAAAAAAGACACTACAAACCAGGCGTAGCTAAGTGATAAGTGGAAGAATATATTTTTGACATAGATAACACAATAACGGTTAAAATCAATAACATACAAAGAATACCACAAATTAAGAAAAATAGAAAACCCAACCCAGGGCATGAGGGAAAACTCAATCTGAGGGATTACAATGGTCAGCGAATCTCAAAAGACATCCCTGACATTACCTAGTCATAACAAAAAGAGCGTTTTAGTGAGTGCCAATCACACCACTGCTTTTATACAAATATCTAAAAGGGCCAACATGCTTTACCTGGCATTAAATATCTCTTTCACAACAGGAACCAGCAAATACTCATCAAGATGAAACGCTAAGCACAGATCCTTTGTGTTTCTTTAATAGGAGACAGAATCTTGATTGGATAAGTGAAATCACATGGATGCTATGGAGAGTCATTTCACTCACCAGCTTAGCTTTCTCACAATTAATCCAGTGATGTAAGATGCTGGGGGGCTGAGAAAGTTTCTTCAAGGAGAGACTGATGACAAAACCTTGTTATATATTAACTATCATGGCCTTGTGTGAAACCAGGATATCACAGACTCATGTTCCCCTGGTTGTTGTTGACAGGAGTTTCATTTGGCTTCACCTGATGATGGTTTGGTTAAGAGGAGGGAAGGCTCTCTGTCAGAGCCTTCCACTCACTTCATACCAGGGTTTCCCTACATTTCTGAGCAGTTTACCTACTGCTTCATGGAGGACTCAACAGCGAGACCAAGAGAATATACTTTCCATACATAGCACACCAGGGCCTCTTACCATCAGACTGGAAAATACTAATTATAATTGTTCATTCTGTGTTTCTTAATTCACAGATTCATTGATATACTAATGAGGTACCAAAACCTGCACGTGTTGAAAGTGTACAATTCAATGAGGTTTGACATATGTATATACCCAGAAAAGCATCAGCCTAATTAACATAAACATATCCATCACCTCCCAAAATTTCCTCATGCCCCTTTGTAATCCACGCTTCCCTCCTTGCCTCCCATCCCCAGCAACCACTGACCTGCTTTCTTCCACTGAAAATAACACTGCATTAAAAAAAAATTTTTTTGTCCTAACGTTAAACTGTATTCAGTTTTCCATGTGCTATACAGTAAGTCCTTGTTGGTTATCCATTTTCAATATAGCAGTGTGTACATTTCATATGAATAACATTTCTGTATCTGGCTGCTTTCACTTAGTATACATATTTTGAGATTGAAATAATAAGTAAACAACAAGGATACATTTTACAAGCCAGGGAATATAGACAATATTTTAAATAACTTTAAATGGAGTATAATCTATAACATTTAAAATAATTTTTTTAATTAGAGGATAATTGCTTTACATATACGATTTTGAATCACTGTTTTATACCAGAAATGAGTTGCAAGTCAACTATACTTTATAAAAAAAAGAATACCCTTGTAACTATCATCCAGGCCAAGAAATTGGACTTTTCCATCCACACTAGAACACCCTCCCTATGCCTCTTCCAAACCTTACCCACCTCTCTACTTCCAAAAGGACTCACCGTCCTGATTATACTCCTTATGCTCCTTGAGTTTCTTCCATTGTTTCTGTTCCCCATGTGTGCCCCTAGACTCTGTAGATTAGGATTCTACCATTTCTACAGATTTTCAACTCTATTGAGAAGCTTCATCAGACTCAGGATCAAAAATTTTGAAGAGATTTTTGGTATTTTAGAAATTTCAGGTATTGATGTGCACTTTCATCGAGGTGAACATAATGTCAAGTGGTTTTTTTTTTTTTGAGATGTTAGCAGGGATAACGTTCAATGTTAATTCATTCTGGGGTGAAAATTGATTTTCTGACCTTACAAGTTATCACAAAAGTTTTCATACCTATGTATAGTGACAATATTATCTAGACTTATTTTGGTGATTATTTCACAATACATACAAATATCAAATCCTTATGTTTGTACATCTGAAACTAACAATGTTATATGTCACTATACCTCAAAAAAAAAAAACCCAAAACCCTATGATATCTTAGGAAAAATATAATATCAGAACTAGTTGTGACTTCTGGAACTTTTTCTGTATGGCATTTCAATTCTCTTCTGCTTTCCCAATTTTTTTGTTTGCACAATTACCTACATTTTTAGAAGATTAGGAGAAGCTAGGACCTGGATCCCACTACTTAACACCTGCATCTTAACAAACATCTCCTGGAGCAACAGAACACAAAAAACCTTTAAAGGACAAAAATATCTGCATGCATGTGCAACTATGAACAGGAAAATACAAAAAGGTTGCAAGCCAGCTGCCACTTCTGAGGTGTCAGGAGCAAAAGCTAGGAACTGCGTATGGTCCCCGAACACAGCAACACCAAGGTGGTGGGCAGCCTCCCTGAGCCAGCCCTCTGGCCTGACCCCCCAATGCCCTCCACCCTTATCCCATTTAAAGGATCAGTCTGCCCTCCTCAAAGAGCAAACAAGAACACCTGTTACTTGTTTTTGCTCCTTCATCTTATAGCACGAGTCCCAATAAAGCCTTGCCTGAATTCCTTCTGTGGTGTCTTACCAATTTCTGTTGATTGATGAGTTCAAGGACCCAAAACACTATCAATTACATAGTATAGTCTCTTTTTAACCCTTATTTAATCTTAGTTCTACTACTAACTATACATTTACTGCACACACTAATCCTTACTGCAATGTCTCTTTAGTTACTTTGGTTTCTGAAGCTGGTTCTTTAGTAGATTCAAGGGCCCTGGAACACTCTACCAAAACACAATAATAAAGATAGGATCACTTTTTTTTTTCCTTTTGCCTCAAGGCTCCACGTTGGTTTAGCATCAAACTGTTATTAATTCTACCTTTATCTAAAATTTTGATATTTTGCTCATCAAGGTGTTTGGCATTAATTTTGCTTTCTGAAAAATTACTTCATTAACATCTCATTTATCTTGATAACTGAGTGGTTTGGGGCCCATGAAATTTTGTGCGGCAGGCCAGTGCCTTTCCTGCCTCTCCAGGTTCTAACCTGGAGTAGGAGCTTCTGCTGTCCTTAATCTTTACTGTCCCCATCCTACTTAAATTTGATTCCACTCCTTATAGTTCATATCTACTGTGGGGTTCAGTCCCAATAAAGCCCTAAGGGCTCAGTGAGAATTCAGAGATTTTCATGCCTTACCTTAGACTCTGCCTCACTCAGCGTGGAGTTTTGCAAAGTCCCTCCAGGCTCAGTTACAAGTACCAGCCAGGATCCTGCACAGCACAAGCTCTAGGCTCTGCCGTAGGTCCTCATTTGCCTCCTGTATTGCGCATGCGTGGGACTCTGCTAGGAAAAGGGAGGTGCGGGGACTCTCTCCTCCTGTACTGAGCATGTGCAGGGCTGCAGGTGTCCAGGTACACTGCTGCTTTCTTCAACTTTTCACACACTCATGGTGATGCTCGGGATGGTCATGGCTGTTGTGCCCCAACTTGTATTTTGTGGAATTAGGGGGATACTCTGTCATCTAGTCTTGTGAATATTGCCGCTGGATTTTGGTTTCAATATCTCATTGCTCCATCTGTGTTTTTGTTCCTTGGAAGAAAAGCCATGACAAACCTAGACAGCATATTAAAAAGCAGAGACATTATTTGCCAACAAACATCCGTCTAGTCAAAGCTATGGTTTTTCCAGTAGTCATGTATGGATATAAGAATTGTACCACAAAGAATGGTGAGCAGCGAAGAATTGATGCTTTTGAACTGTGGTGTTGGAGAAGACTCTTGAGAGCCCCTTGGATTGCACGGAGATCCAACCAGTCAACCCTAAAGGAAATCAGTCCTGAATATTTGTTGAAAGGACTGATGCTGAATTTGAAGCTCCAATACTTTGGCCACCTGATGGGAAGAACTGACTCATTGGAAAAGACCCTGATGATGGGAAAGATTGAAGGTGGGAGGAGAAGGGGATGACATAGGGTGAGATGGTTGGATGGCATCGCCGACCTGATGGACATGAGTTTGAGCAAGCTCCAGGAGATGGTGAAGGAGAGGTAAGCCTGGCATGCTGCAGTCCATGGGACTGCAAAGAGTCAGACACGACTGAGTAACTGAACAACAACAAAGTTTATGTGGGGATTCTGGCCAACAAAAATTATACTTCCGTGAACACTGCCATCTTTTCAGAATTCTTAAATTTATTTTGTTTTAAAAAAGATATTTTAAAAGAAAAAATGGGGAACCAGAATTGTTTTTTATGTACAGAAAGCATTTTAAAAATACATAAATGACCAACAAAAGAGTACTATTGCTCAAGGCCTAGGCATGCTCTCACTGTTAACAAGGGAGATTGTAACTGCTGGGATGTGACAGCTCCTGGTCCAGGCAGGATGTAGACCAGGCAGTCTAAATACCCTTGTGCTAGAAACTCCCAGATGTGTGATCACCTGGCCGAGCTCAGAGGAGAGAATGGAAAAGGCCTTGTGAGTGAAGAGGGGAAGGGAAGACCAGGTGCAAGTTTGTGATCCAGGGTTTCAGCTGCCAGGGTGGGGTCCTGCCATTTGTCCAGGGAGTGAGTGAGTGACTGAGTTTCACTGCCTTTTTATGGGAGAGGAGTTAGGGATCAGGGATGGAGACTCCCAACACACACACACACACACACACACACAGACACACACACACACACAGACACACACACAAGCCAAGTCTATTGGTGAATTGTGCCCCCAAAAGAAGGTTGAGTAGAAAACATTCCACTCATTGAGGAAACTGTCATCTGTTTTGGGTGAGAAGGAAAGAGACTCCTCTGAGGGGATAATCACTAGGCCTGTGCTGTGGACTGAATATTTATGTGCCCCGAATTCCTATACTGACATCTTCACCCCTGAGGTGATGGTATTAGGAGGTGGGGCCTTTGGGAGGCGACTGGGTCAGAAGGCAGAGGCATCATGAAGGGATGAGTGTCCTTGTAAGAGGCCTGAGAGAGCCCTAGTGTCCCTTCTGACAGGGGAGGACACCCCAGAAGTATGAACCTGTGAACCAGAAGGTGGGCCTCAGCAGATGGGGATCTCCAGGCACCTTATCTTGGACTTTCCAGCATCTACAACTATGAGAAATAAATTTCTGTTGATTATATGCCACCCAGTCTGTGGTATTTGTTACTGCTGCCCAAACGGAATAAGACAGCCTGTGACGCAGGCAGCCAGTGTCTGATTCTAAATGCTATGTTGCTGCTGCTGCTGCTAAGTTGCTTCAGTCGTGCCTGACTCTGTGCGACCCCATAGTTGGCAGCCCACCAGGCTTCCCCGTCCCTGGGATTCTCCAGACAAGAACACTGGAGTGGGTTGCCATTTCCTTCTCCAATGCATGAAAGTGAAAAGTGAAAGTGAAGTCACTCAGTCGTGTCCGACTCTTTGCGACCCCTGGACTGCAGCCCACCAGGCTCCTCCATCCATGGGATTTTCCAGGCAAGAATACTGGAGTGGGGTGCCATTGCCTTCTCTGTCTAAGTGCTATAGATATTAGTAAACAGAGGAAGTGGGTGGAGGTGGGGAGGGGGGATCATTTTGTTTTAACTGGGTGATAAGTGAAGTCTTTGTATTGGGAGGAACAGGAATGAAATAATATTTACAGATAATTCTATATGTCCATTTCCGTAAGGACTGAAAATGCATTGGAAAAAATTCAATATCCTTTTCTGATTGAGAAACCGAAACAGCACTTTAAAAAATGGCCATAAGTTGAAATGTCCTTAACAGCCCATATATATATATATATGGGCTTCCCTCACATCTGAGACAATAAAGAATCTGCCTGTAATGCATTAGACCCAGGTTTGATCCCTGGGTTGGGAAGACACTGTGGAGAAGGGAATGGCTAGCCACTCCAATATTCTTGGACCCTGGTGAGTTACAGTCCATAGGGTCACATAGAGGTATACACAACTGAAACGACTGAGCACGCATGCAAAGCCAGCAAGGATCCACTACCACCAAAATGTGCCTTGATCTCCCATGAAAAAGAGTCAGCAGTTACTATAAATGGGAGGATTAGAATCCCAAGAACTAGAAGAATCTGATGAAGCTATAAAAGAAATTCCTAGAAATTGGTTACAGGCCTAAAAATTGTATTAGACCCATAAGTGATCAGGATACTATAGGAAAAAAAAAAACACAGGAAAATTAGGAAAATAAAGTAAGATAAAAACAATTTCTAAAACTGAAAACCAGTGCCATGGAAATTAGAACTCTATTGGATGGATTAGATAGCAGATTAAACAAGGTTGAAGGTAGAACTAGTGACCCAGAATATTGTAGAGGGATACAGTGTTGGAAAATAAAAAGAGGGCAAGAGCAATTAGACACACAAAATACATATATAGAGAGTCTAATGTATACGGTGGAGAAGGCACTCACGACCCACTCCAGTACTCTTGCCTGGAAAATCCCATGGATGGCAGAGCCGGGTAGGCTGCAGTCCACGGGGTTGCTAAGAGTCGAATACCACTGAGCAACTGAACTGACCTGATCCGAGCTTAATGTATATGGGATTTTAGGATGAGAAATGGGCAGAGTGGTGAAAAGGAGAGAATTTGAAGTATTTACAATTTTTGAAAAACAGGGATCTGCAGATTCCAGTCCTGAGCAGAAAAAATAAAACAAACTTGAACTTGCCCTACAGTAATGGTCTGTTGAACATTAAAGACAGTTGAGGACTTTATCACAGAGGAGGGAAGCCTGACGACTGTGAGAGCAAACGGCAGGCCAGTTGGCAGCCACATTGCAGCGCTGGACATGAGGAATGACATCTTCAGATGCCAAGGGAAACAGATGTTTCCATTCTAAACAATCACTCAGAAATAAAAGCAAAATAAGAATCGTTTCAGATAGAAAAGAGTAAGAGTGTTTGCCTCTCTCACGTTCTCACTGAGAATGAGGAAGGATGTATTTAAAGAAGCAAATGAATCCCAGAAGGAAGGAGTGGAGTGTAAGAGGCATGCAGGCAGGAAATGAGTGAGTGCAGGTCTAAGCCAGACAGACACTGACTGTGTAAAGTAATCATGGATTATTAATAATAATCATGGCTGATTAGAAGACATAAACCTCTGTGGTTCAGTGTTGTATCCTGAATATCACCTGCCAACCTACCAGGGTTCAGAAAACCTGAACTGAGGTTGGGAGTGCATCACAGCTATTTATATAATAATTGTTCTTATCTATTCATGTAATAAAGAATTATAAACCATGAAAGAGTGGAGTTTATTCCTGGAATGCAAGAATGCTTCAACCTAGGAAAATGCTTTAGTGTAACACATTACATTAACAGAATGAAGGGGAAAAAACACCACCATTTCTGTTAGTGCAGAAAAAGCAACTGAAAAATTCAACAGCCTTTCTTAATAAAAAACACTCAACAAGTCTGAAGGAAATTACCTTGGCATAATCAATGCCACATATGTAAACCCCAGAGTTGTCACACTCAGGGGTTAAAAACTGACCAGTTTTCCTTTGAGAATCAGGAAATATATAAGAATGCTAGGTTTTCTTATGGCCATAGCTAGTTTTAGCCACAGCAGTTAGGGCCAGGAGACGCTGAGGTCCTGACTTTGGCTGTCCTGAACAGATCTCCCACTTTACAGACTCCCATGAAGACCTACTGCCCAACTTCATTTTGTCTCCTCGGGTGTCAGGGTCATTTCCACTGTCTTATGAGCCACCCAAAACTTCAGTTCACAAAGATGTGACAACACGATTGAGAAATATCTCTAATACGATGCATAGATTGTCAAAGACGTTTTACACAGATGGATGCTTATAGATGGATGGAGGAAGAGAGGAAGAAACACAAGAGGACAGAGATAAGAGGTTGGATGTGTAAATTTACACATCTATGTGCCATAAGGGACAATTCTCAGTCAGCGGGTCACCTCACATTTGTGAGTTATAGTGGGTTTTCATTAACTGGACATGGATCAACACTGGTTCCAAATAGGAAAAGTAGTACGTCAAGTGTGTATATGGTCACCCTGCTTGTTTAACTTATATGCAGAGTACATCATGAGAAAGGCTGGGCTGGAGGAAGCACACACTGGAATCAAGATTGCAGGGAGAAATATCAATAACCTCAGATATGCAGACGACACCACCCTTATGGCAGAAAGCAAAGCAGTACCAAAGAGTCTCTTGATGAAAGTGAAAGAGGAGAGTGAAAAAGTTGACATAAAGCTCAACATTCAGAAAACTAAGATCATGGCATCTGGTCCCATCACTTCATGGCAAAGAGATGGGGAAACAGTGGAAACAATAGCTGACTTTATTTTGGGGGGGCTCCAAAATCACTGCAGATTGTGACTTCAGCCATGAAATCAAAAGATGCTGACTCCTTGGGAGGAGAGAGCAGACACATTATTTTGCCGACAAAGGTCCTTCTAGTCAAGGCTATGGTTTTTCCAGTAGGCACGTTTGGATGTGAGAGTTGGACGGTGAAGAAATCTGAGCACTGAAGAATTGATGCTTTTGAATTGTGGTGTTGGAGAAGACTCTTGAGAGTCCCTTGGACTTCAAGGAGATCCAAACAGTCCATCCTAAAGGAAATCATCCCTGAATATTCACTGGAAGGACTGATGTTGAAGCGGAAACTCCAATATTTTGGCCACCTGATGTGAAGAGCTGACTCATTTGAAAAGAGCCTGATGCTTGAGGGCAGGAGGAGAAGCGGACAAGAGAGGATAAGATGGTTGGATGGCATCACCGACTCGATGGACATGAGTTTGAGTAAACTTCGGGAGTTGGTGATGGACAGAGAGGCTTGGCGTGCTGCAGTCCACGGGGATCGCAGAGTCAGACACGACTGAGCGACTGAACTGAACTGAATTGAACATCATTAACTTTACATTTGTTATTTATAGTGGATTTTCATTAACTTCAAAATGAGTTTGAAGAAGAAAAAGGATATATCTGAAAGAAATATTGTAAGTTTATAAAACATGTGCTGATGAAGGCTAACTTCTAAGGACCACTTTTGGATTGGATTGGTGTTGTCATAAGCAGCTACACACTGCCCTCTGGTGGCCTTGTGAGATATGGCACGAGTGCTTCAGGGCTCCACGTTTTTGCCCACAAAAGCAGCCAACTCGCAAGCTTAACAGACTTTCACAGTCCTGCTGTTAGAGCAAACCAAATTCTGTAAGAATCAAAGTTTGAAAGTGCCTTCTAGTGGAAGTTATTGTATTGAATATGACACAACAGGCCACTTCCCAAGTGCATTATTTCAGGGAGTGTTGCTTGAGTACCGGACATGGGTCCACAGCAGAGAACAAACACGAGCCTGCTGTCTCAGGGGCCCTGCAGCGGGAGGGTGGGAATGTCCTGGGTTCTCTTGTCTGTATGCCAGCTGTGTGTGTCTGGTGAGGAGAAACAAGTATATCCACACAAAGAGGCTGATGACACTTTTCTGTTTTTATTAACAATAAGATATTTTAGAAAATTAGAAAATTGTAACTCAACATATCTGTGTAAAATCATCCAAACTTACAGAGAGTAAAAAAATGGGATTAGTTTATATTACCAGTCACTTAATAGGAGTAAATATTCCATCCATTTAAAGTTTTAGAATTTATAAATTTAATGGCTGCATAATATTCCTTACGATTTCTTGTTCTTCAGTTCAGTTACTTAGTTGTGTCTGGCTCTTTGGGACCCCAAAGACTGCAGCATGCCAGGCCTCCCTGTCCATCACCAACTCCTGGAGTTTACCCAAACTCATGTCCATCGAGTCAGTGATGCCTACCATCTCATTCTCTGTTATCCCCTTCTCCACCTGCCTTCAATCTTACCCAGCATCAGAGTCTTTTCAAATGAGTCAGCTCTTCACATCAGGTGACCAAAATATTGGAGTTTCAGCTTCAACATCAGTCCTTCCAATGAACACCCAGAACTGATCTCCTTTAGGATGGACTGGTTTGATCTCCTTGCAGTCCAAGGGACTCTCAAGAGTCTTCTCCAACACCACAGATCAAAAGCATCAATTCTTTGGTGCTCAGCTTTCTTTATAGTCCAACTTTCACATCCATATATAACTACTGCAAAAACCATAGCCTTGACTAGAAGGACCTTTGTTGGCAAAATAATGTGTCTGCTTTTTAATATGCTGTCTAGGTTGGTCATAACTCTCCTCCCAAGGAGTCAGCGTCTTTTGATTTCATGGCTGAAGTCACAATCTGCAGTGATTTTGGAGCCCAGAAAAATAAAGTCTGACACTGTTTCCACTGTTTCCCCATCTATCTGCCATGAAGTGATAGGACCGGATGCCATGATCTTAGTTTTCTGAATGGTGATCTTTAAGCCAACTTTTTCACTTTCCTCTTTCACTTTCATCAAGAGGCTTTTTACTTCCTCTTCACTTTCTGCCATAAGGGTGGTGTCATCTGCATATCTGAGGTTATTGATATTTCTCCCGGGGATCTTAATTCCAGCTTGTGCTTCCTCCAGCCCAGCATTTCTCATGATGTACTCTGCATATAAGTTGAATAAGCAGGTTGACAATATACAGCCTTGATGTACTCCTTTCCTGATTTGAAATTAGTCTATTGTTTCATGTCCTGTTCTAACTGTTGCTTCCTGACCTACATACAGGTTTTCCAAGAGGTAGGTCAGGTGGTCTAGTATTCTCATCTCTTTCAGAATCTTCCACAGTTTATTGTGGTCCACATAGTCAAAGACTTTGGGATAGTCAATAAAGCAGAAATCGATGTTTTTCTGGAACTCTCTTGCTTTTTCGATGATCCAGCATGTGTTGGCAATTTGATCTCTGGTTCCTCTGCCTTTTCTAAAACCAGCTTGAACATCTGAAAGTTCACGGTTCATGTATTGCTACAGCCTGGCTTGGAGAATTTTGAACATTCCTTTACTAGCGTGTGAGATGAGTGCAATTGTGCGGTAGTTCGAGCATTCTTTGGCATTGCCTTTCTTTGGGATTGGAATGAAAACTGACCTTATTTGGTTAAATAAAAAAGTCAGAGCTATGGTCTTGGATGTGTTCCATTCAAGGGAAGTTCTGAGTGGAATTTCTGTGAGCAGAAAGGGGTTTTATTTTTTTTAATTGGAGGATAATTACTTTACAATATTGTGATGGTTTTTGCCATACATCCAAATGAATCAGCCCTAGGTATACATGTGTCACCACCCTCTTGAACCCCTCTCCCACCTCCTTCCCTACCCCATCCCTCTAGGTTAGTGCCAGATCCTATGATCCTAGGAGCAGAAAGTGTTTTATCAAAACATAGCAAGTGCTAAAAGAGCTTCAGAAAAGTCAGAGCCTCAGGTCAGGAAGCTCTGGACTGAGCAAAGGCATCACCTTAGGCTCCTCCAGCAATGATCCACTGCCCACCCCGGGTCTAGCCCCCAGAGCTGAAGGAAATTCCAAGGTCTCCCTTGAGGAGGAAAGACTGAAGCCCTCAGTTAAGCTTAGAGCAGCTGAAGCAGATGAGGGGACCGAGGGAAATGGCTGCTTGGACTGAGGGACCACCATAATGGTTTAGAAGCACAGGCTCTGTGTTGGTCTGTGGGAAGTGGCCAGGAATCATCTCATCAAAGTCTCTATACAAAACCAAATTCACCTTTAGAGAATACCTTCGCTGCAGAAACCTTGAACATCTCTTAGTCACTGGAGTCTGTGGAAGTTTGAGATGCTGTCTAGTTAGTGAGCAGACAGAAGGGTTGTGGATGGGATGTCCCACAGAGATCAAGGTTATCTGCCTTGGCAAGGAGTGACCGTTGTCACTTCCTGCCCATATTTCCCTAATATAGCAGAAAACCCAGAATACCACAGGCACAGGCAAGAGGGAAATGTCTTCCTTTCTTATGAACATAAACTGTTCATAGCAGTGTTAGTTGCTCAGTCATGTCTGACTCTTTGTGACCCCATGGACTGTAGCCTGCCAGGGTCCTCTGTCCATGGGATTCTCTAGTCAAGGATTACTGGAGTGGGTTGCCATTTTCTTCTCTAGAGGATCTTCCCAACCTAGGGATCAAACCTGGGTCTCCTGCATTGCAGGCAGATTCTTTACTATCTGAACTACAGGGAAGTCCACTGACCCTCAACTGCACACCACAGTAGTCAGCCCATATCTGTCTTTCTGCCTCAGCATTTTTAGCTGGTGTCCAACCTCAAGGCTATCTGTCTCTTTGGCACAAAATGGCTGCTGGAGGATCAGCCTTGACCAGTCACCATGTCTTCAATTCTGAGGCAGAAGAAAGGAAAAATGAAGGGCAAAAAGGCCCATTCAGCTGTGTCTGCTCTAAACAGCCTCCCCAAAGTCCACACAATCATTTTGCTCACTTCCAATCTTCCTAAAGTTTATCCGGCTACTTTTAGCTACAAGAGAGGTTAAGAACTCAAGCATTGAGTTTGGTAAATTTCTATCCTAAATTTTACTGTTTTTCTCTTCTTAAGGGAACTATAATGAAAACCACATGGTTATAGGCTGAGCTTTTCCCCCACACTAAACATCAGGATAAAGGGGGAGGAGATGGAGTGATTTCCAGATGAGTTATACATTTATTTCCCCACCACAGACCTTTTTCCTGGTGTCTCTTCATTCCCAGAGATCTTAGAAATGTGGTTCCTCATCAAGGTATTTGAGTGGGAAAAATTCAATTCCTAGGCAAGTGATTGATTGGATCCACTGTGTAGCTTTTTTCTGACTGTACCTTGAAAGTAGCTCTGAGAACATCCTCTTCTGTTCTCTAATGAGATGGGCAGAATGAGTGGATGTGGAAGCTTTGGGCAGGTGTTACAAAGGCTGGATCAAAATCGAACCACTGTCCAGGGAATACACTGATTGGACACAAACCTTTCAACATTAAGAACACTTGCACCATTATGGAGATTATTAGTAGTAAAATAATCCGTACAATATAAAACTTCACATGGTCAAATGTATTATTGACTTCAGGTTAATGGAAGAAAAAAATCATTTTGAAGATTTTTGATAGCTGACATTTGACTCAGATCAGTTTACTGAGTACAAATAATGATTACTGAAGAAATCTAACAAAGAAAGACTTATAATCAGTCATTAAGATTTGATGTGACCAAAAATCTATGATTTTTTAAAAATTGATCCTGGACTAAAATACTCTCAGTTAACTGAAAATAAATATAGATAAACTATAGTTTACTGTGCTATATTTTCAAAGCAGGATCAGGGAATTAAAATGTCTGATTGATTGAAATTTTCCCTGTAAAACATTTTCTCAATGCTATTTTTCAAATACTGTTATAATTCTAATTGCAATGTTTTTTAAGCTCAGAATAAAAAACTCTGAGGAACTGAAGTACTCTGAGGTCAAATGACTAAGTCAGAAGAGCAGGGTTAAACTAGAAGGTGAAACTAGTAAGGCAAAATTGATTTTCGTAATTTTAAATACACTGGATTGATGCCTATTTAAGTTGATGCTCTGACTAAAATTTTGTATATATATAACCTCATGATGAATTATCAAATAACTCCCCAAATTTCAGCAGCACATCCCTCTTTGTACCATGTTATAGTTAACTCTGGGGAGACTACACACCTTCACCTGGTCAGTCAGGAACCCAGAGTCTCCCATCCTGGATCTCCTCCATCCCTAGGACCTCACTTCCATGTGCATCCAGCAGCAGAAACATGGAGAGATGCACATGGGAGGTGACAATGGGCCAGGTCTGGCCTATCTGTCCCTCTTTTGCCACGTTGTCAACGACATGGTCCTCTGGTCACAAAGGAGGCTGGGAAGTCTTCGAGAAGTACACCCCAAAAAGGAGGATGAGTGTTCACAGACAGTTCACAGTCAGCCACAGCAAGTAATTCACTTAGACTTTTGTTTTCAAATAATTTTTTAAAATTTCATTTATTTTATTTTTGGCTGTGCTGTCTTCGTTGCTGCACCCGGACTTTTCCCAAGCAGGGGCCGTTCTCCAGTTGTAATACCCAGGGACCTCACTGCAGTGACTTCTCTTGTCGTGGAGCACAGGCTCTGGGCGCTCAGGCCTCAGTCGCTGCGGCTCCCGGGCTCTGGCTCGGTAGCTGTGGCGCACAGGCCCAGTTGCTCTGCGGCGTGGGGGATCTTCCCGGACCAAGGATGGAACCCAAGTCTCCTGCGTGGGCAGGCAGATTCTTTACCACTGAGCCACCACGGAAGCCCTCCATTATTATTGAATATTTACCGTATGCAAAGTGCTGTGCTGAGAGTGGCCTGAGAATTGACTGAGTAGCATTTTGGTCTGGGAGAAGCTCTGAACCCACAGAAGGGGAGGAGACAGAATGAAGTGCCTTGCCATCCTAGGAGAAAAGGATGAAGAGAACCTTCTCTGAAAGTTCAGGGGATGAATCTAGATTAGGAAGCTTCCGGGGGATGATAGGATTTGGACTCCATTTGCAGACATGAATAAGATACAGTTGTGGAGGAAGCTGGCGGCAGGCGCTGTAGAAGCAGGTCCTTTAAGTACAAGAACGCTCAAACTACCGCCCAATTGCACTCATCTCACACGCTAGTAAAGGAATGCTCAAAATTCTCCAAGCCAGGCTGTAGCAATACATGAACCATGAACTTTCAGATGTTCAAGCTGGTTTTAGAAAAGGCAGAGGAACCAGAGATCAAATTGCCAACACCTGCTGGATCATCGAAAAAGCAAGAGAGTTCCAGAAAAACATCAATTTCTGCTTCATTGACTATGCCAAAGCCTTTGAGTGTGTGGATCACAATCAACTGTGGAAAATTCTGAAGGAGATGGGAATACCAGACCACCTGACCTGTCTCTTGAGAAACCTGTATGTAGGTCAGGAAGCAACAGTTAGAACTGGACATGAACAACAGACTGGTTCCAAATAGGAAAAGGAGTATGTCAAAGCTGTATATTGTCACCCTGCTTATTCAACTTATATGCAGAGTACATCATGAGAAAGCCTGGGCTGGAAGAAGCACAAGCTGGAATCAAGATTGCAGGGAGAAATATCAATAACTTCAGATATGCAGACGACACCATCCTTATGGCAGAAAGTGAAGACAAACTAAAGAGCCTCTTGATGAAAGTGAAAGAGGAGAGGGAAAAGTTGGCTTAAAGCTCACCATTCAGAAAACTAAGATCATGGCATCTGGTCCCATTGCTTCATGGGAAATAGATGGGGAAACAGTGGAAACAGTGTCAGACTTTATTTTTTTGGGCTCCAAAATCACTGCAGACGGTGATTGCAGCCATGAAATTAAAAGACGCTTACTCCTTGGAAGGAAGGTTATGACCAATCTAGACAGCATATTAAAAAGCAGAGACATCACTTTGCCAACAAATGTCCGTCTAGTCAAGGCTATGGTTTTTCTAGTAGTCATGTATGGATGTGAGAGTTGGACTATAAAGAAATCTGAGCACTGAAGAATCGATGCTTTTGAACTGTGGTGTTGAAGAAGACTCTTGAGAGTCTCTTGGACAGCAAGAAGATCCAACCAGTCCATCCTAAAGGATATCAGTCCTGGGTATTCATTGGAAGGATTGATGTTGAAGCTGAAACTCCAATACTTTGGCCACCTCATGTGAAGAGTTGACTTGTTAGAAAAGACCCTAATGCTGGGAAGAATTGGGGGCAGGAGCAGAAGGGGATGACAGAGGATGAGATGGCTGGATGGCATCACCAACTCGATGGACATGGGTTTGGATAGACTCTGAGAGTTGGTGATGGACAGGGAGGCCTGGTGTGCTGTGATTCATGGGGTCACAAAGAATTGGACATGACTAAGCTACTGAACTGAACTGAGAATTTTTAAATTAACTAAATAAATTTAAAAAATTTTTAATATTTTTATTTAACCAAAAAAAAATCCAGTGTTCATCAGTCTCCTCATATATACTTGGCCAGACATAACAAGTCACAAGTTTATGTCACCATTGATATGAAAAATCAGGAATTGATAAATCCATAGACAATTAAGGATTATTGGGGGTGTCTCAGTGCTGAAGGTGAGAGGAGTGAGGAGTGACTGATACATACAGAGTTTCCTGTGGATACAAATGTTCTGGAATAGAGAGAAAAGGGGGTTACATAACCTTGGGAATGTACTTAATACCACTTACTTGTACAGTATAAAATGATCAAAGAATTAAATTGTAAATGTACTTTATATTGTAAAATAAACCCTGTAGTATACGTAATTTAAAAATATTTTAAAAATGAAATAATAGGGGAAGGGGAGGAAGCCTCCAGGGCTGCTGCTGGTATGGGGGCAGGGGCCCGAAGACTGCCCGTGAGGTGCTCCCAGCTGATCGGGGAGGAGCTGGCTGTGTGCTTAGTAAACAGAACTGGCTCTGCTATGGTCTCTAGAGTCAGAAACTGGAGCTGGACGACCCTTTGGGGCCAGCAGCTGGTGCCTGGACCTGGGGTGACTTAAGCTCTGAACTGAGGCTGCTGAGGAAACTGGCTGAGGTTGTAGAGGAAGCGCGAGGACAGGTTTCCGTGATGATTCACTCTCTGAAGACGGAATGAGCGCTGCTGCTGGCATCTTGTCTGGATATAGAACTAGAGCCTGGGTAGGTGTTTTCCTAGCTTTCAGCGTTAACTGAGAACAGGGCAGGAGCAAGCTCTCTTACTCTGGAATTGGAACTGGCGTAGTTTCTTGATCTGGCCCTTGACCTTGAATGAGGGCCGTGGCTTGAGCTTGCTCTGGCTCTGGAGCTGTAGTGGGCAGTAGAGGTGCAGGGGGCTCCAGGTCTCCAGGGGTTCCCAGAGTTTGTTCTGCAGCTGGTGTGGTAGATCCAAGAAAAGAAAATATCAATAGGACTGCTTTTCCACATGCCTTCCAGAGACTGGAAATTTCTCAGGGCCAATCAATTGAAGTCTTAGTCCAAGATGCCAGGAAGTCTTCCAGATTGCAGTCCAGGGCAATAGTGATCTGAGCCTCCTCGTTGCTCCTGGCCCATTCCAGCCTTGGGAGGCTCTGCTCTGTGTGGCCAGTGCCTGCCTTCCCCTACCCACTGACATCCATCACCCATCCAGAGTCCTCCTCACCATCACACTCTGCTTCAGCGGGCTCCAGGTGCTCCAGGAGATGGTGGGCATGATACTCCAGGTCTGAGCCAGGCATGTTGAGCTCTAGGGAAGCTAACAGCTTCTTCATGCAGGGAAATTTCATGAACTGATGGAAATCCTCAGGATCATGCTACAGTTAAGTGCCTAGGTTGAAGGACGTGGCTCTTGGGGGAGGCAGGTGGGAAAAAGAGTCAGAAGCCTGGTCTATCCACCCCCAACTGTGATGTGTGCAGTCCAGTGCTCTGCCAGCCCCTGTCCATCCATAGACCCCACATCTCCATGCCGTTCTTTGGGGAAGGGCGTCCCTCCCTTTTGAGTCAAAGCCCATTGGGTTTTCAGCTGCTACAGGGTCCCCCGTCCTCATCAGAGTAAGGCAGGATGCACTCATACCTAGGTGAGGCCAGAAAGGTCACGTGCACCACGCTGAGGGCACACCTGGATGTAAAGGCCAGTGTGACAATGTGACCCTCGGGGGGATGGAAGCCCTGGAGGGTAGGACTGCTGTCTGCTCCATGCCTTACTGATGGTCATTCCTAGAAAAATACCTGCACCTAGTAGGCCTTCCTATAGATTTGAAGAATGAATGAGCCCAGCTGTCCCCATCACACATATCTCAGTGGTCTGGGCTCTACCACCTGCCCCTAGGGATCCCTGCTCTCACTCACTCAGGACAGGAAACCCCGAATGGGGTTTACCTCTCAAATGGGAAAATAGTTCAGTTAAGGCACAGTGACAGTGAGGCAGAGGCTCCCTCATGGAGAGCAGGAAAATGACAACTTAGCACGACTGCAGCCCCTCCAGCAGACCTTTCCACGGGGCCAGGTCTCCAGAAACACTTTCCATGAAGGACCCACTTAGTCCCTACAGTCACCCTAGGGGGCTGGCCCTTTCTCCACCCCGGTGTGCAGAGGGGCAAGCTGAAGCTTAGACAGGTGGACTGACATTCCCACTTCTCGTAGCTAGTAGGTGGCTGAGCCACCAGGGTTCCGAGAGGGGCAGCGTGCTCACCTTGTGAACAGAAGGTCCAGCACGTACTGGGTGGTTGCAAGGCTCTGTAGGTGCTCAGGACTAGGGGGAGGGAGAAGGGGTGGCTGCCCAGGAAGGCAGGCTCCAGGTTGCCTACCAGCTTTTCCAGCCTGCCTCCCTGAACATGCCACACCATGCAGGTCCCCTGCCTGTTCACTGTGGATACATCCTCCCCTGGGGTGGACTCTTCTCCGGAGGAGAGTCAGAGGCAGCATCACGGACACCAGGAGGCTTGGGGCAAGTCCCTAAAGCCTCAGGGACTTGCGGTAAGAGATGGGACAGGAGTGCCTTCGGCAGAATTCTACTGGCAGCACCAGTGGAATTGGCGGTAGGCCAGTTCAGTGTATTAGGCTCTCAGGGTAATTTGTAGCACAATACTGAGAGAGCCTTCCTGTATTAACTGCATCATCCCTGTGATTGTTATCAAAATATGCCATTCCAGAGAAAGAACACAGAGGCTGATCCCAGGGTGGGAGGGATCAGGACTGTCAGGCCAACAAGGACCCCTGGGGATGGCGTTAAAACAGGAAAATCTGTAGAAAAACGCAGAAACACCCTTGACTTCATATGAAGCGAGTCCTGTCAAGTATGTGGACAGTGGCTGCATCTGGACAAGGCAGGGCCTGGGCTGTGAAGGCAGGGGAGAGGAGATGGGGCCCAGGGGCCTTTGGGAGCAGGGCTCTGAGGGAGCCCAGAGGAGGCCAGGGTGCTCTGGGGTCAGGCCTTCCTGGTGTGGAGGCTCCTCCCTGCACTCACTCTGGGCCTGCCCTGGGCTCGGCTGCTGGTGTGGGGCACCTCCTGCCGGGAGAGGGAGCAGGGGGCTCCATGCACGAGCTCCTGTCCATTCTCCTGTGTGGAGCGCTGTGGACACAGTGCCCAGCAGCCGGAGCCTCAGAGCCCTGTCCAGCTGTCTGTGCTGGTTCTCAGACCCGCCAGACGGCTCCACTCTGCGCGCACACACACTACCTCTGCACAGACCTCCTCAAGGACGGGAAAAAGCCGACGACCTGCGGGCTTTGGATTCACACTGGCACTGATTACAGGCACCTCAGGAATCCTCTTTTCCACCTGCCAGCCCTGTCTTCAGGTGTGACCATGAAGTCCTCACCAACCCGTTCCTACCTAGAGGGGAATCCCCCTGAAGTCCCCCTTCCCCCACAGAAGATGAGGGGGTGTGGAGCTGCCCAGAGAGGGCTCCCAGAGGTGGTCCAGCTTGGACTGTCACCTTAGGTGACCTCCTGGTAAATGACCCGAGGCATTGGGATTGAGGGTTGAACCATTGTTCTGCAGCATCTGAGAAACCTCTCCAGTATGGAGGCACCTCAAAAAATTAAATAAAACTACTATAGGATCAAGCAATTTCACTCCTGAATGTATATTTAAAGAAAACAAAAAGCCAATTTGAAAAGATATGCACCCCAATGTTCACAGCAGCATTATTTACAATAGCTAAGATACAGAAGCAATCTAAGTGTCCAGCAACAGATGAATAAAATAGATATGTTTATATAGAATACTACTCAGCCATGAAAAACGAAATTTTGCTATTTGTAACCAGACGGATGGACCTGGAAGATACTATGCTTAGTGAAATAAGCCAGACAGAGAAAGACAAATATTGTATGTTATCACTTATATGTGGAATCTAAAAAATAAAACAACCAATTGTGTATAATAAAGTGGAAACAGACTCAGATATAGAGAACAGACAAGCTTTTACTAGTTGAGAGAGGGAAAGGGAGGGACTGGATAGGGGTAAAGGATTAAAAGCCACAAACTACTATGTGGAAAATAAATAAGCTGTGTTGTTAGGAATTTTATAAGTATGTTTTAAATTTAAACAAGGTCCTGTATTGCGGGGATTTTTCTGGATGCCAGGGCTAGAGTAAAGCTACCATTGTCAAATAATTGTAAAGCTTTCTAAGAGCTCAAGGGGATCATCTCCTTGGGCCATTCCTAGGTGAGTATGTCACCTTTCAAGAAAGTATTCTGTTCAGAGTTTCTATCCTTTCTCGATTGAATTTTTGTGACTTTTGTTTTTCAGAAAGTTATTCATGTAGCCTAACATGTCAAGCATATAGGCAGGAAGTTGTTGATTGTCTTTTTCATGTACAGTATGTCTTGTTTTATTCAAAGTAAACTAATTTTTATTGGCTTGACTGGGTTCATCTATGTCTGAATAGAAAACCAGTACTTTACTTCTCCAGAAACCAGGACTTAGTTGATTTCATCAAGCACAGTATTTGCTTTTTAATTGGTTATTTTAGATTTTCCAAATTATATTCCTCAACCATTGCCAATCTTTAAAAGTTTGTTTTCAATGCTTAGCTTGAATGCATGTTTTGTATAATCTCAATCTTGCTAAAAAAAGTTGAGGTTTTTACTGAAAAAAGAACAGCTAACATGAAGCTAAAAAGACACCAGGAATAAGATTATAGTAAGTGATAAATGGAAGAATATATTTTCAACACAGATAAGATAAACAGTTAAAATCAATCACATACAAAGAATTCCAAAAATTTAGAAAAAAATAATAGAAAAACTGATGAAAGGAAGAACAGAAAACTCAAATCTGAGGAATTGTCATGTTCTGGTCTCAAAAGATATCTCTGACCTTAGCAAGGCATAATAAACATAATAAACAGCATTTAGTGATTTCCAATCATGCACTTTTATATAAATATCTAAAAATTCTAGCATGTTTTACCTGGCATTAAATGCACCTCTTTCACAACAGAAACTATTACAGCATACTCTTCAACATGAAACGCCGAGCACAGCTCCTTGTGATTTTCCTATAGGAGACAGGATCTTGATTGGATAATTACAATCACATGGTTTTTAAGGGAGGCTCCGTTTTATGCCTTAGTTAAGCTAAGAAAGTTTCAGTTCAGTTCAGTTCAGTCACTCAGTCATGTCCGACCCTTTGTGACCCCATGAACCGAAGCACGCCAGTCGACCCCGTTCATCACCAACTCCCGGAGTCCACCCAAACCCATGTGCATTGAGTTGGTGATGCCATCCAACCATCTCATCCTCTGTCGTCCCCTTCTCCTCCTGCCCTTGATCTTTCCCAGCATCAGGGTCCTTTCAAATGAGTCAGCTCTTCGCATCAGGTGGCCAAAATATTGGAGTTTCAGCTTCAACATCAGTCCTTCCAATGAACACCCAAGACTGATCTCCTTTAGGATGGACTGGTTGGATCTCAAGAGTCTTCTCCAACACCACAGTTCAAAAGCATCAATTCTTCAGTGTTCAGCTTTCTTTACTGTCCAGCTTTCACATCCATACATGACCACTGGAAAAACCATAGCCTTGATTGGCAACAATGGACCTCTGTTGGCAAACTAATGTCTCTGCTTTTTAATATGCTGTTTAAGTTGGTCATAACTTTGCTTCCAAGGAGTAAGTGTCTTTTAATTTCATGGCTGCAATCACCATCTGCAGTGATTCTTGAGCCCAGAAAAATAAAGTCAGCCACTATTTCCACATCTATTTGCCATGAATAAGAAAGCTTAGCTTTCTCCAATTAATCCAATGATATAAGATGCTGGGGGGCTGAGAAAGCTCCTTCAAGGAGAGACTGGGGACAAATCCTTGTTATACGGTAGATAACCATTATATACCTGTGTGAAACCGTAGGAAGGCAAAGATTCATTTTCCCTTCGCTGTTTGTTGATGGTGGTAGTTTCAACTGGCTTCACCTGGTGATGGTTTGGTCACGAGGAGGGAAGGCGCCTTCTCCGCTACCACTCACTTCATATACCAGTGTTTCCCCTACTTCTCTGATCATGAGAGGCACAATTCACCTGGTTCTTTATGGCAGACTCAGCAGTGGGGCCAGGAGGATGGACTTTCCGGGCACCAGGGGTTTCTTGCTATCAGTAAAGACTGGGAAACACTGCTTGTAATCATTCACTCCATGCTTCTTTGTTCTCAGTTTCGTGGATGTACAAATGAGGTATAAAAAATGGCACATATTTAAAGTGTGCAGTGCAATGAAGTTTGACATATGTATATACACAGAAAAGCATCAGCCTAATTAAGGTAAAAAACATACCTATCACCCCCAAAATTGTCTCATGCCCCTTTGTAATTCACATCTCCTTCCCTCCCACCCCCAGGCAACCACTAATCTGCTTTCTTCCGCTAGGATAACACTGTATTTTATATAAATTACATCTTATTATATCTGGCTGCTTTCACTTAGCATATATACTTTGAGATTTAAAAACAAGCTACAACACAGGAAATACAGCTAATATTTTAAAAAACTTTAAATAGAGTATAGTCTCTAAAATTTTGAATCACTATGTTGAATACTGAGACTAGTATAATATTGTAAATAGGCTATACCTCAATAAAAAAGAACATCCTTATAACCCACCATGCAGGCCAAGAGATTGTACTTTTCCTTTCACCCCAGAACACCCTCCCTCTGTCCCCTCCCAACCTCAACCACCTCCCTACTTCCAAAACGGCTCACTGTCCTGACTTTTACGGTCATCCACCTCCTTGAGTTTCGTTATAGTTTTTGTCACCCAGTGCTCTCTCTAGACCCTGTGGATGAGACTTGCTCATTTTATTGATGTTAAATCTCTTTCAGTCTGTAAGTTTCTTCTCCATCCCTTTCTTACAATATAGCCATGGAAGAACCTGAGCCTTTGCCCCCTACAGAACTTTCTAGTAAGGATTCTGCAGACTGTGTTCTCAGGATGTAGTTCAGCACATCCCTCTGTTCTCTACATTTCCTGCAGGTTTTCAACTGAATTCAGAGGCTTGATCAGGCTCAGGATGGAGATTTTTGATGAGATTCTAGGAATTGATGTGCTCTTTCATCAAGCGCCATGTATCATGTTTGCCTTTTTTTGAGATGTTAGCAGAGATGATGTTCAATGCTGATGGTCATTGATCCATTTGGGGGTGAAAATGATATTCTAACAACATCATTTCTTTTTCATTTATCAGCTGGATTAATTTTATAGAGAGACACTTCCCTTCTTCTGCTGTTTGGTGACCTGGTGGAACAGTTCATAGAGGAAAGGTAGGTTAGATGCTTCTTTCTTTTCATTTATTTATTTTTTTTCTCAGAGTGTCTGAAAAATCTCACTCCAGGGTTTCCTGAAGCAGAACCCCTGGGGAATCAGAACACAGCAGAAGAACATCTTTCTCTATGAGCTGTCTCCAGCCAAGGGAGCTGGCTGTGCGGCTGTCGCTAGAATGTGGGTGCCGGGTTATAGAGGTTCTGAGTTCTGTTGGAATCTGTTGTCAGGAAGTGACTTCACTTCCCGGGGTCCCCTTGCTCGAATCCCCTCCTCCTATGGCACCTCTACACACAGCCCTCTGGGCCTCAGGCTCCTGACCCTCTTCTCCACGCAAACCCACGTCTCACATAGTTACGCCTGCAGCCCTCTCCACAGTCCCCAGAGAGGGTCTGTGTGCGGCTTTGAGGAGACAAACCCGGGGTCCAGACTCATCTCCTCATCGGTACCTCATCTCCACCCTGGATAAAGCATTGTGTCTCCCAAGGCCTGTCTGTCTTCCACCTACACTATGGGAATGATTCTAGCATGTTCTAGGGATGTCCTCAGGTAGAGTTGGGTTGTGTTAGTCACTTACTCACGTCTGACTCTCTGTGACCCTATGGACTGTAGCCCGCCAGGCTTCTCTGTCCATGGGGATTCTCCAGGCAAGGATACTAGAGTGGGTAGTCATTCCCTTCTCCAGGATAGGTGTGATAAGAACTCAAAAAATGTGGGAGTGATGTCACATGTAGGTTGTGCCTCTGTTCCTTTTCTTCTTCCCTTCCCTTCGTCTATCCCTCTTCTGATTGCATTACATAAGCCTTATTCAGTGTCATTGTGCACATCTGTGTGCATTTATGTGTGTGTTTGCACCACTGCTTGCTCTCTGGAGGCTGGAAGAAGACTCCTGCCTAGAGAGGGTTGGGCAAGAGCTTCCTCAGATTTTAGGGTTTCTAATTTCCAGAGTAAACTCGAGGAGAGGGGTTCCAGCCTTAGCCTAGGAGGTAAGAACCTGGTGACACAAGGCCATACAGGGAATAGGAGCTGGAGCTGGGGTGACAGACCCAGACAGTCTGGCTCCAGTGTCCACACTCATAAGCACAGCGCTGGCTACAGAGAGACGGCACACAGCCTGGCAGGCTTGGCTTCTCTGGCTGCTGGACACATAGTGGCCCAGGGACAGGCTGGCAGAGCACAGGCTGCTATCACCAGAGAGATTTGACAATCTCATTTGCTGCTCCCTTTATGTTCCTGTCCTTGAATGCCTCTCCCCAAAACTGAGGCCAGCTGGAATGTTTTCTCCTAGCCTAATCCCAGTGAAAGCAGAGTCAGCTTCACCAGGAGCAAGAGGATTTTGTCAGCTAGAGTAAGAAGATTCTCAGTCTTGCTCAAAATCCTTTGAGTAGCAGCTTCTCCCAGTAACTTCATCAGGAAAGTTGATCAGAGATGATCTAATCTCATAAGGGTCTAGGTGTCAACTGGCCCCAGACTGCCTTCTGGAGCTCTTTCCACCCCCTGCCCACCATGTCCATGAAGCAGCGGTGCCTGGTCGAATCAGAACCCTGGGTCTCTGTCCCCTCTTTCCTCCTCACCTCCACAGGCAATCAGCTTGTCCCCTGTCCCTGGATCCCGAATCCAAAATGCATCATCCTCTCCCTGTATTTCCCTCCCCCTTCCTAATCCAGACTGCCACTGTCCCCATTTCTGTTCTTTGCTTTTATTTATCATTCCCTCTGATCCTAGAGTGGGAGGTTTAAGAGACAAATCTGTCCCTGTGACTCTGCTAACAAACAGGAAATCTCTCAGCGGCTCTTTGGGGAAAAGCCCCAATCCTCAGCCAGATTTTAAGCCCTTCCTTCTGTCAGCAGCCCACATTGCCTGCTCCCCTCAGTCCAGTCCAGCCACATTGGCCCCTGTCTTTTCTGCCAAAAGACTCCCCTCCCCAGCCTTCAAAAGCCTCAGGCTGGGACCCCATTAAACTCTTTACCTGGATGACTCCTCCTTCAGATCTTATCCCAGATTCTGGAAGTTGCTTCTCCCTGAGCCCTCAGTTCCTCCTCCAGGGCTTTTCCCGTGGTGCTGGGAGTTGTCAGTCTGGCTGGCAGGGCGCCAGTACTGGCTGGAGGGGAGTGACAGGTGGCTGGGACCCTAGGCAACCTCAGGTATTTAGCCCTGCAACTCCTCCCACCACCAGCTTGCAGGTGAACCCAGAGGTTTCTGTTACCCCCTGGCAACCCTGGGAGAAGAGGCCCTCAGAGCTCCCGTAGCCCTAACCTGCTGGTTTTCCAAGAGGAATTTAGAGAAGGAGAAAGCCCACCAGTGCCTGGGCGAGGCTTCCCCTTAGAGTCAATACTGTCAGAAATTTACCTACCTGCCCTCCCACTAACTGTTAGAGCTGCAGCCCTGAGGGGTGATGTAGTTCCCAGGGGAGGAGGCATTACTGGGTGCCAGTCCTGCCAATGTTTAATGCAGCTTGAAGAGTCTGACCTTTGCTTAGCAGGCAGAGGGATCAGAAGAATATTCATTTAATTTAATTTACTTTATGTTAACTCTAATTGTGACACAACACACATAAGAAAATTTATCATCTTAACCATTTTGAAGTACCCAATTTAATGGAGCAGATTTTTTCTTGGGCTCCAAAAATCATTGCAGATGGTGACTGCAGCCATGTAATTAAAAGACTCTTGATCCTTGGAAGAAAAGCTTTGACAAACCTAGACAGTGTATTAAAAAGCAGAGACATCACTTTGCTGACAAAGGTCCGTCTAGTCAAAGCTATGGTTTTCTCAGTAGTCATGTATGGATGTGAGATTTGGACCATAAATAAGCCTGAGTGCCGAAGAACTGATACTTTTGAACTGTGGGGCTGGAGAAGACTCTTGAGAGTCCCTTGGATAGCAAGGAGATCAAACCAGTCAATCCTAAAGGAAATCAACCCTGAATGCTCACTGGACGCACTGATGCTGAAGCTGAAGCTCCAATACTTTGACTACATAATGTAAAGACTCATTAGAAAAGACCCTGATGCTGGGGAAGATTGAGAGCAGGAGGAGAAGGGGGCTACAGAAGATATGATGGGTGGATGGCATCATCAGCTGAATGGACATGAGTTCAAGCAAACTCTGAGAGATAGTGAAGGACAGGGAAGCCTGGCATGCTGCAATCCATGAGGTCACAAGGAGTCAGACACAACTTAGCAACTGAACAACAAGTATACTCATACTGTTGTTCAATTATCTCCAGGGCTTTGAAAATATTTTTCTATCATAGAGATAGAAAACAAACTGATGGTTTTCAAAGGGGATGTGGAGGAGGTCAGAGGGATAAATTTGGAGTGTGAGATTAACTTATACACACTATTATATATAAAATAGATAAGCAAGGACCTACTGTATAGCACAGGGAATTATACTCAATATCTTATAGTAACCTATACTGGAAAAGAATGGGAAAAAGCATATACATGTGTGTATAACTGAATCACTTTGCTTTACACTTGAAACCAACACAACCTTCTAAATCAACTATATACTTCAGTAAAATAAATAAATAAAAACATATTATTGTTATGTTTATTAGTGGTAAGAAATAAAACTTAGTATGATTTTTAGTTTATAACCTGCAGGTTACCTAAATATATGAGACTGAAATACTATTTAGATAATTCTGTTAGGTGTTTCGTATTTTCCCACATTAAACAGCATTTCACATGATTAAATGGAAAAAGTTAAACAAAATTAATTTTTGAATAAATTTTGAGTAAAACAGATATCACAGAATTGTACAGTTACCCAGAACTTTAAAAATCTACCCTAGCTGAAACTCTGTACCCTTTAAACAACGATTCCCCATCCTCCCTCCCCGCCTCTGGTCCTGGTAACCACCATACTACCTTCCATTCCTGTGAATCTGACTGCTCTAGGAACCTCAGATGAGTGGAGTCACAGAGTGCTTGTCTTTATGTGACTGGTTTATTCACAGGGCGCTATGTCCTCAGGAGTCATCTGTATTCTAGATGTGTGAGAATTTCCTTCCTTTATAAGGCTGAGTAATATTCCATTGTATGAATACACCACATTTTGTTTATCTGTTCATCTTTCGATGGACATTTGGGTAGCTTCCACACTTCGGCTGTTGTGAATGCTGTGAACATGCCTGCACTAATATTGCTTTGAGAGCCTGCTTGCAGTTATTTTGTGTATATACCCAGAAGTGGAATTGCTAGACCGCATGTAATTTTTCAGTCCATATATTGCTAGTTTTTTTGTAAATTGGGATAAAATCAACATGCAATATTACATTAGTTTCAGATGTACAACATACTGATTTGATATTTGTATATATTATGAGATGATCACAGCAATGAGTCTAGTTAACACCCATCACCATACATAATTGATTTTTGCATGTGTGGCAATGCTATTTTTAATTTTTTTGAGGAAATGCTATACTGTTTTCCATAGTGGCTGTATCATTTTACATTCCCACCAATGGTGCACAAAGCTTCAAACGTCTTCACATCTTCACCAACACTTATTATTTTTTTTGATAATATTTTGACCCTAATGGATGTGAAGTGGTATCTCATTCTGATTTTAATTAGCATTTACCTAATAACTAAAGACGTTGAGCATCTATTTACATTACTGGTCATTTGTATGTCTTCTTTGAAGGAGTGTTTAAATCCTTTGCCTATTTTAGAATTCAGTTGTTTTTTGACTGTTGCTGCCAAGTTGTAGTGAAGGATCTTAAGCATGATGTCATAGTGTGACTGTGGTTTGGAGAAAAATGAGCTTGAAACTTTTGCAGGCATCAGGGTAAGAAGAGGAGGGCCAGAGCTGTCTGCGGACACTGCACACCAGTGTTGTTCACAAAGGCCCAGTGGGCTCCCCTCTGTCTCTGGATGTTGAGTTGTCTAAAACAAGGATGACCCAGATCATTCTCTTAAATTCTGGAGTATTCTGAGATTCTAGCCATTTAAACTCCCTGGGAAAGCTCAAAGAAGGAGCTCCTAGGCCCATGTGAAATCCAGGGGCCTCAGTCCTTCCACGTCGCCCAAGCAGAGACTGGTTCATATCAGGGCTACACATGTCTGCTCTTCTGCTGCTGTGACTGGAACACAGAGCTTGGGCTCTAGAAATTGCATAAGGTGGTACTATGGTGGGACACTCTGTCACTTCCTAGTTGAGCAAGTTATACAACTTTCTAGCACCTCAGTTTCCTCTTCTGCAAAATGGGGATAATCAGTGTGCCTTCCCTATTAAGAGCTGATTTAGGAATAAATGAGTTTAATAAGGTATGTAGAGGGCTTCCCTTGTGGCTCAATTGGTAAAGAATCTGCCTGCAATGTGGGAGACCTGGGTTTGATCCCTAAGTTGGGAAGATCCCCTGGAGAAGGGAGAGGCTACCCACTCCAGGACTCTGGCCTAGAGAATTCCATGGACTGTAAAGTCCATGGGGTCTCAAAGAGTTGAAACGACTGAGTGACTTTCACTTCAATGTATGTAGAACATTAGAGCAGTACCTGGTTCATAGTAAATGATGGGAATTATTGTGATTTTGGGCTTTCCTAATAGCTCAATTGGTAAAGAATCTGCCTGCAATGCAGGAGACCCCGGTTTGATTTCTGGGTTGGAAAGATCCACTGGAGAAGGGATAGGCTACCCACTCCAGTATTCTTGGGCTTGCCTTATGCCTCAGCTGGTAAAGAATCCATCAATCCCTGGGTTCGGAAGATCCCCTGAAGAAGGGAAAGGCTACCCACTCCATTATTCTGGCCTAGAAAATTACATGGACTGTATAGTTCATGGGGTCGCCAAGAGTCAGAAATGACTGAGCGACTTTCTCTTTCACTTTCATTGTGATTTTAATTGCAATCAGGACTTCTCTGGCTTCTGACCTAGCTACCACCCAAGCACAGCTTCCCTAACAGTCCCCACCCTGGTCAAGGTGTCTGTATAGCTAGGTCCTTTACACTCCTGGAGGCCTCATCACGGTTTCAGCCAGGCCTGTTACCTGGCTGCCGGCAGGGGGTAGCATTGCACCACAACTGCCTCTGCCCAGGACTTCAGGTCCGGCCTGGGAAGCCTGGCGCTGAGTTCCTGGCTGCATCTCCTCTCTCTCTCTGGCCCGGGGCTCCTCTGTGGACCTGACACCTGGCCTCCTTCAGGAGGCTTCCACCCCTTGGGGTGTTTGTGACTCTCTCTGCCCCTTGTGCAACCTGGTGGCACTAGACAATGCTCTTCATTTGATGCAGAGTCCCAACAACTGTGAAATGAGGATACTGTGCTGTGTTGCAGGGTTGTAGGGTAAGGGGCAGGAAATGTTTTGAACGCTCCATGAAGGCCTTCGCTAGGGGGTGGGCTGGGCTGGGTGGTGGCCTGGTGGTTTTCTGTGTTTGTGACCAATTGAGGGAGAGTATGGCCATGAGGATATGTACGGCTCCAGGCTGTGGCTAGCTTTGTGGTCCTGAAGATGGGGCTGATCTGGGCATGAATATACCTCATTCTTGATTCTTGAACCTGCTCAGTGCCTTTGCTTCTGCTTCCTGGAATGCTTCCCCCTTTCTCCTTCCTCTAATTCCTCTTAGGCTTCTCAGAAATCCTTAAGAATCTCCTAAGTCTCTCCAGGCCTGGCATTCACTTTCCTTAGTCCTTGCCAGACCCCAAGAGCAGTCCTGTCCCCAGATGTGGCTTCCCAAGTTCCCACCACCAGGTTCTGGATCTCACACCAGAATATGTGTCTTTCCCACCATGGTCCTTAGCAGGGGACCAAGGAAATGGCCCAGCTTCCAGTAAAGAAGGCCCCAGCTCAGCAATTCCAGTCCTGGACTCTCAGGGACTCCAGGGGTCTAGCCCTTTACTTTCCTCTCCTGCAGTTCCTGAAGAAGTTTGAACACTGGCTCACAGGACCCATCTTCACCATCTGTGTTCACATGCCTTCAATAGATGATGCCAGGTTCAGCCTCCCAATCCCCCACAGGAGCCTGGGGCTTTAAAAGACCTGCCAGAGAGCTACAAGCTGGCAAAAAACCCACTCTGTGGCCCCAGTGACCAGAAAATACTCATTAAAACAACTTTGAGACATAACTGTTTATGTACCAAAATGAAAGAACATTAGAAATTAATAATGCCTAATGTTGGTGAAGCTGGAGAGAAAAACAGTCATAAATTTCCTGTGGAAATATTAATTGGTTTTAAAAACTGCTTTTGAAGGCAATTTTGGTAATACATATTAAGATATTTAAATTATGCATAGACTTTTTAGGTGTTTATTGTAAAAATAATTGCATAAAGCCTGGAAACCATGTAACAGTATTTTTTACGTAGTATTAAAAAATGTCCACCAGCAAGTGACTAGTTAAATAAAGTATGTATGATAAGTGCAAGGGAGAGAACTGAAATCATAAAAAAACCCAGGTTTCAGAAAATAATTTCACGACCAGGGAAAGGGTTCACATTAAAATGTTCATTCACTCACTAATTAATTCATTGATTTGGCTAACATTTATTGAACATCTAGACATGCCAGACATTGTTCTGGGTACAGGGCATAAAATCATAATGAGATACACTATCCTTATTGTGAGGCTTTTCACCTATACAAGAGACAATTAACAAGTAGAAAATAAAATAATTTCAGGTATGATACTTTTGTCTGATTGGATATAAAAATTATACCTGAATAGAAAAAAAGGACAGAGATAAAAACATCATCATGTCAACAGCTGTTATTTCAAGTTGGTGGTTATCAGTTACGATTTGTGTTACAAACAACTGAGAAATTGACTGCAGCAGTTTAACTAGTTGAGGGCTCGCTAAACAGTCTCGTGTGTCCAGGGCTCAAAAAGCCCACCACTGCGTCTCTGCCATCCTGGGACGGGGCCGTCAGTCTCTTGCTTGGCTTTTCAAGGTCACAAGATGACAGCTCTCTTTTGGATCTACTGTCCACATTCCAGGTCTGAAGGAAGAGAGGGGACTAGGAAGAACAAAGTCTTTCTCCTTCTGAGGTGCTTGCCTTTTTATTATCCAGGAGCAAAGCTTCAGCCAACATTTGTTCATTCCCTGTGGCTGCTATCAAATTACCACACAGGCAGGGTGTCTTAACACAACAGATATTTATTGTCACAATTCTAGAGGCCAGGAGTCTGAAATCTGGTGGGGCAATGTTCCCTCCAGAGAGGATCTGTGCTGGCCTTGTTCAGCTTCTGGTGGCTGCTGGCATTCCTTGGCTTGTGGCTGTCTCAGTACAATCCATGTTTCCACGGTCCCATTGCCTTCTGTCTGTGTGTCTACTTCTGCTTCTCTCTCATAAGGACATGTGATGGAGGTGTGGGGCTTCCCTCCTGGCTCAGATAGTAAAGAATTCGCCTGTGGTGCAGGAGACCCAGGTTGGATCCCTGGGTTGGGATGATTCTCTGGAGAAGGGAATGGCAACCCACTCCAGTATTCTTGCCTGGAGAATTCCATGGACTAAGGAGCTTTGTGGGCTATAGTCCATGGGGTCGCAAAAAGTTGGACATGACTGAATGACTAACACTTGCACTTTTAGACAATCCAGGACTATCCCCTTGTCCCAAATAGTCCTGAATTTAATCATATCTGAAAATACACTTTTATAAGACAATGTCACATTTATAGATTCTGAAGATTAGGGACTGAATATCTTTTGGGAACCACTGTTCAGCCTATCACATCAGTTAACTGTCCAGGGATTTTGCTGTGCTAAGCGTCAGTGATCTCATCTGTAGATTGGAGATGTCAGCCCTTTTCTCAGAGGGTCTTGTACTGATCACCCACTATAGAGCAGGTAATGGGAGGACTGGGTCTCTCTGGGATTGAACTCTGCCTCTCTCCTCTGACCTCTGAGGGCTGTTCCCATCTCCTAGGGCAGCTTCTCCCTCCATCCCCTTTATCATTAACCTGCCCTGATTCTGGAGACAGTTAAAGTGAAGCTGGAAGGCAATCAGACCTTTATCCCCACCCTGAACTGATCCTTTTTCTGGCATTGCTGCCCCTTTGCAGTGAGGTGTGTGTGATACTGCTGTGTCCAGGCCTGGCACTTGGCAAGTTTACAGCATACAAGTTCTCTTCCTCTCTGGGAGTCTCCCCTTGGGTCTTCTGCTCTCTCTCCTACTTCCTATTGTGTTGCCCCACACCAAACCCCTGGGCCTTCCCCTCTATTTTTCAAATGAATGTCTAGAAATTTAGGGACCCAGTATATCAGCAATGGGCCCAGGACCTGTGCCATCTCCCTGTCTTATCTGAAGGAGCGCTGGACAGTCCCTTCTCCAAGCCGAGTCCTCAGAAGCATCTCTGGGAGACAGCACCTTCGTCTGTCGGGTTTACAGGGTGCTAAATGTGCCGTGACACCCAGACAGAGAAAATCAATCACAATATCATTTCATTGCTGCATAAAAGAAGAGATTTACAGGCAAGAAAAATTGCTCATGGAAATGAATGTGTCCATGACAAGGGTGATCTGATTTGTTAGGGGTTGTATCTAGCTGGAGGCCTGGGTCTAGAGAGAGGGTTATCTGTCAGATGAGCCAGGGCTCCAGGCAGATTCAGTTTCCCCAATCCCTGCCCCTTGGGAAAGTTGCGGCTTGGCTCTGAGAGGCTGGAGGCCCAGGCTAATGGGAACAGCAGGGCTGTACTGTACCTGACTTGGCATGGGAGGAGGTAGGATGGGTCGAGCCCCTCATGTTCACTTCACAGAGTGTCTGGGGTCTCCACGGTACAGCTCCTAGCCCAGTGGGAGGGGTGACACTTGGGTACCCCATCACAGACAGGGAGAAGGCCAAGTCTGAGATCCAGTGAGCCTGGGGCCCTACTTCATCTATGAACACCCACAGGTGTTTGTTCATGAAGGAAGAGGACACAGGATGGTCACAGAGTGTTGTGTGCAGAGTTAGGGTGGGTCAGCCTCCTGTGAGCTCCCTGGTGGCCAGGGGGACAAGGCTTCACTCCTCTGCAGATTAGTGGCTCTTGGGCTTCCCTGAGATGCCCACTGAGGACATGATGGTTGATATGTCTCTGACTGCCTGGGGCCACCTCGGGCCCCTGCTCTGTTGAGACATGTCTGAAAAGTAGTGAGACTGGCCTCAGCATCTCCCACCAGGATCATTCTAGCAACTTCCATCCTGGCCCCTCCACCAACTTCATATCTTGCTGCTCTTCTCTCTGTGTTCCTTTACATGCTCCTGCCTCCATACCTTTCCTTTTGCCAGTCTCTCTCCCTAGAACATGCACCGTCTTCCTTAGCTCAGGGGCTCAACTCAGCCTGTGTGGACCCACTGCAGCAGATGGCAGGGGCAGAAGGAGCCATGGGCAGTGGCGGGAGCAGAGGGGGCCTCTGTGATGCTCCATGTGCTGGTCCTGGATCCTTGGCAGTGGCTGATGAGGGTGTGGAGGCCTGAGGTTTGCTTTGGAAGAAGACAGGGTAGGATTTGGTTCCCTGATACTTGATCTTTTCTGGGGAATTGGGAGCCCTGCCAAGTGCAAAGGTGCAAGGCCAGGGACAGAAAGGAGAAGTCTCCTCAGGCTTCATTGTGGGGGAGCAGGGATCCCAGCAAGCAGTTTGGGAAGGAAGGGCCTGGGCCAGCCCTTGGGCTCAGGGAAGAGCGTCAAGGCTGAGATTCTCAAACTTTAGACTCTTAGCAGCAGAACCCTTTCCTTGCACACAATGAACTCGAGCACACAAGTTCAAGCCTGCAGGGAATGAGGTTGGTCTTGAGCCCTGGAAGCCAGAACCTCCTCTAGAGAACACCCTGGATCCAGGCTGCAGAACTCATACCTGGAGGATCAACGCTTTAGCAGGAGGCTGGGACACAGGCTGCCCCAGAGGGTAGGGACTGAGATGACCGCTCAGGAGGCTTCCAGGGAACCAAGCCTCCCCTCCTCTTGTTATAGGGGAGAACTAACTCCATGTTGGGTCTGTTTCTTTCACTTTAACCTTGGCTTCCTGTTGCTTTTGTTCACTGAAAGATACTGTCCATATATAATCTCTACTTCAGGAATCCTGCCCCTCTGCCTGAATGTTAAGCCAAAATGCCTTTGTTCAGGACTCTGTCCACCTGTGAATGGCTCCTGGAAGGAAGAAATCAGCTCATCCCTTCCCTGAGGCTAGCTGGTCCAGGAGAAACTTTGCAAGATTAATAGATTTTTTTTTTAAAAAAAATGTTATCTCCTTACCTCCCCGTACCTCCATTCTATAAAAGAACCTGGCATCCAGACCCCAAGAAGATGGTTATTTTGAGACATTATTCTGCCATCTTTTTGGTCTGCTGTCTTTCCGAATACAGTTGTATTTCTTGCCTCAACACTCTCTCTCGGTTAATTGGCATACTGTGTGGTAAGCAGAGCGAGCTTCAACTTGAGGTCACACTCCTGCTGTCCTTTGGCATTTGGCGGTGCCTTTGTGCAAACTCTCACCTACTTCTGCTCTTCAGAGGGACATACCGGAAGCAGGGAACTGGCTAGACTCCAGGGGCCAAGGCGAATCCTAGACATCAACATGAGAGCCTTAGATGGGCTTGAGCTGGTGTTTGGTCTTGCCACCCATCCTATCTGGAGAGCCTGGGTCCAGGGACCAGACCTGTGAGGTTCCAGCTTATTTTTGTGAGGGAGGCAGATTTTCACATAGCTAACTTTTTGGACTATCTTGTTCTAAGCAGACTGCACATTCCAAACTGGGCCCTGATTATTGAACATATAATGGGAAAAATGAAAAGGCCTGGGCCCTACAAAAATGAGATGCTCCCATCCAGGGTGGACACTCTGTGTGTGACTTCCTTCCTCCATGCTAGCCTGGAGGGTGTGGGTAAGAAAACCCCAGTGGGATTGCCAGGAGTGGGTCCCTGCATGTGCCATTGGCAGTGTCCTGGAAAGGGTACCTGAAAAGAGTGTGAGGGCTGGGTATGGGCAAGGGATTGGGGTATACTAGTGGGTCCTACCCTAGAGGCTCCTGAAAGGCAGGTGCAGGGAGGGCACCTCCAGTCTCACTCACCCAACCTCTATTGTGGAAAAAAACCTAAGGCTAAACGAATAGAATGCCTTGAATAATGGAAAGAGCGATGCAAAAGATTGCTGGCCTGGGAAATTGAAAAGTAAAATACCCAAGAGGCTAACCAGAGTAAAAATAAAATAAAAATACAATGATATAAAAGAAGATCAAATAAAATAAATACAAGCTGAGAAACAGTAAAAATGAGACCAAAGAGTTTGGCAAGAAGAGGTAAGGAAGACAAAGTAGAGATGGACAATTAATACACAACAGAAGACCAGAGGCAGCAACTGAGGGAAGGTATAAAATAAGGAACAACATTTTTTTTTTTAAGAATAACCCAGTGGGTTAATAGAGGAAAGTAGCAGTGGGGTTTTTGAGCTCAGATTCTGACTGATTGTGGGTTCCTTGGAGCCTATGGCTAGGGAAGGCCCCACCTGGAACTGAACCTGCAGGGCATTAAGCCTGGTTCCTTCTTAGATGCCGGCTGACCCCTCCTTGGGGGGAATCGACCCCAGGACTTGGGTTTCCCTCTTCCTTGTGTTCCCAAGAGAGAATCCCCCAGGCTGGGCCTTGGTCTCTCCTGCCAGCAGTAACCTTTATGCGGGTCTGGGCTGAATTAACTTATAAATCCCGGTGAGCTCTATGCTGGTGAGGGAGGGACAGTAGTCTTTCATGGTACAGTATCTGTCTAACCTGAGGGTTTGCTTGAAGGAACATGACTGGGGAGAGGGCAGCTCTGCAGGGGTTGAGCAGTGGTTGCTCTACATGGAGCAGGCAGCTCCCCACGCAATAAGCCAAAGCAGTAGACTCCTGTGGGGTCAGAATCCCAGCTGGTACTTCCAGTTATTGACTACAGTGAGAAACAAGATCACAGAAACAAGATGACAGAGGTCCACTTTCTGGAATGACAAAGCTTTAAGTAATGAGATTATGACTTCCTAGTAGATCACTATATTCTCTTTGTCTTGACATATCATCTGCAGGTTTGTTGGCAAACTACTGGCATCTAGCAGTGTTCCAGTTGAGATTCCTGGTGGGCCCGGTTTACTTCTTTGCACGTTCCTTTCTCAACTGTAAAGTGAGACTATCATCTCCTAGTAAGATGCAGAATGCTGAGGACAGTGCCTGCAAATGATAAAGGCTAAATAAGTATAGTTGTGCTTAGTCGCTTCAGTCAGGTCCGACTCTTTGCAACTCTACGGACTGTAGCCTGCCGGGCTCCTTAGTCCATAGGGATTCTCCAGGCAAGAATACTGGAGTATGTTGCCATGCCCTTCTCCATGAAATACGTATAGTTAGAATTAGTAAAACTGAAGATCTCTTTAGAAAAAGCAATCACCTGTGTTGGCTGAACTCTGTGCAAACGAAGGATTTATTGACCCAGTTTTAATTTCTGTGAATATGTCTTTGTTTAGTGAGAAACAAACCAAGAGGACTAGTCCTGGGTCCAGAAAAAACCGGCACTTTGGGCAAGTTACTCCTTTTGCCAAGCCTCAGTTTTCCCCTCTGTGAAATGGGTTTGTATCATAAGTTCCAGAGATTGCTAACCTCTCTCCTCCAGCCAGATAATTAGAGTTGGAGTGTATTTGTTCCTCAGGTGGAGTTGCTTCCCTAGGAGCCTGATTTGGAGGAGGCAGTTTTTGCAATCCCAGAGGTTAAAAGGGTTTAAAGGGACTGGACTGGCCGGATCAATAAGTAATTAAGGTTTTGATGAACCCTATAAAGCCCCAATAAGCAAACGTCCCTGGAACTTGATAATCCCAACTTCAGGTGGCAGAGAGGATTAAAGTAGTCTTGCCTAGAGGTAAACAAGTATGTGCTGTGCTGTGCTTAGTTGCTCAGTTGTGTCCAATTTTGCGACCTCTAGACTGTAACCCACCAGGCTTCTCTGTCCATGGGGGTTCTCCAGGCAAGAATACTGGAGTGCGTTGCCATGCCCTCCTCCAGGCATGGGGCCCCAGCAATCTCTGGACCTGCTCTCCCAGTTCTAGTGGAAATGGGACCTGTGCAGGGTACCCTTCCTGGCCAGTCAAATGATATCCAGGTCATTCCAGTCTGGTATGGAAAACTGGCTTAGCTTGGGAGTGTAAGAGGATGAGCATGGGAAATAAGCATTGTGGGATGGTGAAGGAGCCCACATTATGGGAAACGGAGGGGAAGGCAGTACCCAGGAGAGGTGCTTCCAGGGCAAGGCCAACCTGAGTCACAGCCCTCAGGTCCCAAACTAGAGGGGCCTCATCATCAAAATTAGAAGCTGATGAAATCTCCCCCAAACTGAGTGTGTTTATAGGTTGACTTCTTAGTATTTGGAAGGGGGTCTTGAGACTTGTCTCACTGTAAGCAGGCTACCTCTACCTAGCATAATAAATATCAAGAAAAACTTCCAACTGGGGCCTGCTTTACTTCAGGGGTCCGACATACTACAGGGGTCCATACAAGTGTATTTGGGGATCCCTTACCCTGTGGCTCTTGACTTCAGGTTTGAGCCTGACAGGGTGAACATACTACCACCATCCTTCTGAGGTTGAGACAGTCTCCATAGGAACCAAACTGTTAAATAGTAAAACACATCCTTTGTTTTCCTTCTCCCTCTAACTTTTCAGCCAGGGAATGAGAATGGAGGCGTGGGGGTTTGTAGAGCCCGGGAGGGGTGTGTTTTACAACTCAAGGCCCCCCAAGATGGATTTCTTGAGGAAGAATCTTGTGGGCGCCCCACCCAGCTGGACAGCCCAGCCTCCTGCAGGCATGGTCATTCCTCCCCTCTTGCCCATGGTCTCCTCATCTTGGAAGTCACTCTGGCAGCCACTGTGGCTCCTTGCTGTTTCTTCACCCTAGCTTCTCCTCTTCGGGAGGCTGCCCTGCCCCTGCAGCCCCACCAACCACTGTTAAGGGTTGCCTCACTGTGTCCGAGCCTGCCTTGGCCCTACCCCCTGCACAACCTCCTCCCGGACCTTTCTGAACTAAAATTTGCCAATGACGTCTGTGGCAAGCAGCTTGGGACACACACACACACACACACACACACAAACACACACTAAATTCTTTTTCTTTTAACTTGGCTCGCTAACCAGCATTCAGTGCCTGGAAGCCTCCCTTCCTTCTCCCTTGGTAACCCCACTCAACCTTTAAAACTGTCACCTCCTCCAGGAAGCCATCCCCTGGCTCTTCCTCTCAGGCTGGGTCACAGCCCAGAATGCGCCTTTGCATACATAGCTTATTCAGGGTCCTTGCCGCATCTTTTAATGATCTATTTAGGTGTCTGTCTCTCCTGTGAGCGGGGAGTTCCAGGAAGGTCTGTTGCTGAGTCTCTCTGACCTCCTCACGCCCTCCGCACGGCCCTGCAAGGCAGGGACCTTGGGGCTGGGCCAACGACAGGGCCAGTGGGCGCTCCCAGGCCCCTAGAAGTGGCCCCGTGCACTAGGCTCTGCCAGGCACGCCCAGACCGAGCTTCCTCCCGAAGCCGGGTCCGTGAAGGCTCAGCTGTCTCTCTGAAATCTTGGGTGTGCCACGTGGAGCTCAGTTTGTCTGGAACTTGTTTGGGGGCGGAGGCGAGGGGAGGGTGGCTAGCGTCAGGCTTGCCACCCCCTCCCAGGCTGCAGCCCAAACGGCATAAGACTCTATCTGGTGGTAGCTGGGGCCCGAGGCACATTCCGCGAGCAGTGGAGCGAGCCCCGCTCTGCGCTGGCCGCGAGGACCGGGCTCTTCGCCCGAGCTCGCGCGTAAAAGCTCCGTGCAGAGTCGGAGTCTGAGTACGCCGGCCGCTTGAAAGGCTCCTCACGTCCAGGCGCCGCGGTCACGGATGCGCCGGTTTCCGGCCATGAATTGGGCTTCAGAGTCCGAGCCTCCTGCCCAACTCCCGGCTGAGCATCGGGCCGCAGGGCGGGGGATGGGCGCCCGCCAAGGTCCGTGGGGCCAGCTAAGGTTCGAGCCCGCGGCTGCGGCGAGTCCCCTTTGGCTCCCCTTGCCTCTCGGTGGCTGGCTCAGCGCCTCGCCGGATCTCTGTCCGGGCTATCCCGGCCCGGCTCCACGGAGGGGCTCTCTGTCCAGGGCGTGGATCATGGCCCAAGACTCTCGGCGGCTGAGGTCAGCCGGGGCCAGGGGGCTCCAGGGATCCCCGAGGGCAGTCGGAGGCCGACCCTTCTCCATTTTCTGGTCCCTGGCGAACGGGGGCTCATGAGGCCCAGGGCCACCAAGTCTCTGCGCGCCGCAGCCTCGGCCGGTCCCACCGTCCTGCTGGCCTCCGAGCGTCCCTCCGACTGGGAGCGCGGAGCACCCGGCGCCCCCTCCGAGCCGCGAGCTGGAGAGCGCCGCGCGGCGAGGCAGAGGCTCCGCAGTCACGTGGTCCAGAGGAGGGCGGAGGGGAGGGAGGCGGGCAGGGAGGGGAGGGGGAGCAGAGTCGAGGGGGAGGGGGAGGGGAGGGGGCGTCCTCCGCAGTTCGCTCCTTGCCGGGGCTCAGACACACAGCGAGCCCGGAGCCGCCGCGCCGGCCCGGCTGCCGCCGCCGCCGCCTGCGCCGCCTCCGAAGCCTCCTGAGCCGCGGGGAGCGCCGCCGCCGCCGCGGGCCGCCCCCGCCGCGCCGGCCTGGGCTTGGGTTGCCAGCGCCGCAGCAGCCACCACCGGAGCCGGAGCGGGAGCCCGACCGCGCCGGGCTGGGCTGGGCTGGGCTGGGGCGGGCTCAGGGCGCAGGGGCGGGCGCGCGGGGGAAGACGCACGGGCGGGCTCGGCTTTCCCGGGGAGCGGCCCGGGACTGCACCCGGACCGGCGCCTCCCCGCTCCGCGCTGCCCTCGGCCTCGCCCCGGGCCCGGGCGGATGAGCCGCGCGCCCGGGGGACATGGAAGCGCTGACGCTGTGGCTTCTCCCCTGGATATGCCAGTGCGTGTCGGTGCGGGCCGACTCCATCATCCACATCGGTGAGCGAGGCGGGCTCGGGGCCGAGGTTGGGCGGGGGCCCCAGCGGCGCGGGGGGTGCGCGGCGTCCAAACTTGGCTGTTCCCTGGGCCGAGGGGCTCGGCGGGCGGTGCTCCCCCGAAGGGCCGCGCCGCCCCGCGGAGGAGCTGTGCGCGGGCCGCGCCGCGCTCCCGCGGGCTCCTGCTGCTCCCGGGGCTCCGATCCCCCCGCGGGGCCCCGCGGCCTCTGCCGACACTTAGGGCCGCGGGTGCGGGAACCCTGGGCTAGACGCAGGTTCAGCCCCGCGTCCCCGGCTGGGCGGTCGGCAGGGTAGGGCCAGCCCTTAGGTGCAGCTCAGAGCAGCGAGGGCAGGGGGCGGGCAGGGCCCGGGGTCTCGCCAAGTTGGTAGCGCAGGATCGAAGAGGCCCGACCGGAACCGTGCGTGAATGTGGGTGGGTGGGTGTTGTCAGCGTGTGTCTCTGTGTGTGCGCCCGTGGCACCGTGTTGGTGTCACTGAGAGAGGGCGTTGGGGTGTGTGGGGCCATCGGAGCCTGTGTTGGTGCGTGCACGATTTATCAGCCTGTTAGAGTGGACACAGTGTCTGTCTCTTTCCCTGGTGTGTGTCTGTGTATCTCTCGGTGTGTGTGTGTGTGTCTGTGTGTATCTGGTTGTGGCGACGGCAGCCCAAAGCTGGACAGTCTCAGAGTTTCTTATGGCCCAAGTCTTGGGGGCCGGCAGATGGTCTGGGCAGTGGGAGTTGGGGAAGAAGCCGGGGCCGCGGTGTGTGTGCGGAGTGTGTGTGCGTGCGCGCTGAGCGGGAAGAGACCGATGGAGGGAGAGACCCGGGGAGGAGAGAAGACGAGATGGAGAGGAGGAGGAGGCGCGCCGGCGGGGAGTGTGTGGGAGTTGGTAGCAGCAGAGGAGAAATCCCAGGAAGTTGGGCCGGACTGGGGGACTGGCAGAGGTTGTTTTTGGGGAGCCCGTCGGCAGTCGTCTTTCCGGAAGTTGGGGAAGACCAGCGAGCCGAGAGAGGCTGGGGGGTTGGGAGGTGTGAGAAGGCAGGGGTGATGGGACAGGCGATGGGTGATCAGGGACTAGGCCTGGCCTTGGAACCCTGCAATCCCTGGCAGGCACCGGGACAAGACCTGCTTCCCAGTTGTGGGTGGAGGTGGTGGTGGGGCTTGGGTCTTGCGGTCAGCATTGCGGCTCTGGGTGTAGCATGGAACGGGACCTCCCTCCTCCTGCCCAGCCCCCAGTTCGGGGATCACTGAGCCCAGTTCGGGGACTGTGGTGATCCTTAGGGCCTGGCAAGGGGGTTGGCCTCCGGAGTTTTCCAGGCTGCAGGGCCAGGCTCAGGCGAGTCCGACCGATCTCGTCGTCAAGCGCGGAGAGTCGGCCAAAGCAGTGCGAAGAGCGCAAAGGCCAGCGGCAGGCTGCTCTGGAGGAGCTATTCATGGTGCTAGAAGGCCCGTTCAAGAGCGGCTCCTTCTGGGCTCCTCAGCTGCTGGGTTAGAAGGCAAAGGGTCTGGGGACATTCTTCTATCTTCTCCCCTGCCCCCCAGTGTACTCGAAAGAAAAATAAGAGGAGAGGTATGGAAAGCAGGAGGCAGAGCCCAGGGAGTCAGGTGGGACTGAGTAGTCCCTCTGCCTGTCACCCGACATCGAAGGCCTCTGCAGAAAGAAGTCCCCAGCACAGGAAAACCACTGGGGACTTGTTTGCTTAGCTCCTACGGAAGTGGGGTGCACAGGGCAGAAGGAAGTCATCTTTCCATTTTGGGATTGGGGCTGCAAGGGGACTTTCTGGCTCCTGGGATAGGACTCGAGGGACCATTTAGGCAGGGCATTTAGGTGCCCGAGGTCACACCAGCCTGGCTCAGCCAATTATGTTGGGAATGGTTGGTATATGAGGTAGCTTGGTTGTGAGACACTCGTGTGACCTGGTGGCTGCATATACCACGTGCATATGTAACTCATGTGAACTATGTTGGCATATTTGGGGTGGTGTATGTTTGTGTCCGTGGGCGGAGGCCCACCTCTGAACTATCCTATCAGGCTAAAACCCCAGCCCGGATCTCCCACCACCTGGCAGCCTGCAGTCCTGCCAGCGCGGTGATGGGAGGGCCAAGGCTGGGGTGGGGATGGGGTAGGGAAGGGGAGCCCATCTCTAGGCCTGGTATTGACCCCTCTTCTCCTCCAGGTGCCATCTTCGAGGAGAACGCGGCCAAGGACGACAGGGTGTTCCAGCTGGCTGTATCGGACCTGAGCCTCAACGATGACATCCTGCAGAGCGAGAAGATCACCTACTCCATCAAGGTCATCGAGGCCAACAATCCGTTCCAGGCCGTGCAAGAAGGTGAGTGGCCGGCCGCGGTGCCCAGGGCTAACAGGGCCAGGCCTGCCTCGGGCGCAGTACTGGAGACCTGCTGGGTTGCCAAGGGTTGGACCGCACGTACGGTGCGCGCTCCCTCCCCGGGCCACCAAAGCTGTGCTGCAGGGAGTGCCCTGCGCCTCGCGGCTGGAGCCGAGAGCTTGTGAACGCGAGCCGGGCTCCTTGCGGGGCGTGTCGCGGGCTTGTGCGGCTCCTTTCCAGCTGGGTGGGCGCGTGTGTGCGCCCGATGCTGGCCGCGCAGGCGTGTGTGGCTCAGGGCCGTCTTTGTTGTTACAATGTGGGTGGGCGTGTCTGCGAGCAGGGTACCTGTGTCGGTGCACCTCCCCTGCCCTGGATGGGCCGGCGTCTTCTTAGCTGCCGAGATGGAGGAGCGTCTAGCGCCCAAGCCAGTGCTCTCCCCGCTCCCTAGCGCATCCCGGGACGCGCAGCATCCCGCTATCCTCAGTGCTTCGGCTCGCGTTTCTCGGCCGCTCTCCTCCTTCGGGTTTGGAGGAGCCGCTCTCACTTGCGGTCCCCACCGTGGGCGGAGGCATAGCCGCCTGGGCCGGAGGTGGGCGCTGTTCGACCAGGAAAGGAGCGGAGTTGGGCCGGGCCAGGCTGCGGGGAAATCCTAGCCGGCGCCTGGGACACCTTGGTCCGCAGACTCTGCCCGCAGGCGCGGGTAACAAGTGCGCGCCTAAGCGAGGCAGAGCGGGCTGCGTTTCCCTCCTCCCTCGTTTCCTCCCCTCCTACCTGGCTTGAGCCTGGGTTCGGGGACTCGGGTTTCTCTCCCCTGATACGTGCTTCCTCATCAGGGGCTAAGGCTCTCTCTGCCCCATATCTGCCTGTCCTCGGGCCCCTTTTCTCTTAACAGCCCCCCAATCCATGGGTTCTCCTAGTTCCTTATAGCCATGGGTTTGGCTTTGAGGCCCTTGCCCAGGGATATTGAAGACATAGGGAACAACTGGTGGCACAGGGTGTGGGGATTCCTCCCAGGAGGAACAAATATTACAGTGGGTGTAGGGAGGAGGTAGGCTGGCCGGAGGCTCCAGGCAAGTTTTTCCTGTCCCCATCTCCCTACCCCCAGCCCCTTAGACCCAGAGACCTCTTCCTGCTTTAGGCTGTCTGTTGGCTGCTAGTCTTCTCCAAGGATAGGGTGACTCTGTGAAGGCTGTGTTCTGGGTTCAGAACGTTGTGATGGAAAGAGGTTTTGGGGAGTCTCCTGTTCTTGCAGAGGAGGGAGAAGGCCCAGCTCTGGGACCTGAAGGTCCAAGGATGTCTTTGGGTAGTTGTAAAAGCCTGCAGGTCTGAATGTGTTTTGAGGGTGGTGGTTGAGTTGGGGTGAGGCTGGTTGTCTATCACAAGAGCTGGTTTTCCCAGCCCTGGCAGGTGTCTGGTGTCCACTGAGGTACAGAACCCATCCTTCTTTCTTCTGATCATGCCCTACCTGCAGTTCCTGCCCCTGCATGCCCTGCCCTTAGACTTCTTTCCTCTGCACCCTCATTGCAACTGTTGCATCTTTTGTGGTGGGTTCTAGCCAGGGGAAGGTGGAACCTCTGTAGACAGGAATGACCCTAACTCGGGTAAGGATCTCTGGTGACAGAGGCTTTTTCAATTACTTGCTGTGATTTTCACAGTGCCTCATGCTCCCTTTGCATACTCCCCATACTCTTGTCTTTGTGGACATTCATCCTTTGTGCTTGGGAGCTGAGGACACAGCTGGGAGACATCTGCCCCCAGGGAACTCACAGTGTAATGGGGATGCTACTTGTGTTTTCATGGCAGTTTGGCTCTGCCTCCTTCTTTGTTGACATACCTTGTTTCTGTTGACTTGCCCTCTAGTGTATGGAGTAGTCCAGGTTCGTTCATTTTGCTCCAAATGATGCCCTTTGGCCCCCTCCCCACTCCAGCAGCAGGTCCCTAAAGACTGAAGATAATTCTCTTGCCCAGGGTTACTAACTCTGACAGGTAACACATGGGTGAACTGGGCAGCTGGGCCCAGAAGGACCTGGAGTGTGGGGTCTGGAGAGGTCATCTCTGTCAAAAGGAAGTTGTTCCACAACTTCAGCTGATTTTACCATTTGGGAATGAAAATCCTGGTATTATAAATGTACTGATTTATTTATTTTTTTTAAAGAGGAGCTTCAAATCTGTACTTTAATGTAAAATCTGATTTCTAACTCTTGTCAACTAACCAAACAATTTGAGTAACACAGTACAAGTCAAATCAAACACCTTTAGGCCATTCAGCCTTCAAGCCTTATGTAGCTTTGTTCTGGAAACACAGGGCTCCACCCAGGGGCCTTTTCTGGGACTCAGTTTCTCTGTTTTTATAACTGGAAAAATGTCTCAGGCTCTAAGAACAGCAGGCTGACACAGTCTCGGAAGGGTGTGAGTGAGGGTGTGTGCACATCCACAACTAGAGAATTGGATACTGATGCCTGACAGTTGTCCAGGTAGAGGAATACTGACCAGGTGGTATTGGGCCACTCTCTACTCAGAGGGCTGTGCTGGTTAAAATTGGCATGCTTTCAACTGATAAGCTGCAGGGGCAGAAATTCACATTGTTATCCCGTGACTTTTTGAAGCCCTGGGATGCTCTTAGGGATGGGAGGAATGAGCACCTCAACAGCCTCAGGGAGTGCCCGAGCAGGGTGCAGAAGCTCTTCGTCCCTGGCCTGAGGCTTGATGGGGCAGGTGCTCAGCTCACTGTGTCCTTCCTTCTGTGCTCTGTGGGATGTTGCCCATCTCATGGCTTGGTCCTGGTTGATGGATATCTCTCTTGTGGACTTGGACAGTCACAGTCCCAGGACATGGGTGGTAGATACAGCTTAGATGGGAAAGGATAAGATTTGTTGGCTGGGAGTGGCCAAGGCAGACTGGGGTTCAGTCTTCATCATGGACCAGATGTGCTCCCCATGACCACCCCTCCGCCATGCCCATGGTGGATTTAGGATTGAAGTGATGCTCAGACCCATTGTGGTCTGAGAGGTAGCACCGCGCAGGGATAAGAGCTTAGTTTCTGAGGCCCAAGAAACTGGGTTCAAATCTTGCTTGTGTCATGTGCAGTGTCATATTGGGGGAGGCCTGGCCTTATTCTGAATCTGTTCACAAGTCTGCTGAGAGGGGTCCTCCTGGGTTTATTGTGAGGGTTAAATGAGATGAGACATGTATGAATTGTCTGCAAAAGACTTGCGGTAGGTGTTCAGTAAACATGAATTCCCTCTCTGTTCCTTGACCAACTGTGAATGCATCTAGCTTCTCTTCAGGCTGTTGGTATTTTCAGCTGCATCATTGCTTAAGCTAATGAATTCCTTGAGAGCGGACCCTAACTGACCTTTTCATTTTCAGCTTTTTGCTTAACTTTCTTTTTCCTGATTATAAAAGAGATGCCTTGCTACAATGAGCATGAATTAATTTAAAAATGTGAAAAAGGAAAAGGGCAATGCATGCTCATTATATAAAATGTGTGGAAGGTGCAAGAAAGCATCAAGAGATGAAACAAAATTGTTCAGAAGTCTACCACTGTTCTTTCCTTCTAGTCTTTTTTCATCCACTGACTTTCATAAGTGCTGAGAGCTCCCATTCTGTTCAGTTGTATATTTTGTTTGTTTTTTTGTTTAACATATCAATGACTTTTTCTGAAATCATGTGAATTATTTATAAACATTCCTCTTACTGTCTGCATGTATTTTTAAGTATCCAAAATGACCAATTTTTTTTAAAAATGGAAGAATTTATGTTGAGATATGCTTAAGTATTTAATTAAAGAAAATAAGGAACTCTACTTTGACTTGTGGGTCCTGAGATTTATAACTGCAATTTCTTCAGGCTGATTTTGTGCAGCCTTCTTACAAGCTAGCTTTTGAGGCAGTTGGTCAGTTTACGTGAAAGACTGGGTCATTTTAAATAAAATATGCATTTGTTGAAGATTTAGCAAATGATAACACAGAATTGATATTTAAATCCCTAAAAGGTAGTATCTTAGATTTAGTTGGTGAAGTCCATATTAATAATAAGTGTGAAAATTTGTCTTCTAGATACTAGAAGAGATATTAATTTGTTAAATAAAAAAATTTCATATTGCTTTAAAGTGCCTGCTCAAGGAGAAGATTATATAAATGCATAAAAGAATTGGCTGAACATGAGTCTTCTCTGTTCACAGTATTATCTTTTACTGTAAGTAAAAGACTTGAGTTATTGGTTATGCTGTAGATATATCTGTCATAGAGTGGAAAGATAACAATTTAGGGAAGAGGAAGAAAAAAGGAATGTATGTGAGGCAATATTCCTTTTAGTTACAATAAGCACGAAAGTGTTTTAGGAAGACAGGGTAAAAATCACCCAAGTATAGCTTGGTGTTCACAGAATACAACAATGAAGCAGTGAAATAAAATGAAAGTAAAGCACAGTGAGCTTTGTGGTGTCCATCTGATGGTCTTGCTCATATTATACTGGTCATTCCTAGGTGGTCACTCTGTCCCTTGCACTCTGACAGCTTCTAGATGGTCTCCCTAACTGAACTTTTGTTGTTGTTTTTCTTTATTTATTTAAAAAATTTTTTATTGGAGGATAATTTCTTTACAATGTTGTGGTGGTCTCTGCCGTACATCAGTCATAATTATATATACCTTCGTCCTCTTGAGCCTCCCTCCCCACCTTTCCATCCCTCTAGGTCATCATGGAGTGCCAGGCTGGGCTCCCTGTGTTTGATGCCTCTGTTGTCTTCCTTGACTTCCTTTCAGATCCCGTTGAAGCTGTATTTTTGCAGCTCCTGCTGGCAGACCCACTGTTCTCCCTGGGAATGGTATTATTGGTCCCTGCCTGGGAAACACTGTCAGCATCTCCCTGAGTTTGATGTTAGTGTCATTAAAGATGCTTGCAGGCCCACTGCCATCATTTCCATCCACTTAGCTGCATAATTTTTCTCTTGGTGCAGAAACAAATTTTACGATAACTTGCTGGTTAAAAACAGAAATATATTATCAAATATATTATCTTATAGTTCTGCAGATCAGAAGCCTGACATGGGTCTCACTGGGTTAACATCGAGGTGTTGGCAGCACTGATTCCTCCTGGAGACTCTAGGAGAGAATCCCCTTTCTTGCCTTTTCAGCTTCCTGAGGCTGCTCGTCTTCCTTAGCTCTGGCCCCCTTCCTCCAGCTTTAAAGCCAGCAGTGGTGGGTAGCGTCCTTCTCACAGGGAGTCACTTCTGTCCTCATATCTCCTCTCTGATTCTTCTGTCTCCGTCCTCCCAGGACCCGTGTGATGGCATTGGGCCCATGGGAATAATCCAAGCCTGTCTCTCTATCTTCAAGTCAGTTGATTAGCACCCTTAATTCCATTGCAATCTGGATTCTCTTTTACCATGGTTCAGATAGTAAAGAATCCACCTGCAGTGCAGGACACCTGGGTTCAATCTCTGGATTTGGAAAGATCCCCTGGAGAAGGAAATGGCAACCCACTCCAGTATTCTTGCCTGAGAAATTCCATGGACCGAGGAGCCTGGTGGGCTATAGTCCATGGGGTGTGCAAAGAGTTGGACACGACTAAGTGACTAACACTCCCACTTCCTAGCGTATTCAGTGTTGCTGGGGTTGGGATGTGGATGTTTCTGTGGGCCATTTTTCTGCCACCATGTTGGTATACCTTGGGGGTGCCTATTGTAGACACTACCCTTCATGACCCTTCCCTTTCTTCTGCACGGCTGGCTGCACTCCTGCAAACTGGGTGGCATCCTCTTTTTACTTGGAGCATATGGCCGTGTTTGCCTGTCTATCATCCTCACTCTAGAGTGGCACCCTGTAAGCCTGCAGGCCTCTGTAGACCTCCCTGTGCTCTCCAGTGAGACAACAACTTCCTTCCCAGAGGCTACAAGCTGCTCACGTCTAAGGTTCCTAGAGGAGTCTGTTTTGTGAACAGCTGGACTGCAAGGCTGTGCCACCGTGCAGGCCCATGACCTCCATTTCTTCCAGGCAGGCCAGGTTCTTCCAAGCCCCCTCCTCTCCCCACTCTCCACCCTGCTCACCTGGGGCACATGGCAGGGTTCTTGCCAAGGTCAGTCTTGCTTACTGACACCCTCAGCCTACTCCTGCCAGTTGATGCTTCAGGTCAGAAGGTGGTGGCTGTGGGTGCTGATGGCTGCTCACTAAACCCTTCTCACTAGTCCCCTCTCTGGATTTCTCACAAGCCTGTATCTGTGTAAAAGAATAACTACCATCTTCATTCAGCTGAGCTGCTAGGTTCAGAGTTGTCTTTCATTCTAGGGTCCCTCTTGTGTATCTAAACACAAACACACACACACACACACACACACACACAGTCTTTATAGACTGTACTCCTGCCTTATCCACAGCCTTTGTGACCCCATGGACTGCAGCATGCCAGGCTTTCCTGCCCTTCACCATCCTTTTTAGTATCCCTGTGAATGCTATGCCGTGGCCTTGCCCCTAAGTGGGGAAGATGGACTTACTATTTGTAGTGAACAGATAGGCATCCCATATCAGGTGTATGGGTCAAAGGCTGTGGACTCTAGTGAGACACTTCTCCTTGTGCTGCCTCCAAGCTGCTACTGTTCCCATTCCTGGTTGACAGTCTTCCTGTCTAGAGCAATATGTGGGGGTCATTTCTTTAGACTTTTCTTAGAAAATGGCTAAGGATGCCCCTGAACACTCAAAGCCATATCTTGCAAAGGCAGACAGCCTCTTTCCAGATTCTTGGAGTTGCCAGGTACAGAGGTCCCTAGCTTTGTCTCCTCTATCAGCCATCTTCTCCCTTTACTCAGCGTTTTCACTACCTGGAAAATGTTTTCACCTAAAAACTGGAACGCTGAGTCTGTACTGTTGGTTCCCGTACCATTTCCAACTCAGACTGATCCCTGGATATGAATCTTTTTAGACTTGATGACCCAGGGAAGTGCCTGTTTGCTCCTGCCCTTTGGTTTTGTTTTGTGGTTCTCCTTGTATCTGTCATGGTAGACTGAGTTATGCCGTGGTAACAAACACTCTCCAAGTCTAGTAACTGTGGTAACAAACACTCTCCAAGTCTGGTAACAAAACCATCTCCTTTTCATGTTATATGTCCATTATTGGTCAGCTTGGAACTGAGCTCATTGAATGCTGCTACTTGCGATGCCAGAGGGAGAGAGAGCCCCGCGGGGTCTCTGCCTGTATGTGACACCAGTCTTTCTACTTGTAACTTGTTGACCAAAACTAGCCATGTGCTTCCAAGCGGTTGTAAAGGATCCAGGAAGCAGGTCTGGGGAGAGAGAGCTGGAAGTGGTGAGTGACGCAAATACCTACTAGCCGCTTCATGTCCAAACAGCCTTCCTATTTCCTTGGTGACTTGTTAAAACAACAACAACAACAACACAGAAACAAAACCCAAAAAGAATCTTCGGTATTGGATCCTGGTTGGAGCAAATCCGCGGCTTCCACATCAGTTCCCCTTTGCTCACTTCTTTACTTGTTCCTCTGCTCCAGAAGGCGCCGGGCAGCCTTTTGGAGTAGGACGAAGTCGGGAAGCCCAGGTCCCAGCCCTGCCCAGCTCTCAGAAGAGAGAGAGTCTTTGACTACCTGGACAGGCCCAGGTCTCGGAAGACTTGGGCTCAATGCCTTCTAAGGAATGGGGTGAGGACTGGTGTCTGGGCCCGACTCTTGTTGGCACCAGCAGTCGTGGGCCCCACAGCTGGTCATAAGCAAGTCTGTGCTTTGTCTGGACTCAGCAGGGCTCCCTGTGGCCCCATTTCTTCTACAGATGTCCCCTGCTTCCTCCCTGTGCCCTCCTCACCCCTGCCTTCCCAGGCAGCACCAGCTCTCTCGTTTGCTGAGGCACTGGTCCAGAATGGAGACTTGTCTCTGCCATGGACTAGAGTATGACCACACCTTTCCCTGGGATCTGGCCTCTCCAACAGGCATGGGGCCCAGGAAGGCAGCTGGGTCCATGTGCAGTATCCAGTCAGCTGGGACCTCTGAAGACCTTCCTTCTAGCCTATAAACAGCCAATTTCCTGGCCAATAGCTGCAGGTTGGGGAGAGAAGACCAAGGGCTCTCCATTCGAGGCCTGAAACATAGGCAGGGTAGCTGGGAAGGTGGTTAGAAGGCCCTTTTCTTTCTGTTACTGAGCCCAATCTGGGCAGAGCAGGCTTCCAGTGGGTGAAGCCAGCGGCTGCTGGCTGGGACCCAGGACTGTCCTCATCCCCATCTGCACCTCCTCCTCCAGTCAGATCTGGGTATGTGGCTCTGGCGGGCCCTGTCTCCTAGTTTGCTTCCCTTACATTAATTCCTCGCCAGATCCAGCAGAGGCAGCCAGACATGGCTGCTCCGTCTCTGCCTGCCTTGTGTCTGTTCCCAGCCACAGCTCAGCCAGGCCCTCCCATGCCCCTGCACGAGAACAGACAGGGTGCCCACAAGCTGAGTTGGGGGCAGGAGTCTGGTTGATCTCATGCACAGTCTGAGGTTCCTGTCCCTGCTCTGCTCTCTGGGTGGGTTATCTCAGTTTCCTTGACTAAAAGATGGAGATGACGACACAGAGAACATCATGATGGTCAGTTGAGGAAGTGTGCTATAATGCCCAGCCCAAGACTGAGTGCCCACATTGGGATGGTTGTTAGAGTACCAGCCCAAGTGGTCTCAAGGGGCTCTTGGTCTCCTACTTTCTTATCTGGGCTGGGCAGGCATTCCCAACCCCTGTCCCATCTAGGGCGGCCTGGAATTGATCCTGGCCTTGCTGGGTGTCCCTGGAAAGCAGGGAAACAAGTTAGATTGATGACTTGGTTTATGTGGAGGCTGCCTAGTGCCCCCGGTGTGGGCTGGGGTCTGGGAGCCTGTAGACCATCACTGCACGAAGTTGCAATCTTGCCACAGCCTTGCTGTTTTGAGCGCACAGGGTGGTCCAAAGCCAGCCAGCCTGACCCAGGCCTGAGCAGCTGGCCAAATGCCCATAACTTACTCACTCTGGTGTGAAGTGGTCAGGCAGGTCTAGGTTCAAATCCCAGCTCTGTGACCAATTAGCTGTGTGGTCTTGAAAGGTCACTTGTCCTCTTCAAGCCTCTGTTTTAATATCTGTGAAGTGAGGTTACCTTAGCGTTGTGGTGATGAGTCTAGAGGGGTGACTTACACCTGGTAGACGGAGGCTGTGGACAAGCAGCAGTCCCCTGGGGCCCGGAAGAGTCACACTGAGCATGTGGGTGGCACACACAGTATGCTAAGTAAGCAGTGGTTCTCTCTGTTTGCTCTGTTCTCCTGCTCCCCTGCCAGGGCTACATGACAGCCTTTGGTCTTTGCACTCTGCCTGGGTGCTGCCAAATCCCAGGTCAGGGCAGAGACATGGGCCCCACTGGCTGGACATCATCCCTACCCTATCCCCTTGGCTGGAGCTCATGGCTCAGCCCAGCCATGTGCCGGCCCTGATGTGGCCTGCGGCCCTGCAGACTCAGCCTGGGCCTGGCAGGCTGTCCCCCACCCTCTCCTTCCCATGCAGCTCTTTCTGCTCAGTGCAAAGGCAGAGGCTTTAGGTCTTGCCCTGACTCTGCTCCTGGACTCGGGCTGGGGGCTTTCTTCCATCCTTTTCTCTGAGCACCCAGAGGCCCGAGAGGGAGGGAGGGGCCACTCTCTGGGTCCTGGCCTGGGCTTGGGGATCAAAGCTCTGAGACCTGAACTGGGCCCTGGGCTGGTGCTTGTCTCAGCGGTGCCCGTCTCAGCGGGCCAGTGCCAGGTGCTGAGGGGGCCCCGACCTGGCTCGGCTCTAGGGCCCTTGATGCCTTCCCTCTCATGGCTGCAGACATCCGATGCTGCTCCTCCTCAGTCCTGGGTAGTCCCCAGGGTATCTGCCTGCACTCACTTTTCCGTCCCTCTCAGGCTCTGGTGGCCCAAACAACCCAGTGGTCTACCCCCAAGTCCTGCAGGCTGCCAGCTGAGCCTGGAGCTCCGGGGAAGCATCTGTCCCTGTCTTGGAGCCCCAGGCTGGGGCCTCAGCTCAGGACTGGCCCAGGGCTTAGCCTGCATACCAGATATAGGCTTCTGAGAGCTGTGGCAAGACCCTGCATGACCCAAGTGCGGAACTGGCCTGTGCCAGGCACCTACCGCCAGCGTTCCTCAAGAAACTCGGGTGGTCATGCCTCTGGGGGAGGGTGGTATGTTGGGCAGTACTGAGGAGGGGGTACTGTCTAGCAGTGGGGGTCAGATCCTTGGGCATTCCCTAGAATCCGAGCATATCCCCCCAGGCTGCATGTGAGTATGTACTAGTATTTGGGTGTGAGGTATGTGCATGGGTGTGTGTGTGTGCACATACACGTGGACACACGGGGAGAGTGCTGCAGATGTCCGCACTGCCCAGGCATGTTAGGCAGAATGGGCTACAGTGCCAGCTGCCACTTGGAGCCCCTGTAGCCCCCTCCTTGTGGACCTTCTTCAGGTCTCTGTTCACACATGGCATCCTCGGGGAGCCTCCCAGTGCCCAAAGGAAGCTGTTCCTGCCATGTGCTCCTATCACCCGTGTTTGCTGAGTCTCCTGGAGGCTTTGGGCTGCAGGAAGGGAGGGCTATCTTTATTGTGTCCTGCTGTGTCCCCAGCTCTGAGACAGGGCAATTCCTGGGGCCCATTCAATAAATATCATCTCCCCCTCCCTTCTGGGGGACATCCATAGGCCTACATGTGTGGTCCTGACCCTGGATCCCTCGGAAATCACCCCAATGAGATTCTGATCACTGTGTTGCGGTTGACTTGGCCAAGGTCAGCAGGAGGCTATGGGCAACAGCTTGGGCCCTTCTTCATTGTTGGCATCTACTCTGCCATCTTGGCATTGGGGCAAAATGGTGAGGGCTGGAGCTAGCCTCCCTGCACACCCCAAAGAGTGGTTTTCTTGTGACCCCAGCTATACAGGCAGGTGGACATCATAGGGTTCTGGTGTCTGGAGCTGAGGGAGAGCCCTGCGAGCCAAGGCCAGGCCCACAGAGGACCTGGAAGTGCTGTGGGCTGAGTGGTTTCCCCTGCCAATTCATGTGTTGATGCCCCAGACCCCAACGTGATAGTATTTGGAAGGTGAGCTTTGGGAAATTCTTAGGTTGAGATCTGATCTTGAGAGTGGTGTTTTCATGCCCGGACTAGATATAAGAAGAGACCAGGTAGGAATTCAGTGGCATCCAGTGGTTAGGACTCCACGCTCTCAATGCCAGGGACCTGGTTGGGGAACTAAAATCCCACAAGCTGTGCAGTACAACAGCCAAAAAAAAAACAAAAAAAAACAAAAAGACCAGAGAGTTTGCTCTCTCTCTCCAGTATGTGAGGACACAGTGAGAAGGCAGCTGTCTGCAAACGAGAAAGAGAGCCCTCAGACCAGCCAGAATTCAGATCAGCCAGCACCTTGGTCCTACCCTTGCCAGCCTCCAGACTGGAGAAATACACGTCTGTCGTTTATGAGACACTCCGTCTCTGGTGTTTAGTGTAGCAGCTCCGGCAGACTAGAGCAGGAGGGGTGAGCTGTGGGCAAGCTCTGGCCTGGGGCCCAACCAGTGTGGTGTGAACTCACTGAGGGAGCTGGCCTCCCAAGGCCTTGGGGCCAACACGTGTTGAATGAGATCCCCACGTCTCCAAGGATCAGCTGGTCTCTTCCCCAGGTGGCCTTTATGTTGGGATAGACTGAACTGAAACTCTCTCCACCCCCAGCCCTTTAAACATTTAAAGACAGCCTCTATGTCCCTCAGACTTTTTCAGGCTTCGTATCCTGAAGCCTGAATATTTCTCACTGGATTCTCTTTTGGATATGTTCACTTTGTCCCTGGCCCTCATAAGGCAGCATTCCTAACAAGAGACTTAACTTGCTGATGTCAGCTTTCCTGTCTGTAAAATGGGGACAGTGGCACCTCCCTTAACAGGGTGTCTTGACCAAATGAGGTAAGGACAATAGAGAATGTAGCCAGTGCCTGGCACCAAAGAGATGCTCCATGAACAGAAGCCACAGTTACTGCCTTCCTGATGTTGTCTGATCAGTGCAGAGGGAGGAATGGTCACTGCTTGTTCTGGATGCTCTGCTGAGATGAATGAAGCCCTAGTGAGTGCTGGCTCTTGGCCTCATCTCCCGCCGTGGCTCTGGGTAAGCCTCTGGTCCTTAAGCCCAGGGCTTTTGCCCAAGAAAGGGTGATGCACCAGATACCCTCTCTTGAAGCTGTGCAGTTGGCTGTTGGAGTCCAGTGTGTGATTTCACACTGATTCCTTTAAAGTCCAGTTTAGAGCTCTGAGCTTGTGACTCTCACTTATGCCTTGCGGAGAGTTGTCTCTCCTTCCCTCCCTGAGCCAGCTCACAGGGTGCCTGTGCTGCTTTTATCCACCTCAGACACACTCTGCAGTCTGAGCCCAGCCTGAGCCCGCTGCCCAGCTCCTCAGCCTGCTCCCAGATTTCATGCCGGCTCACTGATCAGCACCCACAGGACACAGGGCCTCATCTGCTGGGAATCACTGACACTGACCTCGCTAGTGGCTGCATTTCTGCACTAGACTCATCATATGTTCCGTTTCTATCTCTGCACACTCCTTATATATGAATTTTTCAGAATCCCAGCATACCAGAGTCTGCTGGGAGCCTAGAGTTTAGACTTTTCCATTTATCTTTCCTTCACCGCAGAAGCCTCGTGGACAGTCACCTGGGTGATGCTGGGAGCCAGCCCAGGAACCTCACCGGAGGAAGAATGCAGTGCGCTTGGCAGCTGTGGTCTGCTACAGGCTCCTGGTGACGACCTGTTAAACAGCAGAGGTGTCTGTCAATACCCAGTGTCTACTGACATTTGTGCCTAGGGCCGTGTGAGCATCATCTATGGACCACTCTGGGGGGGCACAAAGAATTATAGAGAGAGCAGAGTGAAGCAGAGATTGCTTCAGAAAAGTGAAGGATTAGTGGCTGGGTCAGCATTGCCCCTGTTCCTCACATGCCATCCTACTATGCACATGACCCCCCTTTATCTCAGGCCTTGTCCAATTCTCTCCATCTCACCATCTCACAGGCCTCAGCCCCTGTGGTCACTTACTGTCTGTTCCCTGCCTTCTGCCCTCCTTTCCAGGCCTCTGTCTGTGTAGCAACTAGAATTACTGGAAAAATTAATCCAGTCACCCCCTCCACCCCCACTCTGCTGCAGTCCTTCAATGGCTCCCTGCAGTACTAAGAATAAAAGCCGACCCCCTTACCAGAGCCTGCAGCCCCTAAGTACCCCGACAAGGACTCAGCTCCCTTGCTTCACACGGCCACTCCTCCTGACCCCCTGCTTCAGCCACGTTGACTTTCTTCCCATGTCTCCAACAGCTGAAGCGGGTTCCCACCCCAAGGCCTTTACATATGCTGTCCTCGCCATCAGGAAGGCACTTCACAGGACAGACTCTTTCTCAACCTCAGCTACTCCTCAGAGCTCACTTCCTCAGAGAGGCTACCCTTGGTTCCAAGGAAGGCCCCTTTCATTCTCTAACAAAGCCTTCTTTGCATGCTTCCTCACCTGCAGTTATGTTATTAATTTATTTGTGAGGCGAGTCAAGTCTGTGAGGACAGCAAAGTGTCTTGTTCATTGTTGGGTTCCCAGAACCAAGCCTGGTGTGCAGCTGGTGTGGGTACTCAGTAAGAACCCCTAGATAGATCACAAGACAGGTGGACACATGAGACCTCTGCTCCCTGAAACCCCTTTCAAGCTTGTGGCCCTGCCTTCATGCTCAGAACCACTTGGAGTCCCATGGCATGTGGGGCTTGGAGGCTTATTGCATTTATAGCAGCCCCATCCTGCCACTCGAGGCCCACTTATGCTGGCCCCTCCCTCTTGGTCAGCCTCTGGATGTGAAGGTCTTTCTCCTGGTAATAAATGCTAGGAGCCGATGGCACAGCCTCTCCCTGGCAGGGGCAAGTTTCATGGGGAATTCCAAGGCCCAGCACAGGGATACAGTTACCACGGAGGGTTTTTCCACACTTATAGGCTGGAGCTGGACATAATTTTGAAGGCTCTGTTTCTGGAAGATGTTTTCCCTGGCTGAGGTGCTCTGGCAGGGGCTCAGGGTCACTGGCCTGTCCATCCCCTCTGAGATGTGCTTGTGGGGATGGGAGTGGGTTGTGGGGGAGGAGAGGCTTCCCAGGGAAAGTAGACGTTCTCCCTGGGCTCCAGGTACTGACCCTTTGGGGCTGTGTGGGCTGACTGCTGGCTGAGTGTTAGATGTGAGTCAGGACTGGGGTTTCCATTCTTGTCTCCCACCTAGGAATCCTCTGGTGGGTCCGGGAGCCTCCCAACATGTGGCCTCAGTTTCCACCTGCCTGTACCGGTGATGGCATCATCCCAGCCACTTCTGTTCCAAACTTGGGCAGCAGAAGGGGCTGGGAGAGGGAGGAGCCATGGCAGGTGGCTCGAGCTTGCAGGGGAGGGCACTGCTGACCCTCTGCCAGCACCCCTGCAGGCGCCCGTTTGCAGTGCCCATATGTGAGAACGTAGCTGCCACCCTGATGTGTTGGCCTCTGAGTAAGCAGGAGTTAGAACTCTCCTGGTGAACTGGGGCTGAAGGGGCTTTGAAGCCTTGCAGTTGTTCCCGATGGAATCCTCATCAGAAGCCAGCCTGAGCGTGGCTCAGGGTACCGACTGTGTCAGGCTACTTAGCTTCTGCCAAGAAAATGAACTTCATGGAAGGGAGGACAGGGGGTCTGTGATGAGGATAAGCACTGGCCAGTGCTCCAGGGGAGTTTCAATGGCAGGGTGCTGTTAGCCGGGACTCCTCGCCCACTCTGCTCCAATCTTGTCCCTGGGACGCTCTTCAGGAGGTCCTCCCTGGCTGCCCTGCCCCCATAGCCAGGACAGGGTCTTTCTCCTGGCTGCCATGCTGTCCTTCACATCCCCCCTTGTGCCTCAGAGGGTACCTGTGATGTCTTCAAGCTCTGCCTCTCAGGTTTCCCAGTGCACACTGAGCTAGAGCAATGTTTGTTGAGTGGCTGTGTGACTGTACTGACTGCACGAGCGGGTCTGCACACACGCACAGGAGAGCGTGCCTGTCACAGACACACCCATAGACAGACTGAGCCCCTCCCTGGGAAGCCTGTTGGGTGGCCTGCCCAGGGTGTGCTTTGAGGACCCTGCTGGGACTGTGACAAGGTGGCTGAGCCACGGGGACCTGGGGTGTATGGAGCGTCTCTGCCTCTTGTGCCCTAGGGGAATCTTGTTGCCTCCATGTGTGTTTGTGGGACTGCTAGGTTGTACCATCTGAAAATACCACCCCCTAGTCGCCTCACATCAAGGAATTCTGCTGAGGGTCTGAAATCATGCTCTCTATTAATCATATTAGTCATGTGGGTGTTAGGAACACTCGTAGTGGCCTGAGCAAATAAGGATATTTATCAGGCCATGTAATGGAAAAGGCCTGAGGAGGTATAACTTTAGGCATGGCTGGATCCAGGGGCCCAGATTGTATCCTCAGGACACTGCCTCCTTCTCCACACCCTGTCGCTGCCTTCCCCAGGGTGGGCTTCCTTCCCAGGGAGCTCCATCCACTCAGGGCCCCTGGACTGTTGCAAGCTGATGTCTGATCAGCCAGACCCTGCCCCTTGCCCATGGAAAGAGGGGGGTTCTTTAACAAGAGTCTCACAAGGGTCCCAGGCTTGCTGCTCTTTGGCTGGCTGTGGGGACAGCCTCCTCCCAGATTCAGCTCTGGTGCCAGTGGAGCGGATGCCCAGATTAGCCAGGCCTGGGGCTGTCGCAGCCCCAAGCTGAGGGTGGAGGGGCAGAGCATGGGTGTCACCTGAGGAAGAGAGAAGAGGCTGGGCCAACAGAACATCACATGCCCTGTGCCTTCTCTTAGCTGCCCTCCAGAAGAGGGAATAACCTCTCAGTGTGGGGCTTCTCTGCCCACAGGGCACTCAGGACTCGGGACTGGAAGCCCTGGGGTCACCCTGGGGCCACTGTTCCTACACAGTGAGCTCCAGGAGACCTCAGACTTGGCTGACTTGAAAGCTCTGTGGGGCAGGCAGGGTTAGGAAGGAAGGAGCCAGGCTTTGAGCTCTGTGGTGTGCCCACGAGTGGGCATCAGTGAAGGAGACAGGCTGTGGGCCTGGCTGTGCAGGAAGGCTTTGAGTGAGGGAAGGTTGTATTTCAGGCATGGGGCAGAATGAGCTGAGCTGCGGTGGCATTCGAGGCAGTGAGGAAGCAGTGGGAGCCAACCTGGCAGGGCAGGAACTTGGGGATAGGAAGAGAGGGGACCTGGGGCCTGAGCCCTCCCTGGCTGTCCTGAGGGTTCCTGTGGGTGTGGTGTGATCCAGAACTCCTTTGTACTCCCACATCCTGAAGGGAAGCAGGGCTTGATCCCCAGGAGGTAGAACTCACTGCTCTGTGGCCTCCTGCAGGTGCAGGGGTGTCTGCAGAATTCTTGGCCCCAGAATCAGTGTTTTCCACCCCAGGAAAGGGGAGTGTCTTTCCTATCCCCATACACCTGTTGTGGGCAGGGGTGCAGGGGTGCAGGGTTCTCTGTCCCCTTCTTCCAGATGGCCCATTTGTGGCCACCCCTGGGAGTTCACCTAGGTTCCCAGGGAGGAGGAGGTGTCCTGGGGTTGGCAGCCAGAGACCTGGCTTTGCCCTATATTCTGGGCCAGCTCTGCTCTTCTTTCTGACCGGTGGGAACACTGTCTCAGGCTACCGTGGATCCTGGGAGTCTGGGCTGTCCATGCCAGAACTAGGAGTGCCAGGGGGGCGCTGCCTTATCAGCAGAGGCTCCCCGCTCCTCCCAGGCAGTATCTACCCCCTGCCCCCAAACCACTAATTGAATAGAAATCTTCCACACACTGTGAGGCAGAGCCCTGGTTCTGCCTAATCTCGTTAAGAAGTTTAGAAAGATGGTAACGAGAACCCTGCATGCGAGACAGCAAAAGGAACGCAGATGTATAGAACAGACTCGTGGACTCCGTGGAAGAGGGCAAGGGTGGGATGATATGGGAGAATGGCATTGAAACATGTTAATTATCATATGTGAAATCAATAGCCAGTCCAGGGTTGATGCTCGAGGCTGGTGCACTGAGATGTCCCAGGGGGAGGGAATCGGGAGGGAGGAGGGAGGGGGGTTCTGGAGGGGGAGCATATGTAAACCCATGGCGGTTTCATGTCATTGTATGGCAAAACCAACACAATAAAGTAAAGAAAATTAAAAAAAAAAAAAAGAAGTCCCCTGACAGTCTCATTAGGCGGCTGGCTGCCCAGAGAGGTTTATCTCTGCCCCACGATGATCAGGCCCCTGGAGGCTGGACTTGGGATCCAGTCCCCACCCAGCTGCCCTCCACACATGGGCTCAGGCAGAGGTGAGGCTGCTTAGCTCTGCCAGCCACTAGCAGTCCGTACTTAATCTGTTATGGTTTGCTGGACTTAATTACTTTAAAATTATTAACTTTGGCTGGAGAAAGCCGATGGTGAGGGTCGAGGAGGCAATATGAGTCTCTTTGTGGGGCCTGAGGCTGGGCAGAGCTGATGGGTTGGTTTTCAGCCCACCCAAGACTGCTCTCTCTCTCTCTCTCGAGTCCTGGTAGGCTGCCCATCCTGTCTGCTGTGGCCACAGAGCTGGATGTGGTGGGAACAGGAGTCACTTATCCCAGGATGTCTCCCTTGGTTGCTCCCTGGCCCAGGCTAGGTTAGGCACTACATCTGTGCTCCAGCAGGCCCTGGGTTGGCTTCGTTCTCTTGTAGCACAGATCACACTCTTAGGTCCCCTAACCTGGGCCAGGGAGCAACCATGGGAGACATCCTGGGAGAAGTGACTCCTGAGCAGAGTCTTAATTGGGGGATGAGGGCTGCTTCAGTGGTGGTGAAAGGGAGGCGAGCCCTCCAGGTGGTAGAAAAGCTCGAGTGAAGGCTCAGCGATGTGAAAAGGCAGGATCTTTGTTCGGGGTTGCTGGGCATAGGAGGAGGTGCCCACAGTCTGGCCAGGTCTGCAGGGCTCTTAGAGCTCCTTTTCTGTGGTTCTGGCAGAAGTGGCTCCGGCTCTGGGATCTGAGCCCCTGGGGTGAGCATGGGGTGCAGGCTGTAGACCTTAGAGAAGCAATCGGGGCCTTGAACTGAGGACTCAGGGGAGTGGGGAAACCCAAAGGGGCCGTCAACTCCCCCACCAATCCCTGTTCCCCACCCCCACCCCCGCCATGGTTGACCCTGGTCCAGCCACTGTGCAAAGCATATGTGAGCACTGCAGACCCTGTCTGCATCCTCAGGGACCTCGTACAAGGGTCAGGGCCTAGGCTCCACCCAGAGATTCTGATTTCATACGGCAGGGTAGGGCTCACGCATGGGTATTCTTTAAGAGCTTCCTGATGGCACTGATGTACAATGGAACCAGCCCATCAACTCCAGCCCCTAATGCTGGAGAGGAATGCGGAAGTTGGGCTCAACCACCCAGACTCCATCCTGTTTCCCAGTGGGTGAGCAAATAGGGGCACTCATCATCATAGATTTACTTCATGACAGCCCTGGGCATGCTCCTCCAGTTCAGACTGTGTTTAGAAATGTATACGTCTGGACTTCCCTGGTGGTCCAGTGGCTAAGACTCTGAGCTCTCAGTGCAGGGGGCCCGGGTTCAATCCCTGGTCAGGGAACTAGATCCCACACGCTGCAACTAAAAGGTCTCAAGACCCACAACTAAAGATCATGCACGCTGCAGCTAAAGAACTGGCATGCCGCAACAAAGATCACAGATCCCGCTTGCCACAACTAAGACCCAGCACAGCCAAAAGCAAACGAACAGAAGGAAATGTACACTTCTGCTCCACCAGGAGGTGTTCCTGGCTGGACCGTGAACAGTCATTTGGTCTAGCTCCCTGTCCCAGGCCCCTGGTATTTTCCCTCCTCAGACACTGGACTCTGGAGTTCAGTAAAGAGTGAGCAAAGAGAGCCAGGCATCCCTAACTATGAGATTAGCATCTCCAGAAAGAACCCACTCTCACACACTGGCTGACATGGGGACCACCTCCTTTCCTGACTTGGAGGCCTGCACTACCAAGTGGTATACTCAGCCAGCATCTCTCAGGCGAAGATGGCTTACGTTCTCTGTAAGGAATATTTCTCTGCAAGGAGTATTTCATCTCATCAGTAACATAAAGCAGTGGAGTGGTGGCATCTGTGTGTCCTAATTCACAATTTTACAGTAACTTAAAAAAAAAAACCCTCAAGATATTGTTTTCCTTTCCATTAGTGAGATGGTGGCAGGCAGTAAAGCCCACTGTCTTATAATCGGATTTGAATTGTTTTAATTATACAGCCCATATTCTCCCAGTAACATACCATCTCTGTGAGTTAATGGGCTTTGAAATCTCCTTTTGTTCCATACACTGTAGATACAGATTTTTTTTGTATAATGATTTATTTTATATCTAGAAATTCAGAAAATTAGATATAAGGTAGCTTCAGATGAGTACTATGAGATTCTGTTATATTAGAAAAAAGTAAATAAATGTCTACAGAAAACCCAGCCCAAATTCCTGGATGGAATTCTGAGCATCTCCTTGTCTCTGGAACAAGGTTTTCAGAGCACAAGTGATGTACAAAGCTTTCAGCATTACTGACTGCGGCAGAGAGAACATTCCTATGCTTATAAATTTCTCTGTTGATCCTTCCGTCAGGATATTGAAAAGGAAATGTTCATTCATTCATGCATTCATTTCCTGAATGCTTACTGTGGACTTGGCCCTGAACTTGGGGATACACAGGAAGGAAAGGCATGATCTTCATCCTTAAAGAGCTGGTGCTTTTCAGAGAAGCAAGTATCTATATACATAACTGTCAAATAAGACCTTTACTGGGGTTGGCGCTTCTGTGCATTGGGCTTCAGGGAAGGGATTACAACTCACAAGGCTCCCTCTTTGCCGACAATCTCTAAATGCTGAGGAGGTGCCCAGGGGTCTGACTCTGGCTGCTCTTACCAAGGGAGTAATGTGACTCTTCTAGGGTTTCCTGGAGTGTGGGGTTGACCAGGCCAAAAGCTCCTATACTTCAGACCCAGGGCATTCCTCAGCCCTGCCCTCCCAACTCTGTGCTGGGGCCCTGACCCTGTCTCAGAACCAACTTGAGTAGCTACTGGGACCCAGTCTTAAGTCAACCTATCTCTTAACTGGGTGAGGCTGCCCTACTCAGGCCATAGAGTTGCCAGAAAAAGACTCCTGGGCCCTTACAGCCATTGGCTGAGGATCCAGTGGGGAGCTATGTGTGTGTATGTGCGTGTGTGTCTGCACTCGAGGCGATGAGATTCAGCCTCCTTGGTTTCCCTGGCCTAGGGCTGATGCACTACTCTAACTGGCACCTGGAGTCAGCCGGAGTTGCTGCCCTCTCTGTTCCTGATGCTGTCTGTGGCAGGCAGGTATGCAGTGGTGGTCCTAGCACAGTCTCAGGGAGATCTGCCTTTGAGCATGAGGGCAGTGAGACCCCTTCCTTCTCCAGTGCTTTCTTCTTAGGCCTGTTCCTGGAGTCCACGGGCACTGTGTTTGGAGTCAGCTACGAGTCTCTTGACAGCTCTGGGGGAAACGATGAGAATCTCCTTGAGGGTTCAGGAGCAAACAGGATGAGCAGGCTCAGGAGGTCCAGCTCCCTCTCACCCCCACCAGCCCCTGCACTGGAAAAGCCCAGAGTAATTCTCTATAAGCTTCCTCAGCATAGAACCTCGAACTCAGAACCCCTTCCCACCCCATGAGAGAGCTTCTGGAATTAGTACACTTAAAACTAGACCCCTTAACCAGGCTCACAAACCCCAGTAGAGCATCCCAAGTTAAAAATCTCTGTGGTGAAACCTCAGGGTCCAAACCTCTACACAGATGTCTCAGAGAAAGAGCTTTAGATTCAGAACTCTCTGGCCAGGAGACCCAGTGTGGAAGCCACCCCACCCAGACACTCCAAGCTAAGGTCCCCTGTTATTGAGCCCCAGAACCACGTTTGAAGCCAGACTCAGCTCAGAACCTCAGCCCAGTGCTCCACTGTCTGGGCGGGCAGGGGTGGGGAAATGGGGTGCTTTCCCACTGCTGGAGGTTCCAACTCCACAATGTAAATGTTGAGCCCTCAGGAGAGACCACATGTTGTGAGATGTGACCGAGGATTCACAACACGTGGCTTCTCACAGTGTACCTGGTATTTACAGTTGGTGAGAAGTCCCATAGTTCTGGAAAATGTAAGAAAGGGGATGCTCGGACTGAGAGGACCAGGGGCTGGGAAGCCCTGCAGGGAAGAACTGTTGGTCCTCACTGGCTGCAGTTGTACCCTGAGCAAGGATAACGCATTGGTGGGAGGGGATGTGGCTGACATGGGCTATCAGCCACAGGGTTCTCTGCTGTCCTTGTGGCTTTTTTAGTTGGGCAGTGGAGGCCCTGGGGGATCTGCCAGGATGTCATATTGGAATCTCTGTGTCAGCAGTAGGATTTTCTCTGTCCGCAGACACCTGGCTCCCTTTTGCCTTGTGTTTGAAGGGCTCATGTTAAAAGATGGACTTGGGGGATCAGGGATAGTCCCTGAAGGAGGCAGTGTCTTCAGTGAGGCCTGAAGTATAAGGAGGGCTTTGCTAGGGAAGGGATGGGGAACAGCATGTGCAAAGGTTGAGAGGCAAAAGGAGGAGTGTCTTGGAGGAAGGACAGAGGTGTGAGGTGGGCATTGGGAGCCTGCAGAGCCTGAGGAGCCCAAGAGCATGGAAGCCCTCTGAGAGTTTATAGGATTGGAGGAGCTGGATGGATGTGTCTGCTATAGGGACTGGATGAAAGAGGCCTGGAGTTGAGGGGAACAGGGAGTCCCCCTATGTCCTCAGTTATGAGAGGCCCGAGCTAGACGGACAGAGAGCTCTGCCTTTCCCTTCTTTCGTGCGCATCCTCCATGCAGTTCTTCAGGGCCACCTCCTCTAGGCAGCCCCTCGGGCCTCCAGTCCTCCCCAGCAGCTCTGCTCTTCTGACCCTGCAGGCTCTGGCTGCCCTGGAAGCTCCAGGGGGCAGGAAGTTCTTGACCACTCTTTCTTGCTTTCTCCCTCCTTACTATCTTTCCTCCCTCTCTCCCTCCCTAATTTTTATTTTTTAGCAAAATTATGTATGCAGATAGTTAAAACAGTTGATGACTTCGGGTTAGACGACCAGCAGCTCCTCCTCCCTGCCTTCTTACCCTTAGCACAGCCCCTGTCCCCTCTTAGCGGATGTTGGGTGTTTACCTGCACAGTTCCGCGGGGCACTTTGGATTGCACCTCTTGACTTCTGACTTTGGAGGTGGGGACTCTGGGGTTCCTCCCCCCATGCTTTCCCCATCTCCCCTCTCTCCAGCATCATCATTATGGCAGATGAGCACTGCCTGGAAAGGTTTGCCACTTTAGCCCTGTGTCAACGCCCAGAGCTGACTGGGGTGGTCTTTGCCTTTCTTGTACCATTTTGTTTACTCTGGAGTTATTGACCAATTTTTTAGTTGTCTGGTGCTTCATCCTCCCTGCATTTACCCCTCATTCGTTCCCACCCTGTTAGTGGTCACGTTCATGCCCTCTTGTTCCCTTCGATCATTCATGTTGGTTGTGACTTCCATGCCACTTCTTGATCATGTGCCCTAAAGCCTTCTGTCTACTTCAGGGGATGCTTTTCTTCAAAATATCTGTGGGATTCATGCTCAGCTCCCCCCTAGTCTCTGCTCAGAACGTTACCACCTCTGAGAGCTCTTCCCTGACACTCTCTAGAATTTCACTCCGCTCCCTGTCCCATCCTCCAGCATGCCCCGCAGTGTCCTGTTTTTCTCCGTGATGTTCATCTGTTTTGAAGGTGCCATTAATCTAGATGGTTGACCTTGTTATTGTGTGTCCACTCCATATGGAATGGAAGCTTTTGAAGGGCAGGGATTGCTGCCTTTTGGTCCCCCATTTCTGGCTTAACCCCTGGCACACAGAATGTACCCAGTCAATGTGGGTTGCATGAAAGACTGAATACCTCCTAGCTGGCTTTCAGACCCTGGTTCAGGAAGCTGCCCTGTGATCTCCTAAGAGTCACCCCCTCACACCTCCCTCCTGAGGTCACCTCTCATTTCTTGACTCCCAGCCTTCTTCCTCCTTTACACAGTCCTTCATTCTCACGGGTTCCTTGGCTAGGTGTGACCTGCCTCGTCCCCAAGGTGCTCAGTGTGGCCATCCCTGAGGGCCAGCTCTGGACCCGCCTCCTCAGTGGGAGAACTACCCCCTCCTGCGGTGTGCATTCTGCAGCACAGTGCTGCCTGCCTGGCCCAGTCACAGGGTGCATCGGGAACTCTGGAACCCCTGGGAGCAGCAGGTTAATTAGTGTGGCTGAAGTAATCACCGAATCTGGATAATCACCAAATCCATCCCCAAAGGCAGGCATGTGCCTACCCTAGCCCTCACTCACTAGCCTTCCTGCATGGGGCTCTGAGGTGCTCTGGCCCAGCCTCTGGCAGGCTTCTCTGGCCCCCATGCTTTGCCTCTTCTTCCTCTCCCGCCTTCTTGTGCATTTCCCCTTCTATGGGGATTTTATCTGGAGGGCAGCTCTCCTAGGAGGCTCCTAGGAGATGCCCAGGTATGGTACTAGTGGGGGCATCTTTTTGTTTCCACAAATGTTCACTGGGGTCTCTCTGGGTCAGGCACTGTGCTGGGTGCTGAGTTGGTGGCGGACATGGCAGGTACATGGAGCTTGCCATCTAATGGAGTGAGGAGTGCGAGGCAGCACTTTGGAGGCAGACCAGCTGGGTCTGAACTCTAGCTCTGCCACTTACCAACTTGACCTTGAGTCTTACTTAAGCTCCCTGAGCTTCATTGACATAGCGCCTGGCACCCAAGGTATTTATGTGAATTTAAAGGGACACATGATACTAGCAGGTGTTCACTAAACCTGGTCCCATCCTCATCCTCAATACACATCAGAACAGCAGGCATGAGTCAAGTACCTACTGTGTGCTGGGTGTGGTGAGGAATATAGAGGCGATCTCACCTGGCCTCAGAGTTCCAGCAACTCACGGTGGAGGGAGGAGTGGGGCAGGGCAAGGTGAGAGCCATGCTGAACTAATAACAGAGGAGCAGGACAGAGTTGTTAGTTCAGCTGGGGCCTGGAGGGTCCCTGACATGTGGGGGACCCACCATGCTGGACATTAAAGGTTGGACTGAGCTTAGAAAAGAGGAACAGGGGAGGCTCCCCTAGGTGTTGGAATAAGCACCATGGGGATCTGATAGTGAGTGGGCTCCTGACATGGGAGAGGGTGGCAAGCCTCCCAGTGAATTCCAGTCAGGGCTCCTTCAGTTGTATGAACAAGGATCCAGCTCACTTTGGCCTTTGCCAAAAGGGGACTCAGGAAAGACTGGATCCTGGACTTTGGAGTGAAGTCTTTGTGACTCTGCTTGACTTCATTCTTTTGCCAGTTTTCCTCCATGTGTCAGTCATTCTTCTTGCTTAGCAAAAATTCCACCGTGGGGGGATAAGAAACCCCTTCTCTATTCATTCCAAGGAAGACGACCTTGGAGGACTCTGATTGGCCTAGTGGGGATCATGTGTCCATCCAGGAGCCAATCAGTACTACTAGGGATGGAAGCATCCTGATTGGCCCAGCCCGAGTCATGCGCCCATTGATGAACCAATTGGTGTTACCAGACCTTAGGGTGTGCTCACTGGCCGTGTACTTCTCTTCTTTCCAAGACTGTGTTAAATTGGAAGAAAAAGTTCCCAAAGGGAAAGAAAAAGACCGTGAGCCGAATCAGGTGAATGAGGAAATGTGCTAGGCATTCAGAACTGAGGAATCCCACCATGGCAGCGCTCCTCGTGGGTCTCTTGTCCTCATCATGCTGTTTTCAGGACTGGGCTAGGCCTTCTCTAATGAACAGAGCTTGTTACCTTTACAGCTCCAAGGGGTGTTTCAGAGGTAGGTCGGTGTCTCCACCAGACCCGGACTTGTGTGGTGGTGTACCTGGGGCTCAGCTGTGGTTGGGAGCTGTCTTCCTCCTACAGGTCTGGGGTAGGTGCCCTGGCCATAGACTCCTCAAGGATCAGAGGCTCCTGGCTCCTGGCACACCCTGAGACAGCCTCTGGTCCTGTCCTGTCCACACTCAGAAGAGTTGGGTGGACTCAGTGGGGGCCTCTCTTTCAGGGGCTGGGCTGCATTCCTCATAGCTGAGCCTGGGCTTGTGGTCAGTCCATTTATTGACTGATCAGGCAGTCAGCTAGAGGGGGCCAGGCAGTCAAGTGGGCTGTGTGACAGGGCCTTTCTAGAATGTGTATAGGCAATGCTCGCATGAAATAAAACAACTGTCAGAAACAATTTATAGCCGTGTTCCCACGGAGCCAGGCCTGGTTATGACTTTGCATGTTGCCTCCTGGCAAATGAGGTTTGTCACCTAATCATTGCACTTTAGTGCCTATAATGAAAGCAAGCCTGGGGACTGGATTGGGGGGGGGTACTACAGAGTTCCTGTCCCCCAGGGGATGCTGTGGGGAGCTAGTCCAGGTCTAGGAAGGCATGGAGCTGTTGTGGATGGGATGCAGCCCCAGTGGTCACAGTGGAGTGGTCAGGCTGTGGACACATGTTTGGATTTCTTCTTCAGCTTCTGGTGTGGGCTCTAGAAGAGCCCCTGGGCCATCAGGCTCGGAGTGTTGTGGCTCTGCTTCTGGAACACTGACAGTCCTGGAGGCTCACACACCCTGCCCTCCTGTCTCTGATGTGTCCCAGTTTTTTTTTTCATTCAGTCACCAACCCTTTCTGATACTTGAATGTCTGCTTGGCCTGGGGTTAGGGGTTAGGGATTACTGTGGAAACTAATTAGTATCTACACATGCCATGCTGAGCCCCATTAGTGTTTTCTTACTTAGTGTGAGTGTGTAATGAAAAAATTTCCTTCTGAGACACAGTGCTGGACTAGTAAGTCCAACGATCAAACTCCCAGGAGGGCAGCCTCAAGTTGTCCATGACCAACACAGGCTTCAGAAAAGTAAAACAGCTGCTGCCACCCGCCTGGCTCCAATTAGGGTTGACCTTTGTGATCGATATGTGTGATGTTCACATGGCCACTGGATTCCTGCCCCTTTACTGGCTGATGAGGTTCCATGGAAACCATGCTCGACAGAACTTTGGGAGGATCCTCGAAAGGGTTTGCCCTGGGCCAGGACCAGGCTGGGTGCCTGTACCTTCCACCCCATCTTCATGGTTCCCTGGGGAGGTCAAAGTGGGGAGGGGCCCTCCTCTCATTTTGGAGAAGCATTCATGGGAAGTGCAGGGAGTTGGGAGTCAGATATTTCCAAAAGGCTGCCCCAGCTCTCCCAGTTGTGCTTTTCTCCTGGCATTGCTTCCTGAACTGCATTTCCTAATTGTGTGTCAAGGGCCTGCCCTGTATTGGTCTCTAGGCTGGGTTCTGGGGATACAGCAGTGAATGGCAGAGACCTCATGAATCTGTCTTTATTTCTGGGGACAACTCTACTTTCCTCAGCTGTTGAGGAATGAAATACAGTAACAGCATGTTCCAAATTGAGTTCTGCACAACTGATTCTACAAAATGTTATTGGAGAAACAACACGTGACCCAGCTAGATGCTTCTCTTGGAGACATCACCACATGCATTGGCATATTTAAGGATCTGAGAAGTCCTGCAGTCAAGAAGTCCATTAACTTTTGTGAACTCAGCATTTGCAGGCCAAGTTGAGCATGGAACTTTCTTTGGCAGAGCACCTAATAGCATCCTGTGTAATTACTGCTTCAGAAAACCCATTTTGGGAATGCCAAGGTAGCATATGTCAAGTACCCCACGGAGTACCCTGCATCTGCAAGGTACTCAATACCTGAGTCTGTCCCTGCTTCGATATCCTGAAGGAGACACGGGGCCCAGGCAGGGCCCAGCTGCCCACAAATCAGCCTGCTGGAGCTGACGGTAGCTAACACACTCAGGTATTAATGGTCACAGCAACAAAAGTTAGAGTGAGCTTAATCTTAAAAAGGCAAGGAGTGATTTTCCCGATGCTCTGCCAGAAACAGGACTTCATAAATATTGCAGTGGGGTGTGTTGGGTGCTGGGCACTGCTCCTGGCTGCAGAAATCTCTGCCAAGCAAGCACCATCCAATAGCAAACCCATGCTCCTCCTGTTCTTGTTAGCAGGACACACCACTTGACAGATTTACCTGGCAAGCCACTGGCTAGTCTCTGGATGGCAGCGAATCTTGCAGGCCTGTGTTCTAGAAAAGGCATCCTTGCAGTTACTTATTTGGGGAGGGACTGAGGGCGTAGGAGGCTCTGCAGACCTAGTCACATCCTGAGTCTTCCAGATGTGTTTCAGGATCAGAGAGCCTCTGATAGTTTACTTATCTGGAGGATGGGGATCATCATGCTCAGGACTGTGGGTGCCTGGAAGTAGGGACTGCATCTTTCTCCACTTGTGTCCCCATAATCCAGCACAGATGAAAATCAGAATTGGGTTTTGAAGGATGAATAGGAGTTTTTTTTTTTTAAATGCATGTAGTAGGAGAAGGGAATTCTAGGCAGATAGCACTCCATGTACAAAGATATGGAAACCTGAAAAAGTCTGACCTGTGACATGAACCATACATAATAAAGTTCAGGGAATGTGTAAGGACTGAGCGAGTGACAGAAAACCCTTCTCACCTGAGTTGGATAGGGCAACCTTGGAAATATGTTTCCTCTGCCAGAAGAGACACCAGGAAGGGAAGCATGGTATGTTCAGAGAAAAGAGTGAGCCCTCCCCCCACCCCATTCTGGGGAACTGGTTGACTTCCTCCTGACAGCCAGCAGCAGCAATAAATGAGGGAGAGGGAACATGTTATTTTAATTATATATTCTCACCACCTAATTATAATTTTAATTGATATGTGTGCAGGTGCTGTGCTCTTCAAAGCAGTTTAAGGCAGGCACATTCCCTGGAAAAGGAATGCAGGTTGTTCTGTTCATTAGTCAAGCAGATGGATGGGCTGTTCATTAGTCAAGCCAGGAGGGGCCAGGGGGTCATGAGGCAGAGAGGAGGGGGAAGCAGCTTTTGCCCTGAGAAATGCAGGAGGTGAGGGTCCTACCCTGGATGGACTGAGCACAACATGAGAAGAGAGGAGTGGAGGGGGAGGCAAAGCAGGGGAGGGGAAAGGAGGAGGAGGTGGCTGGCATCCAATGCTAGAGTGGATTTATTCATTTATTCCTTCAGTTGTACTTTCAAAAAACATCTATTGAGAGCTCACTGCCTGGCAGGCTCTGTGCTAAATGCAGGGGTTTCCAAATGACTACAGTACAGTTTCTTCCCTCAGCATGCTCCCAGTTTGGTGGGGGAGGGAGAGGGAGGATAGACATCGAAACAAATAATTATAGTTCGTGAAATAAGTGGGAGGTTATCATAGAAGCAGCATAGAGTAGGGAGAAAGCTTTGTTCTCTAGTGATGTCAGAGAAGGCTTCTGGAGGACACTTTTGTTGGGGTTTTGAAGTGTGAATACGAGTTAACCAGGTTGTCTAAGGTTAAGAATAGGAGATGTTAATAGGGGATGGCAGGAAGTTGTATGGGATATATAGGGAGTGCCTAGTGGTTTGCTGGATCTCTGGTATGAGGGAAGATCTGGTAGAAGAGGAGGCTGTTGATTTGAGTGGTGAGTGGGTCTCCCAAGGAGAGGAGCTAGAGCTTCACCTGATAGCAGAGAGGAGCTGGGAGGGGTTTGAAGATGGGGTGATGTGATGAGGTGGTTTGTGTTTCTGGGAGATCATCCTTGTGGAGGCGGGCTGGAGAAGCTGATAATGCAGCCAGGGAGGAAGTGATGAGGGTTTCCTGGAAGCCAAGGTAGGAGTGTGGAGGTTGGATTTGGGATATTGGTGTGAGAGAAGGGGAGGGTCAGGATGAAGTCTAAGTCTGAACTTAGCCCTTCGGGGTGGGCACACTTGGGATGGACAGTCAAGGAAAAGCAGGTAAAGGTGGTGAGGTCAGCTGAGACCACAGAGTTTGGGGTGCCTGTGGGTTTTTCTGGGTGAGATGTCCAGAGGAGAGGACTGTGCTGGGGGCTGCACTTTGGGAGTCAGTGTTGGAAGGAGGGAGGAGGAAGCTCCAGCAAGGATGAAGCAGGCACTTGGGAAACAGCTTTAAAAATTAACAACAAAAAAAGTAAAATCTATTTCCTGTGGTAAGAACACTTGACGCAGGATCTACGCTCTTAACAGATTTTTAAGTGCACAAGACAGGGTTGTTAACTATAGGTCCAATGATGTACAGCAGGTCTCTGGAAGTTACTCATCTTGCATAACTGAAACTTTATACCCCTGAACAGCAGTTCCTCAATTTTCCCTCCCTCCCAGCCCCTGGAAACCACCATTCTGTTCTTTGTTTTCTGTGAGTTTGACTCAAAAATGTTTCTATGAGTTTGACTTATATATATGGAATTATGCCGTATTTGTCCTTCAGTGACTGACTTATGTCATGTAGTATCATATCCTCAAGACTCGTCCATGTTGTCACGTATTGAAGGATTTTCTCCTTTTTTAAGGCTGAATAATATTACATTGTGCAGATACATTTTATTTACCTATTCATCTATCCATCGATGGATATTTAGATTGCTTTTACATCTTGGCTATTATGAATAACACTGCAATGAACATGGGTTTGCTAATTTCTCTTCAAAATTTTGACTTTATTTCTTTTGGATAAATACCCAGAAGTGGAATTGCTAGATCATATGGTAGTTTTATTTTAAATTGTTTGAGGAACCCCTGTACTGTTTCCTATAGCAACTACACCATTTTTATTCCCATTAAAAGTACGCATGGGTTCCAATTTCTCCGTATCCCACCAACACTTGTCTGTTTTTTTTTTTTACTTTTGATAATGGCCTTTCTGGCAATTGTGCTTCCTCATTGTATTTTTGATTTGCATTTACCTATGATGGATGATGCTGAGCATTTTTTCATGTACCTATTAGCCACTTGTCTGTCTTCTTTGGAGAAATGTCTATTCAATTTCTTAGCCTATTTTTGAGTGAATTATTAGTTTTGTTTGTTTATGTTTGAGACACATAGACCAATGGAACAGAGAGTCCAGAAATAAATCTACACATATACAATTAACTAATCTTTGACAAGAGTGCCAAGAATACAGAATGGAGAAAGGATAGTCTCTTTAACAAATATTGCTGGGAAACTGGATATTCACACACAAGAGAATGAAATTGGACCAGTTTCTTATGCAATACACAAAAATTACCAAGTCAATTCAAAATGCACTTAAGACTTAGATGTAAGACCCCAAACTGTGAAACTCCTAGAAGAAAACATAGGGGGAAGGTTTCACGACATAGGTTTTGACAATGATTTTATAGATATGACATCAAAAGCATAGGCAACAAAAATAAAAATAGACAAGTGGGAGGACATCAAACTAAAAAATCTGCTGCACAGCAAAGGAAACAGTTAGCAGAGTGAAAAAAGTCACCCTATGGAATGGGGGAAGCTATCTGGCAGTCATTTATCTGACCAAGGATCAATTTCCAGAATATATACAGACTTTTAGGAGGCTAGTTAGTGGGAGCTCTTGGTATCCATGCCTGGGAAGGGAAGGATGGGGTCAGAGTCAGGCCTGGGTAGGGGGTCAAGACAGGAGTGAGGCCATCCAAGGGCTCTGTAGCTGAGATGCAACGACCCTTCACCTGCATTCTGACATGGTGTGGTGGTGGGGGGTGGGGGCTGGGCCCGCCACCGCCACACTGCTCAGCCCTGGGTGGACAGCTGCTCCAGGAACAGGATGTGGTTTGGGAACAGAGTATCTGATCTCCTGGGGAGACTTGCATCGGGGACTGACAGTGAAGAGCATCTGAATGCAGCACCCCAGGAGCCCTTCACTCCCAGAGAGGGCTTTGGAGCACATCCCATTGTCCTTCACACATAGAGGTGAAGGAGAATAGAAGAGGATCCCCAGCCCAGCTTCCCAGGCCCTCATCACTCCTACTTCTTGTGTCTCCCTGGTCTCTGTTTACCCCATTTTCTCTTCCTGGAATGGCTCCCTCTCTTCCCTTCCTCTCCTCTCCACAGATTATTCTTTCCCATCCTTCACCTCGCCAGCCTCCTCCTGGGGCAGAAAGTTGACCCTGATTCCAGAAGACTAGAGGAGGGCTGTGAGGGGGCCAATTCAGCCGTGAGGGTTGGGAAGGCCAGGGGCAGCCAACTCCGTGTCCCAGGCTGCTACCGGCTGGCTGTGGGACCTAAGGGAAGTCCCCTTCTGACTCCAGTTTTTCCATCTCTGAAGTGAATGATCTGGACTCAGCATGTTCTGACATATGCAGGTAGCTCTAGTGTCACGGGCCTGCCCTGAACATCCCTCTCCTCCACCTGGTCTGTGCCCTGCAGTCAATTTCTGTTCTCTGTGTCATCCCTGTCTGACAAGAAGCCGGTGTCCGGGACAGTGGACCCGTGTCTGATTCAGCTCTGCCTACCATAGCTCAGTTGGTAAAGAATTCACCTGTAATGCAGGAGACTCTGGTTCGATTCCTGGGTTGGGAAGATCTGCTGGGGAAGGGATAGGCTACCTACTCCAGTATTCTTGGGCTTCCCTTGTGGCTCAGCTGGTAAAGAATCAGCCTGCAATGCAGGAGACCTGGGTTTGATTCCTGGATTGGGAAGATCCCTTGAAAAAGGGAAAGGCTACCCACTCCAGTATTCTGGCCTGGATAATTCCATGGACTCTATAGTCCATGGGGTTGTAAAGAGTTGGACATAACTGAGTGACTTTCACTTTCACCACAGTAAGATCCAGCAGTGACAGTGGGCCTTATATCCTTTTTTTCTGGAGAGGAGGCAGCCTTGTCTTACCTATTTTTGTGCCAACTGCATTGCGAGTACTAATGCATTTATTTTTCAGGATAACATGTCTGTGGATGAGGAAACTGAGACCCAGGGACTCTCATACTTGCCCCAAAGCTGGTATAGAAGTGACAGCTGAGTTGAGAACTCAGGTCTGCTGACCTCAGGTTCTAGGCTCTTTCTGTTCTCCCAGCTTCGAGAGTCCTGGGGAGCACTGTGGGGAGATTGGAGGTCTCTGTTTCCCTCCAGTCCTGCCTGGCTGGGGCCACTAGTGGGAATATCAAACACTGAGTTGCCTCTGTCCATGCAGATTCAAATGGTGCTGTGAGCACCTTGCCCACCTCCCTGGAGTAGGGGACAGGCGGACACTCTTGTGGCAACTGAGCTTTGGAGTCACTTACCCCGGCTGTTTATGGAGCTGCTCAGGCTCAACTGTATTGTGACTTACCTGGGTAGGAAGTCCTGTCTCGGTGGCTCTGGGTGTGCTTCCTGTCCCACCTAGAGGTGCCCAGAACGCCTAGTGGAAATATGGGGAGATGTCTGGCTATGGGCTCCCTCTTGGAGGTTGGACTGAGTCCTGCGGCACTGAGGATCTGCTGGTGATGCACTCGCTAAGCCAAGTTGTGGCCCACTTGGCCTTGCGGGAGACTCCTTCAAGTTCTCCAGGAAGATCAAGGCCCTTGGTCTTGTGGTTGAATCTTGAGTTGTCCAGATTTTGGGTGGGGAGGAGACTGGAATGCTGAGTAAAGCAGAGTCACCAGTGGGGCTCTGTCCCCTAGGTCTCTGCAGCTCGGACCTCCTGGTTCTGCCAACTGACTGGTCAGGGGTCAGCAATGTAGTGTAGGGAATGGGCACAGAAGGTGACATATGGGCGTTGAAGGTCATTTGGGCCATTCTCTCATTGTCAGATGGGGGAATTCACTCCTCCCTCCCCCCAGCCTGCTCCCATCCTCTGACTCAAAGACAGGAGGTCCTTTGTCCAAAGCTCTTGCAGGAAAGGTGGCCCACAGGCCCTGGTCCTTCCCTCTTCCTGGTTTTCATGGTGACACATTGGGGGTACTTGTCCTCTAGCCACTGGGGCTTGCTAGGGGCTGGTGATCCTTTGAAACCACAGTACATTTACATGTCTCAGAGGGTCCCTGAAGTCCTGAAATGGTTGGGGGTGCTCAGGGACATGGTGGGGCTCTAAAGAGGGGTGGAGGCAGGCCAGGCTTGGCAGCCCGGTGGCCTGCAGTGGGTGGTGTGTGTGCTGTCAGCTGGTAGGGCTGGCAAGGGCAGGCGAGCCAGGCACCATCTTATCATTTCCCTTCAGAAGATGAGAAGGGATCCTGGCATCTATCCACACACATGGAAGAAGATGCTGGCAGATATTTGCTGAGGACCTGTACCCCTGTTTCTTCTCCTCAGTTGGGGCTTTGTGCTTTGACCAGGGAGGCTACCCCAGGGAGGCAAGTCTTTGGAAGAGAGGCACTCAATCCTTGTGTCCTGGAAGGTCCCAAGTTCAGCCTCTGAATCTGAGGCCCTTGATTCATTCTTCTACAAGCTCCTAACAGTACAGGGAGGTTCTGAGTCCAGCGATAGGTAGGGTCCTGGGGAGAGCCATAAGCAGAGCAAAACCTCATGCAGTGAGTGAGTCACTGGATCCAGTGATTCCTCAGCTTGCAAGAATGGTGAGTCTGAAAGGCTGGCGTGGGCAGCAGGGGTCTTGCCAGGTGCACAGATTTTGGGGCCCCCTCTTGCCCCTGAACCAGTTCTCAGAATGTGAGAGAATTACAGAGAACCTTTCCCAGTGGGAGCAGCAGGGCACTGGACATTTGTACATAAAAAGATTTTCTGATTGTAGAAGCATCACAGAAAAATTAGGACATCCCCCAAAGCAAAAGAAAGTAGATAAACGTTGCTAGGAACCCAGCCATGCAGAGAACCACTGTTCAAAGCTTCCAGCCTCTAGTTTTGCAGCCTTGCCTCTTCACAAGGTTGAGCTCATATGGCTTCCTTAGTTTTGTCTTCAACCTTAACACTTCTGTTTCTTTAGATGTCACAAATAACACACAAATATCTCTCACTATCGAAGACTTAAGAGCTAGTTATAAGAAAAAAAAAGTCCCATTTCCCTCCGTTGAAGGAAAACTGAAATAAGATTGCTCTGTCCTTCCATAACTTTCTGTGTTTACATTTATGAATAGACAAAATGAAATACAGAGTTTTGTTTTGTCTGTATGGAATATTGCTGTCTGCATGTATTACATTGTACCTTGCTGATTTTCACTAACTAATATGTCTTGGTGAACTCACTGTATGCTGTGTCACATAAATCTACCACATTTTATGCAAAATCTCACAATATGTTTTCCTATCAGTAGATATGTAGGGTACTTCTGATTTTTCATAATTGTAAGCCACGTTGTGATTAAAATTCTTATACATGTTTATGAGTATTTATCTAGGTAGATTCCAAGATTGCATGTGTGCTTGGCTGAACAGAAGGCACGGTTAAATTTTTAAAATAGCTTTTGCAAAATTACCCTCAAGAAAACTGGATCAATTTGCACTCCCACCCAACAGTTTAAGAAGAGCACTTACTTCCTCACATTTCTGTCAACACTTGATATTATCAGCCTTTTGATTTTTGCCAGTCTGGTGACTAATAATCAGTCCTTCACTGTTACCATAATTTGCATTTCCCTAGTTACTATGAGTCTTTTCCTACCACCTACATGACATATGCCATTTTAGCAGGTTAAAAATATAATTTCAATTTATTTATCCAAACACCTCATTATAAGTGCAGTTAGTAAAAGCATTCTCCTCTGATACAACACTTGATGAGCACAGTGATGAAACCTTTGTAAAAGCAGTATAGGGTGCTTTAGGACTTAGCTGCTGCTGCTGCTGAGTCACTTCAGACGTGTCCGACTTTGTGCTACCCCATAGATGGCAGCCCACCAGGCTCTCCCGTCCCTGGGATTTTCCAGGCAAGAACACTGGAATGGGTTGCCATTTCCTTCTCCAATGCATGAAAGTGAAAAGTGAAGTTGCTCAGTCGTGTCCAACTCTTAGCGGCCCCATGGACTGAAGCCTGCCAGGCTCCTCCATCCATGGGGTTTTCCAGGCAAAAGAGTACTGGAGTGGGGTGCCATTGGCTTCTCCTCTGGGACTTAGCACTGTCAGTGATTGATTAATTGGTGCCCACCAATGTATGTGCTGTTGTTCTCATGTGGACTTGCTGCATGTGTAAATTTTAAAGATGATTTTGCCGGAGGGTGGGGTCTCTGGCAGTGGAGAGAGTAACCAGGGAAGCCCTTGGAATCTGTGAGCACTGGGATTTTAGACTGCCGTACCTCCATATCTAATTCAGAATAAAACCAGCCCAAACTATAGCATAAATATAAGGATGTCTAACAGTCAGGTTAGTTTTCCCAGGATGACTAACTCTGAAATTACATTGTTTAAAAATGTGGTCTTATTTTGGGGCTGCCGCTCTGCTGGTCACCTGCTGGGCAATGTGGTGCATGCTTCATTCTTGCCTGTGATTTAACCTGAGATGTGCCCATAGTCATGGCCCCACCTCCCATGTTATGTACATCCATGGGGCTTTCAGCTCACTGTTTACTGGAGCCTCGTACATGCAAAGACCACCTACTCCAGGGAGGCAGGACTGTGTCCAATAACGCTTGGCCTGATAATGCTCCTTCGCTGCTCTCCCAGTCATGCTTCTCTTTAATGCCCTTGTATGACTTTGTGGTCCTACATTTTAATTTTCCTCTCATGGTCTATTTAAACTGTCTTCTACTATTTCATTATAATTTTTCTTTGATTTCTTAGAGTTTGTCCATATGATTCAGACCATTTTACCCTTCTTAAAACTTTCAAACATTGCATTAAGTAAATGAGTGCCTAGAAAATGAATGCAATTCTTTTACACAATCATTAGCTACTTGTCACACACTGTTGTTAGCAGTTATAAATGAAAAAGTGTGTCCATCACTGGATTCTCTGAGTATATAGATTAACAAAGTGAGAACTGTCACTTTCTTACACTAAGAGTTACCATCCAGGAACATACTGTGTCTCTCCCTTTATGCAGAATCTTTTATTACTTCTAGTAAAGTTTTACATTTGTCTTCATATAGATTCCTTGCACACTTCTTATCAGATTTATCCCTAGGGATTTTATAGACTTTTCCCCTAATATGAATGAGCTTTCTTTTGGGTTATATTTTCTAATTGGGAGTGCTAGTATACACGAAAGCTATTGATTTCTGCATATTGATCTTCTATCTAGGAGTTTTACTGAACTCTCCTATGAGTTCTAATAGTTTATTTGTTGATTCTCTTAGACCTTATATAGGTAGATGCTCATATTTTCTACAAATCATGCCAATTTTGTTTCTTCCTTTTCAACGCTTATCCTTATTTCTTTTTCAGGTGTTATCACATTGTCTGAGGCAGTGCTATTTATTGATACTGATAGAATATCCTAAAATTTCTTGATTAAATATGATTATTGCTGTAGGGTTTCAGGAGATGTCTTTTATCAGGTTATGGTAGTTCCTCTCAATCCCTAGTTTACTAAGAGCTATGAGGGTTTTTTTTAAAAAATATTTGTTTTAACGTGAACTGTTCTTAAAGTCTCTACTGAATTTGTTACAACCAAAACATTGCTTCTGTTTTATGTTTTGGTGTTTTGGCCACGATGCATGTGGGATCTTAGCTCAATGACCAGGGATCGAAGCTGCACCCCTGCATTAAAAGGCAAAGTCTTAACCACTGGACTTCACCAGCCAGGGAAGTCCTATTCAAAGGGTTTTACTGAGAGTACTATTTTGATCAAATCCAACAGGTGCCCAGTTCAGATTCATTTTAATAGTTTGGAGTTTCTGTCATCATGTTCTCTTCAGTCAGAACATATATATTGTATATAAGGATATTTCAAGTTTTCTAAGTAGATAGATTGGGGACAGTTTCTTTGTATTGTTAATCCCTAATCTGATTACATTAGACTCAGTTAAGGTACAATAAATTTTTAATTAATTTTCTCCTTTAGGATTTCATTGAGATTTCCACGTGGTGAGTTGGATATGCATGGAAAAGACAGCGCTGTTTCTGTTAGGTGTTATGAGAAGGGTTCGGAAGTGGGAATTGAGAGCTGACTCTGGGGTGAGCACTGGGTCTTGAGTCTCAGTCCATCTCCCACTGGCTGCATAATGGTGGCAAGTGGCTGGATGTCAGTTTTCTCATGTATAAAATGATCATCATAATAGCACCTACATTTTAGTACTGTGTAAGGATTAAATTGGGCCTTCCCTGGTGGCTCAGCAGTAAAGAATCCACCTGAAATGCAGGAGATGCAGGAGATGCAGGAGATGCGGGTTTGAACCTGGGCTGGGAAGATCCCCTGGAGGAGGGCGTGGCAACCCACTCCAGTATTCTTGCCTGGAGGTTCCTATAGACAGAGGAGCCTGGTGGGCTGCAGTCCATAGCATTGCAAAGAGTCAGACACTACTGAAGCAACTGAGCACAAACACACACAAGGATTAAATTAATTAATATATATGCAAAACTTTAAAACAGAATCTAGAATGTAATTCAAATATTTAATAAAATAAATATTATTGGATAATTTGTAGGTGAAATATGCATATCTTCCATACTATTATTTTTTGTTTACTGAATCTGAAGTAAAAAAGTTAACTTTACTACTGTGAATTGGTTGGTTTCCTCTTTAACTATTGTTGAATTTTGCTTCATCTATTTTGAAGTTGTGTTGTAAAGTCCATAACTTGCCATGATGGTTATATTTTTGGTGTGCCTTGTTATCTTTTATCAATAAGAAGTTTCCCTGTCTTTTCCTTTGAGCACTTTGCACCTTGAATTCCATTTTGTCTGATAAGCACCTTCTTTTTCTGAATTATCTTTTATTTAATATTGCCTTTCTCATCCTGTTATTTTTAACCTTCCTAGGTATTTATCTTTGTAACTTTCTGTAAAAAATTTAAGAAATCTGCTGCATTTATTGAGGTATTTATTAGAGGAAGTTAATCTAATTACATTTAATGAGATTACTGATATGCTTGGACATTATTCTTGCTAGTTTACTGTTTCTAACTTGCTCTGCTTTCTTGTACAGTTTTTCCCATTTCCTGCCTTTTGTTGTGTTGATTGTATTTTCTTTGTTCCAGTTTTTGTTCTGTAAAGCAATGTTCTCAACAGGGGGTGTTGCTATCATTTTGGGCAGGACTGTGCCTTGGGATGTGGTCCTCTTCCCTACCTTGTTGAACATTGAGAATTGTCAACCCTGGATTGAGATGGGGATAGAGCCTTCCCCATCACTGTGACAACCAAAAATGTCCCCGTCTTTCTGTTCCCAGTGGAGAACCATCTACTAAGGTTTCAAATAACATGTTTTTGTTTTCTAGTGATTACTTATATTTTAAAGATATATTTGAGTTAATACTTGTCTCTCATAGATCACTAATAAGGATCTACTATATAGTACAGAAAACTTGGCTCAATAATCTGTAATGGCCTATATGGGAAAAGAATCTAAAAAAGAATGGATATATTTGTGGGCTTCCCAGATGGCACTAGTGATAAAAAACCTGCCTGCCAATGCTGGAGTCACAAGAGACAAAGGTTTGATCCCTGGGTTGGGAAGATCCCCTGGAGGAAGGCATGGCAACCACTCTAGTATTCTTGCCTGGAGAATCCATATGGACAGAAGAGCCTGGCGGGCTACAATCCATAGGGTTGCAAAGAGTCAGACACAGCTGAAGAGACTTAGCACCCATGCATATGAATTTGTATAACAGATTCACTTCGCTATACACCTGAAACGAACACAATATTGTAAATCAATTATACCCCAATAAAGATAAAAAAAAACACCTGAAACATAAAGCAAAAAAAAAAAATACCCACAATTTTGTCTCTCATCATACAATTGGTATTTTTGTTATTTCCCAAAACAAATCAAGAACTTTCACATGCCTTCACTGTGTCTACACCCAGACCTTATTACCACTCAAGGTGAGACCAGCTGGAATTTTAGTTCCAAAGTTTAGTCCTTAATGATAGTGAGTAGATGGTTTTTAACAGTTAATTTAACATTTTTCTCACTGCTGTTTTTGTATTTCATGGATTTGTTGTTGGTTTCATTTGTTGTGGTGGTGGTAAAATTCATGCACTATCAAACTGATGATTTTAACCGTTTTAAAGTGTACAGTTCGGTGACTTCCAGTGCACTCACAGTGTTGCACAGCCATGCCCACTCTCTAATTCCCCTGTCCCTCCAGCCACTGGTGACCACTCATCTGTTCTCTGTTAGATTCATTTTCATGGTGGCTGGAACATACTACTTAGTAATTCTTTTTGAGAGGATATGAGAAGGTGTGTGGGTGATGAACTCTCTGTGTCCTCAACACGTCTGAAATTGCCTGTTCCCTTCCCAAAGGCTGAGTAGAGAATTCATGATTTATACCATTTCCACCTAAGCACGTCTGAGACGCTGTTTCGTTGACTTGTGTGCATCTGATGTTCTCATAACCATAAGGGCTAAGTCTTACATGATGGGTGCTCTGTGCCAGGGCTTCACAGATGGCAACTCACCTAACTCTGATGTCACACCCCTGTGAGGTAGATATGCGCCTCACACAAAAGATGGACAGAGTGAGGTGGAGTGAGGAGAGGCCCTACCGCTAGGAAAGAGGGGTTGAGGTTCCCACTCAGCCGCTTGGCTCTCAGGTCTCCTTAAGTCACTCTGACTTCTGTTCCACTGTAGGCAATCTGTGTCAATTTTCCACTGTAAGAAGTTGACACTTTTTCGTTTTCTCTTGGGTTCTTAAATTTCACCTTTCTATGCCTAAATATTGCCTTTTTACATATTCCTCCTTTGCACGTGGTGAGTTTTTTCAGTCCGAGGACTTGTGTCTTTTTGGATTTATTTCTTTTACTAATTTCCTCTATTCTCTCAAATTTCTCTTTGGAACTCCTTTTAGATGGTGGTTGGAGTTTAAATGAAGTTTATCCTCCCCTTCCCTTTACTTGACTTTTATCTGTTCGATCTCCGGGAGATCCTCTGCCATCTGGGAGAATTCCCGTCTCTGTCTCCAGGTCACTGCATCGATCTTCAGTTCTGTGCTGCCCTTCAGCCCCTTTTTATACTTCAGCATGAAGTGTTTGGTTCCCAGATCTTGTTCATTCTTTTATGGAAGCAGTAGCCTCTGAGACCCATCACTCTGAAGGTTCTACAGTGTCATTCTGTTTGTCCTGGTAGCTCTGTATCCTCATGAGTTAGTTCTTGTAGTTGATGAGTTTGGTGTGTCTCTTTCAATGTGTAGATCTTTCAAATGTAAGGGAGTGGCTCTGGGTTGTGTACTTACTTGTCTCTGGGTTTAAAATTTCCCCTGGCATGTCTGTGAGGCAGTGGTTGGGTCCGGTCCCTGACTGCTCTGTTGGCGGCACCAGACTCGAGTGTTTGGGGTGTGGTATTCCACTTTCTTCTGAGTGTTGGTGCCAATTTAGGGCTGCTTGCCCCTTGGGAATCAAGTACTCCTACTCTTTGCTCCTGTGGGCAGGTCACTGCTTGGCATTGTGGGGAAGGGGCACCTGCATGCCTTTTCCAAGGCTCTGCCATCAGCCACCTTCACGTTTGATCTGGGGCTTTCTCTGTGTCCGCACTCCTCAGCCACCTACTTTAAAGCTGCTACCTTCATGGTGCCCTTCGCTTGTGTGTATCTGGGGCTATGGTGCCATTTCCAATCTGAACCCATTAGCTTTCTGCTGTTCAGGAATTCCTCATGATTTCTGCCCTATGAAGGGTTCCATTCTTGTTTTCTAGCACTGAATTTAAAAAAAAGATTTTTAGAAAAGATTATTTACTTTTTATGTCATTTTAAGTGTTTTGTGTTGGGAAGGAGAGATAGAATACCCTTAGGCCAATATTTTGATCCAATCTCTTTGTTTTTCATGGATGACCTTGTTTCAGAGGAACCTACAATGTTGCACCCCTTTCCATATAATTACTGTGATGTGGTCATCATTTTCCAGGGCATTAAAAGTTCCTTGTAGTCACTATGTTAATGACTGCATGATATTTCTTCTAGTGGGTATACCTTAATTGACTCAACCATGTCCCCTTTCTTCTCAACATTTTACTGCAAGCAAAAATGCTGGTACTTCCCTGGTGGTCCAGTGCCCAAGACTCTGTGCTCCCACTGTAGGGGGCCTGGGTTTGATTTCTTGTCAAGGAACTAGATCCCACATACTGCAACAAAGCCCAAAGATCCCATGTGCCACAAGACCCCACACAGTTAAATAAATAAATATTTTTTAAAAATGCTGTAGTGAACCTCTTATACTTTGTCTGCTGTTGGGATTATTTTCCTAAGAGAGTCTTAAGATGTGTGTGTGTGTGTGTGTGTGTGTGTGTGTGTGTGTGTGTGTGTGTGTGTGTGTGTGTGTATGTGTGTGTGTGTATGGTTATGGTATAAAATGTACATAATAAGTTTTATCATTTTACCCACCCTTTAAGTGTACAGCTCAGTGACATTAAGTACATTCACAGTGTTGTACAACTATTGTCCATCTCTAGAACTTTTCTTACCATCTTTTTAATTTTTTTGGCCTTGTTGTACAGCTTGTGAGATCTTAGTTTCCCAACCAGGGTTGGGACCAGCGCCCTCAACAGTGAAATCGCAGAGTTCTAACTACTGGACCACCAGGGAATTCCCTCTTACCATCTTAAACTGAAACTCCCTGCTTGATCAACAATTGCCCACCCCTCAACCCCCAGCCCCCTGGTAACCTCCATTCTACTTTGCGTCTCTATGAATTTGAGTAACTCTTGATACTTCAAGTAAGTGGAGTCATATATGTGTTTATCCTTTTGTGACTGGCTTATTCACTTAGCATAGTGTTTTCAGGGTTCATCCATGTTGTCACGTGTCAGGTTTAAAATGCTATTCTGTCCCCCCTCTCACCTTGCCCCAGCTCTCTCCCTCCAGGTTTGGGAATCCATAGTGCTCTTGCAGGAGGTGGCTCTCCTCTCTCTTCATTCCTGTGCAGAAGGGCTTTTCCTGGAGACTCTGCCATCCTCATTCGCTTAGTGATTCATCTCAGAGCCAGAGCCAAATCAAATGGCATTTCATTCCCAGCATTGCTGGTCTGAAAGTTTGTGCTCATAAACTTACTTTACAGTAATGTATACATTGAATGCTTGTACTCTGCCGGCTCTGTTTCTCCTCTCTCTACCAGATGCATTTCTGCAGTGGGCTGAGGGGCCCAGGTCCAAGGGAAGGTCTCAGGATGCTCTGAACCTGTGGGGTGGGTGGGTGACAGGGAGGGGGTGCTGTGTAAACATGGAATTGCATTATTATTATTTGATTATTACTGGTGCAATAATGGAGTGAGGGGGCTCCTGGTACAGCTGCTGCTTATTGCAGTTCATTCTTTAATATATGACCCTAGCAGGGAGTTTGAAAGAGTCCACGGGCAGTGAGGGGGATGGAGAGAGCCAGCATCTGTGGCACCCTGGGCAACCAGACCCAACAAATCCTCATGAGGGTACTCAGCAGCCTCTTTGCCACTCTCATGGTCTGTGTCAGCAGCTTCTGCAGACACTGAGACCTCCCAGATTCCCTCGGGGCCCTCTGGGGGAGCTGCTACTCTGGCCATTTATAGATGGGTAAGTGGAGGCTTATTGCTCACTGTCACAGCTCAAGTTTGTTCCTTGTGGCGGGTTGGGTACTTACCCCTGGGACAAGGGGAGAGGTGAGGGCTTTCAGAAGTTCACTGAGCCTGGAGTGGGTGGAATGCATGATGTACTCCTGCTCCTCACTCGCTGGGTCTCTCCCAGAACTCCACTTGCTCTGGCACCTTCTTCCCTCCTGCCCAGGGCAGGGTCTGCTATAGGGAATGTGTGGGTTAAGCTAACCAGGTGGTAGTAGGCAGAGTCTTTGCAGGATCCTGGGGCAACAAGCTGGAGCCCTGGCTTGGATTTCCAGCTCTGCAGTCAGTCCTGACTGAATGACTTGGGATCATCTTCTTAACCTCTCTGAGCCTTTGCTTCAGTTATTGTGTCACCCTGTGGGGTGTGGTGAGTTTTTATAAGGTTACTACATCAGTCTAGTGTCTGTGCCTCTATTCCTGGCACGGCTGTCAGGGTAAGCCTTTTACAACAGAGGCAGATCACATCACTCTTCGCCTTATAACTTGCCATGTCCCTCTATTTCTCTTAGACCTGAAGCCTATGAGGCCCCTCATGACCTGGTTCCCTGAACCTCTTGGGCCTCATCTCCTCCCTCTCCTCCCATGCCCCTCTGCTCCAGACCCACTGGCCTCCTCCCTGCTCCTTGAGCATCCCAGGCATGATTCAGTCTCAGGGCTTTTACACTCCCTGTTGTCTCTACCTGGAATGCTCTAAGACCCCTGTGTGGTTTCCTCTCCCATCTTCTCTGATTATTTGTTCACATGTCAACTTGGTGACATGGACAATGGACAGTAGCTTGAGCAAACTCTGGGAGATGGTGAAGGACAGGGAAGCCTGGCATGTTGCAGTCCATGGGGTCACAAAGAGTTGGACACAACTTAGCAATTGAACAATAACAGCAACTCAGTGAAGCCTATTTCAAGTTAATGCCCACTGCCCAATCCCAATTTCCCTTTCCCTGCTTTTCCCATAGAATACTTATCACCTGTAAACACTGTGTGTTCTATGTGTACATAACTTGTTTTTTTTCTAATACTCTTTTTCCTGCTAGAATGTGAGCTCCACGAGGACAGGGTTCTAAATCTGTGTGGTTACACAGCAGGTGCTCAGTTGAATGAATGAATGAGTGAGTTGATGAGAGTGTCTAGCATGTTGTCCTACCAATGGCAGGGTCTCAGGAAGAGCAGGGCTTTCCCCTCCCACATTCTCTCCTTCTTCCTGTGACCTCAGGCCCGGCCCCTTGGCTCAGATGTGTCCCAGCAGGAAGTGGACAGGCGCGACATTGGGCCTAGCCTGTTTGGGCTTTTTCATCTTTTGACCTCAGCATATCCCTAGGATACCAGAAGTGGGTTTTTTACAGTTAGAGGGCAGCCATGTAGGTTTTCTCACCTTGTCAGCCTCTGTGGTGTGGCTGTGGGTAGGCCCTGGCAGGTGGATGCTGGGAGCTGAGAGTAGGGACTGGAGCAGAGCAGAGATTGACTGGAGATGGCAGGGGCATTTTCTAGCCCTGGCACAGGTTTTGCATAGCAGCTGTGGCCATGAGCATGTCCAAGTTCAATGCAATATGTGGAATAAAAGCCAGAGTGAGACTTGGTCTCTGGGGTCAGCCTTGTTCTGTTACTGAGAAGGACTATGGAGGACAGCATGGGGGCTGACTGCCTCGTGTGCATTCCTTGGACCTGAAGCCCCTACATCCGCCTCTCTCACCCTGAGAATCCTGTGGATGCTTGACTGGGCTGACTCTTAATAGGGGTCATGGCACTTTGGAGAGAATCAGCCCACTCTACTTACTCAGTAACAATGGGAGCAGCTGGAAAAGAGGGGTCAGAATCTGAAGGGAATAGTAAAAGGCTGTGTCCCTCATGGTCTAAGAGGAGCCTGGGTACCTTGCTGCCAGGGAGGCTGGAAGGAGGCTAAGACCACCAGAAGCATCTCTTCTGCCCTTGGGTTCTTCACCCTTGCTTGGTGGGCACTAAGGCCCATAGCAGTGAGGGCACAGTGGCCACACTTGGCACCAGCACTCAAGTACTGAGCCATTGCTAGTACTTGCCTGTGCTGAGGTGGGCCATGGCCATTTTTATGCCTCTGAAAAGCAGGCCAGTGGTGGGGTGAGGTGCCTCAAACACCCAGAGCCTTTTCTTTCCACTTGGGAAGCCCAACCTGGGCTTGCAGACTGTATGAGCCAAACTGACACAACGTGGTAGGTGTCCCTTGGCCTCTTGCTCCTTAAATCAGAGTCAGAGATGAGGACCCACTTGCCTTCATGGCCCAGCTGGGGCACTGGCAGAGCTCCCTAGGTACTAGGTGCCTGCTGCATGCAGCCTGCCCGCCTCTCCTTGCCATTCTAGTAGAGGCAGCCTGTGAGAATGCCAGGTGGGTGCTCCCGAGAAAAACAGCAGTGTGGAGAATCCATTTTCAGAAGGTGAGATGTAATTGTGGATAATTGAAAACATTGTCAAGCTATTTGTCATCATTTTTACAAGTGCTTTCTCCTTGGGTCATTCATAATACTTGCGGAAATTCACAGGCCCACTGAGCAGCCACCCACTGTGTTTCTCTTCTCCATGGAGTCTGTTTTGTTCTGTGGATGTGGGGGTGGGAGGAGGGCCTTGTGGTGGGTCGGCCTAGCAGGCAGGAGTATGTAGGCATGGGTGGGGAAGATTCTGGGTTCAGGGGCTGAGCACTGCAGGACAAGTATTTAGAATCAGAGAATGAGGGAGTCAGAACAGAGGGGCAGCTATGCTCATATGGGCTGAGCCTGGAGGCCCTAAGAAAGGGCCTAGGATGGGCTGGTGGAAGGCAGGGGTCTGCTTTTTGCGTGGAGGTGAGGGGTGGGGACTCAGTTCTCAGGGGATTTAGATGTGTTGTGTTTTCTTATGAGTGGTCCTAGGGCTACCTATATCAGAATCACCAAGACTGAACTTCTGCACAGCTTCTTGTTCCCACCAGCTTCACTGAGTCTCTTGGGGAAAGGCCTGGCAATCTGCATTTCAGCATAGATAGTTCTAGTGACTCCTGCGCACACTGTAATGTGAGAATGTTGGGAATTGGGGATTCCAAATTTCAACCTGTCCCTGTCTTAGACAAAACTACACAAGTCCAAGACTGGGACCTTTACTGGAGGCCAAATGGGTTAGTTTGAGGTTTTTACATTTGTGATCAATGCCCATAAAGATGGCCTGGGAGCTGGGAAGGCTGGGGTCCAGGAGCATTCAGGTTTCATGAATCACTTCTGGGTCCTTCTGGGCTGGACCCATCTGCCTGTCTTCCACTGGGTCTGGCTCTGCCAATGTTGGAGGGCTTGTCTATGCTATCCCAGCTTGGCTGGGGGCACTTTTGAAGGTCCTCTGGGTCCAGCATTGAGGAAAGGCTCTTTCACTTGGTTTCAGGAGTGGGTAGAACCTTGAAGCCCAGTCTGGGTCTGCCGTCTGGGGCCAGTTCAGCTCTGGAGACCCTGGAGGTCAGTTCCTTACGATTGGAATTTCTTGTAAAAGTCAAGGTGGCAAAGTCCCTGGCATGAAAAGCTGGCAGTCAGAGCTTGTAGGAATGCATGGTGAGGATGGAAAATGAGTGAAGTGATATCCTACTAGAACATTCTGGAGGTACAGAATCTGGCTAGGGGATCAGGGAAGACTTCCAAGGGTGCAGTGCTGAAAGGTTTGGACGGTGTTGGCTGAATGGAGGTCCCCAGTATAGACCAGAGTGGACGGGGTTGCCATGAGCTAGGTCTGTGGCCAATGCTAGCCCCTCATGTTGTGTTCCAAGACACTTTTCCTTAGTCTTAGGAGAAGAGCAGGGGAATGGAGTTTGGTTGGATGTGTGGATGGCTGGATAATAGTTGATGGGTGGACATGTAAATGGATGGATAGATGGATGGGGACTAGATAGATGAGTGGGTTGAATTTTTAGATAGGATTTAGAAAGATGAGTAGACGTACATATGTATGTATGGATGGATGAATGTTTGATTGAGCTTATGGCTGACTGGGTAGTCAGTGGGAGAATGTGTAGATGGTGGATTGATGGTAATTCAAGTTGGATAAGTAGATGAGTGGATGGAGTGGAGGGTAGAGATGGCTGGGTGGATTGATGGAGTGTAGATAGTAGATTGATGGATGGGTAGAAGACTGGAGGGAGATAAATAGGGTGTCTGAAGGAAAAGATGGATAGGTGGGGGTATATCTGGGGATTGGAGGATGAATGGATGAAGGATGGATAGATGAATGGATGGATGAATCTACAGGTGGATGGGATAATGGGGTTGGAAGGATGGGTTGTTGGGTGGGAGGCAGACCAGATGAATGATGAGGCTAAGTGATATAATATTAAACTGCGGCCAGATATGCAGATATCCACGTTCCTTGTGGAATTCAAAGAAGCTGAAGGGGTTCTGAGAGGAGCTACTCCGCCTCAGACCCATTCAAGAAAGCATGCCTGTACTGCCCATCCTGGGCCGCTGGACCATTTCCTGCCTTGTGAGGTGCTCTCTGCCCTGTGGCCCCGGTCATCCTTGCCTGGTGGAATCTAGAGAGTCCTTCCTGGGATGGGGCTGGGCCTGGCCAGGATGACAAGGTGAGAGCCATGATGTGGAGCCTGGAGGACAAAGGCTGAAGGGAGAGCGAGACTTTTGTTTTATGGAATTCCAACCAGGCACTGTACTAAACATGCTATCTCATCCTTATGATAGCTGAGGAAACTCGGGCCTCACAGGGCAAGAGAGTGAAGCTGGGGGGGTGGTGTGGGTGACTGGCTCAAGGTCATCCTGTTTGACAAGAACAGAGCCTAGAGATCCAACAGAGGCTGGGGGCTCTGGACTGGGGATGTCACAGTGGAATCTGGGGCAGGTCAGTCCTGGGTAGGGCAGATTGGATGGAGGATTGTGATGGTAGGCCCAAGCAGAGGACTGGTGTCAGGGAACATTTCCTTTGGGATTAATGAACACAAGGAGCTTGGTGACTCAGGGATAGGGCCCTGAGTCCTCTCTCTGGGTGTCATACCCATGTGGTCTTTCTTTTTTTATTTTTTTAAATTGGAGTACATGGTGGTTTAGTCACTAAGTTGTGTCCGACTTTTGCGACCCCGTGAACTGTAGCCTGCAAGGCTCCTCTTTTCCTAGAATTTTCCAGGCAAGAATATTGGGGTGGGTTGCCATTTCCTTCTCTAGGGGATCTTCCCAATTCAGGGATCCAACCTGGGTCTTCTGCATTGCAGGTAGATTCTTTACTAATTGACCTTTAGTTGATTTAAAAATGTATTCGTTTCAGGTGTACAATGAAGTGAATCAGTTACACACACATAAATATATATATATATATATAGTTGTTGTTTAGTCACTAAGTCGTGTCTGACATTTTTGTGACCCCATGGACTATAGTCCACCATGCTTCTCTGTCCATGAGGTTTCCTAGACAAGAATATTGGAGTAGGTTGCCATTTCCTTCTCCAAGGGATCTTCCTGACCCAGGGATGAAACTCATGTCTCCTGTATTGGCAGGCAGATTCTTTATCACTGAGCCACCTGTAAATATACGTATATCTCCACTCTTTTTTAAAAAATTCTTTTCTCATGTAGGCCATTACAGACTATTAAGTAGAGTTCCCTGTGCTATACAGCAGGTTCTTATTAGTTATCTATTTTATATATAGTAGTGTGAATATGTGAGTCCCAAACTCATCCCTACCGCTTTTTATCCTCTGGTAACCACAGGTTTGTTTTCTACATCCACGACTCTACTTCTGTTTTATAAGTAAGTTCATTTGTATCTTTTTTTTTTAGATTCCATATATAAATGATACCATGTGATATTTGTCTTTCTGTGTCTGATTGACTTCACTCAGTATGCAATCCCTAGGTTCATCCATGTTGCTGCAAATGGCATGGTTTTCCTTTTTATGACGGAATAATATTCCATTTTATATAAGCACCACATCTTCTTTACCCATTCCTCTGTTGGTCATGTGGCCTCTCTGATGCTCCTCAACTAGGTCTTAGGGGACTGGGCAGTGCTCTGGAATGGCAGCCCCATATACTGGCTGGCACATCTGTGGCAAGTGCTGGGAGAAGGACTGCCCAGAACCCAAGGTGGCTTTGTAGGAGAGCCGACCTTCAGAACCGCTTTCTCAGGGGTGTCTCTCATGAGCTGCAGGTACTCCCTGCGGCCCACTGACACTTTCATTCCAAGGGCTCTGTGTCGTGATTTCCCAGGCTGGCGGGAAACATCCCCAGAACTGCTGAAGTTTCCTTGCCTCTGCCTCTGGGCCAGATCATGGGTTCTTCTGATGTCTTCCTAGTCTGGGCCTCTAGGCAGGGCTCAGGGGTTGGTGGAGCAGATGGCTGCTTGACACAGGAGGCTAAGGGGTGGGAGGAGCCCTGGTCTCAGGGATCTGAGCCATCTCCATGCCACTCAGCCTCACCTGAAGCTTCTAACATCAGGGTAGGACCACCTTGGCTTCTTTTCTGGAAGTTTCAGGCTGGGGGAATCAACCCTCATCAATTCAGACTCTGGGCACCAGTTGAAGCGGCTGGCCCCACCTCTTGGTGAGAGAGTCCCAGGGTGAGGAAGGGAATGGAGCCTCAGGAATGGAGCACAGGAAGCCCCCATGTTTAAGTGGAAGGAGAGAGGAAGCGGGCCCTGAACTGGCCTGAGCAAAGAAAGATAAAGCAGGAAAAACAGAAAAGTAATTTTAGTGCATTAGACTAGAGAAGGGAGAATGTTTACGGATCATTTAATTTACAGATGGTGATAGGTTAGTGCTTAGATTAGCAAGAAGCCAGTCAGCTCGAAAGGAGGGAATTAATTTATGAGATTGCAAAGGGGAAAATTGTTTGCAAGAAATACAGGAGTTTTGTTGTAATAGCATCAAGTTTAACAGAAACAACGAGCGCTAGAAGGCCCAGCTCTCCATCAGGGAGCCAGCCACCAGGGAGCCAGCCACCAGGGAGTCTGTGGGCGGGGGATGCAGGGGTAGTGACATCCCAGCTGGGGGACAGCCCGGCTCTCATCTGCTCCCCAGCCAGAGGAGGCTTTTCGTGTCCTGTGAATTTCCAGGGCTTTGGTATTGAGGTTCTGGAGCCTGGAAACTGGAGTAGGGGTCAGAATTGGGAGAGCCTTGGCCACTGGGGTGGGGGAGGGGTCAAGACACAGGATGTCACTCAGTCTTGGGCCACCATTGCATGCCTGCCAGGTCATGCTGCACTGCACCTCTGGAGGGGAGACCTCCCTGCTGTGGATACCTGGGAAGGGAGACTCCCAGGTGGCTCTTCCTGCTCCTGAGTCACACTGAGAGATTAGGAGACAGGGGACCTGAACAGGAGAGTGCTCTGTACATTACATAAACATCCCTTTGCTCAGCTCATGTGCGCAAGAGATGGGTAAGGCTTAAAGGATTGGGCTCCAATTCCTGCCACACCACCTACTGGTTGAGTGACTTGGGCAAGCTGTAGAGCCTCTCAGAACCTCTATATCCTCATCTGTCAGCATTTCAAGGTCGTCATGAAGATTACCTGAGAAAAATGTGTGTGAGGAGCTTGGCACAGTACTTGGCATGTGGTTTGTGCTGGGTGATGGCAGCTGTCAGTCTAACTCCTATATTATTTAAATGTCAGAGACATTACAGAGAACCTGCCAGTTTGTGCCCTCATCTCATTGCCCACCCTCAGCCCTGGTCCTTTGCTTAGGACATGCCCTGTCCTTCTTGGTACCAAGGAAAGAGCCCCTGGGTTTGACGTCTTCTTTCCTGGTTTCTCATCCTATAGAGCTGCTTTGATGTCCCATCACTTCTCTAAATGGGATGCCAAGGTGGGTGGACCATTGCAGATGTTGTTACTGGCATTGATTTTCCCACAGCCCCTCCCACAATGGGTGGAGGCTTGGGCACCATTTGGTGCAGTTTAGGTGAATGGCACTCTGGGACTGGGGCAGATGGAAACCCTGACAGTACTCAGCTGTTAATAAATGACCCAATCTTCTGAGTTGCCTTGTAAGATATGACCATTGGTGGCTTCTAGATGAGGAGATGGGCAGGGAGGCTGAAAGGTGAAGCATCTTGCCCAAGTTGCAGGGTTTATATGTGATGGAGCCAAGATTTAAACCTTCCTCCCACCACCCTGTCTGTGTCATCACCTCTTCCCATTCTGCTGCCTCCACACTCAACCTGACCCTTTGGGGTTGGAGGTCTGAGGCAGCACCACCTCCGTGGAAGGTGGCGAGGCAGGATCAAGGCCTCTGCCTCCATTGCCAGAGGCAGACCAAGGGAAATCTTTCTCTGGGGGGAATAGCTTGGAAGGAAGGGAAAGCACTCAGTTTCTCTTTCCTGACTAATGAAGGATGAGCTTCCCCTTGGGAGGTGATGAGTGGGCACTCTTGTTATTAGCCCCAGCAGAGAAAGGGACAGAGTATGGTGGGGCAGGGGACCGAAAAGTACATCTCCTCCATACACTGCTCAGTACCACCATGGAAAGTCATTTTTCCAGGTTGAGGTAATTTCTGTTTTGAAAGTGAAATGACTCTGATGTCATCTGGGCTTAACAGAGCGAAACCACCTGGAAACATTAGGAGATAGCTTTGCTTTGTTTTCACCTACATTTAACTTAACTACGGTCTGAACTTTACAGAAGTGCCCCTGTCAGCAGAAAGAGCCTGCACAGTAGCATTCAGCCAGGAGGCACTTTGCTCAGATTACAAGTATTGGGAAGTGGAAGCCAGCCCCAGGAGAGAAGCTGGGTTCTCCACTTCTGTCTGCGTGGGGCAGGCACCCTGGGCTGAGTCACTGGGAACCCTTGGAACTATGGACCCAAGAGTTTCAAAACCAGCTAATTAAAACAGACCGTAGTTCTGCCAGTGAGTTTTGCTTTAGCTTCTGAACTCTGAGCTCAGGCTGGAGGGAAGGAGGGGCAGGGAGAGAGAGAGAGGGAAGGATCATGGAACATTTCTTCACTCTGGTGGCTCAGTGTACTCAGGAGCTGGGAAGCCCCAACCTTTCTCTACTCTTGGGTCATAAAGATTTGGTCTAGGGCAGTGCTCCTCTACCTTTTTGGCACCAGGGACTGATTTCTTGGAAGACAGGTTTTCCCCAGACTGAGGGATGTTTTCAGGATGATTCAAACGCATTACATTTATTGTGTAACTTTATTTCTAGGTACACTTTATTTCTAATGCCACTGCTGATCTGATAAGAGGTACCCATCCATGGCCCAGAGGTTGGGGACCCCTGATCTAGGGAACTTCCCTGGTGATCCAGTGGCTAAGACTCTATTCTCCCAACATAGGGAGGCCCTGGTTCAATTCCTAGGTCCCACATGCCACAACTAAAGATCCTGCCGTGCGTGCTTAGTCACTTCAGTCATGTCTAATTCTTTGCGAGCACATGGACTGTAGCCCTCCAGGCTCCTCTGTCCATGGAATTCTCCAGGCGAGGATACTGGAGTGGGTTGCCATGCCCTCCTCCAGGGGATCTTCCCAATCCAGGAATTGAACCCATGTCTTCTGTGCCTCCTACATTGCAGATGAATTCTTTACCACTGAGCCTCTGGAGAAGCCCAAAGATCCTGCATGCTACAGCAAAGAGTGAAGATCCTGTGTGCTACTAAGACCCGGCTAACTGAGACCTGATATAGCCAAATAAATAAATAAATATTAGAAAAAAGATGTGGTCTAGGTGTTTAGGTATTTGCCCTTCCTGGTTGAGGGTAAGACATGGTCCATGAGGGCACCAATAACCCTCAGGCTTTGATGGATGGAAGTTTTGTTATGGGTGTGGGTAACACCTTATGCATGATGTGGTAGAATGTTATGGGAACAAGCATGAAAGGGTGGAGGACACTTATCTACTGTGACCAGGTCTCCCAACTGCTCCAGCTTTTCCCCTACTGCCTGTTGGAAACTTAGTGATGCAGTGGAGACAGGAGTATCTTTCACACCCGACTGTCCAAGTTTGCATTTGTAGACTATGTGATTTCAAGGATATTTCTTAACCTCTCTGAGTCTAGGTTTCCTCATTTGTAAAGACAGAATGACACCTGCCTAACAGACTTTTGGGGGACTGAACAAAATATCAATAGAAGATGTCTTAGCGCCCAAGCTGCCTGGCACAGGCGAGGTGCCCAGAAAACATTATTTGGTCCTTTCTAAACTACTTCCTCCTCCTCTGCTCTCTCTTCTTCCTCTACCCCACCTCCTTATCTCCCTCCTCCATCTTGACCTGTGAGGCTCTTTCAGGATGGGTTGGCTGGAAATCTATCATGCTCACCTTTCTGTACCCTCTGCTGTCTGGGATGGAGAGATCTAAGCTCAGAGATAACAGGCTATTACTGTGCAGACCACTGCACAGTGTTAGCAAACATGGCCACGTTGTAAATTCCTCTGACTTTGGCTTTTTGGAAGCTCCAAAAATGAATGTGGGGACATTTTAGGCTTCAGCAGACTGGAGTGCATGTGTAGTTTTTGGGACAAGATGACAGAAGGGCTGGGTCTGAGTGGCATCAAATGCCTCTTCTGGAATTTCCAGCCTCTTTGCAGAAACCACAGACCAGGCAGAGAGGTACCTAGAGTCTGGGCCCATATATGCCCTTCTTTCCAACACTCAGACGCCACAAGAGCACTCGTGAACTGATACCTTAAACTGTTATTTGGGTCCTGGGGACTCAGAGCTCATTGGTGGGACATAGGCTGAGAGCTGTTGGAGTCCTGGTCCGACCACTCTGCCCCTGGGCTGGGAAACACCCACTGCCAATACAGGCCCTGGAGGGAGTGCTGGGGGACACCAGGTCCAAGTGTATAAAGATTCCGTGTGGTTCTGTCCTGAACAGAATCTTGGGGTTCAGTCTATTGAGAAATTTGGCTAAAGATTTGGGGCTTTGGGCTATATCTATTAAATATACTAGTAACTGTGGGCCTGGCTAGAAGGATCTGGGCTTGGGGATCAGGGGAAGGAGGGTGTGAGGGCTGTCACTAAATAGCTCTGGGACAGGGCAGATGCAGTAGAGAGTAGGATGGGGAATTTTTGGCGATAATAGGAGCAACCAGAAGCTACACAGATGGTGGAGCTGAGGCTGCTGACCCTGGCAGGTGGCCTCAGATCAGCCAGCTTGGGCCTGAGAGGGTGGTGGTAAGCTTGCATAGATCTGGCTATGAGTTCTGAGAAGATGGCTGTGAGATAGAGTGACTTTGGCTCAGTCCTGGATGTGTTCATTTTGCAGGGGAGGGATGGAGGTGAGGGCTTAGAGCTCCAGGGGCTGAACTCACTGAGGCACTGGCTTCCAGGGTACAGTGGAGAGGATGGGCTCTCCCAGCAAGGGGGCTTTGAAGGAGGAGGAACTTCAGTGTAACCTTTGTGTGCACATTGCATGTATGTGTTTAGGTACTGAAGGGTATTGACTTCACTTCACTTACTGGTCTTTCCTTGGGTGTGGGGTTCTTGAATGGCCTTAACTATGGAGGCTAGAGGCCATGCTGCTAGTAATTCAAGCCTCTCATAAGAATGCCAGGGAAACAAGTGCCGTCTCTCCTGTCCAGGGTTCTTTCCAGGTAGAGATGGTGCAGTGCAGACTCCTCCAGTTCTTTACAGTTCTTTGAAACCATGCCCTTGAGAGACACAACAAGCAGGCACCATTCCCAGAACTCTCTAGAACACAGGCTCATTAATTCCTTTTATGGAAAACCTTGGCTCTCGCAGTTGTGTCCCTCCCCTCCACATTTTTGCTGGCTGCAGCACACAGATTGTGGGATCTTGGTTCTAGAGAGGTATTGAACCCTGCAGTGGAAGCATGGAGTCCTAACCATTGGATCACCAGGGAATTCCCTTGGCCTTCTTTCTTTGTCCTTTGCTCAGTCCCTCCAAACTCCACTCCAGTACCTCACCCAGGTAGTTTTTACAGCACTAAATGTTCCTGGCTACTTTATTCACTGTGACTTTATTATCATTCATTAGTGTGAGGAGGGGGCCCCTTTTATGGATGGCTGAGAATAGAGCTTGCAGGCTTTAGTCTCAGCTGACCCTTTTTTCACTCTGTCAAATCTAGCTGTGTTTAGGACTTGCCTCACTCTGTGGTCTCAAGGAAATTAATGCTCTGCAACTTCCCCCTTTACCTCACCTACGACTTTATAAATCCCAAGTCTAAGACAGATTCTCCTATCTCCACTAATTTACTGTATCATCTTCCTATTAGCATAAAGTATATACTATTTCTAAAAATAAATAACCAAATAATTATATATTTAGAAACTCTTTAAGTATATTTTATGTACTTACTGTTGAGCCTAGTACATTATCCTTTTCTAGCACAGCAGATTTCTCTTTAATCATTATCACCCTATAGGAGGGTTTATGACTTGGGAAGAGTGACACAAGATCACGATGAGACTGATGCTTTGTTCTTACTCCACGTGTATGTTTGGGTGTAGACTCCCCAATTTGTCAGAGTGTACAGGAGCAATAGCCTATTTGAACCAAATATTCACCTCTTCTGGAAATGACTGTGGGGCTTCTGCCAAGTGTTCTGAGAGTGGAGGGACCCACCCCTTAGAGGTGGGCTCAATTTATAAGTCCATGAAGCTAAAGATAAGTTGCTTCTAGGGCAGGGTTCAGCTGCAAAAATAAGTGTCTGGGGAGAGCAGGCAAGAACTGCAGGGCGACAGGAGGTGAGGCAGAATTAGTGTGTGAATCCTGGATGGTAGAATTCACATCAGGGTGGAGTTAAAGATGGTGATTTTTCTCATCTTCGCTTTGATCACAGTACCCTTCAGAAGGCCCGGCCAGCACCTCGGACAGCTCCAGAACAGCGTCACCACCCTAAGCAAATCTGAGATGGAGCTACAGTTCAGATGTTACTGGTACCTTGCTCTCTCTCTAGATCTTTTATTGTTTATTGTATGTAACATTTCCTCAGGACTCTGGATCTCCGTGTCTGGAGGTCCCTTGTTTTCTAGGCTGGGCAATACATCTAGACTGCAAGTGACTGGCCACCGTGGCCATCATGGACACATAACATCGACCACCACAGTAGGGGACAGTGTCATCAGAGCAGCTTAGAAATGCCCCTCTAGCCCATGTTTATACCCAAGAGGCTTGGAGATGAAAACACTCCACACCCTGACCATGAAAATAAGGTGGCTTTTTCTTTTCCTCTTTTTTGACAGTTGGCTTCTGGAAGCCAGACTTGTGGCAAGGGCAGAAGGGAGAGAACTGAGGAAACTGACCCCAAACATAGTGGGTTTAACCATCTTAGAGACCCTGTGGTTTCTGATACCAGGTCACCACAGCTCTTTATTTGGGAGTTTCCACATAGCATCTCTGTTTCTCCCTGGGATTTGGACGTCTCCTTGAAACAGATAAGAGAGAGCCAAATGTGATTAGGAACAATTTTAAATTAGTGAGAGAAAGTGATTGGGGGAAGATACCCTTGGAAAGAGACTTCTACATTGGCTTGGCTCAAGAGACCCCTCGACAAGCCATTGGGCCATTAACACCGTAGGTCTTGTGGGAGGCAAGGCCAAAGCTGGGGCCACCCGGGGCCTGGGGTTCCAGCAGGAGGGAGACCTAAGCTGGACCAGCTGGGGTGGAGGACTCATCCATTCTAGCTTTGGAGAAGAGGCAGGGAGCCCAGTTTATTTGAAGAGTCTTGGTGGGGTGATCCCTGAAGGCAGTTTCTCTTCTCGGCTTTCACATGTCAGATAGAGTCAGCATTTTCCATGGCCAGAAGACATCTGAGGAAGGGGCATTTCTAAGTGTAGTCAGGTAAATTGGAGCACTGATAACCTCCTCAAGGTCAGTTGGAGGATTTGGGCTGCAACCAGGAACTTGCATTTTTGAAGTCAAAACACTCATTTGTAATCCTGGCTTCCAACCATCTTGTTGCAAGGCCTTTGGAAAGAGGGCTGTGACAACTCTTGAGCCTCAGGCTCCTCAACTGTAAATGCAGATAGTGTTACTTTATAGGATTGTTGGGAAGATTAGAGACAAAGTGTAGAAAGTGCTCACTGGGAGTGTCAGGTCTTCCTTCTCAGAGGATCCAAGATATTGTGTGATCCTTCTTTCTGAAGTCCTGGGAGAGTCTTAGTGGTCTGGCCCTGGGGGAGGACCTCACTGGACTTCCCAGTTCCCACTATTTCTGGGAGCTGATACTGGGACTAATAAAGACTCCACTCCCTTCTGTCTGCACAGAGAGGCCGAACTGAAGAGTTTCTCTGTGCAGAAGTACTCCCAGCTATTGGTGGCACTTCTGCTTCTGCTCCTGCAGCATTTGGGACCTCTGCTGTGGGTGTTAGATATTCTGTTGCTTTCTTGGACAAGAGGGAATGAGGGGTGGGGAATGAGGTTTTGGAATCACATGGTTATAAACTAAGAGCTCTTTCTTTTCAGTTTTACACATCATAAAGCCAAGATCAATCCTTAACAGCGTTGCTTCCAGTCATTCTAAGAGAAATAAAGAGAGTTTTATGGGACACATCTCAGGGCAGGCATAGGTTCTGTTCCTCTGCTTGCCTCTCAGCACCCCAATGCGCCTGGCCAGCAACAGGATCTTGATGAGGGCTTGCTCCAGGGAATGTTTTATTCATTGGAGTTGTCCTGATAAACAGAACCAATAGACTTGCTTATTTCTCTCTCTCTGTCTCTCTCCCTTCCTCCATCCATCTATCAGTCTGTCAAAAGCAAGAGCAAGAGACAGTTATTTATTCGTTTAAGGATTGATTCACATAATTGTGGGTGCTGACAAGTCCAGATCTTCAGAGCAGGACAGCGGGCTGGAGACTGAGGGGAGAATTAATGTTGCAGTCTTGGATCTGAAGGCAGTCTGTAGGCAAAATTCCTTCTCCTTTCGGGGACCTTGACTGTCTTTCTAAGATCTTCAACTGATTAGATGAGGCCCACCAGCATTATAGAGGATAATTGGCTTTACCCAAAGTCTACTGATTTAAATGTTAATCATTTCTAAAAATACATTTATAGCAACATTTAGACACTGGCTGCCATAGCCTAGACATGTTGGTACATAAAATTAATCATCACAAATGGGGACAGTGCCATTCAGTGACTTTAAAATGCTCCTGTAGCCCATATTTAAATCTGTGAGTTTCAGGGCTGAGAACATCCTGCACCCTGACCTTTGACAGAGTGTGACTTTTGAGTATACCAGACTGGGTTCTGATCTCTGCTTCTCACGCTCTTGGCAATGACGGGACACTTTGTCCTCTGAGCCTTACTTTTCTCATCTGTAAAAGGGAGACCATGGTTCATGCAGTTTGCAGGATTGCTGGAGATTAGTGGAGATCATAGATAGGGCAGAGCCAAGCACAGTGTTAGTTTCCTGTCCATTTCTCCTCCTGCCTTTGGGAGCCTCTGTTTGCAGCCCTGGCATCTGCCATGCCTTCTCAGCTGGGAGAAGCAGACAGAGGCAGAATTCAGTGGGGCTTAGCAGATGCTTTTGGGGTCCACATCAGGGGTCCATGAGCAGGTGGGACCCCATTTGAGACCCCAGCTGCAGAACTAGGAGTAGGGAAGGGCCAGACTTCATGAGGACCCAAATGTGGCAGCTGAGGATGAGACACATGGAGCATTTATTCAGAGAAATCCTTTCTGCTGATGCCTCCCTCCTCTTAATCAGGTCCTTGCTCATGCCCTCCCTTTGTCTTGGTGCATCTTAAACAAGCAGCTTCTGAGTTCCCCAGGGAGAGCATGTGGTGTGACAGGGGAAGAGTGTATTCTGAAGCTGGTTGTTGAAGAGGCAGGTCAGGTAGGTCGTACAGAGAAGTGCGGTGGAGTGAGCTGGGGACTGGACCCTTGAGACCCTCTCAGACCCTTGAGACCCTCTCAGACCCTTGAGACCCTCTCAGAGTGAGGTAAGAGTTGAGAGGGTCACTGCCAGGGTCAAGGGTCCCAAAAGCCCGCCAAGGAAGAGTGGTGGAGAACACTTGACATAGCATCTTCTTCTGGCACAGCTAATAGGTATACTGTGAGAGCATCCAGTCAGAGGGGGAGGAAGTATTGGAAATGGGAAAGGGCAGTGTAATGAGAAGTAATGATCTGAGACTAAAAAGGGAAAATTTGTTGGGTCTTTAAAAGGTCAGCAGCTGTGAGGTCAATTAGCCAGGAGATGGCTTGCATAGGCAGGTCTGGGAGGGGTGTCCAGAAAGGCACCAGTGTGGGTGGAAACTGCTCAGGGGGAGCCTCATCCTTGCTCCTGCCAGCTTTGGGGTGCCCAGAGGAGAGTTCAGGTGAGTCTCCTTAACTAGCTCCCTGGGGAACCAGGTGGGCTGCTGCTGTGTCGGAGAGAATTGGGGCTGTCACTGAAATCCAGACCCCTGTCCTTACCCAACTGTGTGATGTGGGGTGATATGCCATCCACTAGGCACCTCAGTTTCCTCATCTGTAAAATGGAGCAAATAAGACCAAACTCATGGAGTGATGTTAAGATAAATGAGGAAGGGACTTCCTTGCTGGTCCAGAGGTTAAGACTCCATCTTCCAATGCAGGGGGAGCTAGTTTGATTCCTGGTTGGGGAGCTAAGATCCCCCATTCCTTGCTGCCAAAAAATCAAAACAAAAAAAGAAGCAATATTATAACAAATTCAATAAAGACTTTAAAATAGTCCACATAAAAAAATCTAAAAAAAAGAGACAAATGAGGAAAATAAATAGCAACTACCCTTGTGCCTAGTAGGTAGTAGGTATTCAACCAATGTGTGTTCTCCCCTTGCCTGCCTCTCTTCCACTTGGTCATGTCCAACTCTTTATGACCCCTAGCCCACCAGGCTCCTCTGTCCATGGGATTTCCCAAGCAAGTATGCTGGAGTGGTTGCCATTTCCTCATTCAGGGTATCTTCCTGACCCAGGGATCGAACCTGTGTCTCCTGAGTCTCCTGTATTGACAAGCAGATTCTTTACCACTGTGCCACCTGGGAATCCCAAAACAAACACCCTTGTGCCTAGTAGGTAGTAGGTGTTCATGTAATGTGTGTTCTCCTCTTGCCTGCCCTCCTCCACCAACTGCCTTCCTGCAGAGCCTAATCCCTGCCAAGTGGGGAAACAACTTGAGGTGACTCCTACCTGAGGAGCACTCTCCTTTTTGTTTAGAAAATCTCTAATGCAGTAAAAGATTCTTTCCTTTTATTTCTCATTTTTATCATAAGTTTTTCATACATTCAGAGAAGTAGTAGAATAGTATAATGGACACCCACATATCCATCACCTGGATTTAACAGTTGTTAACATTTTGCTATGTATCTGCTTCAGGTACTATTTTTTTTTCGTGTTGAAATATTTTGAAGTAAATTACAGACATGACATTTCACTCCTAAATACCTAAGTGTTTATCCCTAAAAATTTCAGGAAATTTTCCTCCACAATTACAACACCATCATCATGCCAAGAATAATAATCATATCCCTTATGTAATCTAAGAATCCATATTCAGATTTCCCTAGTTGTCCCCTAAATATCTCTTAACAGCTGATAGGTTCAAGTCAAGATTCAGTCAAAGACTAACTGTTGCCATCCGTTGTTATTTCTTCCCTAAGCTTCTCTTTTTCATACCAGTGCTTGTAGAATTTTCGTGTGTGCCTTTGAACTACTTGGAGTTCTTGCTAAATACAAATGATGATTTAGGGACTTGAGAGGGGCATGAACTTCTGCCTTTCTAACAAACTCTAAGTGATGCTGCTGCTGGTGGCCCATGGAACACACTCTTGAGCAGTCAGGGTCTAAAACAGAACTCCCGCCATACCCACCCTCCCCGCCCCCATTTCTTTCTTATGATGTTGACTTGTTTTGGTGCATGGGCCATTTGTCCTGAAGAAAGTGTCCCCTGCTGGATTTAGATGGTGGCTCAGATGGTAAAAAGTCTGCCTGCAATATAGGAGACCAGGGTTTGATCTCTGGGTTGGAAAGATCCCTTGGAGAAGGGCATGGCAACCCAGTCCAGGATTCTTGCCTGGAGAATTCTGTGGACAGAGGAACCTGGTGGGCTACAGTCCAAGGGGTCTCAAAGAGTCAGATGTGACTGAGCAACCAACACTTTCACTTTTCTTCATGGTGTCATTTAACTGTTCATCTATTCCTTGTATTGTCTGTAAACTGGGCGTTAGGTTTGGAGGCGAGCATGATCCACGTAAGACCTTTGTGGAGAGAATGCATCATCATGTGCTGTGTGCTTCATGTTGCATGATATCAAAAGGCACAGAAAATGTCTTTCAGTGCAATCCATGGTTGGGCATCAAGGTGTCCTTTACCACTTGGAATTGTTGGTGGATGTTATTGGATGTGAGTGCACACATTTGGGGAGGTGGGGAAAGGATTCATTAATTGCTTCAGATTCTCAAAGGAGTTTTCACTCCTGAAAGATAACCATAGTACTTCCCAAACCCTTGCGGACATCAGAGCCATCCCTGGTTCCTCTTTTTGTTCCCATCTCCTCACCCACAGAGGTGCCTCTTGCTGCAGATGTGTCTCCTCAGGAGGTGTGTTTGCCTCTGTGGAGTGAGGGAGGCAAGTTCCCAGGGGAGAACTTGGCCACAGGCACTGCTGTTTGTGTCTGTGATCTGCCTGCCAGGCAGTGGTCCACACCAGATGCCAGGGCAGGGAGAGAGTGCATGGTCAAAGGTACAGAGCTGTGCTGAGCCAGATGGGGCCTTGAACAGAGAAACAGGTGCCAGGCTGGGAGCCAGGATGGTGGGAAATGGAGTCAGGGCTAGCAGGGTGAGTGACTCCAGAAAGGGGTGGTGAACTATGCCCTGAGTCAGCTCATTGTTAGGGGTGTGAAGACAGCTTTGATGGCTTAAGAGGCCCCTTCAGGTTCAGAGCAACCTGAGACTCCAGAATGTATTCACTTGGATCAGAATAGCTGTTATGCAAAGGCTGAGAATAGTTGCTTTCTTTAATAGCCCTGAGGCCTTAAGAAGAGGGAAGAGCCCCATGGTAGAAGGGGATCCTGGAGTCAGTTATTAGTGACAGTTGTCGTCCCTTGGACCAGTGATGCTAGTGGTTCAGGCCAACACAGCTCAGAGGCAAGGCAAGCAGCTCATGGGCTAGCTCTCCCCTTCTAAGACCTTTTTGGTTCCTGCTGGTCCTTTTCTCAGACAGTTGTGGCTACAAGGTTGGTGTGATACTCCATGTCTGAAGGTCCATCTACTGGACCAGTGGGCCCCTTGAGAAATGGGTCTAACCAGGGGGAGATTTGTGCCAACTCCTTTCTTTAAAGAATCAGCAGAGCTGGAGAGAAAAACACATGTGCTCAGGCTCAGGGGAAAGAAAATGCTGTATAATTTTATATCTTCTTTTATACTGTGGCTTAGCCACACACCATTAGCACAACAGGAAGGAAAATGAACAGAAATGAAGGGTGTCAGTGGCAGAGATAGATAGATGGGGATGATTGATTTAGGGTTTTTCTTCAGTGCAACATGAAGCAAAAAGTCGACAAGTCGCCCTGAGCTAGAGTGGGGCAACGCCAGGGCCAGGGCCAGGGCCTGGGCAGCAGGGACAAGCTGGGAGCCATGGGTCATAGACTTGCATGTCCCTGAGCTCATCTGTGACCTGCTGGGTCCCCATGGGGAGCTGATCCAGCTGTCTCTTTTCTGCTCCTGTGAGGGGTCTATTTTACTTTTCAAATAAGGATTTATTTTTATTTTTTTGCCTTCCTTGGAGGGCAGAAGGAGCTTGCAGGGCCTGCCCGGCCTGCAGACATGTGTTAGCTCTGCAGGGTGGACTGTGCCATGCTCTCTACTCTCATAGGATTGCTCACTTTCAGCAACTTCTCTTCTAAGATGGCCCAGCTGGTAAATGCTGGAGATGGAATTTGAACTCAGTCTTCCTGCTTCCAAAGCTCTTGCTATTCCTGCTGTCTTGTGATGCTGTAGGTCTGTCTTGTCCTATCTCTCCCTCCTGGCCCAGGCTCCCGGAGTCCCACACTAAACTCTAAACCCCTTCTCCAGATGGGGGTGTGGAATGGCTGGCTCTACTGGGGTGCAGCCCGGAGTTCCAGGGCTTTAGGGGCTCCTCCTCTCCTATGTCAGAGTTACTAGAGCTTCATTCATAAGCATTGGATGGTGCTGCTGGGACCTTGAAGAGGTCAATCTGTGTGACCCTAAGGGCAGGACCAGACAAGGAATGGAGCCTCCAGAGAATTCCACTTGAGGAGGACTGTTTCCAGGTAGACTTGGGAGGTGTCTTGTCCAGTTTCTTAGGGCTTCTGTATCAAGTTACCACAAGCTGCATGGCTTAAAACACCCAAAAGCTAGTATTTTTTGGGAGGCTAGAAATCTGCAATCAAGGTGTCAGTCGGGCCATACTGTCTCTGAAGGCTTTAGAGAAGAACGCTTCCGTATTTCTTTCTAGCCTCCGGTGGCTTCTAGCAGCCCTTGGGATTCCATGACTTGTAGACGCATCCTTCTAGTCTTGGTTTGCATCTTCCTGAGAACTTCTTCCCTTTGTGTGTCTCTGGTCTCTGGTGACCTCTCATCTCCTTATAAGAACACTGGGCCTTGTGAGGATTTAGGGCCCACCCTAATCCAGTAGGACCTCAATCCAAATAATTACATCTATCGTCACCTTATTTCCATTAATAAGTTACATCCTCAGATTCCAGTGGGTGAAACATTTTTTTTTTGGTGGGGGGGAAACTACTGAACCCACTACCTATTCCATCTGTGGGGGGTCCAGGCAAAGGCTTGGATAGCCCAGGCAGAGGTGAGTTAACGGTGCCAGCATTTCTTGCCCTCACAATTCTCCAGCCCAGGGCCCTGTCCCCTTGTCCAGTTAGGGTGGCCATTGATGCTAGGAGAGTGTCAGTGAGAAGTAGTCTCTTTAGGGCAGGGAGTGTGGTTGGTGGCCTCTGTGCATGGGCCTTGGGGCGAGGAAAGGGATAAGTCTGGATATTTCTGCTGTCTTTCTACTAAGACCTCACAATCCGCACTAGCCAAGTGTTATTGCTCATCTGGCAAGCCAGTCCCTGTCCCAAAGCTTCCCTGTGAAATAGACAGGCTGAGTGAAGTTACAGGGCAAAGGCACAACCTTTGGGTCAACAGATTTGTTCACCTCCTGAGCTGTCAGGACATCCATAAAGTGGAGGTGATGAGAGTTCCCTCTTATAGGGCTGGGTGAGGATGGAGTGGGGTAGGGTATAGACACTCCCCAACAGTTTCTCAAAAGTGTGAGCTTCCTTTCCTTTTCATCTAATCTGTGAGCTTCTAGAAGGCTGGATGCTGTTCCTTCCTCCTATGTACTTTTCCATGTGACCCTCCCTCCACCAAGGTTTGGTGGAAAGTGGGAGCACAGTAATACCTGAAAGATAAGCCAGTCTTTCCTGATGTCCTCTCTGTACCTGGTTGGAGCTAGGACTTCAAAGGCAAACTGGACAGAATCACTGACCTCAAGAAAACCCCCAAGCTAAGCACGAGCAGGACACAGATGTACTGGCAACTCTGTCTGAGAGAGTTGCAGGGGCCTGTGAAGGTGGAGTTTGTATGGGGTACTGAGAGGGAGCTGAGAAAACCTCATGGAGCATGTAAGCCATGGGATAAATCCTGAAAGATGGGATTTTTCCAAGGAAGTAATTATAGTCTTTCAGGCATCCCAGGAGAAGCACCACACAAGTCTGGGGCACCCACTGAATCTGGGCAGGCCAGCTCCTGGGGGGTGCCCCAGGCCCTGACCCAGAATGGTCAGGGGCCACCAGAACCCCTCGATCCCAGCCCAGGGCTTCTAGAGCTCTGGGAGAAGTGGCAGGTGAGGCTGACCCCAGAGCCAAGGGCTCCTTTGTCTGAGTTGTAACGTAGTACACAAAAGTGCTATTACATAGGAATGGAAATAATAGAACCAAGCCCCTTGGTTCTGTTTTCATTTTCTATATTCCCTTCTAGTCCTTGGTCCATGGGCACGTTTTTAATCACAGCACAACTACAGTTTTGGTTACAGCTTTCTTCGTTATACTGTAAACATTTTTCACTGTAGCTACAGAGTTTTCATAATTATCATTTCAATGGCTGCATAAATTGGCCATTAAGTTGATGTTCTTTAATTTGCTTAAACATTCCCCTTTGTTAGAGGTTGAGATTGTTTAGATTGTTTAAAGTTTCTGGATGTTATAAATCATGTAATGCTGACCATCTTAAAGTAGGCTTTTCCTTCTCATAAATTATTTTCTTGGGGAAAAAAGTGAGATTATTGAGTCAAAGAATGTGGGCATTTCTGTGGCACTTGTAATGGTAATGTCAAGTTGTTTTCAAAAAGGATCTCTTCTCATCAGTATGTGAGAAGATGAGTTTGACTCTTAACTCATGAAACATTTGGTGTTGCAATGACAAACCTTTGTTTTTCTTTGTTGCTATTTTAATATGTGAAATAACTTCCCATTTGATTAACAGAGGTGTATGGAGCCTTTCTCTTCATGTGTACTTATTATAGGCACCTCTTTGTATGGGGATTTTTCTGTTTAGCCCATTCCTCTGTTGGCATCTTGAGGTTTTCAGAACGATTTGTGTGAACTCTTTGTATTATAGAGTTATCAACACTCTGCCTGACACCTTGCTACAAATATTTTTCCTAGACTATTTCTATTTTAGTTATCTTGTTCCTTTCCTGCAAAGCTTTTGTACTTTTATATTTTTGGATCTGTTTTGTGTGTGTGTGTGTGATTTGTACTTTCTTTTACCAGCATGAAACATGAGAAGTTATCACTCCTTTCAAAGAACAGATAAATATTTCTTGCTAATTTTTTTTTTTGTTTTCATTTGACTGTTTGTTTTCATTTCATTCTTTGTTTTCATTTGACTTCTTCTCTTGATTCTTTAATCTCTCTAGACTTTTTATTTTGGAGTGTGTGGTAAAATGTGTTTCTGAGTTAATTACTTTTCCTCAAAATTACTGGTTATTGCAGCATAGTTTATCAACTAATTCCTTTCCATTGTTTAGTATTCCCTACTTTGTAACACATTAAATTCTTAGTGCAATTAGGCCTGGGTATGGGTTGACCAAAAAATTTGTTCGGGTTTTTCCACAACATCTTACCAAATATTTTAAATTATTTTGCTTCATAATATGTTTTTATATCTAATTACCTCTCTTTTATCCCATTTACAGATTTACTATTCTCATCTGTTTATTTTCAAAATGATTTTGGAATAATTTTGTTTAATTCCTTTAAGGAATTCTTTTGAGATTTTGATTGGAATCAAATTAAATTTATAAATTAACTTTGGGGAAAACTGACATCTTTATAACTAAAGTCTTCCCATCTGGGAACAGTTATTTTTCTATTTATTCAAGTCATCTTTTATAACTCCAATAAAGTTTTGTAGTTTCCTTAAGTAGGTCATGCATATCTCTAGTTTAATTTACTCTCAAGTAGTTACACTCTTTGATGACTCTGTGAATGAGATCTCCTTTTTAACTTTATTTTATATTTATACCTGGCTAGAATACAGTGGTAGAATAATCAGTTTTAATAATTATCCATTTTATTTATTATATAACCAAGATGGTAATAACAACTGTAGAATTCAAAAAGGAAACAAGGGAGTAACCCACAGTGTCACCATTTTAATAAGCAAATAGTTTAAATTTTCCCGTGGCTCCTTCTAGAACTTATCCTCAGACAGGCATTGCACATAGCTGTAACCGCAATGATGATCTGTTTGGCATCCTGTGGCTTCTCTTTTATTATATCATAAGCATTTTTTCTTCTTGCTATAGAGTTTTGCTAATGATTCCCTTTAAAGGTGAGCCATGGGGACTGAATGTTGGTTCTCAGACATCCTGAGGAGCATATCGGAGCAAGGGAGGTGCTATGGCTCTGGCCGTGGTACAGAAGATACTGTGATTAGCATGGAGCTGGTGGAGCAGGCAGTACAGGGGTCCATCTTGTTCCCAGCAGGGCTTGCCAGGGCTGGGCTGGTCCCAGCTGCATGAACCTTCATGGGAACAGGAGGAGCAAGGAATCAGAAGCATCAATCTTAGGAGAAGTGAGGAGGTGAGTTTGGAATTAACTGATGGAAATGGCCCTGTAGAGTCCGAGGAACAGGATACTTTTCAGATCTCTCTGGCTTTGGTGCCAGATGGGCACAGTGTACATCTCATTGGTGCATCTCTCTCCCTCATCTTTTCACCTCTTTAACATTTACCAAGTACCTAGAGAATGTTGTTAGGGGCCAGAGATACAGATGAACAAGACAAGCTCAGATGTGACCTACAGTATCACTTACTGCTTCTGGTGGAGAAAAATGAATAGGCATGCTAGCCAGTCTCAGTTCAGTTCAGTTGCTCAGGTGTGTCCAACTCTTTGCGACCAGGTGGACTGTAGCATATCAGGTTTCTCTGTCCATCACCAACTCCCGGAACTTGTTCAAACCCATATCCATTGAGTTGGTGATGCCATCCAACCACCTCATCCTCTGTTGTCCCCTTCTCATGCCCTCAATCTTTCCCAGAATCAGGGTCTTTTCAAATGAGTCAGTTCTTTGCATCAGGTGGTGAAAATATTGGAGCTTCAACTTCAGCATCAGTCCTTGCAATGAATATTCAGGACTGATTTCCTTTAGGATGGACTGGTTTGATCTCCTCTCAGTCCAAGGGACTCTCAAGAGTCTTCTCCAACACCATAGTTCAATAGCCTTAACTCTTAGGTGTTCAGCTTTCTTTATGGTCCAACTCTCATATCCATATGTGACTACTGGAAAAGCCATAGCTTTAACTATATGGACCTTTGTTGGCAAAGTAATGTCTCTGGTTTTTAATATGCTGTCTAGGTTGGTCATAGCTTTTCTTTGAAGGAGTAAGCGTCTTTTAATTTCATGGCTTCAGTCACCGTATGCAGTAATTTTGGAGCCCAAGAAAAGAAAGTCTGTCACTGTTTCCATTGTTTCCCTGCTTATTTGCAATGAAGTGATGAAACTGGATGCCATGATTTTAGTTTTTTGAATGTTGAGTTTTAAGCCAGCTTTTACACTCTCCTCTTTCACTTCCATCAAGAGGCTCTTCAGTTCCTCTTCGATTTTTGCCATAATGGTGGTGTCATCTGCATATCTGAGGTTATTGATATTTCTCCTGGCAATTTTGATTCCAGCTTGTGCTTCATCCAGCTTGGCATTTCACCTGATATACTCTGCATATAAGTTAAATAAACAGAGTGACAAGATACAGCCTTGACAAAAGGAATTGGGAATTCTTTTCCCAATTTGGAACCAGTCCATTGTTCCATGTCCAGTTCTAACTGTTGCTTCTTGACCTGCGTACAGATTTCTCAGGAGGCATTTTGCTATTGATTTTTTCCCCAGTGTTAAGATAGTTTTACGCTTGTTTTCTTGTGAAAACTTGGAATGGAAATACAGGGTTTTAGAAGACAAGGCCCTGTATCAAGATATAGTTCATAAGCACAGTGCAACAGCATGGGGCTATCTAACCAGTCTCACTTTAAATTCATGGTGTAAGGGGCTGTTTACTTATGCTGGCTCCATCATATTGTGTTTCTCCATTCCCTTTGCCTTTTCTTCTCTTTTCAGATCTCTAACATCTTCTCTCATCTGTGCTGCCCATTCTCCACTAGCAGAAGACTTTCTTCCTCTGTATTTCATTAATAAATAGAAGCCAATGGAAGAGAACTGTCCCTTGCTCACCACCAAGTTGGCTTGCCCACCAGTCTGCACTCCAGATGATGCCCTGGGTTGCTTCTGATGTGTCCACAGCTCCCCTTGAGCTGTGTGCTCCGTCCCTTCTTACTCACTCAAGGCTGCTGTCCCAGCAGATCTCCCTTCTCTTCTTTGTTGTCAGGTCTCCTTCTCTGTTGATCTTCTCTATCAGCTTAGGCATGTGTTGTGTGCTTGGTTACTCAGTCATGTCTGACTCTTTGCGATCCCATGGACTGTGGCTGGCCAGGCTCCTCTGTCCATGGGGATTCTCCAGGGAAGAATTTTGGAGTGGGTTGCCATGCCCTCCTCCAGGGGATCTTCCCAACCCAGGGATCGAAGCCAGGTCTCCCATATTGCAGGTGGATTCTTTACCATCTGAGCTACCAGGGAATCCACAGCTTGTGCATTGAACTGTGTTATCTTCTCCTGCCTTAAAAAACCCTTGGCCTGGCCCCACTCCCTCTTCATTACTGTACCACTTCCCTGCCCCTTTGCAGCACCATCTCTGCTGTCTGCTCCAGTGCCTCCCCTCCAATCACTCCTGAATCTTCTGAAGTCAAGAGCAAGCCTTTGAGACTCTATCAGAACTCCCCCCTCAAAGTCCATGTTGCTCTAGTGGTGTAGCCATCTATTTCTGGCCTGACCCATCTGTAGCCTTTGGGACACTAGACACTTTCCCTCCTGTACACTTTACATGGGGCTGGGGAGCAGGGGGAACAGGCTTCTTCCTCCCAGCTGTCTGGCCAGCCTTCCTGGTTCTGTTGCTGAGTCTCACCTCCCTGACCTCTACACATTGCAGTGTCCAAGCCTCGGACTTTGAACCTCTTCTCTTTTATAGTGACACTCCCTTTCCCAGTGATTTGGACCTTTTTAAAATACCACGTACATACTGATATGTACTTGGGTACGACTCCCAGGTATAGCCAGCCACTGTCCTCAACTCCAGACTGACTTCTCCCTTGGATGGCTTCTTAGTTGAGCATGTCCCTGGCCAAGCTCAGTTCTTCAGCCCATGTAGGCTCCCCAAGTCTTCTCTATCTGCCCATCACTTCCGGTGCTCAGGCCCCACAGCATGGAGTTCACCTCACTTCCTCTTTTTCCCTTGCCCCAGCAGCCCATCCTTCTGTATTGCCCCAGTCCTCATGCCGACAGCTGCTACTCTGGTCTCAGCTACCACCATCTCACTTAGATTATTGAAATGGTCTCCCTGCTCTGCCCTTATCCCTTCAGCCTGATCTCAGTGGCAGTCAGATTAATGCTGGTATGAACAACTGACATCACATCCCTCTGATCAAAACCTCCAGTTACTCCCTGTATCATAGGGCAAAAGCTCCCACTGTGACTGGGGCTGATGTTCCTGGGGGCTGACAACTGGTCTTGTTAGAAAGTGTGAGGGTTAAGGATGCTTTGGCCCTCATGGATCGTGCTTCTCCAGACAGCGTGGTGGGGTCCATTGGTCTATCAGTCTGTTAACCTTGAGTGACATGGACTTAGAAGTTCACCCGTCAAGTTTGTAGTTCTGATGGCCAATGGGCCCTTGGGCCTCAGTGAGATAAGAGCTGTGAGGCAGAACATAGTTTCATTTCCATTTAAGCTGTAGCAGACATAAGTGACATGAAGTGTGGGTAAGACCACTTCCTAATGCTGAATGGGGGTCAGGGGGGTGGGGAGATGGAAGGGTCTGCCGCTCTCCTGCAGGCATACCCCTGGAGCTTGCCTGGGGTAACCTGGTGCCTGCACTGCCTGCCATTCATGAGGCTGACATAACCTCTTGTGATGAGCAGCAGTGATGGCTCAGAGAAGGACCTTGGCAGTTATCTGGCAATCTGAGTGCTGCCACGTTGGGACTTGTAGTGGTGATGATTGTGGTGAAGCCTGAGAGCCAGCCCCCAGGTGCCAGTTTAGAGTGGCTACGAAGCAAGATGCTTTTCCCCTAGAATGTACCCGAAGGGCCAGTGTGGGTGTTCAGTAGGACTTCTGGGTCCTCATGAGGTTCTATCGTATTTAGTCTGTGACTCAATTCAGGAGCAAGTTTCTGGAGTGAATGGTAATTGCATTTGAGAATCACAGTCCCCAGAAAAGCCTCCTTCGTAGGGTTTTTGACCCAGGTCTTAAGCTGAACATTGGTACAGGGAACCTCCCCAATCAATGATGTAAATGAACACACACTGTTCAAATGACAGGCACCATTATTGCCCTTACAGAATCCTGGCTGGAGACAGCGGGCTCTCTTAGCCTCCTTGAGCATGTTCTTGGTGGGCTATGCTGGTCCTTCGAGCTGAAGGGGTTCCTGTCCAGGAGACATTGGTGACTCTTGGAGTTTGCTGCTGCTCATAGCTCTGGCATGGCGGGGAGGTGCATCAACGGTGAGATTCTGTAGGGAAAGCAGCCCGTGATGAGAAATGAGAGTCCTGTCCTCTTGCACACGCTCAGGTTCTGCCATGCACAGCTTGGCATCTGTCTGCGCATCTTTAGGTGGCCAAGAGCATTGCCATGGGAGTCTTTTCTCCAAGAGGCAAAGGTGTGACTCACTAACCAGCACCTTTGGTGGAGGCAGAACATAGCAGGGACTGAGCATCTCTGGGGCGGTGGCACTCAGCCTGCATGAAGAGCATGTCAGAGCTGGAGGACGCTGCCCTGGCAGTTCTGGGCACACCCCAGGCCAAGATACTGAGGAAGGAGGAGTTTCCTGGAGTCTGCGTGTACATCTTCTGTTGATCTGGATCCCAGCCCCTTTCTGGGAAGTCTAAGTAGCCTCAGAAAGTCCCAGGACATCAGGAGTTCTGAGCTATAAACATATGACTCAGAATTTAAGGTGATCGCATCCAACATGGGAAGCCTCTGAAAACCGGTGCTATTAATAATTATGCCAAAAAACAAGTGCATCCCAGCTGTGTAGGGCAAACCAGGAGGTGTGGTCACTCTGCTGTGGTGTACATTGTGGAGGGGGACGGCTGGTTGTGTCTGGAGGTCTCTTTGATGGCCCAGTTGATGGTTAGAGGTCTGCCTGAGCATCACATCCTCAGGATGAGCCTCCCTTCCATTCTTTTGGGTCCTGACACAGTCCAGACAGACCATTTGAATGGGGGGGGGTGCTGGGCCAAACACAAGTATAGTCATTCATGTGCATTGTTTTCTCTGTTGCAAAAGGCACTTGATAAACCAGTAGCAGCAGCTGCCCTTAATTAATTGATAAATTGGTTGAGGCCCTCACACAGTGCTTTGGGCTTTTCCTTAGTTATCTCCTGCTTTGAAGTGGGCACATAATTTTCAGCGAGGGATGACTTTGTGAACACCTAACCCATCCCTTCAGGAATATGGTGGAGACTTTGGTGACCTTTACAATCTGAGCTTCTTGTGTGGTATATCTGCTCTGTCTAGCCTTGGCTCCTCTCCTCCCTCATTGGGGCTCCTTCCCCACTGGTCCTCTTGTGCCCCAGGCTACTTCTGTGCCTCCGAGCCTGTCTCATGCATCTTTTTGCATCTCACCCACTCCTCCTTGAGAGCCCTGCTCTGTGGAGCCTTCCAGTTGCCAAACAGAGTGGTCGCCCTCTCCTGCTCTCATCCCTCACTGCACTAGCAGGGGTGTGTTTCTTATGTTGAGTGTCTGCCTCCCCCATTAGCCTGGGCTATCCCGAGAGCAGGGAGCATGATGTAACCATGAAACATGGTTTGGCTCAGCAAACACATGTGGCTGTTTGTGTCTGTGACCCAGGCTCTGAGACCTTGAATGTGCCCAGACAGTGGTAGCCCAGACCAGGGGGCTTCTTGCTAGGAGTGGAGGGGGCCAGGGTCCCGAGGGCCCTAGTTTTTCCCCTGTTTCCCTGTGTGGGCGCTGATGGCTTCTCAGTGACTCAAAGAGTAGGTAACACTGATGGAGCTTTTGTGCAATGCCAGGCCCCGAGCAGAGAGCTTTATTAATTCCATCACGTGGTATGGGGATCACTGTCATCTCTACTTCACAGATGAGGAAAAGAGGTTATAAGTCAGGTGACTCTCTCTTGGTCACGTGTCCGGTGCCTGGCAGAGCAGTGATTTCATCCTGCATCTGATCCGATTCCAGGATCTTAACCATATGCTGAGCTGCTGAGAAGCATTCCCTCCCTGCCCTTTGTGGAGGGCAGTCCTGCTGCAAATTCCCACTCTGCTTTCTGTGGCCTCACTCGTAGGAGGGAGCTGGGGCCTTGTGGAGCCCGTGCTAGTTTCTCTAAACCAGTGGAAAGGCAGGAAAGGGAACCATAAAAAACAAAATTTTTTCCCCCGGTGATAGCATCTTGACGATTGCCTCCATCTCTGTCCTTTGACTGTGCCGAGATGGGGGTACACAGGCAGCTCCCCAAGGCATATTTCCTAGGTCCATGATAAAGGACCAAGTTCCCAGGGTCACTTCCCAGTGGTGGTCCAGGCTGTCTGCTATCCTTGTTTCCTCATCTGTAAAGTGCGAAGATTACGTATCTATTCCCTGGATTGTGGTGAGGATTAAGGTAGATGCTTAATCTATATACCTCTGCCTCTATGTGTGTCTATATCTGCATATATGATTAATCTGGACCTAGAGCTGCGTTTATATATACTGATATATAATGTATATATTGGCTTCCCTGGAGGCTCAGCAGTAAAAATCTGCCTGCCATTGGAGCCTCTAGTTCAGTCCCTGGGGTCGGGAAGATTCCCTGGGTCGGGAAGATGCCCTGGAGAAGGAAATGGCAAACCACTCCCATGGAGGGAGGAGGGGCCTGGTGGCCTATAGTCCATGGGGTCACAAGAATCGGGCATGACTTAGTGACTAAACAACAACAATAACAACAACAATTTATATATTGATCCAGATCTACACTTATACCAATAGCTACACATACCTATCTCAGAGCAGCGCTAGCAGGCTGGGAGTCCTATGTGTGTGTTAGGTGACTTGTGATTATTCTTACTGAAGCCAAGTGCTGGGATACAGTGCTGGGTCTCTCTGAGGGTCTGTAAGCATGCTGCCTTACTCTCCTACCCCATGCTGCCCGCCATCTCCTCCTTGCCCTGCACGGCCCCCAGGCCTGACCTGATGGTGTGGAAAGGTTTCCTGTTTCGCTGATCTGTTTGGCAGGCACTCAGGGCCTGGACATTTAACTGGCTTGTTTATTAGCAGCGGCTCCCTTTCTTTCTGTGTCTGACGTCTCCCTGGCCGCATCTCTTTTGCGGGTCATTAAGAATGTCACATTTGGTTTAGGCAAGTGTGTCATCATGGGGCTTCTCTGAGAGCATCACGTACAGGGCGGTCCTGAAGGCGCCTCCCAGGAACTCCCTCGCGGGCTGCCTGAGGCCGCGTGAGAGATGGTGTCTGGCCCACGCAGCGTCCTAATGGCGCCAGTGCCCTGGCTCTGGGGTTGCAGAGCCTCACCAGGCCATTGAGTCTGATGATGCCAGTGCTGGGAGTGGTGCTTGCAGGAGCGCCTTGGACCCTCATCTGGCCTGGGAGGGGGAGGTCAAGGTCTCCGACCACCAGGAGAGCCCCCTTCTCATCTGTCCTGATGCAGCCTCACCATGGAGGGAAAACAGTTGACAGACAGAGTGTTGAGGCCAACAGAGCCCACGTGGGGCTGGGTGCAGACACCGGCATGGCCTCTCTGCACCCTCCAGCCAGCCCGCTGCTGTTGTCCCTCTTGTGTGTCATGACACTGAGGCCCGAGGATGACAGGGCGGTCCCAAGCCAGCCTACAGCTTGGGGCAGGCCGACCTGAGTGACTACAGTCCCCTTCCTTCTTCTGAACCACAGTGCCCACTAGCTCCATTCTGCCACCTACCTGCAGGCCCCTCACGGAGACCCTGCCCTTTCTCCAGAGTCTGAGCTGAATTCAGATTCAGAGATATTTTTCTCTCATATTTGCTGTGGGAATCTGGTTGAGCTCCTGGAAGCAAATCTCACAGATCCCCTCTATTACTGGATCCCCCTGGAGTTTTAACTCTGAGTTGTCCACAATGAGCCTCAAGTAATTCATCAACTACGATTTCAATTTTCCTACCCACCACTGATTCCCAGAGGTGAGTCTCTGCTCCAGTAAACTGCAGCTACCTGTATTTACCTGTTAGTGATTTTCCCTGAGTACTCCTCTCTTATGGATCCAAGAGGAGTTGTGGATTTTTCAGTTTGTTATGCTTTTTTACTTTTTTTTTTTTGACAGAGTGATGAGTTCTAAGCTCCTTACATGCAGAACAGGAAACTGCAAGTCTGCTCTTTTTAAAACAAATTCTTAAATAGCATCTGAGGTCATTGAATTCACTCTTTTATGAATATATAGTATCCTTCTTTGTCTCTCATAACAATTTTGGCTTAAAGTCTTTTATTTCTGGATATTAGGATAGTCATCCCGGTTTTCCTTTGGTTATCATGTGCAAGAAATACCATCTTCCAATCTTTCACTTCCAACCTACTTATGTCTTTGGACTTAAAATGTTTTTAATAGACAGCATATAGTTGAATTATGTTTTTAAAAATCCATTCTTCTAGTCTCTACCTTTGATTGGAGAACTCAACTTATTTATATGTGAAGTAATTATTGATAAGGGTTGCCTTATTCTGCCAGTTTGCTGTTTGTTTTCTGTATGTGTAACAGCTTTCCTCTTCTTTTTTTTATTACTGCTTTTTGGAGGTGCATATTTGATTTCTTTTAGGAATTGAGATTAGATTACTCTTTCATTTTCATTTGTGTATATTTCTTAGATATTTCCTTTGTGGTTACCATGAGGATTACTTTTAATCTCCTAAATTTATGTGGTTTGAATTGATTCTAACTTAAGTTCAGTAGCAACTAAAGAGCACAACCAGGCTCCTATAACAGTTCCATCCCCTTTATATCACTATCACAAATCATATCTTTGTACACTGTGTGTCCATTAACATAGATTTATAATTTGAAAAAACCATTTGTCTTTTAAATCATGTAGGAAATAAAAAATGGAGTTACAGACCAATAATACAATAGCAATAGCTTCTGTAGTTGCCTTTACTGGAGATCATGATGTCTTCATGTAGTTTTGAATCGCTTTCTAGTGTCCTTTCATTTCAACCTGAAGGAGTCTGTTTAACATTTCTTATAGGGAAGGTCTTGTGGTAACAGTCTCCCTTATCTTTTGTTTATCTGGAAATGTCTTAATTTTGCTTTCTTTTTTTATTGTATATATATCTATATATATATATAGATATAAACATTGAATTTGTCATTTAGCCATATTTAAATGTGCGTTTCAGTGACATTAAGTATATTCACATTGTTTTACAATCAACACCCTCCATCTGCAGAACGTTTATCTTCCCAAACTGAAATCTCTGTAACCATTGAACAATAACTCCTTATTCCCCTACTCCCCTTCTCCTGGTTACCACCATTATACTTCCTGCTTCTATGAATTTAGCTATTCCACACATCTTATATAAGTAGAATCATATAATATTTGTCCTTTTGTGACTAGTTGATTTCATTTGACATAATCTCTCTCTCACTTTTGAAGGGAAGTTTTGCTGGATATAGACTTTCTCGTTGTAAGCTTTTTTCCCCCATAGCCTTCCCACCTCCTTCCTTTCTAATAAGAAACTGGCTGTTAATCTTACTGAGTGTTACAGATTGAATTATAACCCCCTTAAAATTCATATTAAAGGCTTTGCCCATAGTATCTCAGAATGTTACCTTATTTGGAAGTAGGATCACTGCATATGTAATTAGTTAAGATGAAATCATTAGGGTGGGCCTTAATCCAGTATGACTGCTATTTTGATAAAAAACAAACTGGAACACAGAGCTAGACGTACATAAAGGGAAGACTATATGAAGAGACACAGGAGAAGACAGCCATATACCAGGGGGCCTGAAACAGTTCCTTCTCTCAAAGCCTTTGGAAGAGACCAGCCTGGTGGTAACCATAGTTTCTGTTTTGTAGATAAGTTCATTTGTATCATTTTTTAAGATTCCACATGTAATTGATATCATGGTATTTGTCTTTCTCTGTCTTATTTCACTCAGTTTGACAATCTCTAGGTCCAATCATGTTTCTACAAATGGCATTATTTCATTTTTTAAAATGACTGTAATATTCCATTGTATATATGTACCACATCCTCTTTATCCATTCCTCTATCAATGAATGTTTAGGTTGTTTCCATGGTTTAGCTATTGTAAATAATGCTGCTATGAATTTTGGAGTGCATGTGTTTTTTGAATTATAGTTTTCTCCAGAATCATATGGTAACTTTATTTTTTTTAAGGAAACTTCATACTGTTCTCCATAGTGGCTTACATTTACATTACCACCAACAGTGTAGGAGGGTCCCTTTTTCTCCACACCCTCTCTAGAATTTATTATTTGTAGACTTTTTAATGGCCATTCTGAGCAGTGTAAGATAATACCCTCTATTTCCTTTTGGATACTTTCTTTTGCTATGTCTTTAAGTTCACTGATATTTTTTTCTATTATATCTAATCTAACATTATTTTTTAATCTCATAAATTAGAGTTTTTCTGTCTAGAAGTCTAATTTGCATCTTATTTTAATTCTTTCATGTTTCTCCTTAGCTTTTTAACACATGGGATTTAGTAATAATGACTGCTTTAATATTCTTGTCTGCTAATTTGGACATCTGTGCTGGTTCTGGTTTGGTTTTGGTTGGTTGATTTTCTCTTCATATGGTTTGCATTTATCTGCGTCTTAAACATGCCTCCTGAGTTTTGTTGGATTACCTGCATTGTGATGGATATTTTTATATTTTTAGAAGTATTCTTGAACTTTATTCTGGGGTACAGTTAAGTTACATGGAAACAGTTTGATCCTTTTGAGTCTTGCTTTTACATTTGTCAGGCAGGACCACAGCTATTACGGCTGAGGCAGAACCTTTGTGTGTAATCTCCCCAATGTCTTGTAAATCATGAAGTTTTCTAGTCTGATTGGAAATAGGCACTGTTCTTAGCCCTGTGTAAATGTCAGGCACTATTCCCTCAAATCTTTTTGAGGTTCTTTTCCTGGTCTTGGAAAAGGTTTACTCTGCTAAATACTTAAGTGGGACCTTCTGAAAATTCTGATTTCTCTGTCTGTATACATCTCTCTCTTTTCTGGTCTGTGATTTCTGGCTATCTTTGTCTCCTTGAACTTTCAGCTTTAAATCCTGTGTGCCATCTGTGTCCCCTCCATGTGTGTGCAACCCCTATGTCACCCTAGAAACTCTCTTAGGACAGGATAATGAGGCAACTATAGAGTTCACCTTGCTTTCATTTCTCAGGATCTGTCCTTTGTTGTCTCATGTCCAGTGTCTTACAAAGCATTTACAATATATTTACCTCCCTTCCTTTGTTTCAGGAGTCAGGGTAAATCTGGTCCCTGTTACTCCATCTTGGTCAGAAACAGAAGTCCAAATGTTACTGTTTTTTTTAAAAAAGATTTTATTTGCTTATTTATGGCTGCCCTGGTTCTTCACTGCTTCATGCAGTCTTCCCCTAGTTGCAGTGAGCAGGGCTCCTCTCTAGTTGCGGTGTGCGGTCTTCTCATTGTGGCGGCTCCTCTCGTTGCAGAGCACGGCTCTAGAATGCACGGGCTCTGGTAGTCGCTGCACGAGGGCTCAGTAGTTGTGGCCTGGGGGGCTCCAGAGCACAGGCTCGCTGACTGCAGCTTACGGGCTTAGCTGCTCTTTGGCATGAGGGATCTTCCCAGGCCAGGGATTGAATCCATGACCCCTGGCCTTGGCCGGTGGATTCCCTACCCCTGGACCACTAGGGAAGTCCTATTATTTTTAATTTTGATAATTTGGTTTTATTTAGTGATTGAGGGAATGGAATGGATAAAGATGTGAGGGGTGATGGAGAGGAGACAATTGTTGGAATGAGGTGGGAAGGGATGATTTAATTATTTTACTTGCTATCGATCAATACTCTTTGCCACACTCCTGAGGGTATTGGGTGGAATAATTTATAGCCCCTGCCTTTTAGAAGCCCATGATCTGAAGGGGTGGAGGAGGTGGTTTATAGCTGTTTTAATCAGGAGATACAGTTGCTGAGACAAAGCAGGTGTTTCATGTTTCCATACTATGAAGGATTAGGTTCATTTAAAACATTTTTTATTGAAAGCAATTTTAAATGCTATTCCAGGAAGGGCTACAAATCAGGGAAGGTTTGTTCAGCCCTTAAGGGAAGAGGATGGTTAATGTTGTGAAGAGGTTGTAGGAAGGAGCTTGAGATTTGGGATCAGAAGATTCGTATGTGAGCCCCTAGGGTCCTCTCCCCTTAGGGAGCATTAGCTCCTGCATGCACAGTAAAATAAGATAATGGCAGGCATCTTGGAGGGTTTTTGGGAGGTGCACATGTAAAGTACCCAGCATGGTGCCTAACACCTAGGAGATGATCAGCAAAAGTGGTTCCCATGTCTTTGTGCAGAATGAGCCTTGCTTTGCATCTTTGCACAGGGTGACTCTGATGGGCATTTCCTCATGAGTCCCAAGTACCCAGGCATGTCAGACTGTCCCAAGAAAGGAGATGTGGAGGCTTTGGCTTATGGAATATATTATGAGATGTGCAGTTTCAGGCTCTTATGGGACCCCTTGTTCATGAGGAGTAACCCCCCTGTTATGTCAGGGCTTCCCTCGTGGCTCAGATGGAAAAGAATCCGCCGGCAATGCGGGAGACCTGGGTTCTATCCCCCGGTTGGGAAGATCCCCTGGAGGAGGGCATGGCAGTCGACTCCAGTATTCTTGCCTGGAGAATCCCTGTGGACGGAGGAGCCTGGCAGGCTATAGTCCATGGATCACAAAGAGTTGGACATGACTGAGCGACTAAGCGTACACACACCTGTTACGTCCCTAAATAAGACAAGTCTGAAGGCTTAGAGGAACAGCAGAAAGCAAATGGGAGGTGCCCCCGTCTCCAAGAAGTTGCTGCCAACCTGCCTCAAAAGTGTCTTCTGCTTGGGCACGGAGACTGAAGGACAGAGAAAGCAGTCCTAGGTGGGGCCTGAGGAAAGGGTCACCTGTGTTCAGGGAGAAAGAGAGGAAGGACTAAGTGAGGATGAGGACAAGAGGACTCTTAAGCAGCAAGGGATCAGTAAAGGCCAGGATTCAGTTGCCCCAGAGGAGCCAGAAATGGGACTTCTCAGAATGCTACCATTTGTCTGTGTGTGTGTTGGGGGGAAGCGTGGGAAGCATGACTTGGGGCATTGGCTTGGTGGCTTCAGAGCACCCAGCTCACCAGCAACCTGGGCCTCTCTTTGCACCTTGTGAGTGACAGGTGGTGTTATCTCAGGTATATATGGCCTGTCCTAAGGCAGGTGGATGATGTCCGTGCCTTCCCATGACAGGACTTAGTGTTCAGGCTGGGTCACCCTGCTCCCTACTCTCCAGATATCTTTGATAAAGTTAATTAGAGGAACTGGCAATCATGAGCACTGAAGGACTCCCAGAGCACTAGGCACTTTACATGTAGTGTTTGTACTCTAGGTGGTTTAAGAATGCACTCATTGGGTAGGTATGGTGGCCTCTATTTTATGATCAGGAAGCTGAGGTTCACATAGGTGAAGGGACTTGTCCAAGGTCACAGATATGTCTTCACTTGGATTTGAACCCAAGTTTATCTGCCTTGAAACGTCAGTCTTTCTAACATGCTCCAGTTTCTCGTCCTTGTTTGGATTTAGTTGTGTGAAACACAATCAGAGTAGGCTGACTTTGAAAACCATGCCATGTTAGTGGTGTCCTGACTAACTAGCTGAGTCTTGACATCTGCACTTTCCTGGGCAGGTATGGGAAGCATTGTTCCTTCTCTCCTTTCTTTGCCAGAATGTTACAGTAAGAAGCAGCTTGCAAATCTTGGCTTATTTCTTGCTCAGGTCATGTGTCCATCAGGGGCTGGCCCAAGGGTGCTGCTAGCCTGTTGTCATTTTCCTCACTCCAGGAACCAGCTTGGGCAGTGGTGCACTGAACCACCGCTGGTGATATGGGTAGAGAATCAAGGACCAGCTCTGAAACTTCCGCCTGGAGTGAACACAAATCACTACTGCTTGCATTTCATTGGCCTGAGCAGGTCACCTGCCAGGCCTGGCTCAGTGGCACGGAGGAGTGATTGGGCATTGATGACAGCAACAGTCTACAATGGGAGCTCCGTGCTGTCTCATCAGGGATGACTTACAGAGTCCCTGTGATGCTCTCCTGAGCTGGGGATACTCAGGGGAGAAGGGTCCTGCTCCCTGCCTCTAGGAGCTCATCGTCTAGTGGCAGAATAGTCAATCATGTCAAGAGAGGGATGCCTCTGAGTGAGAGGAACTGTGTGTGATACAGATGAGGAACACACGGGGCTGTGGGGTACACAGGAGCGGTGATGTGTTCTGCCTAGGGAGAACTGCAGGTGGGGGGCAACATCTGAACCCTTGGTTCAAAGATAAGAAATCCATAGCAAGGGTCAAAGACAGGGGCTTTGCTTCACAGGATGTGTGAAGCATAGAGAGAGCATGGGACTAGGGGAAGCCAGTGATCTGTATGTTTGAAGTCCAGGGGCCCCTGGGACTGTAGCAGGAAGGGGAAGAAGATGGCGAGGTGGGCGGGCCAGGAGTGAGACTTTCATGGTTTTGCTGTCTTGCTGCTGAGCTGTGGTTGTAAGAGTTCTGGTTGGAGGGTGTGGTGGGCACTGAAATGCCCGTCTAGGAAGCCTGGCCTGGCTCCCCTCCCCATGCCTAGCCTGGGTTGCTCCAGGCTGCAGAGTGGGTCTCAACGCACTCCCCTGCCGGCAGCCTCTGCTGTTCCCCCAGGAGGGATGAATCAGCTCCATTCTTCAAGAACAAAAGCTCCTGGGTTGCCAGGGAGATGCAGGGGGCTGCTGCCTGCACTTCCTGGAGCTGTGGTTTGGTGTCAGGAAGAGATGAGCACAGAGCTCCGGAGTCCTGTCCTGAGTAGGGTGGGGCCGCACACAAGTGGCCTCTCCCCACGTCACCCTCGTTGAATGGGGCTCTCTGTGCGTCAGAGCTGAGCAGAGGCTCTGGAGTGGGACAGAAACTTGTGCTTGAATGTGGCTCTGTTAGTTGATGGCTGTCCTCAAACCATTTGAGGTAGTAATACCCAGCTTGCAGGGTGGCTGAGATATTTCATAAGGGAATAGATGGAAAGTCCTCTCTCTGTTCACTTATTCAATAAATGCTTATTGCTGTCAGCGGTGCCGAGCACTCTCCCATGGCTGGAATTCGCGCAGTGATGTGAGGCTGACATGGACTGTGCTGGCCAGGCAGCCTGGCTGGCACTATCCTCAGCACATGGGGACACTCACTAATGGTAGTTGTACTTGTTCCTGAGGTCAGGAGATCTGCGGGGCTAGGAGAGGAGTCCTCCCAGGTTTGGAGTATTTCTGGGAAGTAGAGGAAGGGGGGCGTCCTACTCTGTGGAGTCATCGCCCTGCTGGAAGGGGGCTAGGGCTCATGGGAAGATTCCATGGACTTAAACCCTGTCCTGGCTGTGAGTCCCAGAAAGTAGCAGGGAGAGGGGGTTTCCTGAGCCAGTGAAAGCTGCTGCAGTCGGCTTTCAAACTCACCGTGGAGCCACAGTCCAGGGCCAAGTGGGTCTTTCCCCATCTCTCTTAGTGGGCCACTGAGCCGGCTGTGGAGACTCGGCTGGAAGGCTCTGAGCTGAGCTGACACCCCATCAGTGGGAGAGTGGGGCAAAAGGCCCTTCCCTGGGAGAGGATCTTTCTGTCCCCACTGTATTAAACCTGCCACCCACTCACACGTGGATGGAGGAAGTCTTGGGCCAGATTCAGGCAGGACGGGAGGGGAGGGTAGGTTCAGAGTCTAGGGGCTCCTCAGCTGTTTGGAAGTGCTGGCAATCTGTGAAGTGCACATGGGGAGCAGATATGGTGGTTTGGGGGTTGTTGGTGGCACCCAGGAGTGCTGTGTGTGTAGATTCTCCATGATGGGGTTTGGGGGGCGGAGGGGTGTGCTTGAGGAGTTTTCTGTTGGGGTCATTGGTGCTGTGCCTTGTGGGGCTGATGGCAGGTCCTGGAATCATAGGTGTGTTGGAGAGTAAGTGATGATGGGCTATTTAGGGAAGATGGTTGACGATGTGGTGAAGGTCAGGGCTCAGCAAGGATGGGGTGGGGACTATTGGCCATGGGATCATCAGTGCCTCTTCCTGAGCTCTGAAGGGTCTGTTTCTTGTCTGCCTACCCCATGGGGGCAACTTCAGGCTTTCCTGGATAGAGAGGCATCTCTGTAGGCTGGATCTGAGGAGCAAGTGGACGTGAGGGGCAGGCACAGAAGGGGAGGGGTTGAGCCAGCAGCACAGGCGGCTGGGCTGCTGCTCAGCGACTTTGCAGACCCACAGGGTCATTACTTGTCGTTGTCCTCGGGAAAGTTGCAAAATGAAAATTAACTGTCGGAGAAGATTGATTCATTTGATGTCTAACCAGGAGCAGCCTTTTATTGCTGTAAAATGTTGATTTTTCTCTCTCTGCCAGAGACAGGTAAGTCTTAGTGGCACTGAAGGAAGACAGACCCCTGATCAGAATCATACAGAAAATGTGGCCTATGGGGTCCAGTTCTCCTTCCTCCATCTTCCAAGGACGCAGCAGTGGGACCTGGTATGTGATTTCATTCAGGGGGCAAAAATAATTCTGTGGGCCTGCCAGCCACGTGGCAGGGCTAGTGATAAGGCTTGGGGCTCTGGGTTCAGATACATCTGGGCTTAAATCCAGACTGGGCCACTTAGAAGCTTTGTGTCCTAGGCAAACCTCAGTGTCCTCATCTCTAGAATGGGAAGGATATACCTAATTATGTCTTAGACCCTAAATCTCTCAGCACAGTGCCTGGCACTGGTTATTAGAGGGTGTGCCTGGGTCTTGCTGAAATTACCAGAAGCTGATGTGGTCTTACTTTTCAAGTAACACTCAAGTGTGAGCGTGAGATTGAGGGCGAGACTCAGATCAAAGAAAGGCACAGTCAGGAAAGTAGAGTAGGAAGCTAGTGAGAATAGCTCTTTAAGATGAGACTGTCCAAAGTGGGAGTGTCAGGAGCTCAAGCCTGCTGGGGGCTGGGCAGAGTGAAGGTTCAGGCCAAACTGGCTCCCTGAAGCCCCGGCCTGTCCCCATTATGTGGCCAGGGGGGCTTCTCCTTGCCCGTGACACTTTCCTTGCTTAAATATGCCTCGGAAGCCAGAAATTGGGCAAGTGTAGGTCCTGCCTGGCTTTGATGGCAGATGGCAGTGTTCACGGGGCTTTCTGGGGGTTAAGAAATAGCCATCCTCCCTTGGGGAGCTTTAGGATGGCCAGGGTGCCGTCAAGTTCAGATTGGAGGGGCTTCCGAGTCTGCAGGTCTGAGGAGGAGGGGCAGTAGTGACGCGGCAGGCGAGCGTGTGGGAGGTCTCTGTGTTGGGCGTCTGTCTGCCCGCATGCCTGCCTCTCTGTTGCTCTGAAGGAGGCAGGGGCTGGGCTTGCAGCTGCCTGGGCAGAGCGGATCCTGCGTGGGACACAGCTCTTCTCTTTGGTTACAGACTCACCGCTTCGCTCCCCACCCACCTCAACAGTCAGCGTGGGGCATCCGGCCAGGCTCTCCTGGGCGAGAAGATTGTGGAAGTCTCATTCTCCAGGCAGAGCAACCAGCCCTCTGGAGGGTGTTCAGGGAATGACCTTGCAGAGGGACAATCCCTAGAGGGGCGTGGTGAGCTCAGACTGGGTATGAGCTGGGCAATGATACATCCAAGGAGCCTGCATCTGAAGCTATATGATGGTGGTGGGGGTGGGGTAGCAAAGCTCAGGAGTCACCCAGCCCTGGGCTGGCCTCCAGCAGGTGAGCCAGGGTGCAGACTCTGGCCCTGAGCGTGAGGGCGCATGATTCCCAGGGGCAGACAAGATATAGGGAGGAGAGGCAGGGAGTTTCAGCAAGTTTCCGCACCAAAGAGATGCTGCAGAGGCCCAGAGGAGGAAAGGAGATGACAAAAGAAGGACAAATGGGCAAGGGGTTGCCAGTCTCCAGAGTGGGAGGAAATTGAAGTCTGAGGGTCCTGGGGTTTTACCTCCCATGGGGTGGTTGGCATTCCAGCTGCTGGGGTGGTAGAGGAGAGTGCCCAGCTGGTATCATTTGTGGATCAGCCTGCCCTGGTAGAGAGTCTGTTAGGTATAAAGGCTGGTAGAAACATTACTGAAGACGAGGTGAATGCATCCTGAGGTCAGGTACTAAAAACAAACAAAAAAACTTGATCTGGGGATCAAAGGTCTAGATTCTGCTTCCAGCTCTGCTGTGAGCTTGCTGAGAGCCCTGGGCAAGTCCCAAGCCCTCTATGGCTTTCAATTTGCTTTTCTTTAAAAAAAAAAAAAAAGGCATGGCTTAAAGAAAAAAAACCACAAAAACTTTCAAACATTTCAAGCAGTGAGACCATTAGTTCAAGTGAAATGTTCTAGGACTCTTTCTATCCTTAACTGAGTGTAGGAGGTAGAATGGGTGGGGTGGGGGTGCTGGGCTGTGCTCACCTTCCTCCTCATTACAAGACACATTTAGGACCCAGTGGTTGAGCCTGTTTCCACAGCTGTGCTTATAAATGCTTGCCCTAGATTTTAAAAATTATATATATTTTAAGCCATCTTTTACTGAGCAATTGATATGTGCTTGGCACATTCTAAACATTTCACAAATATTAACTCATTTACTTCTCACAACAACCCTAGGAATGAGATGGGGAAACTGAGGCATAGAGAGGGGAAGTGACCATCACAAGGTCACACAGTTAGTGAGTGGCCCAGCCAGGATCCCAGCCCAGACATCGGGGTTCTAGGTTTTCCCATTCTTCCCTGTGAGCCATAGATGCTGGTGGAAAGTGGTGGCTTATTCTTCTGGGAGAAAGACCACCAGCGTGTGACTCAGGGAGTGTGGCTGCACATGGGGATCCCAGACAGACAGCCTCTGGAGAACAGGGGCCTGGATCTGGAAGAGCTGGGATAGGCTGGATCCTGCCTGCTGCCCTTTCTATTTTCCAGCTGGGACCGCCGAGGCCCCGGGGTGTCAAAGGCGGGTTTTGTAATGGCAGTGACGCACAGGTTGGCACCTAGGCAACTGAATGCAGGAGTTTCTCCGCCAGGCACACACTCTAACCACCAAATTTATTTAAGCAGATAAAATGCAGGGGGTGTAATGTCAGATTAATGGATAAATAACCGTTCTGGTTTTTGGCAGGATGGCAGGGAGCAGCAGTGAGAAGCCTCATTATGTGCCGCTCTGCCTCGAAGAACAAGCCTCGCGCTGCAACCCCAGCACCCGGGCCCGCGAACAGAGCATTAAATTGTTGGAAATGGCTTCCCTTCACTTGCAGAACAAAGATGTTTTCTCCAGAATAAATTGACTCCCTCTCTGCGCGCTGAGTCCCGGTTTCCCACAAATGCAGCCTATGCTCCCTCTCAGCTCGCTGCGGGAGGGAGGGAGCCATGGGCCTGGGAACGGGGCTCGTGGGGGGGATTCCTGCTGGGGTGAGGGCACTGGCCTCTGGGGGCTCCTGGCTCCTGGGCTGTCTCTTGCCAGATTTCTGTGGCTTTGGGGGAAAGGAGCCAATCTGCAGTTGTGTGGATGGTGCAGGAGTCTAGACTCCTCATAGAGAGGCTGTGTGTGTGGTGGTTATGGCTTTGTGTGTGTTGTCCCTGGGTTTGGATGTTGCTCACCAGCTGTGCAATCTTTGCATGTATGTTTGCTGAGTCACTCAGTTGTGTCTGATTCTTTGTGACCCTATGGATAGTAAGTAGCCTGCCAGGCTCCTCTATCCATGGGATTATCCAGGTAAGAATACTGGAGTGGGTTGCCATTTCCTCCTTCAGGGGATCTTCCCAACCCAGGAGATCTTCCTGACTCTGTAATTGAACCCGCGTTTCAGGCATTGCAGGTGGATTCTTTACCACGGAGCCACCTTCAGTCTTTCCGCAAGTTATTTAAAATCTCTGAGCTCAGTTATTATCAGGGAATTGGGGATAACAGCCCTTGTAGGAGAGATAACACACTATGAATGAAGGACCTTGGACAGCGCCAGCCACAGCCAACTTTTGGGGGTGGAGCCGTGGGTGCAGTCCAGTCAAGGCTCTGCCTCCTCTTTCTACAAACTTGATCCCCAAGAGAGAGGGACAAGGAGTGGGGACCTAGGAGGCTGCTGTGCTGCTGGGCCTTGACTTTGTGGTATGGATCGGGGGCCAGGCTGAAGGACCCAAGCTCCTTAGGACACTGATGGTACAAAGCCCCCTTCTGACTCACCACAGTCTGCCCAGTGCGTGGCAGGCACCTGCCTGGGTGGGACCAGAATCTCAGGGGAGACTTCACTTTGCCTTGGGGTGAATGTAAAGACAGACGTTTTGAGCTACTGCCCTGGCTTCCCTGGGCTTGTAGGAATAGGGTTCAGGGAGGCTGCTCAGGGGAGATTAACTGCTTTCTGCTTTAGAAGAGCCCTTTTCTCCCTCTCTTTCCTTCTTCTAGAGGCCACGTGGGGGCAGTGGAAAGGGCACAGTCTTTGAGGCCAAGACTCACTACTGTCACCGCTTAGCTGTGTTACTCTGGGCACATTGCTCTCTCTCTGAGCCTCAGTTTTGCCACCTTTGGACACTGGAACAGTACTTCCAAAGGTCTGGAAGACTGGTGATGAAATGTGAAGCTCCTGGAATAGGACCTGGTACAGAGTAGTCCCTTTGGGCAGTCATGTTCTGTAACAAATATTTATGTACCAGGCCTTGGGCTGGTCTCCAGAGATAAAGTGATGAGCAGAGCCGTGTAGTGACCTCTAGGAGTGGAACAGCAGCTGATCGGATGCCGGTGGCTGCCGGAGTGCATATATGTCCTTATGTGCTACCTATGTGCCCCTGCCCCGAGCCTTCAAGGGTGGGATGCCTGGGGTTCTGTTGCACCTGGCAGGATCTGGCTTTTCAGGCAGTGGGCTGCCTGTGTCTTGTTCTGCCTTTTCCCTCCTCCTTCATTCCTCCCTTCTCATCCCCATATGCTCCACCAGAGCTTCTGTCTCACCCAGCCCAGAGGTTGAAAAAGAAAAGTTCAGAAAGTGTCCTGATCTGGACTTGGTCTGATAAAGCTTGATATAGGACCATGGTACATGGAGCCCTGATCTTTATGGAGCATCTTCTCGCTGGTGTCCTCAGGCACTCAGGTCCCAGGTGAGCAGAGTAGAAGTCTCTGTCCTCATGGAACTTTCCATCTTCTGAGAAAACAATTATGGAGTCCTTTGGGGGCTTTCCTCATAGCTCAATCAGTAAATCATCTGCCTGCAATGCAGGAGACCCAGGGTAGGGAAGATTCCCCTGGAGAAGGAAATGGCAACCCACTCCAGTATTCTTACCTGGAGAATCCCATGGACAGAGGAGCCTGGCGGGCTATAGCCCATGGGGTCATAAGAGTCAGACACGACTTAAACCACCACCACCATTCCCAGTGTCAGTTTCACTGGCAGTACTTCCCACGTCTAATCTTCACCATGGAATGGACAGCCTGTGGCCAGCATCGAACCTACCCCCTTCCCAGGCAAGCAGATTCTGTGTGGCCTCCCTCTCTCCTAGAGTCCTGCAAGGTCTGCCCAGATAGAGCTCTAGGCTCAGACAGGGAGGATTGGAACTTGACTTGGTCCTGTTATGTTGCAAGTTGCATAACCTGTCTGAGTTTTCCTAATGCACAAAATAGGGATACTGCTCTCATCACCTCCTGGGGTGTGAGGAGGAAGCCATCAAGCACAGAGCTCCCCTGGGGCTTGCCAACCTGGCTGGGTGTTTCGTTCTCTGGGAAGTGGGCTCCGAGATCCCAGGCTGTGTTCCAGGGAGGGGGCCACGCCCTCTGCAGCCCCAGCCCTGGCCTTTCCTCTGGTTTTGGAAATGTGTTTGGGATGGAGCAGGCTCCCTAGGCAGCATTCCATCTCCCACACGCTGGGTCTTTGTTTAGCTCCAAATTAAAGTGAAAGCAGAAAACACAAAACATTTCCTGCCTCTGGAGTGAAGGAACTGTCTGTCTTGTCAGCTCCAGAGCTGCCAGTGAGCCCAGGACCATATTGTGGAGTCTGGCAGTGGGGGCCTCTTCTGGGAGGCTCCTTCCATCACTATCCATGTCTGTTATCATGGTTACACACTCCCAAGCAGACTCGGGGAAAGCAATGCTGACCAGAGATTTCCCGTGTTTTGGAGGTGTAACTCTTACCTTTACTCACTCACTTATTCTACTGGCCTAGCTCCTTCCAGCCCTCCCTGGCCCCCCACCTTGAGCCTTCTGCCATGTCAGTTTGCATTCATGTAGTTCATTTCAGTGTGTCTGTCTGTGTTCACACTGAGACTGTGAACTCCTGAACACTTGGCTGGGGTTCAAGCAGAAGTGCACTGAGGGACCATTGAAGAAGGTCTAAGGAGGAGAGCAGTGGGGAACTTAATGGGGGGCACAAGCCTCAGGCGTGTGAAAAAGTGGAAGTGAAAGTGTTAGTTGCACAGTTGTGTCTGACTTTTTGCAAGCCCATGGACTGAATAGCCCGCCAGGCTCCTCTGTCCATGGAATTCTCTAGGCAAGAATACTGGAGTGGGTTGCCATTCCCTTCTGCAGGGGACCTTCCCAACTCAGGGATTGAACCCAGGTCTCCTGCACTGCAGGCGGATTCTTTACCAACTGAGCCACCAAGGAAGCCCTCAGAGGCGTGTACTGGCTTTTAAATCTAGCTCTGTCACTTGCTGTGTGACCTTGGGAAAGTTATGTAGCTTCTCCTAGTCTCACTTCTCTCATTTCTAAAATGAGGGTGATGGTGCTACCTGTTGCTGTAAGGGTTGGCCTAAGGATTATCACAAAGTGATATCAACGGTGTGTAGCTCAGTGCCTTAGCATTGGCACATAGTCAGTGCTTAGAAATGCTGGCTCTGAAGTGACAAGAAGCCATGTGGGCACTGCTGAATTTCCCTGGTGAAGGCAGAGCAGAGAACAAGGCCTAGGAAAAGAGGGTGATCATTGCCCAAACGACTGTTCCACAGGATTGCCATGGATGGGGGCAGTCTCCATGGGCTGGGGTAGGGGACAGACTCATGGCTATCTTAGGACCAGGTGGGAATTGAGTCATACTAGCCAAACTTATGAGTGGTTGACATGGCTGAATACATGTCAGTGTATCAGTTTACAGGGAGAAACCACTGCCTGGAATCTCACAGGCTGCTCCAGTGAGAAATCCTAGCAAGGAGTCCAATTTCAGCCAGTTGCTCCATGAGCCAGATGGTTAGGAGCTTCCCAAATCTGTCTCTACCGGGTGACCCTCCTGGGTGTTTCTCAGGAGATGTCTTGATCACCATTTGGAGCCTGCTGTGGAAAGAGGTCAGGGCATGGCCTCTCTCTGGCTCCTCTGCTCCTTGTGCTTTCTCTACTGGCCTCTCGCCATCCTCTCCTTTTTCTTATCTTTGCTGTCTTGTTTCCTCTCTTCTCATCTCCTCCTCCAGATGTGCACTATTAGAGCTGCAATTCCAGCTGGACTCCATGCTTAAGTATGTTTGAAAAAAAAAATCAACCTTTTTTCTGATTTGAACCTTTTGGATTTTTTTCTCTCATGTTGGCAGTGTCCAAGTTTCCCCTTGTTCTTCTTTTACATTAATATTCTTTGTGTATAACTTTATATATAATTATAGATTTATATTGTTTTCATATTCTTTAATCATTCAGAGACGTTTTGTTTTATGCATGCAAATAGTTTACAGACAGATGAGGAAGGATGGGCACCAGACTGTCCTTGGTGAACAGGGGCGATACGGGTTTATGAGAGGAGAGAAGAAGACTGCAGAGGTACGGGACCAGCCAGTCCTGTCTTTGCGTGAGTGCTAAGTTGCTTCAGTCATGTCTGACTCTTTGGGACCCTATGTACTCTAGCCCACCAGCCTTCTCTGTCCATGGGATTCTCCAGGCAAGAATACTGGAGTGGGTTGCCACGCTCTCCTCTAAGGGATCTTCCCAGCCCAGGGATCAAACCTGCATTTCCTGCATTGGCAGGTGGGTTCTTGACTTGTCTTTACACATTTGGATGTGTCTTTATACATTTGGACATTGGACAGCATTTTTACACATCCCACTTGTCTTTACACATTTGGGATGAAAGATTGAGCTGACAGTTTGCAAAGAGGTCATCTTGGGCTACCCGCCCTGGGCAGGGGGCTGGGCTCCTTGAAGGAGGTGAGTCCACATTCTTAGGCATTCTCTTGAGGCTTCCAGGGCACAGCTGTGGCACACGTGTGACCGACTGCCTCTTGTTGGGCCAGCCCTGTCAGCACTCACCTGCCTGAGACCACAAGTGGCACTGTTTCCTCGTCAGAATATCTCGCTCTCTTTTTCTTCTAAATTGAAATGTTACTCAGCCATGGTACTTTATATTCCTTTCAGTGTATAAATTTTTCTTTAGACAGGGTGTATCCTTTTGATTTTTAATCTCAGTTCTCCATTCAGTTTTGGGAACTCTTTTGGTGGCCTTGTGAAGGAGCTATGATTGGTCTCTTACATCTTCTTTGGGAACCAGGGCCCTTGCTATAGAGTTCTTCCAGCCTTTTCCATTTGTCATCTTCCATACTCATTTATTCTATGTCCTGGATATGTGTGGTATATCTTGTTAGAAATTTACACAGTGGGAGGGTTTATGGGTAGCTCTGATGATGTCACTCCTGGTCATGTGACTTGCTTGGGCCAATGAAGTAGGAATGAGTGACATACGCCTCTTTCGCATAGAAGCTTTAAGAGCCGCCATATGATTCTGGCATGTTTGTTATTCTCTCTGCCGTGAGAAATGGAGGTTGCTCCCTTGGCCTGGATCACGATGCCACGAGGAAGAGCTGTAGTCAACTTGTGATACACATGTAGTATGAGAAGAAAATAATCTTTTGTCCACGTGAGCCACTGAGATTTTGGGATTGTTTGTTATGACAGTGTATCTTAGCTTAAACTGATTAATACAATACTGATTAATACTAAGATTTCTCCTATATGCTTTTTGTTTTACCGGTACAATTTTTTGGCAGAACTGTTTCTGTTTTTTACTGTTTCCAACAGTGAGTTTATTAGAATCATAGAGATATTACTTTTGTTTTGAGCTCTATTATTCAATAGATGAAATGTATTTTTTTTTTCTCTTTGAAAACAACTGGCAGCATTTTTCTAAAATCTTGTGCTCTATGTGTGAGTCTGTTTTAGGGTTGGCCATGCCTCTGAAATTGTACTTTTCTTTTTTTAAAGTTGGATCAGAGATTTTATTTTTTACCTATTTACTCATCCTTGTGTTTTCTCTCTTGTTCCTTCCTGTTTTGTTGAGAGATTTAGTAGAGTCGTTTGGGTAGAAAGCTGGCTTGTAAGGCTGGAGGGGAACACCTACCCCACAACCCTGGCTGCTGGCAGGAAGCGTGTGTTTTGAGGCTGGGGTCTGATTTTGCTCTTGACTGTTAGTGCTGCTGAAGTTCTTTTTTTGGTGATTGCAGACAATTTTAACTGGATCAGGGAGAGAAGGTCCTTGGCACTGCTCCCTTGTCCTTTATCTTCCAGGAGACAATCCCTTTAGCTGTCTGGAGCCGGCTCTCATGTCACCTTCTCACTTGGCCTGCCTCTCCCAGGCTCTCTCTGGTCCCCTCAGTCATGCCCTGTGGTGGGTTTCTGTGTCCTGTCTGCCTGGCCTGGCTGTCCCCTTCCAGCCTCCGCCACAGTGCTTCCCTTTACAGCCCAGGATGGAGCTGAGCTCTCAGTTACCAACTTGCCTGTTCTCTCCTTGTCCTGCACGTCACCCTGTTCATCCACCCATCATTATTGTGACAGTCATGTTAGTCTGTTGACTCAGAGTCAGCCTAAAGGTGGCTGCACCCAAGTCTTTCCTCCATAAGCTCCTCAGTGAGTCTTCACCTCTTCTTATGCCTTTGGCTTTCTAAACCTCTCGCCCTCCATCTCTCTCTGTTTTATGAGTATGGCCTATTGTTCCATGTAGCTTCCAAGTATTTGGGTCCCAAACACTTCCATTCTGTGTACTAATTATCTCTTCCGTGAGATCAGGAGTAATCAATGTCCTCTGCCAAATCACTTATAAAAATGTTGAGTAGACAGGTCCTAGGAGAGAGCCCTTAGGTGTACCACTGGAGACTCTTTGCTGGTTGTGTGAATCATCGTACTTTGGATCTGGTTAATTCGATCTCTGAGTCCACCTAATTGTACTGGCACTCAACCCACCTCAGAGGACTATACAATACTTTGCTGAAATCCAACCCTACATCAAAACCTAAAGGTATAGATTCTCCAGGTGAGGTCAGTGTTGGGCAGGAAACAGACCGCACGTTCCCAGGGGTCATGGAGCAGAGTTGAATGAAGAGGAACCAAATTGGGATAGTGAAGCAATGAGGAGCGGGTAGGGAGCTGCACCATCCCTGGGCCTAAGGGGTCAGGGTCAGGGTCAGGGTCAGGGTCAGGGTTACTGAGCCCTGAGGGAAGGATTCCGCAGTCAGAGGGGGCTGCCCATTGGAGCTGTGTCCCAGGTATGGGAGCACAGGCACTTTAAACCCAGGCCCAGCTCAACCCTCTGGTCACCTGGTGATGCCTTTCAGCATGTAAAGCCAAGTAGAAACCAGGAAGCAAGGATGCCCAGGAGCGGAGCCCCTGGAGGCCAGCCTCGCAGGGCACGCAGCAGGGTGGATTTGGAGGAATAAGAAGAATAAGCAACTCACCAGGTCAGGCTGTGATTGCGTGCACTTCTACGACAGTGCCACTTAGCTTCTAACTGGTGCTGCACGCAGTTACTTATTGATGTCCCAAACAACCTTGTGAATTAAACATTTGTTTGGGGGCTGACCCCCCTGGAATGGAGATGGGGCTTGTCTGTCTCTGTCATCACTCATGGGCTCTCTTGCCAACAAGGTGAATTTATTACGATCATGGGAATGTGATGACATTTACATAGTCTGGCAAATTAAATATCTGTAGGATCTAGCTGAGCCAGGTCCTGGTGGGAGCAGAGCCCCTGCCCTGGCCAGACATGGTGGCCTCAGACTGCTGAGAAGGGGAAGAAGAGCTGGCAGAGCCCCCAGGTTGGGGAGGTGTTGGATGGGAGGCCCTGGAGTTGTCCCTCTACCCAGGACTATTCTAAGCAAGGCATATAGATATGTTCACACTGACACACCTGTGGACTAGGAGAGCTATGTCATCTTCTGAAGAGCTGGATGGTGTCTGTTAAATGCCTGCTTTTGAAGGAAAGACAAAGGCGAGTTGTGATCTGAATAATCCTGGTTTCCTCTCTGGAAGCTCTGGTTACTAACTGTCCTGTGCATCCATGGGAGGGCGATGTGGAGGATATAAGAAGCTGAGATGAAGTACATGCTGGGGTGGGAAGCCGAGGTGAGGCCCTCAGACCCCTCTTGTCTGTCCATCTGCTGATCCAGCCTAGCACAGGTGAGAGGACATGGCCAGTCTCTCCAGCTGTGATATCCAGGGCCTCTGCCTGGCAGCACCAAGCTGAACTCTTATAGGCACAGTGCTGAGGCTACCCCGGATTCTTAGGGGGCAGTCAGGGACCCCTCTTAGGCCCAAGGCTGGCACTGTGCAAGAAAGCTGGTGATGGCGGGAGAAGCAGGGCCTCCTGAGCCATGTTTGCTCAGAGCCCAGGCAGGTGTGTACATGGGCTGCAAGGGAATTCAGCCAAGGCATCCCAAGTGTACAAAAGCCAGGGAAGGTGCTCCTGAAACGGTCAGTAACCTAGGCCCTGAGGTATGGAGACATGTCATTGTAATTATTAATTTTAAATTGTTGGGAATTCCCTAGTTGCCCAGTGGTTAGGATTTGGTATCTTTCACGGCTGGGCCTGGGTTCAGTTCCTGGTTAGGGACCTAAGATCCTGCAAGGTGCAGGGCATGGCTAGAAAAAAAATTACAAAGGCAGTCTAATTATATGACAGAATCTTTGAAAACGAAAGGAAAGAAAAAAAAATCTACCTTTACCACACTCCCTAACCCAACCAGGGTTGCATTTTGGCTTGTTGCCTTCCAGGTCTTTCATAAATAATTGTGATTCCTCAGGGAGTGGAGGAGAGGGGTCACAGTAGGCTGACACTCAGGTGAATGGAGGGCTGATGGAGTGGAGAGAGAGCTTGGTTCCCAAGGGTAGTCCTAGCCTGGGGCTGTGGGGCCAGGCTCATGCAGGGTTTATCCACAGTGGATTCCCATGTTGCTCGTCCCAGAAGCTGGTCCTCAACTGGGCTTCCCGTGTCCTTGAGGGGCTCCCCTGTAATCACAGGTGGCTGTCAGTGAGGTCATGAGCGGCACCTAGGCAGGTATGGCCAGAATGGGTCTCTCTGCAGCCCAGGGATCCCTGGCTGGGGTGCTCTGGCCAGGTGTGCTGCCAGGAACTCTGGTCCCTTGGACATTTTTCTGGCTGATAAGAGGGCTGTTGGACTTCAGGCAGGTGATGGCCAGTCTCAGTTGGTGGGTACCTCTGCCTGAGGCTCAGTGGGGACCTTGTTGGGCCTTCTTTGCCCTTCCAGAGAAGCAGACAGGACCGGATGCACATAACAGTCATTTCAGAACTTGTAAAATCGGTGACACCAAGGCCCCCTTGTTCTGTGTGTGCAACCTGTCTATCAGGGTTTTTGCAAGCTCCCAAGGTGATTCTAAAAAACAGCCACTGTGGTTCCCAAATTTCATGTACATCACAATCAACTGAAAATCTTGCTTAAAAAACATGAATTGCAGGGCCCCACTTCAAAATTTTCTGATTCATTGGGTTTGGGTGGGACCCAAGATTTGCACAAATTGAATTCTGACAAGTTTTTAAGGGGTGCTGATGCTGTTGGTCTGGGGACTGCACTCTTGAGAACCACTAGATTAGAGGACAATGACTAGGGAAATTTCTGGTACTTGGATTTGGTGAGAGCAGGTGTTGGCTGCTACATAGAGAAGGTGAGAGAAGATGTTTGTTAAAGATGGTGAGGGAAGAGGTTGGCTGTCACTGGTGTGGAGGGCAAGTGCTGGTTTCTACCCAGTGGTAAGGAAAGGCATTTGCTCTCACACCCATAGGTGGTCCAGGAAGGTGGTGGCCTTCACAGGTTGGGGAGGAGGGTGTTTGGCTGGTATCAGGTAATGAGGAAAGCTCTTGGCTGTGGATGTAGGAGGCGAAGGAAGGTGCTGGCTGTGACAGGTGGTAAAGGAACGTGTCTGTGTCAGTGAGTGATGAGGAAAGCTGGTGGCTTTGTGCAGAGCCGGAGAGGGAAGTGCTGCTGTTGCAGGTGGAGAGGGAAGGTGTTGGGCCACCAGGTGGTGAGGAGAGCTGTTGGCGTCAGGCACATGAGAGAGGGAGGTGTTGTCATCTCTCAGTGGAGTGGGAGGTGCTGGCCCTTCTGGCTGGCTGATGGGGCACCAGCCCCGCTTTCCACTGAGGCTGAAGAAGCCTCCACCTCTTAGGTTCCCTTGTGTGTCCTCCTATTTCTTCTTTCCCGGGCCCTCTGGCCTGGCCTGTCTGCCCCTGTATCCCACAGGGGTCGGAGAAGGCCAGTGGAGCTCAAAGAAAGTGAAAATTTTCATCGTTTAGTTGTGTCCGACTCTTTGCAACCCCATGGATATAGTAGCCCGCCAGGCTCCTCTTTCCATGGGATTCTCCAGGCAAGAATACTGGAGTGGATTGCTCTTCCTTTCTCAAGGGGATCTTCCAACCCAGGGATTGAACCTGGGTCTTCTGCATTGTGGGAAGATTCTTTACAATCTGAGCCACCAGGGAAGCCCACTCTAGTGGACTCCAAGGCTTCCTTTTGGATGGATGTGTTTCTTGTCCTTGGAGGGAGGGGTGTGAAGGTTGGTTGGGAAATGACAGTGTGTGGGGGGCTCTGTGGTGGGGACATGCATTGTACGATAGCACTCTGGTCATAAATAATGCATTCTCCACAGCAGGATGGCCCCAGGAAGCATGACTTCCCAGCACACATTCAGGAGGCGCATTTCAATGCAGAAACCACAGAAGAGTATGTCCTTATCTGTCTTTTATCATTATTTTCCGACAGCAGTCCATGTCCTAGGGTTCCAGCCTGGAGCCTGTGGGGAAAACAGTTTTCCCAAGAGCAGGCTGCTGAGATGCAAGATCTGGAGCCCAGACTTAGGAGATGGCAACCTGTAGATGAGCCGCTTGTTCTTGAGGGAAAAGACAAAGCTGTCAGCCTGGTTGAGTCTGATGTCCCTTGTTTCTATAGCTACAGTAAATGTAATTACCAAAGAGTAACCCTTTGCGGATTTCATTGTAACCTCAGATAGCTAATGACATTTACTGGGTTTCTAGCAATCTGGGACAAAATGCTCATTTTGAATTTAACATGAGTAATGCCATTTTCCATCTTAGTTAAGTACTTTGTGTCATAAAAGAGTTATCTGTACAGAGCCCCCGGTCCTGTCAGTAAACATATTACAAATATTATCACCACTTATTTTCTGGATGAAAGATGTGGTGAAGGCCCAGAGAAACAGTCCTCCTTTACATTTATGACTCTGCTCGGAGACTCAGGAAATTCAGCATGAAATCATCATGTAGGTAATTCAGACTGTGCACCAGTTTTTCACACGTAGCCGGAGGCCCCCTGGAAACAGTAATGTTATCTCAGGGAGCACAAACTATGTAAATACATCCTTCCACCGCCCAGCCACAGTAGGTGTCAGACAGTGTCACTTGGCTACCAACACAGATGATGGATGCTGAGTGTCTTTGGTCTAGGATAATGGAAGTCACCAACCGCAGCTTGTTAGAGGGGAGACACGTTTCCTCACTGTTCCTGGAGACATAAAGAATTTGCACACCAAATTAGAGTCAGTGCCAAACCACATATTCGTTTGTTCATCCATTTATTCATGTACTTTGTATATCTATTCTCCCAGCCCCATCAATAATCCTGTGTGGGCAGTGTGCTGGGGGTTCTGGTGGAGGGGTACCAGCAGTGCTGGGGTTGGAAGAAACATGGTGGGGGTGGCATGAGAACTGCCCAGCAAGAGGGTGGTCTAGGCAAGTCCTCAGGGAAGAGACCACTCAGAAAGGTCTGAGTGGAGGTGATGCCTTTGGACAGCCTGAGGCTGAAGGAAGATACTCCAGGCTGGACACCATAGTGAAGCTCTTCTCGGCCAGTCCAGTGTCTCTGGCTAGAGGGAAGCCTGGCATTTCCTGCCTCCCCTTGGACTTATCACTACTGCAGAGGCCTGTGGAATGGAGGGAAAAGTTACCGTGGGCCTGGGGGTCAGTGGGACCTGGGTTCTGCACCTCCTGTGCACGCATGCTAAGTCACTTCAGTCGTGTCTGACTCTGTGTGACCCTGTGGACTGTATGGGATTCTCTAGGCAAGAATACTGGAGTGGGTGGCCGTGCCCTCCTCCAGGGGATCTTCCTGACCCAGGGATAGAACCCATGTCTCTTATGTCTCCTGCATTGGCAGGCAGGTTCTTAACCACTAGTGCCACTTGGGAAACCCTCTGAACCTGGCACTGCCGCTCAACAGCAGGGTCACTTCAGGTAAGGTCAGAGCCTTGTTTCCCTAGGTGGAAAATGAAGACACCCATACCTACCTACTAGAGCAGTGGTGAAGAGGTCATGAAACAACTTACCTAGATGCAGATGCTGCTTCATTCAGGTCTCGTTCAAGTCACCTCGTTTAGGTAAGGAGAGCACCCATCAGGATATTCCCCCAGGAAGTCTGTGCTCACAGAGCTTCCCAGAACAGCCCTTGGCCCAGCTGGACCTGAGAGTGGCTGCCACAAGTGTCTGGGCCTGAGCTGCTTCCTGGCCACACAGGTGTGTGCGAGGCATCGGTGTCTGTACCAGGGTCTGTGTCTCTGACCCCTGGTGATACCTTGAGGGACCGAGAGGCAGCTGGGTGATTGAGGGTTGTTTCACTCCAGCCGCTGTCTCATCCTGGCTCTGACTCTTATAGGCTGTGATTGGCGACAGATTCCGAAATGTGAGCTCTTTGGAGGAGGCACTCCGTGTTGCCTTTCCTGGCAATGGATTGAATAGATTCAGGTGGGAGTGCCTACTGCTGACTCAAAAACCTGCAGGTCACTCCATCTGGGACTTGACATTCTGGGGAGCTGAGCAGAAGGGTACAAATTGAGGATTTTTCAGAAACAGCTGGGTGGTGGCCCTGCAAGGCTTGGGCACCAGCTCCTGGCAGAGGCAGGGGCCTGTGAGCGTGGGTACAGGGATTGGCTGTAGCCGTGAGACTGTTTAATTTGGTGTTAAGTTTATCTTATTGTATGTAAAAATACACACAATTTTTAAGGGTTCTTTTTTTAAGTTGAAGTATGGTTGATTTACAATATTATGTTAGCTTCAGGTGTACAATATAGTGATTCAATATTTTTATAGATTATACTCCATTTAAAGTTATTATAAAATATTGACTATCTTCCCTGTGCTGTACAGTATATCCTTGTGGCTTATTTATTTTATATATAGTGGTATGTGCCTCTTAATCCTCTGCTCCTACCTTGATGCTCTCCCTTTCCCTCTCCCCACTGGTAGTCACTAGTTTGTTCTCTATATCTGTGAAATACACACAATTTAAAAATGCTCAGTGTCCTAATGGGGACCTGAAATGCAGCACGCTTGCATGAGGAGCTGGCTCTGTAGAGCAAATCGGAGGCTCGGCACTCTGCTGCTCACTGAGGGAATTTCCCTGTGCCCCAAAGACACTCCAGTGCCCATGCCTCCCCACCTCACTCTTCTTCCAGAAGGCTGAGCAGTGAGAATATAACCGTGGAAATAAGGGGACTGCTCAAAGGCAGAAGGAGGGGAAATGCTGAGGGGATGTTGGTGAGGTTACGTCATCCCCCTTTGCCTCTGAGTGGGGCTGCCCTGAACGCCCTGCACAGAGGGAAATGTGTCACATTCCCAGTCTGGCGGAGCCTCTTCTACATGGAGTGAGCCTTGATCCTTGGAGACAGTAGCCATACTGGCTCGTGCCTTTGCATCTTCTTCATGTGGCATTCCTGTGGCACCTCTTCACTCGTTCACTTACCAGTCTCTGGTGAAACCGTCTGTGAGCCCTGTCCGGTACATGAGGACTGGAAGGATCTGTGGTGGGGGAGACAGACATAACAGTGAGCACGTATAAGAGGAACTGGGGGCCTAGTAGTTTGGTGCCAGTTGAAGGCTTTCTCAAGGAGCAGACACCTAGGCTGACGTTAATTCTGAAGAGTAAAGAAGGCATTAGCTCTGCAAAGCAGTGAGTTGAGGGAAAGAGTTCCAGGCAGAGGGGACTGCCTGGGCTAAAGCACTGAGGCTTGGAATAGCTCTCTCCTCTTGGTGGGGTGAGGGGTTGATCGGTGTTCAGGTGGGTTTGTCTGAGGTCAGAGACTGGGGTGGGGGGCATGTATGGGGAGGAGAATCTGATTCAACTGCAGTGTGGGCCTTGGAGGTAGAGCCATGCAGTGGTGACTGCAGCTGGCTCTTGGTGGCCAAAAGAGTTGGACCCGCTTCTGCCTTCCAGCTGCAACCCCCGTGCACAGGTCCTGCTGTCAGGAAGGGACACCCTGAGAACCCCCACCTCCTAAAGAATAGGGGAAGCCTTAGTATGGGATCTTCTCTCCATCTGATGGTATCATATATCATGGTGGTCGGAAGAGTGAGGTATTTAGGGGCAGGATTCCCAGGTGGCCCTAGGGGTAAGGAACCTGCCTGCCAATGCAGGAGACAAAAGAGATGTGGGTTTGATTCCTGGGTTGAGAAGATCCCCTGGAAGAGGGCATGGCAAGCCATTCCAGTATTCTTTCTTGGAGAATCCTATGGATGAGGAGCCTGGAGGGCTATAGTCCATGGGGTCGGAAAGAGTCGGACACGACTGAAGCAACTTAGCATGCAAGCACAAGTTTCCTGGGGGCTCTTGTGGGCTGCATTGCCCCAAAGTAAGTGCAGGTGTCAGGGAGACCAGAGTTTTCTCCTGGGAAAGTGAGGGTGGTTATGGCTCCATTTCCCCCCTGTGCCTGCAAAGTGCCTGGTCCTGTGAGCTGATGTGTTTTCTCTGGTTCCCTCAATCCTGGTGAAACTGAAGGGTGGAGATTGGCACCTCCGGAGACAATCTGACTGAGAAACCAACTTATCCCAAGTGATATGACCCACACAGAAGGGAGAGATTTCTTCTAAGTCTGCTAATTCCAAACAAAGCTCATGGATATTTTTGGTAGATTCTTGTAATATTGTTATTGTTATTTTGGCCATTTCTGGAAGCACCTCTCCCCTGCTTTCCTCCTCCCAGTTTGGTTCTGCAGATCTGCCTGAGTGTGGCCACCTGTCCAGTGTGAGGCCTCAGCGCTCAGGCAGCCCCTAGCCTCCTGGAGTGGGGAGGGGGAGTCAAGGTGGGTGAAGGTGACCATCTCATTAGATAGTGCCTTTGCATCTGAATCCACTCCTTCTGTACTGTCTCCCTGCTTTGCTTGTGGGTTCTGGGAAAGGAGTTTAATAAGCAGAGATGAGATTCTGTACATTCTGGGGGAAGTGGGAGCGCTGGGAGGGATGGGCAGCCCCCTCTATTGGTGGTGGTCCCTGAATCCAAAGATTCATTTCTCAGGGTCTAGAAATGGGGTCCAGACTGAGGCCTGAGCCTTCTTGGCCTCCGGCTCTGCTCAAAGGAGGAGGTCCAGCTTTGTCCAAGGACGTACCACCTCCTCCCTGGCCAGGTTAGTACTGACTGTACCTGGGCTCTGGGCCAATGCCTGTCTACTGCCTAGCCACACCACAGCCTCTGGGGAGGGACTCAATCCATCTCTAGATTCTGTTGGCATGTAGCTGTCAGTGGTCATAACCACATTCCAGGCAGGACTTGGGGACCGATAGACATGGCTACCAACTCAGGCTGTGTTCTGAGGGATTGACAGGGGGCTGCACATTGGTCCTGTCAGACTCTGCCAGGTTTCCTAGAAGGTGGAGTTCTGCCCCATCCCATCTTTCCAGCTCATGGCTTAGTGCTCCCTGGAGCCTCTTAGGGCCCAGTTGGTGCTGGTCTCTGCTCTGCCTAATGCCATTGGCTCAGGGCCCTCCCCTTCTTGACCTCAGACTCCATCTCCTGCCTCTTCTTGGTTCCCCCTGCCTTGGAGAGATTCTCAGGAGGCAGGCCTAACTATCATGGCCCTTTATTGAAGCCCTTAGGGCCTCTCCTCTTGGCCTATTGCCCATGGAGACAGTGTCCAGCCAACTCTTTGGATTTGGGGGGCTGGCTGGGGTCTCTTTTTGGTTATTGTTTGAGAGTTCATCTGTTCATCCATCTATTTGCCCATCCCTCTGTTCTTAGATCCTTCTCCCCATCCATCCATCTGTCCATCCATTCATCCATACATTCACCCAACCTCCCACTCACCCATTTACCCACTCACTCCCTCATGCATCCGGTCAGTCTGTCCATTTGTCCCTCTAACTATGCAGTCATTTAGACAAGTATTTATTGACACCTGCAGCTTCCAGGTATGATGCTGGGGACCCTAAAGTAGACGAGTCCTGTCTGTGCTGAAGAGGTCAGCCTATTCCTCATCTGTGCAGTGGGGCCACCAGTCACCCTTAGGGACAGTTGTGAGGCCTTCCTTATTGACTCGAGGCCATCATGAGCTTAGTGAGCTTCCCAAGGGTTCTGAACAGGTGGGCTCAGCACAATAGCTACTACTGTGAGGCCGTGTGAGCTGGGTGTGGAGGGCAGGCAGGAGTCAGGACTGGCTGTGGGAGGCCCTGGGTGGGGCACAGCTTTGGAGAGGTGACCTCATTGAGGACCCCAAGGCCTGGAATAAGCTTTTGGGTGCTGTCAGGAAGACGAGGGGCTGCTCTTGTGCAGGGTGCACTGGGTAGGCAGGCCCCTGGGCAGTGGTGCCCCAGCACCCCTGGGAGGAGGAGGGACGGGCTTGGGGCAGGCAGAGGCAGGGGCTGAAACAATGGCTGCTGGGTGGCCTGCTGTGGTATCAGCGACGGAGACTCTGGGCTCTGGGTCTGTGTTGCAGAACAGACCCTCAGACTCCTCCCAGAGTCACATCTCACTGCCCTGTGAGCTGGCCTGCAGGTGGCCAGATTTGGGGCACTGAGGGCCAGCTGGAGTAGTTGTCTGGAGCTTGCCTGCTTGTTTCTTCTGGAGGTGGCTTGAGCTCAGATAGGCCAGGGTTTTTCTCATTTTCCAAACACACAATTCCAGGTGCCAGAGAGGCCCCAGGAGAGTGAGGAGAGGTGTCCACACCAGGCCCTTAGGGAGCTGCATGTGGGCAGCATATATTCCAGGGGTCTTTGGCTTTGCCTGAGTGGCCGAGGTCAGAGGGGGCAGGAAGTGGCAGGGCCAGTGTGGAGAGGTGAGTGAGAGGGTCCTCTGCGCCCCAGGCTGACCCTCAGCTGGTCAGAGAGGCCTAGGGATGGGATGGTTCTAGCCAGGCCTGGTCTCCAGATAATGTTGCCTTAAGCATCTGATACATATTAGCTGTGAGTAATAAAGCTAATGATAATAGGAGTCATGATAATAGTAATAATGAACCTTGGGAATAGTTCAGCATCAGAGGTGAGAGGTGGGTGCTGGGATGTGAGCTCCTGGGTGGGCAGCACTCTGACCTCCCAGGATGCTAGGCCATGTCTCAGACCCCCTTGCCCTGAGGGATTTCTGTGCCAACCCCAGGACTGTCAGGCGCTTAACTCTTCTGCTCCCTCCTGGATGGAGCCAGTCCTCAAGAGCCTGGGAAGGGAGCTTCCAGGTGTGGGAAGCTAGACATATGCCCATTGGTCTTCCAGGAGTCCCAGGCCCTGTGCCCGGCCATGGTCTTAGTCCTGCCTTTGCCACAGGAAGAGATAGGGAAAAATTAACATGCTGAATCAATGAGATAGGGGTCTAATTACCCTGGGTGGCATCAAGCCTCTAATTTTGGGCACGGGTGCTCCTTTTAATTTGGGGTGTTTAAATATTTACCTGAAATGGAGGGGAAAAAAAATCTTTTGGGCTGCAAGGCTATTCTGGCAGCAGTGTGCTGAGAAATTCATTAAACCACAGTTAATTAGGGGATGAAAGATACATATATAGCTCATTAGTTCAACCCACATAATTTACATCTCTGAGGATATTTGAGTACTAGCTTAACCCCGGCTCTGGGAGATGATGTCTTGAACAGGGCCTTTCTGTGTTGTTGCCTCTGGGTCTGCAGGAATAGGGAGGGGGCTGTGGCTGCCCTCTGTCTGTCCAGCCAGGAGTTGGAGGCCGTGCTGTGCCCTCTGTTTCCCACTGGAGTGGGTAGTGGCCTGGCTGGCTGGGCTTCTCCTGCCAGGGATGATAAATGAGGCGGCACAGCCCCCTTGCAGCCGTACTGCTTAGCATAATGGTGCGGTGTCTGAGTAGATTTTAAGCTGCATCAGAATCTGGTTCCTAGATCGGAGACATTATCCCCGATTTAATCGGTAGCAGAGAAATCAGGGCTGCAGCATCAAATCCTCGTGTCTCTTTCCCAGACAACAGTTCTCATTCTGGTGCCTGCCTGGGCCTCTTGAGTAGCCGAGGTCTGCCCTGGCCCTGCAGGGCCTTGAGCCCAGCCCGGCTGTGGACATTCAGCTGGTCTCTTGAAGAAGAGCACCTCCTCTTCCCGCCGACCTGGGGCTCTGATGGGGTTCCTGACATTGCTGGGGGTTCCCATATAGCTGCTGCCTCTTGTGGGGAGCCGGGAAAAGCTGGTGGTGGTTTGGAAAAATTCCCTGTCCTGACACCATCCAGTGCTCACCCTGATGATGCCTCCAGTGCGGAAATAGAGTTGCGGAGAGGAATGGGGGGAGCTGTGTGTATGTGTCTGCATGTGCAGAGTAATGGCAGTGAGGGATGGCTGGATTAAACATCCTAAGGGAGAGAGTGGTCCCCATCCACCCTGGCATCTGCCCGATTCGCACTGGGGACCTTGAGTGAAAGGAGAGTGACTGTCATCAGGCTTGGAGGGCTTGGATTCCACATATCCAAACCGGGTGGATGTGACAGTATGTAATGTTCACTTCCAAGCCTTGGTTTCCTCATCTGCAAACTGGCAGCAATAATCCTGCTCTTTTTGAGAATTAAGGGGATAATGCAGGTGAAGCTCTTTCTCCAGGGCCTGCACAGAGCAACTGCTCAACAAGTGTTAACTCTTTTCCGTGTTATTTTTGTTACTGTACTTCTCTGAGCCTTAGGATCCTCGTCTGTTAAATAGGGTTAATATTGCCTGGCTCCCAGGGTGATGTGTGGTGTTGAGTGCCCGCTGGCACCTGGCACACAAGACCCAGCAGGCCCCGTGGCTTTGGGTCATGTGGATGTGTGTGGAAAGGTGGGCTAGGGCCAGCAGTATTCTTTTCGCTGGCCTGTGGTGTGGCTCTGAGTAACTGAGCCCTTGAAGGGTCTGTCTGAGGACAACTGTCCCCATCCTGGCCCCATCCACTGAGCTATGGTCTGTTGAGCGAGACTTTCTCTTCTTCTTTGGGGGATGGTGCCTGTTCCTGATGGCCCCATACCTGTGCCAGATTTTTTGCTACAAATCACCACCTCTACACAGCCACACCAGCACCAAGAGTGACAGGTCATGTGCCCTGTGCTCATGCCCAGTGACAAGCACTGTCCCAGGGATTGATATCCTCACCTTCGCTCTGGGAAGTTGGTGCCCTTATGAACTTTGTTTTAGAGGTGAGGTATGGGGAGCTTGAGCCTGGTCCCAGGCCATGCTAGTGGCAGGGAGAGCGTGTGCAAGGCTGGGTAATGGGCGATGGAGAGGCTGTGTCCATCTACTATTGGCTATCAGGGTCAGGTTCCTGCCCTGTCTCTTATCATTGACTGTGCACAAGTCTCCTGTCTGTGCCTGAGCTTGCTCATCTGTGAGTGGGGGTGGCATCCCTCGGAGATGATGGGGTGAGTACACCTGTGTAAAGCACTTAGCCCTGTGTTGGGCTTATGGAGAGCTCTGAGTGTTGGTGAGGGTAGAGAATGGGAAGGAGACCTCTGGAAAGAGGTGGCCTGGAGCTGGTGCTGAGGTTTTGGGGTGGCGTGGGCCCCTTCCATTCCTCGGGAGCCTCCCAGACTCTGGTGCTTCACTCTGTCAGCTGTCTTACCCACTTGGACTTGTGGAAGTGATCCCAGTGGGGCTTAGCCAGGGCATGTAGGGTGAGGTTCCCATGAGGCCTTCCTCTTCTGGCAGGCAGGCAGCTCCAGAGAGCCATGCCACCCCTCCCCACCCTGGCCCCTATTCTCTTCTGGAAATGGAAGTGTCTCTGGAAATGCAGGCCTCCACTTGGCTGACCTGCAGCCCGGCTCCCTCAGGCTCTCAGTGATCACGTAGAAGTAGGGAGGATATCTCCTTGTCCCTCTATGCCCTTCTCAGCATCATATGGGGCTCTTGCCCCAAACACTCCCCCAGTGATCCAAAAACTGAGTTCCCTGGATCACTGCCCTCCTCCCGTCTCCAAGTCCTTGTACATGCTGTTCCTTCTGCCCAGGATGCCTGACTCTGTTGTTTGCTTGGTGAACACAGTTCAGCCTTCAAGCCTCAGTTCCTGCTTTTAGGAGCCCCTACCAGGCAGGGTTATCACCTTGATCAGATTCCGCCATGTCTCCAGAACCTGACACAATGCTTGGCACTTAGTAGCTGCTCAACAATGTGTAATTGAATTAATGCACATTATTTCTGCCTGTGTCATGCCTCTGTTGTTTCCTTGTGCGCCCTTGACACAAGGTCCTCCTGTGTCCAGGGCTGTAGCACTGGCATACAGGAAGCACCCCCTGAAGATCTGTTCAACCCAGCACCATACCCTCCCCTGGGCTCTGACCACATTGGTTCAGGTTGGGGTGTCTCCTACCCCTTCTCGGACCCAGGCTGGTCCATGTGCTCTCAAACTCCTGACAGGACATCTGTCTGCTAGTGCTGGTCTCCCCCGGGCAGTTTCTGGGAGCTTGTCCCAGCAAGACTTTGAGCAGGAGCTTATACTTGAACACTCATAACTAATTAATTATATTGTGAAATTGAGACGCATTCCCATTACTCGGTGATGAGAAAATTAAAGACCTATTGATATAATAATGATTTGAACAAAAAATGGAAATAACCATGCAAACTCTCTCTGGGGTTAAGTCGATGCTTTTAACTCCCTGATGATCAGATAGGGATGAAGATCCCCGAGTAAGGGGAGTGTGGGCTGGCTGAGGCCTGGAGACCCTGTTGTCCAGCAGGGAGGGAGTGCAGGCTGGCAGTGCTCTGTCTGGCCCTGTTGCCGGGACTTCAGCATCAGATTATCTCCTTATGTGGATCTGTAAGACACGGTGTCCACTCGGGTTCCAGGCCTTCAGGAGCCCAAGGGGTCTGACTTGGCCTGGCAAATGCTGTTTGGGAATGCCTAGAGGATGGAAGAATACCTTCTGTGCCTTTTCACGTGGTGGGAAGCTGCTCTGCTCCTGGCCCTCCTGCTGCTCTGTGCTTTGGGCTCCTTGAGGCTGATCTGGGGCTCTCATTTAAAAAAAAAAAATGTATTTACTTATTTGGCTGCGACGGTCTTAGTTCGGCACTCAGGATATTCATGGTGCCATGCAGGACCTTTCACTGTGTCACACGGACTCTCTAGTTGTGGTATGTGGGCTCCTCTAGGTGTGCGTGGACAGCAAAGCATGTGGGTTTCAGTAGTTGCAGTGTGGGGCTTAGTTGCTCTGCGGCATGTGGGATATTAGTTTCCCAATCAAGGATCGAACCTGCATCATCTGCATTTTAAGGTGGATTGTTAGCCACTGGACCACCAGGGACGTCCCTGGGGCTCTCATCTTTTCACCTCTGGAGGATGGAGGCCTGGGGAGGCGTCTGAGGAGGTGCACAGGTGAGCCACAGCGTGGTGGTGGCCTGGATGCTGTGGCTGGGATACCAGAACATTCTGGCTGCTGCCTTGCTGATAGGGAATCCCAAGTGGACACAGCACCGGAGCTGGAGGGCACCATGGGGATGACCACCTTGGATTCTCGGTCTATGTGCAGCCCTTCGGGGCTGCTCTGACTCTCTATCAGGAAGCATATCCCATTGGCAGGCAATTGGTCTTTCCTTCTCTGGAGCTAAAATCCACTTCCTGTGAGTCCTGGCCCTGTCCCTGGGGCCCTAGAGTGTGGCTGGCAGATCCCTCTGAGAGGAGGTAGGTCCCCAGGGCACGTCTTCCCTCCAGCCTTTCACACCCAATCCCTAAGGTGTTGCTCAGAGCCTGCTTCCAGTCTTCTCACTCACCTGCTGCCTCCTCTGTTCTTTCCTCTGGGTGCCTCCTGCTCCTCCAGTGTGGGGCTTGGTGCTGGGAGAGAGGATGCTCAGCTCCTATCCATCCGAGGGTCCCTGAGCCCCTCTGTGTGCCAGGCATCATCCAGGCAAGGCTCCGTGTCTTAGTGGGTGAGGTCAGGGTGCAGGATAGAAATCTAGGGACCTGAAGCCAGACAGCCTGAGGTTGCCTCTTCCCAGCTGTGGGCCTCAGGCACAGTGCCACCCTCTGAATTTCAATCTGCTTGTCTGGAAATGGGATATTCAGTTGACTCTTGAACAACATGGGGATTAGGGGCACTGACCCTCCACACAGTCAGAAACCTGTGTGTTATTTATTATCAGCCCTCTGTATACATGTGTACAGAGGATTCCTCTGTGTCCTGGCTGTTCAGTTCCTCTGTATCCAAGTTTCTACATCTGCAGATTCAACCAGCCCTGGGTCATGTAGCACTGCTGCTGCTGTTGCTGCTAAGTGGCTTCAGTCATGTCTGACTCTGTGACCCCACAGACGGCAGCCCGCCAGGCTCCCCCGTCCCTGGGATTCTCCAGGCAGGAACACTGGAGGGGGTTGCCATTTCCTTCTCCAATGCTTGAAAGTGAAAAGGGAAAGGGAAGTCGCTCAGTCGTGTCCGACTCTTAGCGACCCCATGGACGGCAGCCCACCAGGCTCCTCCTTCCATGGGGTTTTCCAGCAAGAGTACTGGAGTGGGGTGCCGTTGCCTTCTCTGATGTAGCACTGTAGAATGTATTTATTTGGGGCAAAAAACCTTCATGGACCCATGCAGTTCAAATTCGTGTTGTTCAAGGGTCAACTGTATTAGTGTGCTGGGGTTGCCATAACAAAGTACCAGATATTGTGGGGCTTAAACAATAGAGATTTTCTGTTTATTTATTGAGGGTTGGAAGACAGAGATCGAGGTGTGGGCAGGGCTGGTTTCTGTCTCCTTGGCTCGTCAATGGACATCTCCTCACATGGTCTTCCCTCTGTTGTGTGTGTGTGTCCTCATTTCCCCTTCATGCAAGGACAGTGGTCATATTGGATTACAGTCCGCCCTAATGATCTCATTTTAACTTAATTTAAGGGCTCTCTCTTCAAATGCAATCACATCCTGAGATGCTGGGGGTTAGGACTTCGGTTGCTTACCACACTCAGCCCATAGCATGGAGTAATGTCACCTCCTGTCACGCTTGTAGTGAGAGGATGACACAGTGTCCTGACACAGCCCCTGGCACAGAGGGTTCCCCTCTGGTTCTCCTTGGGCTTTGGGCTTCTGGAAGCAGTGGACTGTGCCATCCGGGCAGCCCATGGGATCAAATGTTCTTCAGGAGAGCATCTTGCCATGTCACCATGTCAGCAGAGATGCCCCAGGGGCTCTAGGATGGCCTGACTCTCCAGAGCACCACCCCTGTCCCCCGGCCTCCTGGTGAGTGACCCTGATAGCCAGGCTAGCCACACACCCTGGGTCGGGCATGTCGCTCTGATCTGGGTTCCCAGAGTGTGATGTACACTTGTTCTTTTTCATGCTGTGCTCATGCTGTACCCACTGCTAGGACATCTTGTTATTCTCCCCCTGCTAATGTGCCATCACAGGTTCCTCACATGGGGCCTTGCCTGCTGCCCTGCACTTTGCTTTGCAAGGACCAGAGTTGGTGCTTCTGAGGGTAGATGGGAACCTGGAGGGAACATGCAAGGAGATGTCAGCATGGGGGCGGGGTACCCAACCTGGCTGAGGTCCTCCTCTGCACCAGACCCCACACTGGCCACTCCAAGCCACAGGCAAAAACTGGACGTTGACATCCAGGGGCATTGACAATGGTGCTGGTTCCAGTTATTGCAGGCCTAGGGTGTGGCAGGCCTCAGGCCAGGGACTTCGTGCACATCACCCCTGCTCTTCTTTGTAGCGAGGTGAGGTGTTATGGGACACTTCGTTTTGCAGATAAAGACATTGAAGGGGTTGACATATTGCCTAAGAGGAAATAGTTGCCAATCACATATCTGGTAGTGGATTTGTATCCAGAATATATAAAGAACTCTTACAACTCAGTAATAAGAAGGCAAAACATGCAGTACAAAATGGGCAAAAGATTTAAATAAATACTTCACCACAGACTATAGATAGATTGCAAATGAACACATGAAAAGATGCTCAGCATCATTAAATCTTAAGGAAATACAAGTCAAAGCACAAGATATACTTCACAAAACACAGCTCACTTCCTAGGATGGCTGTGATAAAGACAGACGTAACAAGTGTTGGGACGATGTAAAGCAACTGGAACCCTTGTACACTGCTGGTGGGAATGTAAAATGGTACAGCTGTTATGGAAAATAGATTGACAGTTTGTTAAAAGATAAACATATCCTTAGCCATATTATTCAGCCGTTCCATTCCTAGGAATTCACACAAGAGACGTGAAAAGAGAAGTCCATACCAAGACTTGTACAGGAACAGTCATAGCAGCATTATTTATGATAGTGCCAAACTGGAAACAACCCAAATGTCCATCAACTGGTGAACAGATACACAAAATTGAATGTATCTGTTTCAGTGGAATCAACTCAGTAATAAAATAGAATGAACGCTGACACAGGCTGCAACATGGATGAACCTCAGAAGCATTGTTCTAAGTGTAAGAAACCAGTCAAAAAATACTACATGTCATATGATTCTCTTGATGTGAAATTTCTTGAAAAGGGCAAAACTGTAGAAACAGAAAGCACATTTATGGTTGCCTGGAGCTAGAGGTGGAAGCAAGGACTGACTGTAAACAAGCACGAGGGGACTCTTGGGGGATGATGGAAGTGTTCTGAAACTGAATAATGGTGATGGTTGTACAACCGGATATATTTGCTAAAACTCAAATTAACTACATTCTTAAAATGGTGAATTTCATGTAAATTATAACTCAGGCTGCTAAAAAAAATCTTGCTGAAGACCAGACAGCTTACAAATGACCAGGATAGAATTCAAATCAAGGTCTGCCTTCTTTCAAGCCCGAGCCTCTGGCCCTCACTGCCAGGTAGAGACAGATCCGCCAGGGCAGGGGTTGAGAGACCCCTACCTTTAGCAGATGGGGAGCCCCAGGTGAGGTTACATGTGGCAGTGGGGATTTGGGAAGTGTCTTCTGGAAGGCCCAGATCTTGTAGAAGGGTGTATGTGCACAAGTGCAGGGGATGTGTGAGGGTCTGGACTTAGGGGTGAGATGCTGGTGGGGCTGGCCTGTCAGCTCCAGGCCTTTTCTGGAAAGTCGATCTGTATGCATGTCCATCTATGGAGCTGTTTCTCGTCCCCGCTGCACCTCCTTCCCTTCTAGTTTTCTCTACTGCTATTGATTGGGCTGGTGATTCTGCCATCAGTGTGCCTGCAGGTAGCAAGCCAGAGATTTTCCCCGCAGCATCTCAGCTCATTAAGGAAACCTGGAGCTTCCTGGGCCTCCAGAACGCCTGTTGTATTTTGCTGATAGACCGAGAGCAACTCGACCATGGAGGCTGCTTTCTCATCCTCCCAGTTCTACCATTAGCATTCCAAAATGGAAAACAAGCCTGGTGCTTGCTGCCTAAATATTTATGGAATACTGCTGGGGTCAGACGATGAGAGCAGCAAATGAGATTAAAGATTTACACCCAAATACCAGCCAGGGGAGGGCTTGGGCCACGGTTTGCTTTTTGTGTTGCTTGAAAAAAGGGTTTTCTCTTTTCTTCCAAGAAATTTAGTTTTTATAGATTTTTGAAGCCAGAGGCATGAATTTTAATCCATTGCTTCATATTGCATCTTCGTAAGTTGTTAGTCACTAAGGAGCTGGGGGTGTGGGCATGTCTTTGTGTCTGGGTGCACACTTGGGGATTTTGGAAAAACCTATTCCTTTGCTTGGCTTGCATTCTTATGATCACAGTGGGGAGGAGCGCCCTGCATGTAGTGTGGGAAGTGGTGCTCTGTGTAAGGCAAATTAGGTGGGGGCAGAAGTGCCTGATTGGGAGAGTCTCAGTAATCCTGAGAGCCACATACTTCTGTTTCTGGGGCTGCCTCTATGAAGCCACCCACCTCACATTGAGGAGGGAAAGGGAGACTGGAGCATCACTTCTGGATCAATTAAGAGTTGGCAGGAAAGGGCAGGTACACTCAAAGGGTAATCTGAGTGAGGTCAATGAACTGAGTCTTTATAAAGGTCTGGGTCAGCTGAGATTTGTGGAAGCATGTGGGCTAGCGCTGCAGGGGAGATGGCATCTTCCTGCTCCTGAGGGAGCCAAGAGAGGGAGCGGTGGCTAAAGTGCAGATGTAGCCATGGCCAACCAGTAAGGAGGGAATGGGGGACAACCCCTCTCCTTTCCTGCTCGAGTCCCCCTTAGCCATCCCTGTGCTCTGGAAGGCTGGCCGTCATGGACACCATGGCCGGGACTTCCTGTCCTTCAGCTCCTGTTAGGATCTGGCCAAGTGAAGTGAAGTGGCATCGTTCAGTCATGTCCAACATTTTGCGACCCCATGGATTGTAGCCCACCAGGCTCCTCTTTCCATGAAATTCTCCAGGCAAGAATGCTGGAGTGGGTTCCCATTTTCTTCTTCAGGGGATCTTCCTGAACAGGGAGACCCTGACCCATGAGTCTTCTGCATTGGAGGCAGATTATTTACCATCTGAGCCCTGGACAGAGGAGCTTGGTGGCTGTACTCCATGGGGTTACAGAGTAGGACACGACTTTCACTTCACTTCCCTTGGCCAGATCCTGATGGGAGCTGGAGGACGTCGTGGCATCCAGGGTGGCCAGCATTCTGGAGCCCCAGGGTGGCTCAGCAGGGAGGGCACATGGTCACCACTCGGGCTCCGTGGGAGCAGAGCCTGGGACAGGAGTTGAGGCAGGTGGTCTACTGGGGAGGCAGGTTAGAGAAAAAGCCATGCAAGGATGTGGTGTCATGTAAGTCTAGCCTATCCCCGCTGGGGACCCTGGGACATAGGGTTGTCCCCTCTGGGGATAAGGAGGAGGCTACCTTCTCTGCCTCCACTGTGACTGTAGGTCACTGGCTGTGAGCTACCTTCAGGTGGGGAGGTAGGGAGATGGGGAGGGGGCCATCACTCCTGGGGGAGGTGGCTCTCTCAGGGGAGGATGGTTTGCTGGTGAAGGAAGTGGCTGTGATTCTCAGCTCCCTAATGCTCTGAGCAGGTGGACATGACAGCATGGCCCACTCAGAGAGTGGCGACCGCACCGCAGCGTGACTTTAGGGGTGGGGGAAATGGATGTCAATTAGCAAATGCCTTGGGATGATAGAAACCCAGCACCTTGCTCCCCAGCCATCTCGTCTGGGTATTTAATCTGAGCACCAGTCTTCTCAGTAACTGCCTGGAGCCTGGATGAGTTTGTGAGAGCTGAGCCAGAGACCCTTCTGAGGCTGATGGACTTCCCTGTCCAGATGACCGGAGCTGCTCAACTCTTACCCTGGTACTCTTGCCTGCCACTTACATTGGTCTTGCTTCCTGTCCGCTACCCCGGCCACCGACAGAGACTTCATGGCTTATGTAGAGGTCTGGCTGAAGTAGCTCTCTCTGGTTACCCTGAGAAATTATACTGAAGGGTTCCTGCAAGTGAAGAATTTTAGATGAGGATATTTATCAGAGCCAAGTATTAATAATAAATGCTGCATGATTTTTTTATTAGAGGAGCCACATAAATGTGGCCGCTTCAACTTTTTAACTCTCTGGAAAGCTTGGAGTTGCAGGCCACTCTGCTGTGGAAAAGTGTTGGGCTAATCAGTTTCCATTCATATGCAAAGCACTCACTTAGCTGAGTTCATCAAAATTCAGTCGTTTCTTAAAAAAAATATATTTATAGACTTCCCCTCCCTGCAGTGGATTGCGGAGAAGACAGATAGTGAAAACATACAAATTGTTAGTACCCTGAAAAGGAAGCCTCACTCTGAACCCTGCTAAGCATTCCCTATTCTTAGAGAAAAACTTAAAAATGGGCTTTTGTACTAGTGTTCTCTACATCTCTTTTCTAAACTCTCTCTCTCCTCTTATTCCAACTGCTTCTCGGTGTCTCCCTCCTTTGGGGGCTGGCCAGGTTTGTCAAGGTGGTGGTAGTGGCAGTTTCTGGGGTGGACAAGACATGAGACAGGGAGGAAGCCGGACTGCGTCTTGCCTTGACCCTGCCTGCCACTGCCCAGGCCCTGGGCTCATGAAACATCACGGAATTTTCACATTAACTTTGTCCCCATTATAGAGACTGGAAAACTGAGGCTCATAGCGATGCCCAGGGCGCGCTGGCTAGAAAACCCACATTGTATCAGGGCTTGCAGGACGGGAGCTGCTCAGCTTTCCTTTTCTCTTGGCTTCATTAACATGGCTGCCCTGTTACTCTGGGGCCCTTCTTGGCTTCCTAACTGCTGCATTTTCACAGCATAGGGGAGCTAGGATTCAGGGCTTCCAAGAGCCCCTTTTGTGTCTCTTCTTCCACTCTCTAATCCCCAAATGCAGAGAGGATAGGGAAGCCCAGTCCTGGGGAGGGAGAAAAGATGTCAGTGCAGATATGTGGGAGGGCTGGCAGTAGGGGCCCAGCCTCGTCCCATCGCCCACCCCACAAGCACTTGGTGAGTCTATTCTGTAGGTCTGCCATGGGGAATCAGGGTAACAGCGGGCTTGGACTGCCTGCTTTCTTGGGGAGAGAGACGGGCATGTGCAGATTACTGTGGAGGGCTTTGGCTGAGGAGTAAATGAAGACACTGGGTCTACACGCTGTGGGTAGGCACAGAACAGGTGCAAGCGCAACATCAGATGTCACGTGATCCCATGGATGTTCACAGTAGCTGCTCCCCCTCTGCTACTTCCCCTGAGAGCAAACTTTCTTCCCATTTGTCAAGTGGGAAAACTGATGTCTTTGGAGACACTGTGTCCGAATTGTGCTCTTCATATACAACTCTGAGTGTGACATATCTTGGGCTCCTACCTGGCAGATGGTCCCCCAGTGGGCATCTGTGGTGTGAGACAGTGGTTGAATAATAGGATCCTGTGCCTGCATAGGCATGGCCTGTTCCTGGCTCAGGGCGTAGAGCTTCTCACAGTGAAACTGGAATTGGGTTGCAGGTGGGCTGCTGGTTCAGAAGCCGTGGAGCCGGAGCCTCTGTCCTGGTACAGAATGAGCGGTCCCTGAAAGGCTGTGCCCTGAGTACTCGGAGGTGGTGAGAGAGGTCAAAAGTGTGTCCTGACCTCCCAGGAACCAGCCCTGGATCCTTTGCCACCCTCCCGGGAGACACTCTCTTCAAATATTCAGGCAAATTAGCAGGGACTTCAGCAAACCAACCATGTCTATTTGGAACTTGAAATTGATCGTGGAAAATTTCCTGACATGCATGTCTCCTGCCATTTGCAAAGTCTGCATCACAGGCCCCTTCTGGAAGCCTGGCTAGGCAGGCAGTGTTTCTTTTGTCCCCAGCCATCACTGCAGGTTTCTAGGTTTGCTGGGGCCAGGGTTGTGTTTAGAGACCTGGAAAGAACCCAGTGCTCAACAAAGTCTCAGGGAACCTGGGGTGGCAGCTTGGACAGTTATAGGGCCACCTGGGGCCCATCACTGTCCACATTGCAGGGCAGAGGTGACATCACATCATTCACATATTCTCTGTGGGAGGGTCCCATCTGCCAGGGCTCTTCCCTCCTAGCCCTCGGCAGGGGGATGAATAGATGGCTTGGATATGACCCTGTCTGGAAAAATTCACAGACCAGAGTGGGAGGCAACTCTGGGAACAGAGAGGAGGGCCCTGGGAGAAATCAGGGAAGACTTCCTGGAGGAGGTAACAGTTGAGCAAATTCTTAAAAGTATGAGTAGGAGTTTATAGTAGCCAGGGGAGAGTTCTGCAGATGGAGATAACCAGGCATGCAAAAGTACAAAACCTTGAAAGGTGAGGTTGTTCCAAGAATGGTATTTAAGGTGTGGAGATAGTAGGGAATCCCTATTTCCGTGTTTTGGGCTTGTTGCTGATGGTGACTCAGAGTTGATCAGGTGAAGCTATATGAGCTGTATCTGCTGCCTCTTCGTTGTATATCATGTAACCGAGTGGCTTCTGGGAGAGGGCAGCCTGGTTCCCATGTCTTTACTCTGAATTCTACACTCTTCCATAGTGCTTGGTGTTTTTTTAGGGGGGAGCTCCCTTCTTCCCCAGGAGGCAGGGCACAGGCCATGTTGGTCCCATGCACTAGCTGGGACTGAGTGCCTGGGGGTATCATGGAGGCATGGAAAGTATATGGCTGGAGAGACTGAGGAAGCAGGGGCTTGGGAAGGAGGGGGTCACAAAGTAGAGAGCCTAGAAGAAATCACATGGAAACTTTCTGAGCTTCAAATAGTCTTTATTTGTAGAACAGAGAGCCTCCATCTGGGCCAGAGTAGCCCCTCACCACTGGGTTGCCAGTTGCCTCCAATAGTTCACCCTTGTTTGGATGTAGAGGATCTGGAGGGAATGCATCCCTCTTCTTCACTGCCTCAAATAATGACTAAGATGCCACTGTCAGTTTTTGGTGAAGAGACTGCTTATTCTTATGCATGAAGCCCTTAAAAGTCCTTCCTTCTGGTGCCAACTCTTGAGAGTCTTGAACAGTCTAGGAGAGTAGCTGAGGGCAGGAGGGGACCCATATGTCTATTTCCTGAGATTGACCTGGCTCCCTTGGAGGTGCATGGTCTCCTGCGATCTCCAAGCTCTTCTCTGCCTGTAGCTCATGGGCATGAGCTCATGTTGTCCCTCTTGGACACTGGGACCCAGGAGGGTGCCTTTTCTTCGGCCTCGGCTGAGGGGGCCCAGTCCCTGCGATTCCTCATTTGGGGCTGACACCTGGTGGCTCTGAGTTTCCCAGCTAGGGTGTCAGGTGGAATTAATTGGCAGCAGGAACAGGTGGGTGTTGATTGGGGATGATTGTTGGGAGGCAGCAGCTGCAGGCTGCACAGAGCTATTTCCAGCCACTCCAGTTGTATCAAGGAGGCTTAATCCTTATAAGTGCCTTTGTGCTCTGGCAGTGTGGAGTGAGGGCGGGGCCAAGGCCAGAGCAAGGTCAGCCTTGCCTCGGTAGTCTGCATTTCCATTCCTTTCTACTCACCAATCCACCCATCTACTTACCCACCCACCTATTTATCCATCTACCCATGTACTCACTCATTCATGCATTCACCCACTCATCCCTCCACCCATCTACCTATTCCTCCACCCATTCATCCATCCCTCCATCCATCCACCTTTCTGTTGTCATCATGCAGTAACTCATTTCCTCTGTGTTCATTGTTGATCTACCGCATGCCAGGTGCCACGCTGGGCCCCAGGACCCTGGCTCAGAATCTAGTGATGGAGAGAGAGCACCACCACTGTGGTGGTGTGTTTCGAGCTGTGTCTTGGGGACCAAGCAGGGAATTCATGAGTGGGGCTAGCTGTCTAGGCAGAGAGCCCGCATGGCCAAGGGCTCAGAGGCAGGAAGAAGGGCAGCAGAGGACAGGAGGTCATGCGTGTGATGTAGTGTGAAGGGTGGGGCAGATGTCGGGGAATGGAGTGGAGAGCTAAGTGAGGCTCAGCTCATAGGGTGTTGGGCCAGACCTTCTAAGGGCTGGTCCCATAGGAATGGGAATCTTTGAAGGTTTTAAGCAGGGGTGGGTTTTCAGATGGCTTGGGTGAGCAATGTGCCTAAGAGGCAAGGCTGGAGGCAGGAAGATGAAAGCAGGACCAAGAGAGCCCCTGCTTCTTGGGGTCTCCTTTCTATTCTCCTTGAAAGCAGCAGGCTCTGCTAATGTCCATCTGGCTCTGCAGGAGTCCTTAGGGTGGCCCCCAGAACTTTAATGCAGGGCTTGTGGGCTCCCATAGGTGCACAGTGCCCATCCTCCACCCCAGAAAAAGGGCCTCATGGAGTGGAGGGGTGGCTTCAGCTGCTGCTGTCGTCTGTTTCCCAGCCACACCTTCCCTCAACCTCTCCTTTCCCTGCGATCTGTCCCAGGCCTCACGCCAACTGGCAGAGGGACCTGCTGTGGCTGCACCCAGGCCCAGGGAAGGTACACCCTTGGAGGACTCCTCTCCTTTTTTCCTGGCAGTTTTATGTGCATATTGGGCTCTTTCCATGAACTACATGAACATTCCTTGTGGCTCCTGCTCCAGGTGCGATGGTGCAGAGGAGGGACTCTGGGCCCTGAAGCCTGGGCAGGTGGGACACACACAGCAAGTCTGAGATGATGGCAGGGCCGAGCCTGGTGATTCTCTGAGCTTGTCTCCAGGCCACCTTTGGCTTCTCAGTTTGCTAATCAGTGCTGTAAGATGGGGAGCTCGGGGAGGGACTCTGTCTGCATAAGGGGTTGTATGTGAGGTGAGATCCTGCCACTTCTCTGCTGGGGCTTCTCTCTGAGCTGCTTGTGGAGGGCAGGAGAGAGGAGGCTGGACTGGGGCTCGGAGCACCTGCTGGGTTGGCGTCTACGCCTCTGGGAACCACGAAGGGTGGGAGGCTGTGCTGGGTGGGCTCTGTCCACCGCTCCAGGGAACGTCAGCTCAGGAAAGCGGCATTTCAAATAGCTTTACATAGGAGTGAGGGTGTATGTGTGTGTGTGTGTGTTGGTGGGTATGTGTGCGTGTGGTCAGTGTGCTGTGTGTTTGGTATGTGGTATGCTTGTGTGTGTTTGTGGTGTGAGGTCTGTGCCCTGCATGTATGTGGTCCTTGGTGTGTATGTACAGAATGGGTGTGTGTGGTGAGAGTCATAGGTTGTTTGGTGTGTGTGTCTGGTGGCCAAGGATGGGTGGGTAGGAGCAGACCGGTCCCCTCTTTCTGGGCATGTGGCTCTGGATCTTCTGGGATGCTTGTGATGGGATCCTTCCATCCTCACCCTCTTCTCTCCGTGTCTTTGCCCTGTGCCCCGTCAGCCCACTTACCCATCCCAGGTATTGACACCTTATTCTGGCAGCTGTTAACTGAACTAGTGCTTAGTCACTCAGCCATGTCCGACTCTGTGACCCCATGGACTGCAGCCCGCTAGGTTTCTCTGTCCACAGGGATTCTCCAGGCAAGAATATTGGAATGGGTTGCCATGCCCTCCTCTAGGGTCTCTTCCCAACCCAAGGATCAAACCCAAGTGTCCCACATTGTGCGTGGATTTTTTAACATCTGAGCCACCAGGGAAGCCCAAGAATACTAGAGTGGGTAGCCTATCCAATCTCCAGGGGATCTTCCCAACCTATGGATCGAACTGGGGTCTCCTGCATTGCAGGTGAATTTTTTACTACAGGAATTAGGCCTCAGTTTAGTTCAGTTCAGTTGCTCAGTCGTGTCCGACTCTTTGCGACCCCAAAGACTGCAGCATGCCAGGCTTCTCTGTCCATCACCAACTCCTGGAGCTTACTCAAACTCATGTCCATTGAATCGGTGATCAACTATATCTCAACCTCTGTTGTCCCCTTCTCCTCCTGCCCTTAATCTTTCCCAGCATCAGAGTCTTTTCCAATGAGTCAGCTCTTCGCATCAGGTGGCCAAAGTATTGGAGTTTCAGCTTCAACATCAATCCTTCCAATGAACACCCCAGGACTGATCTCCTTTAGGATGGATTGGTTGGATCTCCTTGCAGTCCAAGGGACTCCCAAGAGTCTTCTCCAACACCACAGTTCAAAAGCATCAATTCTTCACTGCTCAGCTTTCTTTATAGTCCAACTCTCACATCCATACATGACTACTGGAAAAACCGTAGCTTTAACTAGATGAACCTTTGTTGGCAAAGTAATGTCTGCTTTTTAATATGCTGTCTAGGTTGGTCATAACTTTTCTTCCGAGGAGCAAGTGTCTTTTAATTTCATGGCTTTAATTTCATGATTTCAGTCATCATATGCAGTGATTTTGGAGCCCCCCAAAATAAAGTCTGTCACTGTTTCCATTGTTTCCCCATCTATTTGCCATGAAGTGATGGGACCAGATGCCTTGATCTTAGTTTTCTTAATGTTGAGATTTAAGCCAACTTTTTCACTCTCCTCTTTCATTTTCATCAAGAGGCTCTTTAGTTCCTCTTCACTTTCTGTCATAAGGGTGGTGTTGTCTGCATATCTGAGGTTATTGATATTTCTCCCAGCAATCTTGATTCCAGCTTGTGCTTCATCCAGCCCAGCATTTCGCATGATGTACTCTGCATATAAGTTAAATAAGCAAGGTGACAATATACAGCCTTGACGTACTCGTTTTCTGATGTGGAACCAGTGTGTTGTTCCATGTCCAGTTCTAACTGTTGCTTCTTGACTTGCATACAGATTTCTCAGGAGGCAAGTCAGGTGGTCTGGTGTTCCCATCTCTTTAAGAATTTTCCACAGTTTGCTGTGATTCACACAATCAAAGGCTTTGGCATAGTCAATAAAGCAGAAGTAGGTGTTTTTCTGGAACTCTGTTGCTTTTTTGATGATACAGTGGATGTTGGCAATTTGATCTCTGGTTTTTCTGCCTTTTCTAAATCCAGCTTGAATACCTGGAAGTTCACGGTTCAGGTACTTTTGAAGCCTGGCTTGGAGAATTTTGAGCATTACTTTGCTAGCCTGTGAGATGAGTGCAATTGTGTGGTAGTTTGAACATAGGAACTGCTGCTGCTGCTAAGTTACTTCAGTCTGTCCGACTCTGTGTGACCCCACAGACGGCAGCCCACCAGGCTCCTCCGTCCCTGGGATTCTCCAGGCAAGAACACTGGAGTGGGTTGCCATTTCCTTCTCAATGCATGAAAGTGAAAAGTGATAGTGAAATTGTTCAGTTGTGTCCTACTCAGCGAACCCATGGACTGCAGCCTACCAGGCTCCTCCATCCATGGGATTTTCCAGGAAAGAGTATTGGAGTGGGGTGCCATTGCCTTCTCTGGAACATAGGAACTAGGCCTATGGAATTCCAAAGCCTCATGGAGTGGGTCCCCGGGGGTCCCAGTTCTGTAGAGGCTGCCTGAGTTCTCCCAGCCTGACCGTCACGCACACATGACCACCGCGTTGCTGTGGCTGGTGTAACGACTTGCAAGTTTACTTCTTAAAGGCTCATGATGAATGCTCTCAGCCAGTGGGTGCTGGTAGAACAACTCCCTGAGGTAGGGACCAGTCCTGAACTTTAAAAAAGGTTCCTCCCTCAGTGAGGTGTGGGGACCTCTAAGTCAGGACACCAGTACCTCTCAAGGTGTCCGGACCCCACTGTCTCCACGCCGACTTCCAGCATCAGTCCTCCTTCCTGCAAAATAATGCACTCTAAGGAGATTGTGAATTGCAGTGAGCAATATGTGGTCCTCATCTGAATGCAATTATGCTTAAACACTATAAATATTCGTAATTCTCAGCCTGGAGTAGTGCTTCTGGTGTTATATCCTTTTACAAACCACTTGAGAAGCCAACCGTTTAAGGTGAAGGAGGTGTGCTGCTGCGGGTGGCTGCCTGCACTGGTACCCCGACTGGAAGAGCGCAGCGGGTGGGGGGAGACAGCCAGCGGCGCCTCATCTCAGTGATGCACCAGGGCCCTGGTTGAGTCACTGGGCAGTTCAGCTCACGCCTGGCCTGTGGGAGAGGCTGGAAATGGCATAGCCTTCCTACTTCCCTCCCCTCCATCTTCACACCTGGGTCCTCAGCTGGAAACTCGAGCCACAGTTCTGTAGGGCAAAATCAATACTTTCTACAAGAAATGAGCCCTCAGCACCTTGGCTTGATCTAACTCAACAGTTCTACTCATTCCTTCAATAATCTTTCCCTGGCAGCTGCACCTTGGACCTTGGCATGGCCTTGACATGGTCCCAGACTTCCAATAGCTCACTGTTTGTTGGCAGAGACAGAAGGTGATCATTCAGAGTGACAAGTGCCAGGCTGAGCTGAGCTGGGGTACTGGGGGCGGGGAGGGCTCCAGGAGGCTTCCTGGAGGTGGAAGCTCTCGAGTTGAGCTTTGAAGCGAGAAGAGGAGGGCACATGGAGCTTGGGTGGTGGTGTGGCGTTGGTCGGTGTTCTGGCCTGGGTGTCTGTGTCCAGGGCGTGACCCCTGAGTGCACTAAGGTGTTAGCATTTGCCTCCTCAGGATGGGTCAGAGCCCCTGGAGCATGATGGAGGTGCCGCCTGGGGGTGGGGTCTTTGGGAATAGGCTGTGTCTGTTCCATGGACAGAGGAGCCTGGCAGGCCACAGTCCATGGGGTCACAGTCTGACTCAACTGAGTGACTACACTTTCACACCCCATCATGCCCAGTCTCCACGTGGCCCTGTCAGAGCAGAAGCAGCCATGCTGGAAGGGCCAGGGCAGGGCCAGTGGGGCAGGCTGGCATGGGTCTGACCATAGCCTGGTGGGCTACAGCAACCCAGTTCCACCCCACCATCACCCCCCCCATGCCGTCCCTCCCCCAACTTTGCATCTTCCTCTAGAGAGATGCACCCTAGTCCACCCTAGACTCTGAGGTTAGAGACAGTGTTTGGTTAATTGTGTGGGAATGTGAGCAGCTCTCTGGGAAGGAGAAGGAGTGGTCCAGGGTCAGGAGAGATGCACCTCTCTGTAAGGCTCTGCCCATATAGTTGCTGGGATACTGTCATTGAGGCTCACTCAGGCTGATGCTGTCATGGTTTAAATAGATGAAGGAAATAGACTTGTGAACCTCTGTATGTTGGTAGTGATGGGCGGGGGGATGCCTGAGAGGGTGGGAGTTCTGGGAGTTCAGTAGGAGGTTGGAAGGGGAAAAATACCACCCAGTTAGTGGGAACATGAACCTGGGATGAGAGCAGGAACATTCTTCTTCTTTTTACCACGTGACTTTGAACATCTGTCTATCGCCTTCTGGTGCTCGGTGTTCACTCTGATCCATGGCCTTTAACCACTGGTCCTTAGCCTTCATGTGTGTCTCTTGGGAGAATGGGAATAGCAGGATCTGTTAAATTAGACTTGAATTTGAACTCAGACTCCCTTGTCTGCTTGCTGTGTGACTTTGGGCAAATGACTTCCCCCTCTGAGCCTCTGTTTATTCATCTGAAAAATGGGATCAGTAATCTTACCTCAGAATTGTCAGGCATATCCAATAAGATAAGGAAGAAGCTGACATGCAGAACAGTTTGCTCACTAAGTTAGGTCTCTCCCTGGGTCTGTTTTGGCCACAGCCTGGGATGAGAGCAGGAACCGTCTCTGTGATGAGATGCAGCCCATGTGGTTGTTGCTTGATGCCCATGCCACCTCAGCTACATATTGGTAAGCAGACTCAGGGGGGCTGCCCACTCGTATCGGCCTGTGGGAGGGAGTGCTCTTGCCCAAAGGGCTGAGCAGATCTGCCCTTGGTTGAGGTGTCAGTCCCTGCAGAGGAGAGACAATGCTGAGGCAGGCCATGGAGTTCAGATACCTCCAGAACTGCCTGGAGTCATCCCTGCCAAATCCCCGCTCAGTGGCTTGGAGTGTGGCTTGGGCAGCCGCCAGGGCATCTCCTGTGTGCAGAGGGGTGTGCATGCGTGCTTGCTGGGTGGGGCGTTCAGAGGGACCAAGCCCCCAGCCTGCAGCTTCCCTGTTCCCTTCTGGTGTGGGCACTGCTGGCTGTGTCTTCCTGCCCCCTTGTCCCATTGTCTTCTTCAGGGAAGGTGTCTGGGCAGAGGAGAGATGAGGTGCCATCTTCCTCACCCGGAGCAGGGCTAGAGCTGGGTACCACTTCAACCTACTGTAACCTGCCACGCCTTCTAGGTCTAACCATCCACAGGGAGCCTCTTTCACAGTGAGAAAATGCCTTGGGAAGTGCAGATCACAATAACACAGGCAGTGCTGGTTTCTTTGTGTGTATGGGGGAGGGGTGTTTCTCATTTATTCCCTGAACCCTCCCCCAGCGCCCCAGGTTCGATGCACATGCAGCCCTCCAGAAGCATGCTGGCTGCACGGGACCTTTGGTCCCCAGGCTCCTCTCCTGGCCACCGGGAACTCACATAGGGCACCTGAGCCCAGAAAAGCTTGCCCTGGGGAGGAGGGCAGCCTCACAGGTGCCCCCACCTGCTACGGTGCTGTTCTGTGCATGTACTTGGCATTGTTATCTCCTGCTTGACAGATGTCAGTACTCAATGATGAGGAAGGGGAAGCCTGCTCCCCTCGAGCTGGCCTCTCTGGAAAGGCTCATGTGCTGCTTATGCCCACTGTAACATGGAGAGTTTGGGGACATGGCTTTGTCTATGGTTACACCATTGGGGACTTGGACGTGATCAATTCCACTGACAGGTCCTTGTACGTCAGGTCCCCCTTGGCTCTGATGCCCTATGTGCCTAAGCTGCCTCTTCTAGGGTGCATCCTTCAGAGGCCTCTCGTCCCCTTCAGCACACAGGCCCGGGGCAGCCCTGCCTACTGGCTACCATGTGTGCCAGTGTGGCTCTGCCTCAGACTTACCCTGGCCTGCAACATGCATAGCCTCTGTGGGGTTTCCGTGAGAGCAGAGCTGGGAGGGGACACTGCATTTCCTTTAACTCTCATCTCCTCTCCTCTGCCAGCTTCTTCCCTGGCACTCAGGCCTCTCCAAGCTCTCTGAAGCCTCCAGGGTCTCCTCGGATGCTGACTGAAGGCTGAGGGGCTGGTCTCATTCCCTGAAGAGCTGGGAGGCACTGGCTCTTGTCCTGTCCTGTCCTTTGTGCCCTCGGCCCAGGCTTGAGGTACTTCTCAGAAGGCCTGAGTTTTCTAATTCATGCTCGTTTCCAGGGGTGGATCAGACCTAGCAAGAGACCTCATGTTACCAAACCTGAACCGTCCCTTCTGAAGGGGGGATATGTCTTCCTAGGCCTGCGGATGATGGCTTGTCAGGGTAGTGCATGCTGCTAGGCAGTAGGTGCCCTCCCTCAGTCCTGCTGGCTCTGGGGCTGGGCTGGACTCCTAGGTCTGCCCCTCTGTTTGCCCCCCAACTCTGTGCTTCAAGCTGACTCTGTCTCCTGACCTTCAGTGGACTTGACTGTCCTCTCTGCCTCCTCCCCCTGCACCCCTTGACCCAGCTCCTTCCAGGATGAGGAGCAGGAGGGTCAGCTTAGGCCTCCTGTCCTCTTGCTGTGTTCTCACTGGGGCCTCTTTTCCAAAGGCAGGCCTTGCCTGTGCTCAGGACCCTCCAGGGCTCCCTGGTGCTCAAGCGATCAAAACAGAGCCCCTCAGCTGAGCAGGCAAGACCTACATCTTGAGGATGGAACCTACCTCCATCTTGAGGAGTGAACCTACCTCCTCATATTCCCCTCATGCCAGCATGGGTGGCCCATTCCTGGCAGATCTGCCTATGGCTGATTCATGGCAAAAACCATCACAATATTGTAAAGTAATTATCATCCAATTAAAATAAACACACACACACAAAGCTGTGTGTGGGCCTTGGCTCTCATTAGGCCACTAACCTGGTTGCCCTCTTTCTCTTGATCCCCCTTTATCCATATTTTGGCCCAGCATTTTTAGCTCTGTCCTTTGTGAAACCCTTTGTACTCCAGGCCACATGACCACCTACCTACACTCCTTCTGCCTGCCATCCTTCCATGGACACTGAGCCACATCTGGTCCCTGTTCTGGGTCCCCCTCCAGATGACATTTCTGGGACCTGGGGCCAGATCTGCATCATCTCTGTGTTCCCAGCATGGGCCCCAGCTGGGCACATAGTAGGTGCTTGGAGAGATTTGGGATGGGCTCTTGGGGGCAATTTGATTATCTGGTGGGGAGGACCTGGCTCCTTTCTAGTGTTCTTGCGGCTAGAAAGGTATCAGTGGGAACATCGAGCCCTCCGACCATGTTTCTCTTAAGTTCTTCTCTGGTTTGTGAAATTGGTTGTATTGTTTTTTAATTTTCTGCAAGCATCTGCTACTGTGAAAATTTTCATTATCACTGGCAAAGATCCCTTCTCATCCCTGCTGGCTCCAGGGGATTTCTGGTTTCTCTCTCCCTGTCTGCTTCAGAGCACCTGGGAGCTGGGGTGGGTGATGTCCCTGCACAAGCTGGGCTCTCCGTGTGTATCTCAGTAGTGAGTTGTCCTCTGGACTGGGATCAGCAGTGCTGGCCTGAATGGCAGGGTCACACAAGCCATAGCCTGTATCTTGAGGGTTTTGCTTTTATTTCGGGTTGCAGGGCTGGTCCAGCTGGGAAGGCTGCCTTTGGGGGCCAGGCCAGCACCCTCATCATCCTCTTCTCTGTTCTTGAGAGATCCTCGGGTCATGGCCACTGGGAGCAGGGGCAGCTGCCTCCTTTAGTCTCATTCTCTATAAGTGGCTCTGTCTCTACAATTTTAGAGGCTGGGTGTTGTTGTGATGGTTGTTAGGGTAATGAGGAGTTGTTAGAACTCAAGGGCATGCAGGGCCTTGGGGTGAAGGAGCAAAGCGGCTGCTGGCTTTCACAGGCACCCAGACTGGGTCTTGGCCCCCCTCCCCCCCCCACCCCTCACCAGTAGAGCTGCCGCTGGCACTCTTCTGGGTGTGTGTACAGGTGGGCTGAGGCTGGCCTTGGGTGTGCCCAGCACTAACCAGCAGCCCAGGCCTTGCTCCACTGACCTGGATCTGGGTTTGAACCCAGCTGGGCCGTTTCCCCCTCTCGTCTTAGCTCACTCCTCATGCAATAGATGGTCAGTTAACTGGACTTGGTGGTGGTGGCCAAGGGGCTTCTTGGGTTCAAACTCATTTGATTCTCCTTATTGTCCCACTCGGAGAAGGCAGTGGCACCCCACTCCAGTACTTTTGCCTGGAAAATCCCATGGATGGAGGAGCCTGGTGGGCTGCAGTCCATGGGGTCGCACAGAGTCGGACACGACTGAGCGACTTGGCAGCAGCAGCAATGTCCCACTAGGCAGGCACTGCATTTTGTGGTTGTCTTTGTTTGGTTTGCTTGGTTAAATGCATTGATCATATTTGAAATCAGTGTTGTAATTCCATTTTTAACATGGAGTCTGGAGAGAGTGTAACTTGTCCAAGCCACATGTAACTGTAAGAGCAGAGAAGAGTCAAGACAGTTCAGTGCCAGAAATTGTCCTCTCCCGGTTGCACTGTTCATCTCTCTGTGATGGAAATAGTGCTTCATTTCTTTCTGTTTTAGGCCCAGAGGGCTGCACAGTGTGTTACTGGATGTCCTCTGTGTCGCTGGGTGTCCTCTGCACTAATGTGGGTTTCAGTTTAAAGGGGGGTGCTAAGTGCTTGATAAGTGAATGAACAGACTTCTCAAGAGGGAGGAATTAGCATCTTAGAATTGATTCAAGATGTGTTTTGTGCCAGAGGTTCCTTCTCATGCCTTCTGTGTAATGTGGTTGCTGTGACCCATCTCTCCCTGCCCTCCTCCCATTAAAGAAAAATTAGACGCCGACATCTGACAAGTGGCCAGCTCAGGCTCCTGGATGCAAGGTGACAGGAGGTGGCTTGGGCTTCTAGACTGCTGCCTCCTGGGAGAGTATCAGAGGGCAGGATGGAGAGTGGTTCATGTATAAGAGACACATCAGGAATTTGTGGGGTTCCTTCCCCTTGGCCATTTTGTTCACAGTCCGCTGTGGGTTTGGAACAGTACGTGTGGACCACCGCCTGTTTGGACTTCCCCACACAAAGACCACGGCAAGGACACGAAGAATGTGGCAGGACCTGGGTGGTGTAACCAGCTCCATCATTTCCCCGGTGTTGCCCAGCATCCTGCCTCCTGTCCTCACCCCGGCTGCCATTTATTGAGGGCTGTGGGGGAGCCGTGTATGAGGAGTGAGGAGGTGTGAGGGGGCTGCCCCCAACTGCTTGTCTTCCTGGGCTTGGCTGCAAAGCATGGAGGCTGGTGACAGCCGAGGGGGGCTGGCAACCAGGCAGGGCAAAGTGAAGAAGTGGCTCAACTGTGGAGGGGCAGCCCTGGAAGAGGGTCAGCAGCCCAAACCCCTTGTTTGAGGGACATCTGGCGGTTGGCAGTGTTGAGCTCAAGGCTCACATCTGGAGCCTGGGTGTGTCTCTCCAGCCATGCAACCGGGAAGGCAACAGGGTGGACTGGGGGCTCCTCTGGGCCAGTAGAGCCCAGAGGCCCAGGGTTCAGCCATGATACCCCACCCTGGAGAGTGGCTGTCTCTGCCTTTGGGGAGGGCTTCAGGCATGGGTCCAACCAGGTGACAGGCCAGGGAGTGACACAGAGGGCTGGATTCACCGAGGCCTGACCTGTCCAGACTGTTGGAGGGGAACTGAGGTGTGTGTGGAGGTCCCTGTGGATCCTTACCCTAGAGACAGCCCCATAGGATGGTGACAAAATATGGCCCTAAGGTTTTCTTGGTGAGAGCAGCCATGGGCTTCCCCATCGATGGTCAGGGCCAGCATTGTGTTCATGCAGCATAGCCCTGTTGTTGCCTGCTCCGCTGAGACATCTCCATCCATCTCCAGCTAGATGCTAGGGACAGGGAGGTCTTACAGAGCTCATTCCAGAAGGTGACAGAGACCCCCAAAACAAACAGTGACACTGAGCTGTAATCGTGTGTATGATAGGGAGACAGCAGAGGCAAGGCTTGTGCTGTTCTGATTGGGTGAAGGAGACCTCTGGAGAGGAAGAAGCGCTTGGTGTGGAACGAGGAGGAGGGACAACGATGTAAATTTCTAGCAGAGAAATGCAGGTGCAGTGATTTGAGCCTGACATGGCCTGGCCTCAGGGACTCCTGCCTTGTACCTGGGAGCATGGAGGCTGCCGTCTGGAAGCCTGCTGGCAGGCTTAGCATGAGGTCTTGGGGCTGGAGCTTGGAACTGGAGCTTGGCGGGATGGGGGTGTTGCTATGCCTCCCCATTTTCCTGAGAGGGGCCCTGGCCCAGAGGTAACACTTGCTCTTACCTCACTAATCCCCTGTGATGGGAGAGACTGGAGAGCTGAGGCCTGACAGGTGAGTATCCATGGATCAGCTTCCAATGGATGGAGAGTAGGTGCCAAGGCATAAATGTGGGGCTCAGTCCCTCTTGGGTGGCCAGTCCTACAGGGAGAGAGGGTATAGACTGGTAGCCTATACTAGAGAGTGAGATTCACATACACCACATTGTCTATCTCTCTGACAGAGAGCTGAGACTTAGAAAGTGGGAAACAAAGAGAACAAGGGATAGCCAGAGAGAGCTAGAGAAAGTCAGACACAGGTTGAGATGCAAAGGGAGAACTGGAAGTCCCATGGAGCCTCAGGTCCCCATTTAAGAGGGTCAGTGGTCCCGGGAAGGAGTACCAGGCTGGGGCCTGGTGTCTGGATGGCCTTGGCACATGCAGAAGGAGGGAAGGGCAGGCATAGAACTGGCCTTGGGCAGCCTGAGGACATGGGGAGAGCTAAGGGCAGGCCCTGTGGTCTGGCCTGTCCATGTGCATCCAAATGTGACCTCTGGTTCACTGTGCTCATTTAATCCTCATGAGAGCCCTAGAGGTGGGGACTGTTCTTAGCCCATTTATAGGTGAGGAAATGATTCTCAGAGAGGTTAAGTGACTTGCTTGAGGACACACAGCTATAGCAGTGGGCCTGCCTGCCTCCTGAGCCCACGTGCTTAACTTTGCAGTCAGAGACAGCTCAGGGTTACAATCCAGGCTCCCCTGTGGCTTCAAGCAACACCCTAAGCGCGAGCCTCTGCTCCTGTGCCTGCTGTCTAGAATAGAGTAGCAGAACCACTGCCCTGGGAGGCTATGGGGCTCAGTGATTGGTTGGATGGGCCCACATGGTGCTTGGCCCCTACTATGCATTTCAAACTCCTACTCATCCCCTAAGACCCATCCCAAATGTCCCTTTCTCTATGGAACTCTTCCCTGAAATCTCCTTGCTAGGCAAAATTAATCATTCCTTTTTCTTCCAGATCTAGCACACTTCTGTTGAGTATGTATTATTTGACTTTATGCTGAATTTCTAAGATTCCTAAGAAAGGGGACTGCGTTTCATGGCTTTCTGTGTCTCCTGGCTCAGGGCCCAATACAGCGATCATTAGAGGATTTGGGGTGAAGAAATGAGTAAGTGAAAGCACAGATGCAGGATGAGGGGAGACCAGGAAGAGCTGTCTGGGCTTGGGACAGAGATGCTGCCAGCCCAGTGCTCGGCTGCTTTCGAGGTTCTCCAGGTCTCCCAGGACTCATCACTGTCCTGATTTAACTTCCACAGTGGAGGCTTCCCAGTCCGGGAATCCCAGTCCAGGAGCCTGGCGTTCCATTGGCGGAGCAGTAAAAGTCATTAACGAGGAGCCGGAGAGCTATAAATAAGCCAGCACTATCCCACCCAGTGTTCCCTGTGTTTCGCATCTGCAGGAGCAGGGAATCAGTTTGATTCATTAATTGGCATAAGGATAGGGCCCCAGAGATAGGCATGGAGCCGCTGGCCCTCCCCTAACCTCCCCTCCTGGTTGGCTCTGTGCATCCTGCTTGCACCAGCTGCACACCTGCCCCGGGCTCCAGTCCAGCACCCAGTGGGACCCTTTGGCCTTGCTCCTGTTTGCCTCTTTGGGCTAGGCTGACCATGAAGCCAGAGGGGCATAGCAGCCTCCAGCCTGGAGAGGCCCTTGCCCAGACGCTGCTGCCTAGGCTGGGCCTCAGGTTCAACCAACTTCCTCCTCACTGACCCCCTGGCCCCTTGTACGTTCCTGGTGAAACCTGCCTTGGAGTGGAGGGTCGGCTTTATGAAATTCCCTTTCTCCATACTGTGGGATGTGGCATCATTCTGGGGAGGACCTGAGCATCTGGGGACGTTGGCGAGTTTGAAAGCTCTACCTCACCCGTGAAATATGGACACCCATAGTATACTGATCTTATGAGCCGTTGAGACTATTAAATAGTCTGTTGCTCTGTTAGGCTGTGCTGGGCACTGGACCAGAGGCTAGGAGGATGAGCAACGCACAGATGTTTCCGCTCACAGGCTCGTGGCTCGGAGAATGGGATGACTGACAGCAGCCACAGGAAACAGTGCATGATTGCAGACATCAGTGGGTGGTCTGTAGGAAGAGTACCACGAGAGAGGACTGGGGTCATGGAAAGTTCTCTTGCGGGAATCACAGTTACCCAAAAAGTATGGGATGAGGAGAGAGAGCCAGACAAAACTGAGAGGAGCATTGCAGTCCAATGGCAGGGGACCCACAAGTGGGAAAAATCTGAGTTACTGCATGAAAACCGGCCTCTGGAATACAGGGCATGGGTGTGGATGGTGCAGGGCCCTGTTGGTGTTGTGGACTTTAAGAGCAGTTGGCAGCTAATACATTTAGTCAGGGACAGCACTGTCTGGTTATTGTTTCAGAGGGCCAGACCATCGTGGTGTGCAGAATGGATGGCATGTGGATCTGGGGGAGACTGGGTGTGTGGAAGTCCGGTGGGGAGATGATAGTGGTGTAGAGCGAGGTGATGACAGTGGCGAGTCAACAGGTATATTTTGAAGATAAGACTTGGTAAAGGCTTGGGTGCAGAGGGTCAGGGAGAGAGAAGGCTCAAGAACAAGTCGGTGACTGGGGGCGCCCCTTTACTGAGATTGAGTAACCAGGAGGGACAGGATCACACTCTAGAGAGCTCACTGTTGACACAGCAAGTGTGAGTTGCCAGTGGACTCACTGGGGGAGACCCCCGAGCTGGGTGTCAGGAGCCCAGCGAGGGCTTTGGGCTGGAGCGATAGCAGGAACTGTCCACAGAACTGAGGTATAACTTTCAAAGGGTTGGGTCAGCTATATTAATATGAGGAAGATCGATGATTCCACAGAGAAGACATAGTGATGGGTCCAGGTTTGGATCTTGGAGAAGGCAAGTGATGGGAGTAACCAGACCTCATAAGCAGGGACCAGCCTAAGATGGGAGAAGGTTTCTTCCTCAACGTTTAGTCCAAACACAGACAGGTGTGTAGAACTGGTGATAAGTAGGATGAGTTCCTTATGATGCTGGCTACTGTTTTTAATCTGTGAAGAATGGAGCAAGGTCCTTAGTTGGATCTGGGGGAGAATCCTGGAAGGTTTGAGGAGAACGAACAAAGCAGGTGGTGGAGAGAGTGTAAGTGAATGTGGCGAGTGGGGAGCCCCGTTGAGGTTGGTGACACTCTGCTTTCCCACTTGGGGTTCCCACTTTGCTGGGTGTGTGGTCTCTCTGACCCTCACAGACATGGAGAAGTGGGTAGGCAGGTGGACCCGCCATGGCTGACCCTGGATTGGGATTCCACCAGCCATCCTCCATTAGAAGAGAGAGCCGAGAGAGGGAATTTGCCCCAGAGGGACCACAACGATAGATGGACAGAGCGAGGAGTCAGGAGTGAAGGCAGGAGGATGCTGGTAGGATAGTTACTTAAGCAAAAGGTCAGCAGGACAAGATGCTTGTCAAGTCTGTCCTGTGCTCAGGAGGGTTGCGAGGCCCGGGTGACCCTCCCCTGTGGGGGCCTGTTGATGGCGAGTGGCGATGGGGTCAAGGCCCTGCTGGGCCTGAGCTCTAGTGCTCTCCTTGGAATGGTGCTGCCACCCATTTCCCCCCATCTTATTCCATGGTTTTGTTTACCTTTTAAATGTTTTAATAAAACATGAAAAATATTTATTCTTCATGGATCAATAATTTACTATGAGTTATGACAATACTAAATTTGGTCAATTATTCATTGACTATAAAGTATTTATAAATGCGACCTTAATTTAAAGCATTAGCCACCAGAATTCAAATATTAATAAAGACTGTGCCAGCTGAAAGGAGGAAAGGAAGGGCACAGATAATGAGGGTGGCTCAGGGGAGGGTGTGTGCTCCTGACTGTGAATGACTGAAGCAGTAAGGTGATAACTGGAGCCCAGGTTGTGGGGCAGGCAGAGATGCTGGATGGCTGGGGACTGGCCTGCTGGGCCTGGTCTGAGAGAGATCATTACTTCTGGAGGGCAGAGCTGAGCTGAGCCCAGGGCTGCCCACAGCCTGGCCCTCCCTTTGGTTGCCTACTGTTACCAACAGAGCCTTGCCAGGCTCCTCTGATGTGAGGGCACCTCTACCAGGCTGCTTCCACGCAGACAGCATGCCCTCTCTTGCCTTGTCCATCAGGAGAAGACCTGTCCTTCTTTAAAGGGCTACCCAGAGGCCAGTTAGCTCATGGGATGGGGAGGCTTTGCAGCCTCAGAGAAGCCTGTGCTGCAAGGTGGATCTCCTCTATTTGGAGACCATGTCATATCTTCCAGGAGGAGCAGGTGTGCATGTGCCCAGGGCACCATGCATTCAGGGCACGTGGTGGAGAAAAGGGCTGCAGTGGCTGTGGCTAGCATCACTACAGGCGTCAGCATCAGCAATTGTATATCTCTTCCTGCACAAGCCTCCTGGGGTATTGCTTATCCCAGTCTTGGCCTGAGAATGTTCCAGGAGTTCCCATAGGGATGGAGAAGGCTGGGTGTGAATCGGTAGTGGTCAGTGTTCTCTCTTATCTCCAGTGCCCACTTAAGGCCCCAGGTGACTTGATGAGCCAAGCATTCGCCTGTAGCAAAAGGAGGCCTTGTTCTTGCTTGCTGCCTCCTCCTGTGTTGAGAGTGCAACTGCCCCATGAGTTTCCACCCAGGGAAGGGCCAGTAGAGTCAGTCATGGAAGCCTGGGTTTTGCCCTCTGCTAGCCACCATCTCTTTCTGGGACTGGCTGTAGAGGTACCTGGTGATCTGGTTCTGATGTTCTTGTTGCCATTCACTCTAGCTGTGTAACCCGAGACAGGTCAGCCCTGTCTGTACTTCAGTTTCCTCACCAGGGGATCAGAAAGCTCATCTGGGGTGAGAAGGAGGGAGATTCTGCTTGCCCCGTGAAGGGGCCTGTGCTATGCCTGGCACGTCCTACCCTGAGAGTTGTGTGTCTGGAGAATCATGAATCAGCAGAATGCTGGCACCTCTGGGGAAGCTGGCAGGGATGTAATGGTGGGGCTGTCTGGGAAGGCTGGCTGAGCTCCTGGATCCTCTTGTCTAGATCCAACCCTGAGTTTGAACGGCCTGCTTCTTCTTGATTTCTGGGAATCTGTCCTATGTCCCAGAGATGTCTGTTCTCCTAGGCCACCGAGCTCAGGTTAAGGGAACTCGAAGCTCCTCATTACATTCATCTTTGCTACTTACTTTCCCAGCTGATGAGCCATTCTTGGGGAGCTCTTATCAGTCCATCAAACCTGCATTGTTATCATCAAGAGGGAGATCAGCTTTATGACCATATGCTATTGGAGGTAAAGAATTATAACAAAGGCTGTTATCTTCTAGTGAGCTGCAAAACACCTCTAAGCTGGAGACTGAGTGACTTCTACACTCCTACTATGCACGAGCCAGTGCCAAATGGCTCTTCACATACAAAGGCCTTTCAGAGGATATGCACAACAGCTCTGTGAAGTGGATGCCATCATTTTTCTTTGACAGAAAAAACAGAGGCCCGGAGGCCAAGAGAGGGTCAGCCCCTCCCTCACTCAAAGTCCCACAGCATAGAATGAGACAGGGCCACGGACTTGGCGCGGGGGTTCAGTGTCTCTCTCTCCAAGGTGGGTGTGAATTGTGTGATACCCTGTCCTAGGAATGAGGACATTCCATAACCTTGTGGAAGCTAATAGCTGGTATGGCTTTGATCTGATGTATTTTGATCTTATTATTTTTATGTTAGGAGCCTCTAAATAACTGTCATTTCAACAGAGTCCCAATTAGCAGGCCATTCACAGCAGATTAGAAATTGATTTGTATTAGGCCTCTCCATTAGCGCCTAGGAGAGGCTTCCACCCTTAATTACCCGCCCTGTTCTTGGAGGAGGTGGGGGCCTTGAGGGATTTCAGTGCTATTGCAGGTGGTTGTACTGGGGTGGGTCAGGGTGCCCACCTCCAAGAGGAGGGCTGGTCAGCAGTGGGAGTGAGGTCATTCTCTGTTGTAAACTCCTATTTCTTGGGCTCCTGGACATGATTTGGGTGCGAATATTGATGGAGAGGTAGGGATGCTCCAGGAGAGGGGCAGGAGAATGACACATGTTTAGCGTCTTTCTTGGGCCCAGCATGGAGTTGGCACTATGGTCCACAATATAAGTCAAAACTCCTATAGCTCTGCTGTGATTTGTATCCTGAATTAATAGACAACAGGGATTTGGGAAGGAGACATGCCCATGGTCACACTGCTGCCGACTGGAGGAGCCCAAAGTAGAACTTTGTGAGATTCTAGTGCTCCTTCTGCTGCCCTGGGGAGCCCAGGCCCAGCCAAGAAGCTGGTGTCTGTGGCTGCCACCGGGGCTGGGGTATGGGACCTGCTCCCTGAGCATGTTCCTGCTACCCAGCCCCTGTGTCTGTGTCACACTGCACCCCTCACTCACCCTGCTCCCCCATCTCTCCTGGTCTAAATCCTTTCCTTCCTTTGAGGCTCTGATGCTAACCCCACATGAGTTCACCCTCCTCTGGGTCCCAGGGACCTTCCCCTCTCCTTCCTCCCAGGCTGAATTGTGGGGTCCAGCTCCTTGGTGGATCCTAAGCTCCTCAGATGGGGCCTGTGTGTGTCCTGTTCTCACCCTGGCCTCAGTGCTCATTGTAGGGCTTTGTGCTTAAAGAGGGTATGCTGCGTGTATGCATGAAACACAACCAGGGAAGAAACAAGTCCATCCTTGCGGGAGTACAGGATGTGGGCTCAGATAGAGAAATTGAGCCTCAGGGGGGTTCTGTGACTGAATAACACAGTACATGTGGGATGGGCATCAGTGGGAGCGGCGGGGGCACTTGCCATCAGAAGCCAGGCAGTGACCTGAGAGGGAGAGCCAGGTGGGGGTGCGTGACAGATAGCTAAGACCCAGTGGTGGTGCAGTGGGTGTCCTGGGTAGGACCAAAGACTTGAGTTCCTGGCAGCTTTCCACCCTGGTGATGTGTGGGGAATTTTGCAAGATTGCTTCTAAGAGGTTTCAGTGCAGGGTTATTGGCATTAAAGAGAATATGTACAAGAGAAGAAAGAAAAATCCATTTATCATCACAGACCTTGGCTTTTCGTGTTTTCTCTTGTCTTTTTCATAAGCATGCTTTTTACCTAATTGCAGAAATTGTTGTAATCCTGGCGAGTATAAACTGTCATGCTCTGGTTTTGTCACAGTCACCCCACAGAAGCGTTTCTAGACAGGAAGGCGTCTCAGTCCGGCCCTTATCAGTAGTGCGGCTTTACAACTTGTTATCTGGGAAACAGACACAGCGATGCCTGCTGTACTGGGGTGTCATGAGAATAATGGGAACTCATATGTAGAGGGGACTCGAAGGAATATTCAGCACAGAGAAAATTCTCACAAAATGGTCCCTCCTCCTGGAGCTTCTTACTTATCCATTACTGAAGGATTATTTTCCTTTCGTAAAAGAATTATCTGTTCACAGCATGAAATTTTGGCAAAATATAGAAAAAAAGGAAAACCACGTTGAGCCTTCACCTAAAATGTGGTCACTTTGAGCATTTTGCAATATTTCCTTCTGGTCTTTCTTTCATGTATGTTAAGTTTTATTTGATTGATATCATAAAATATATACTTTTGTATGACTTTCACATAACTTTTTAATGACAGGTACTTTCCATGTTACTGTAGTATCTTCATAAGTGGCTTCAAAGGTTGGGTATGCTTTCAACAAGTGGAACACTTTTGTGTTGCTCGCCTATTTGTGTCTTTTAGATTGTTGGCAATATATCAAGAATCTGGATGAGTATCCTCTCAATGTTTTTGGATCTAAAGCCATTTTTTTTTCTTAAGATTCTTTTTTGATGTGGACCATTTTTAAAGTCTTTATTGAGTCTGCTATGTATTACTTCTTCTTTATGTTTTGGTTTCTTTTGGCCCTGTGGCATATGGGATCTTAGTTCCCTGACCATCGATTAAACCTGCACCCTCTGTATGAGAAAGCAAAGTCTTAACCACTGGACCACCAGGGAATTTCCTAAAGTTATTTTTATATTATAGTTTGGGTAGATGCCCAAAGTGGAATTATTGACCAGAGGGCATGAAAATGTCAAGGATTGTGGTATTATTGTATGAGGTTTTACTGACTGCTGCGTGCCGGCAGACACATTGTGTCCCTGTATGAGGATGGTGAGCAGAAGGGCGTGACCTTTGTTCCCCTGGCACCTGAGGTCAAGTGCCAGAGAGACAAGCAGTTCAGTGTTATGAGAGGGGACGTGTGGGATGCAAATGAAGCGCGTGACAAAGGGTCCCTAGCCAGTCTAGGGGTGTAGAGTCTGAGTCTTGAAGCAAGAGTGATGTCAAGGTTCAGAAGGCAAAAGAAAGTAATTGATTCCAGGGGCCAATGAAAGGTGGACAGTGGGGCAGGGTGATAGGAGGAACCTGAGGCTGCAGGCACTGGGGAGCCTGCAAGACTGCCCTAAGGAGTTTGACTCCCTGCCCAAGGCTCTTGGGAGCCACCAAGGGCTTTAAACAGAAGCATGGCAGGATTGTACCCCAATGTTCATCACCACACTGTTTACAATAGCCAGGACATGGAAGCAACCTAGATGTCCATTAACAGACGAATGGATAAGAAAGCTGTGGAACATATACACAATGGAATATTACTCAGCCATTAAAAGGAATTCATTTGAATCAGTTCTACTGAGGTGGACGAAACTGGAGCCTATTATCCAGAGTGAAGTAAGCCAGAAGGAAAAACAAAAATACAGTATACTAATGCATATATATGGAATTTAGAAAGATGGTAACAAGAACCCTGTATGCTAGACAGCAAAAGAAATGCATATGTATAGAACAGTCTTTTGGACTCTATGGGAGAGGGCAAGGGTGGGGTGATATGAGAGAATAGCATTGAAACATGTTAATCATCATATGTGAAATCAGTCGCCAGCCCAGGTCTGATGCTCAGGGCTGGTGCACTGGGATGACCCAGAGAAGGAATCGAGAGGGAGGTGGGAGGGGGGTTCTGGAAGGGGAACACATGTATACCCATGGCAGATTCATGTCAATATATGGCAAAACCAACACGATAATGTAAATAAAATTAAAATACATAAATTAAATAAAAAGAAATGGAGTGACCTTGGCCATGTGGAGCCTGAAGGCAAGGGTCCAGAGCATTTAGGTGGCTGTGTTATCTTCAGTAGGGACTGCAGAGAATCTCTCATTTAACCACCCCCTCCTTCTGCCTTGCGTTGAAGGCTGAGGGTTCCACAGGAAGAGTTGTGGGCAGTCAAATTGTCCTCCTGCTGAAGCCCATGAATGTGCCAGGTGATTGTGCCTGCGTGGGGAGCCTCTGGCCTTTGGTGTTGGAAAGCTTGGGGGTGTCTTCCTCTTCCCACACCTTCCCAGCCTCCCTCTGCCTTGTTCCTTGGGGTTCCTCTCCCTGGTCTTCATCTCCTTCTCCCGGTCTGGTCTGAGGCATTACATAAACCCAACAGCTCTCAACCGAAAGAACTGCATTGTCAAAGTTGTTCAGAAGTCTGCCGTCTGCAGCAGATGGCCTGCTGACATTCACAGGCTGTGTTTTGAAACTGCATCTGCTTTCCCACATTCCTGCCATCACATAAAGCATTATTAATAAATGTTTGCTTCAAAACTGGTGCAGTGGGTTGCAGTGTTGGGAGGTGCATCATTCTATTAATTGGTCTGATGTTCCAAAAAGGCGTTAAGAGTGTGGCTAAAAGGGGTTCCTGGAACTCGTGGTGACTAGATGACTTCAAAAGGCGATCCCTAAGTGTTCTCACCCTAGAAATGGCTGCTGACACCTGATAGTGTTCCTCCTCCTCACCTGCTGTATGTGCCCCAGCTGTGGGAGCCTCTTCCTTTGTTACTGTCAAGTGGCTTTTAAATAATCCTGGTCTTCTGGAACCAAATACTTCCCCTGGGGTTTGACCCAGTATTTTTATGGTATGAATCAAGTGGACTTGGCCAGGAGACTGAGGGTTTCTGGGATTCGTTGCCTACAATCTGGGTCTTTGGGGATAAGTGTCTCCCTGGCTTTTTCCAGTGTAATTCATTCCCTTCAGCCCCAATCAGTTCAGTTCAGCCAACAATTGTATATTCTCGGCCTGTTGCTTGGCCTTGGGGATACAAGGATCAACAAAATGAGCTCATGGCTCTTAAGAGGCTCACAGCCCAAGTGGGAAACCGGATGGCTAATATAGTAGCGTAGCTGAGTGTCTCAGGCAGATGTGGGTAGGAGCCCTGTTCTACTCTCTCTGCTTGAGTAGCCTGGATGAATGATTTTGCCTCTCTTGACCTCTGTTTTCTCATCTGTTGAATGGACACAAGAGTATTTAGTTGGCAGCATCACTAGGGCATCACAGACTGTGCCTGTGAGAGCCTCTGGGCTGGCCTGACAGGGTCCTTGGTCCCTGGAGGGAGGCGGTGTTTCTTGGAATCCCAGGAATGAGCTGCCCAGTGTGAGCTGTGTGAATTGAAGCCAGGGCAGCATCACCCCCATGCTGACCCCTCCCTCTCTCTCCCCTCTCTTTCCAGCCTGTGACCTCATGACCCAGGGGATTTTGGCCTTGGTCACGTCCACCGGTTGTGCGTCTGCCAACGCCCTGCAGTCCCTCACAGACGCCATGCACATCCCACATCTCTTTGTCCAGCGCAACCCAGGGGGCTCTCCGCGCACTGCCTGCCATCTGAACCCCAGCCCTGATGGCGAGGCCTACACGCTGGCCTCCAGACCGCCCGTGCGCCTCAATGACGTCATGCTCAGGCTGGTGACAGAGCTGCGCTGGCAGAAGTTTGTCATGTTCTACGACAGCGAGTATGGTGAGTTGGGGGCAGGGCTGCTCTGGGGCTCTAGTGGGGGCACGATCAGACGCGGGGAGACCGGCAAGCTGACCTTCGCTTGCGGAGGCTGAGCTCTCTGGAGAGGGCTGGGTGTGGACGGCGATTGGTGGTCTGAACCAAATGGGTCTCCGGGTGGTAGGACCCAAACTTGAGCTTCGTGGGTGGGGGATGTGCTCTGAAAACAGATCTGCAGGCAGGCACTCAAGTTGCCTAGCAACAACACCTTATCATGACAGCTGAAGTTTGAATCATCTTTGAATCTTCAATAAAATATTAATAAACTGCTGGCAGAGATCCGAAAGGCTGCACGAAGGCAGCAATGGTGGAGGCCGGCCAGCACGGGTCCTCCCGGAAGACTTCCTCTGCAAAGTGTCCCCTTCTCGCTGGATGCTCTCCCAGCCTCCCCAGCTCCTTGCCTCCCTCCATGCTGATCTGCCCTTAGTTTCAGGGTTTCAGGCTGGGGCAAAGGTCAGGGAGAGGGACATTCTTAATGTCATGGACCCAGGTGGGGATCGTGTGGGTCTGAGGACACTGAGCATGGCTGGCTATGGATTCTTTGAAGGCCTCCTGTATGAAAAACAAATCATAATTTCCTTGTTAGGAAACTAGAAAAATGGGCTTTGAAGAGATAGCTTCAGGTTTTCTATGGCTGCTTTGTGAAAATGCAGACCATTTCTAGTCCTGAGATAAATGGTTTAAAAATAAAACCTTTTTATTGAAAAAAACATATATGTTTAAAAAACCTATTTTTTTTATTCTGAGATAATTGAGACTTACGTACAATTATGAGAAATAATTCAGAGATCCTGTGTGCTCCAAAATCTTGCCTAACTGTCATAGCATACCATAAGCAGGATTTCATCTTGACACAATCCATAGGCCTTGCTCATATTCACCAGTTTACATGCATTTGGGTGTGTGTATTTACTGTGTGTGCAGTTTTGTCATGTGTGGATTCATGTGCCTATACAGTCAGATGCAGAGCAATCCCTCACAAGGACCCCCATGCTTGTGACCCTTTTATAGCCATAGCCACTCATGTGTTATGTCTTTAAAGGTGAGGGTTGGTGCCTCATAGATGGGGCCAGGGTAAAACAGGACCCTCAAAAGTCCCATTTTCCTCTCTTGGTGGAATAATCCCTTTGCCAAGACTGTAACTAAGAAGAGAAAGCAGCATATGTTTGCATTTGCCTAAATACTCTGCTTCTCTAAGACTGGAATGTTGTCTTCAGCTCTTGAGCAAATATGCTGTCTGGAGTCTTCCAGAAGGAATTGAAAAGCAAACAGTCACAGTACTGAAATTAAGATGAGGGGGTGATGGGGACAGCGATGGCCAGAGGCTTCAGGTGCTTGAACTAGACTCTGTCCAGGGCCTGGCTTCTCCCTCCCACCCCCACTCAATCCCTGACTCTGGGGAGGAGTTGGAGAGACCATGTCAGAGCATGGTGGCTGGCACGGAGAAGGCCCTGAGAAATTGTCTCTGTGTGAATGAACCAACTAATTTATGAGAACATGGGCCTTTTGAGCAATTTTAAAAAAAGACAAAGGAGAAATGTCAGGGAAAGACAAGGAAAGCCCTTTTAAGTAAGCTAGGAAATAGATGTTTTATCCTATAGATACACTCCTTTGCTCCTCTCCTCTCCCATCCAGACCCTCCAGTCAAGCCAAAAGGTGTACCCCACTTTTATCACATGGAGACCTTTGCTATCTCTTGTAGGGTTGAAGTTAGTTTTCAACTAGACTGGCCTTTGTTAGTAATTTTATAAAGACACAGGGTGACCAATAGGTTTGTTTCTTCTGGTGGACCACTGCCGGCAATTGGTCGAACCTTAATTGCTGTGTTGGGAAGGATTCTGAGGAAGCATATGGCCTCAGCAACATAAAGGGCTGTGATTGCTCCACGAAGCATCATGGTGCAGGGGATGGACCGCCCGGTTTGTTACAGGTGGCTGTGACTCAAGCGTCTCAGAGCTGCCTGTGTATGGCTGTCGCTGTCCAAGGTGCTGACCACTTGGCATTGGCCTTCCTGGAGGCCAGTGTTCTTTCCTTGGGTTCTGTGTAGCACCTCCTGCCTTTGCCTGCCCTGCCCATTACCCTCCTGATTTGACAACCTTTGAGGCCAGGTTTCTACCCCAAACAGTCTCTATAAAACATTACCACTCTAGCGCCTGTTACTTGTTTTGACGTTGGCCTTCGTGCACAGTCAAATCTCTGGCCCATTTTTAATATGTTAGATAAGCCAAGGCTTTAGAAGCATACATGCTGTTTGATGCAGCCCCAAGAATTCAGAGTGTGAGTGCTCCTCAGCTTGGCTGGCATTGGCCTGTCTGAGGGCTGTGGGTGGATTTACACTACTGATACTTCCAAGACAAATGGTGCCTCCTCAGCCCCTCAGGGCCCTTCCTCCACCCGACCACGGTAGCACTAGCTGTGATGAGCCCAGTTAAAAAGCAAATTGAGTGTAAAGACTGTTTCATTCCTTCCAAAGTTACACAGAAGTGGCTTGGGGATATAGTAACTTTGTTTTTTTGATGCTGATCTGCAAGTATCTTTACATATATTAATTTATTTAAGCCATTCAGTAACTCTCTGAAGTGGGATTATTGCTGCATTTCACAGATGAGGAGCATAAGGCTCAGAGAGATTCATTTTGACTTTGATGCTCATGCACTTAGCCATGGCACCATCTTATTTCTGTCATCTGGGGCATGCTAGGCTCCAGCCTTCTTCTCTTATCACCAGCCAGGCTGAGTTGATGCCAAGGATGGGGTGTGTGGAATGGACTTGGCATGCCCTAGGTTTGTGCAGTCAGTCACTTGGATAAATGTCATGTGTAAGATCCTACCCTTGCAAGGTAAGGACTGATCCTTCCTCATTTGCCCCTCATCCTCCCTTTAAACCAAGGAATGTCCTGCCCTGGGTGGAGCCTGAGGACTGGGCATCTGGGTCAAGGGTCAGAAAGGCAAAAGCAAGTTCTACGACAGAACTTGGCAGAGTGGTGGGAAAGGAGTTTGTATGTTTAAGGTTTACAGAATGCAAGATGTGCCATTTGGTAAGATTCCATCGAAAATACTTGTATGCTTGTTGTGACAGCAAAAGGAAAAATAAAAGAGAAGCTGACATTTGGGAGAGAAAATCTGTAACATTAAAATACCAAAAGTTTGGATTGAACAGAAGAGAGAACTTTCTGTCTTGCCACTTCAATTTCTGGGCTATTCGTGTGTGTTTTGGGGAGTGTGTGCTAGAAGCTGCAGCCACAATTTCTCCCCAGTGAGCACATTTGGATGAGGGATGTATTTATGGTGGGATCTTAGAAACCACTGACTCATTCATTCAACAAATATTCACTGAGTCCATACCATGCACAACAATTTTGCTAGGTGCTCATTTTAGACGTTGAAACAGATGGTTGGAGTATCTTGGCTAAAGTTGCATAGGGCTGGGATGTGAAGTTAGGACCCCTGGGCTCCTTCCTCCATAGCATCTTTGGGGTGTGGTGCTCCCTCTTAGCCCCTTGGACCAGCTTGCAGGCCTGGGATGAGTTGGCAGCAGGGATTCCACAGAAGCAAAAGCTTGGGGCTCTAAATGTGTGTCCATTTCCTATTTGTGCTTGTTTTTAAAAAGTTAAAAGTTGCACACTTTTACAATGTATATGTCAAGTTAAAAGACTGACAATGAAGTGAACTCCCATGCACCCAGACCAGTTAAAAAAACATATAGGAGCTTCTTACGTGTCCTCATTGTATCTTATCTTCTCCTACCTAGGGGACCTAACCAGTATCTTGATTGTGTTTTAATGAACTCCTTCCTGTTCTTTATAGTTTGTCATACAAGTATGGATCTTAAAATACTTTTATTGCCTAGTTTGGCCTCTTCATGAACCTTAAGTATCTAGAGTTAAACTTCTGTACACTTTTGTGATTGCTTTCTTTTTTTAAATGTTTATTTTTAATTGATTGATGATTGTGATTGCTTTCTGTTTTATTGAATATTATGAACTATTAAGCCTGTACATGTTTTGCTTGGTTAGATAATTCCAAATTATATTCCAAAGCATTTCTACCTATTTTCACTGCTATCTGCAATATATGAGAATTCTCGAAGTTCTCCAACCTCACCAACACTTGGTATTGCTTTTAGTTTTAAGATTTTCATGTGAAATGTGTCTCACTGTGATTTTAATTTACATTGCCATGATAAACGATGAAGTTGAGCATATCTTTATGCACTCTTTTTGTTTGCTCTCCTAAATACCCATGTGTAGTTTTAAATTTTTGCCCATTTTTAAAATTGAGTCTTTTCTTTTGTAAGTTAGGGATATTAAATGCCTTCTTTCAGTTAGTTGTCTTAGTTCACAGAAGTTCCATACTGTTAATTTCAAATTTATTCATCTTTTAGGCAAGTAGCTCCATTTCCTATCTTTCTCTATCCAAATGGTATAAAGATATTCTCCTGCTGCAACCTCCCTCTCTGCTCTGAGAGCAGGTGTTGCTCTCCAGCCTGTTTCCACAGCTAGGTCCTGGATCTGAGTATGCCTGGATCCCTATGGCTAGACCATCTCTCCCTGAAGCTATGGCCTGACATTCTTCCCTGACACTGCTCCACTCTGCTGTGGCCATGGAATTGATCTTACCTTAGTGGTGACTGCACAGCTTGTGGCATGGTGGTTCAAAAGGGCTTCCTGAAGGAGGTGGCATGTAAGCGAGCATCTAAAGGACTAGTAGGAAGTAGGCAAGCAAAGGGCACTGGGGGAGGATAGGAGGAAGAGTATGACAGGCAGAAGGAAAGCATGCTGGAAGGCCTGGGGCCAACAGAGAGGGAAAAGATATGGCTGGATTGTGGGCAGTGGCCAAGGTTAAGGCTGGAGCTGTGGGCCGAGCAGGCCTTAGAGGCCTCACTGATGAGTACAGAATCTCCAGAAATCTTTGGGAGCTATAGTTCGCCTCCCCAGGTTGTGTCTGGGTCCTATTCATTACACCCAGTCCAGAGACCTGAGCACAGACGCGGGTCTTCTTTTCTGGAGGGCTCTGGTCTTTCTGTTGTCTGTGTCCAGATTCATTGGCTTCCTCTGAAAGGAAAGAGGCTAATGCACAGCGACGAGCTGAGGACACATCCCAGACCCCAAGGCAGGGCCTGAACTTCCCAGGTGACCAGGTGGCCCAGGTGTCAGTGAGCCACAGTTCGTGTTTCTCCAGCCTCACTCCAAGCAGGGCACCGAATAAGCGCTGTAAGTGCTCCAGCTCAGGGCATCCTTACAGCAACCCTTCGAAGTGGGTTCATACCACCCTTGTTTTACAGATGAGGAAACTGGGACTCAGCAAAGTGAGTGAGTGGTTGGTGAGTAGGGGGTTGGCTAAGTCTGATTCCCGAAGCCCAGATCATCACAGCTTTGCTCACAGCCTCTTGACCCTTGTGGCAAAGCTGTGGGGAGCAAGCCCCACAGGTAGACTCTTACTTAATGCACAAAGGTTTATTGGAGCGCTGTTGGTGACCACAGATACTGCCAGCAACCACAATGGTTAAATACATTATGATACATACATAATGGGAAAGTATGATTCCTAATGAACTAAGAGGCCATAGCTCCAACACATGGTACTGTTAGCTCACAGTAGCAAAGGGAGAACAGTGGTGTCAGTATTGCTCTGGGTAAAAGCAAGGTCACGTGTGTGTGTGTGTGTGTGAGTACACATACAGTCACAGGGGAGTGCTGTGTCAGGGAGGGAAACACAGTGACTTGGGACAAAGATGGGAGATCTGTTTTTGTTTAATATCTTCAAAGTTTTCTATCAAGTACCAAAAATAGTAAGTAAATAAAAAAGAGTGAGGGTTGCCATCCTTCCTTCCTACTGATTGCCCATGGTGCAATCCCTTTTTATCACCTAAGGAACAGGGATGGTAATTTCTGAGCTACAGATTAAAACCCCTGGCAGAGTTCCTGGTACGTGGCAAATGGTCTATATGATAATAACAAATCATGAGTGGGAACCAAGAGTGGCAGTGGCCAGTATTCTTTCTCCCCAGGGCTGGGTGTTGGCATAGGGCTTGGTAGAGTCTTGGCATGAGAGCTTTGGCTGTTTGTCTCTCCTCAGGATTATCCTTGAGTATAGTGGTTAGGACCATGGACTTGGGAGCAGTCTGCCTCAGTTGGAATTCTGGCTCTGCCTCTATAGCTGTGTGACATTGGACTAGTCACTCAATCTCTCGCGACAGTGGTTTCCTCATCTGTTTAATGGGAATGAAGGAACCATTCCTACTTGGTGTGCTTGATGTGTGGATTAAATGCATTAATACATGCCAAGGGCTTCGTTGGCATCACCAAATCAGTGGACGTGAATTGAGCATATTCTGGGAGATAGTGAAGGACAGGGAAGCCTGGCATGCTGTAGTCCATGGAATTGCAAAGACTCGGACATGACTGAGCGATTGAACAGCCACAAGAGCTTAGCACAGTGCCTAGCACATGAGTGCTCAGGAAGACCTCCTTACTCAGAAACTATAACTGCTCGTAGCCCCTTAGCCTTTGAGCTGGGGCTTGTTCTGCAGTCCAGGAAACATCTTGCTTATATTCTTGGTGCTTGCAGAAAGAGAGTTCGGGGTCAGCTCTCTCACCTGCAGGGGACACGCCAGGCCTCCCTGGTGGTGGAGGTGAGTTGCAGGAGTACCTGAAGACTCACTGCTCAGTCCCAAGTGGCTCTGGTGAGTCATCACACCTTCTCAGCTGGACAGCCTGATGGGTTCCCTTGGTGAATGTCTATTGGCAGTTGGTCTTCACCCTGAGTCCTCCAGATAGGAAACTCCTCAGAAGAAAGAGAACTGGACAACTACTATTTTAACCAATGCTTCATGCCAACAAAGTCTCCTTTCTGGCCCCTGGCATAGGAAGTCAGGCAACAAGCTGCTCTGGTGAGCCTTCTCATTAATAACATATCATATCACTATGGCATTAGTTTAAATTGAAGTAATAAATACTTTTTCCAGATGAAATGAGTAAGTGAGTTTAATTGCTAGGAAACCTACCAAGAAGTTCAACAATAACTTTACTGGGACGAATGTTTTAGGTTTTGTTCTTTGATCTAATTATAAAGCAACTGTACTTCAGGGTACGTTAATTGTAACATTTGCTGGAAGATTAAAGTTCATTAACTCTGAAATTCCACCACCCTTCTGTCAGATTCCATGGTGTGTCTGAGGACATAAGGGGATGCCTGAGGCAGGCGTGGATGAAGGACAGGAAGACGAGGGTGCCGGCCCGCCTCCCCCCATGGCCCATCGCACAGCTGGGACTGAGGGAGTCGCCACAGCAAGACCTTGGCCAGACCTACACTTCCTTCTCCCCACTCAGTGCCACAGTGCCCCCTTGGAAGACAAATATGGCCCCGTTGACTTTCCCCTCCTGCAAACCCTGCTTCTCCAGACCTCCTCAGCCCCAGCACACAAGAGTGAACAGGTTTTGCTATTAAACACTAGAATTCTACTAGAATTCTAGGAAGAGTATCCACAAGATGTGGCTCCAAACATCTGGAAGGACCATTGGCCCAAGTAAGACCCCTCCCCGCTCTCCTAGTGAAGTGAAAGAGTACGTCGTCTTCATTGTCTCAACTGAAGCATCTCTTACCCTCCTCTCTGGGAGAGCATGGCTCTTTCCTAACAGGTCCAGCGATGTCAGGAGAGTTCCTTCATTTTTTGAAGTGAACTGTATTGATTCATAATTGGTATGCAATAAAATACACTCATTAGACATGTACTGTTGTGGATTTTGACAAATATATGTAATAGAGTACCCCAGTTGAGGTGCAGAATATTTCCAGGTATATGGAAAAGCCTTTGTTGTGAAGACAGAGCATCATAACTAACTTCCTTCTGGCCCCAGTCACTTCAGCATTAGCTGGAAGACCATAGGCCCTGAGAGGAACATCATGTGCCTAGAACCTGCTTGCAGTATCCTCTGCTCCTAGGAGTGTTCTCAGAGACCTGGAATGTCAGTGTGTCTGACCAGAAGACAGGGAAAGGACAGGGAGAAGTGGAAGGTGGCAGTGGATGGACGGGGGGAGACCTGTGGAAGCCCTTTAGCAGCTGGGACTGGTGTTCAGGCTAAAGCTGTCTCCATCTAGATGAGAGCCCTGACTGTCTGGCCAGAGATGACTTGTTTTCCCTTGCCAGGCAATGTCTGGCACCTCCTTGAGAGGTGACATTTGGGTAGTTATGAGCACAGACCCCAGCATCTGAAAAGAACTGCATGTAAGTCCCTGCTCCATTGCTTATTGTCTCCTGGGTGAACTGTGATTGCCCTTCAGAGCCTTGGTTTTCCTGATCTGTAAGATGGGTATCATACACTTCTTTTCTAGGTTCCTGGCAGGTCCTGGCTAAGCACAGGCTCAGTGCTCTAGCAGGTTGAGAGTCTTATGCTTTGAAAGTTTTCCTTTGCTTCTTACAAAAGGATCTCAGCAAATGCCATCCAGCTCCAAAGAGCCCTTTTTTGAGGTCTGGGAATGGGTTTCCTTTCCTGGTTGCTCAGCAGGTGGGAACTTGGGGGTGGGTGGTCATAGGTCTTGCTTGACTTGTGTTTAGACAGCATCTCTAAAACAGCTTTAGAAATGTCCTTCTCCTTGGGAATCTAAGGAAGCAGAAAGGCTCCAGGAGTCCCTAAGAGGTTTCCCTCTGATAGGTTGCATGGGAACCTCAGATCTAAATTTGAAGGTCCATTGTGATGACTGAAACTTTCCCCACTACTCTGGAATAACAGCCATGGTCCTTGCAGCTGGCCTCCCTGCCCTGCTCACTGTCACCCTCTCTCCTCATTCTACCCCATCTACCCACCTGCTCCCTGCTGCTCAATGAACGTGTCAGGACAATTAGGCATCAGAACCTTTGCACTGGCTGCTCCCTCTGCCCGGGACACTCTTCCCATAGATATCTGCAGGTTGTGTCCTCACTTTCGGCTTTGCGCCAATCCCCTCTTCCCCCACAGGCCTTTTCTCATCAATTCATTAAAAAATTGAGCTCATTTTCCTCTTGATGTCCTCTTCTCCTTTCCTTGCCTTTCTTTTTTCATTGAATTTACTGACATGTGCTTATTTTTTGATGTTTACCTTCCCCCAATGACCATGTGAGTTCCACTCAAGCAGGGATCCTGTGTGTTTTGTTAAGTAATGCTGCATATCCAGCATTTAGAATAGCACCTGGGACATAGTAGGTGCTCAAGAAGTATTCAATATATGAGTGGATCAATATATAACTGGGGGCATTTCACTGACTACTTATTTTTCTAGGAAGCATTTGTTTCTTTTTACGAGATTCCCAATTACAACAATAATATGTGATTTCATGGAGTCCAGAGATCAGGTGAAACCTCACCTTCCTCCACTCCCATCAGAGAACCAGTGTGTTCAGCCTGCTGAGTCTCTGTCTACACCTTCCTCCTTTTGGCAAGCGTGGAGGGAGCACTCATTTACTCTACAAGGTGTGGGGCTTAATGAGGTTTCAGATGGGCCCAGGCTTGAGAAAGCTTTCCCCACAGTTTCCCAGGAGGAGTAAACACAAAATACGAATGTATATCGCAGTGTGAAGTTAACAGTGCCACTGAAATTTTGTGGGTGAACATTTTGGGAAACTTGTGTTCTGTTCCTGCCTCAGCCTTTTTCTTGCTTATCTCTGCACCATTGACAAATCTTTCTCATCCTTGGTTTTCTCATTTTGGTAGTGGGGATAATAAAAATGCCTGCCTCAAAGGGTTCTTGGGAGGTTGAAATGAAATGATGGGTATGAGAGTGATTACTTATTTGTCTCTCTCCTCTTCAGTACCCAGGACAGTGCCCCGAGTGCTGGCATGTGATTGCAGAGCCTTGCAGCCTAAACTACTCCCCAGCCCATCCCAGCTCTGCCTTGGGATGTGGTGGGTTTTGAATTAGCTGGGAGCAAGAAGGGCTTCATCAGGTAGAGGAAGGAGGAGGGAAATTCCAAGTGGGATAAACCTGTGTGCAAACCATCAGGGTGTGAAATAGCATGCCGTGTTCTGGAAGAGGAGGGTTTGGAGGACCAGCAGCTTATGTTGAGAGCTGGAAGTGATGGAAAGTGTCAGAGGGAAGGGTGGGCTGGGGCTGCATCACACAGCCTCAGGCAGCCTGGCTGGGAGCATATGAGTGGTTGATTCATCATGTCCATGGCAGGGCTTCCCCCCTTTTGATGTGAGCTGTGTGCTATGTCATCAAGGCTCACCCTCCCGTGGGAACTCTCTGTCTAGTGAGATGCTTAGGAACAGAAGCCTCTTCTCTTTGGTTGTATCACCCTGGAATGTGACAAGAATGAAATTGCTTGTACATTGTGTGGCCAGTTCTCCACTGTAAGAAATCTGGGGGTTTTGATTTGGGGGGTCAGCTGCTCACCCCATGTTTCCCACTAGAGGCTCTGAGAGTGACAACAGAAGATGGGGGTGAGGGGGGATGGGGTCACACTGACATAGCCACTTTCCTTATAAATAGCATGTGTTTCCCTCCAGGGCTCTGCTTTTCCAGTCTTACTGGAAAGTACCCTCCAAGTCACCTGACCTGGTACCTGTGAGGGCTTTCCTGCTTCCTGCCCAACACCCCTGGTCCCAGGCAGAAGCCTCCACCCAGGCCTGGCATGCTGTCATGATTTTTGGTTTATTAATTTGGGATGCCTTGTTTTTCTGTTTGCTTATTTGTTTATTTCTTGCACACATCCAGAGAAGGTTTGCAGAGGCTTCTAATGAGGCAGCAGCAGTCAGAAAATAAAGACACTGCCATAGTGGCTGTGCTGGCTGGCAGAGGTGGCAAAGATCACTATGAGCATGCTCTCCTGGCAGGCAGGAAGTGGGGAAGGAAGCCAGGGGTACAGGGCATCTGCATCTTCTGAAAGGAAGGACCAGGGTGGCTTGCTTCTCAGAGGGACTAGGCTTCTCCAGCACTTAAAAGAAATCCCCCAGGGGGACCTGGTCTGTGCGGGGCACATGAGAGACAGAATGTGTGGGTTTTGTTTGACTGTCACAGTTCACTGACTGTGGAGGTAGTCCTAGGCTGGAGCTCACGATTCTGGGGGGGTGAGGGTTGGACAGCCCTCACATGAGCTTCCTTTAGGCTGGTCTTCATGGAGTCGGTGCCCACTGAGCGAGGCCTCCTCTATCTAGTCAGTCCAGTTTCATTGGTCAGACATCCACTGAGTTCCAGGTGCTGTACTGGGGAATTGGAGATGAGGGAGGCAGGCATGGCTTTTGCCCTCTTGGCCCCAAAGGTAACTACTGTCAGTGGGGAAGAGGGTTGTGATGGAGGCTGTACTGTGAAGGTCACCGGAACTGTGGCTGGGAGCTTGGCCTGCCCGGCAGAGCCTGGGAAGTCCTTTTGGAATGGAGTTCAGTCCCAATGGAGTGAGAAGGGCTGGCATGAGGGGAGGGCAAAACGGGCAGATGTGGGGGTCCAGAGGTGAGAGAAAGCAGGGATATTCCAAGACTTGGAGGAAGTTATGCCTGGCTGGAGTCCAGTGTCTGGGATCAGGGACCCAGATGTGGAGTGCTTGGCTTGTGTGGCAGAGGGACTGCGTATTCTGAAGGCAACGGGGGACCATGGAAGGGTAGGTCACTCTGCTTTCTTTTCTTTGTTGATTTTTCTTTAAAATTAGTCTTTTTTTTTTTTTTAAAAATATTCATTTATTTAATGTTTGGCTGTGTGGGGTCTTCACTGCTGCAAGGGCTTCTCTCTGATGGCAGCAAGAGGGTGTCACTCTTCTTTGAGGTGCCAGGGCCTCTCATTGCGGTGGTCTCTCTTATTGCAGAGCATGGGCTCTAGGGCTCCCGGACTTAAGTAGTTGTGGCTCCTGCGTTCCAGAGCACAGGCTTAACTGCTGCAGCCTGTGGACTTAGCTGCTCCACGTGTGGGATCTTCCTGGGTCAGGGATTGAAGCCCTGTCTCCTACATTGGCAGGCAGATTCTTATCCACTGAGCCACCAGGTAAGCCCCTGCAATTAGTCTTTTTTTTGCCATGCCACATGTCATGTGGGATCTTAGTTCCCTAATGAAGGATCGAACCCACACAACCTGCAGTGGAAGCATGGAGTCTTAAGAACTGGATCGCCAGGAAAGTCCCTGAAATTAGTTTTGATTGTATAAGTAATACATGAAACGAATTTGTCTTCTGAAAAATAAAATAAAGAACAGAGGCAGTTAAGGTGAGAACATAAGTGTCCTTTATGCTCCCTCCCCTGCGTTTCTCTCTAGAGCTAAGTTAAGGCCTTGTCTGGGCTCATCACTCTTTCTTATGTGCAGACATTTGCATGGAAATACAGGGAGCTTTTCCAAAGCAGAAGCTTTAGCCATGTACTTTTCACTTGAGGTGCTTCAGAGCCTTCACTCTGTATCAGCCCTTTTGGTTCTCCCCTGTTTTTACCTGCTGCCTGACATCCTGCGGAGTGGGGTTTATGGATCCAGTCCCTCACTAGGGTGGTTTCTGGTGATTTTGCTCTGATAAGCAGTGCTAGAATGCATACCCTTGAAGACACAGCTTCATGCACATGCCTGAGTGTTTCTCTGGGCTGGATTGCTGGAAAGTAGAGTTGCTGAGTTGCAGAGAACCCTATGTTTTCCAGTTAGGAAGCTAGAAAGATAGCGCCGAGGTGCCAGGTGCCAAAATAAGGCAGGCAGGAAGAGAGAAGTACTTAAGTGTTTTGAAGAACAGACCCTGTTCTGGTCCCTGTTTTTTCCTTTTTTATGGTTTAGAGGAAGATAGTTTCTTGAATGTCATGTTGCTGAGAAAAAGTGTGATTAGACAGAAAGTCAGGGACAAAATCCAAAATCGGAGAAGCAGATGCGATGGAGCAGGGGTCCTCTGAGGTCAGCAGCAGCTCTTGTGGAATGGAGTCAGCTACAGCTCGGTGGGGGTGAGCAGTGGGAACAGGGTGATCCTGTGGTGTGTCCTGCTCTGAAGGGGTCTCACTGGTGGGTGGAGCCAAGCTGGCATGTGTTCATGGAGGAGAGACCCTGCAGTCTCAGCAGCTGACAGTCTGGAGCTGGGGAAGGGCTGATGTGAGCTGAGGGCTCCAGCCTGCTCTGAATGGCACTAGGACTGGACCTGCACTAAGGGGCAGGTGGTACAGGTGGTGCAGGGAATCAGGAACTTTCCAGCTGTCAGAGCCCCCAGGGCCTCTATGGCAGGAAGTGTCCCTGTCCCTCGTCCACCCATGTTGGGGTTGGGGAGCATCTTTGGGTGAGTCATTATTAACCAAAAGTTCTCAGATGGCGCTAGTGGTAAAGAATCCATCTGCCAATGCAGGAGCCGCAAGAGATGCGGGTTCACTTCCTGGTTTGGGAAGATCCCCTGGAGAAGGAATTGGCAATTCACTTCAATATTCTCACCTAGAGAATCCCATGTACAGAGGCACCTGGCAGGCTAGAGTCCATGAGGTTGCACAGAGTCAGACATGACTGAGCATCTGAGCATATATCCCATGGAAGAGGCCTGTCCTATCTCCCCAGGGCGTGCAGGCTTACTAAAGGCCATTGGGCTGAGCTTAGCTTATGGACCATAAGCAGAGTGAGGAGCCCTGCACAGTTTCTCCCAAAGGAAGGGGATCGAACACTTCCTGTGCTGTGGCCCTGTGCTGGATGCCTTCACAATTCTTTTCTGTCTGCGTAGCCACTCAGCAGAGTCGACACCTGCACACCAGCTGGTCTAGGAAACTGAGGCTGGGATGGATTTCAGCTGCAGGTGGTGATTAACAACTTTAGACTAACAACTTTAGGAAGGCACCAGAATACCCAGGGTTAAAGGGACAAACGGGGGAGATGGTCCTGGAGCCAGGACCACCCAGTGGGAATGGGGACCATCCTGAGGGGCCATGCCGAGGGACTGGGAGCATGGAGGTGGCCTTGAGCTGATGCTTGTTGTATGACATGGGTTAGGTGTACAGAAATAAAAGGTTCAGAGATCTGAAGGCTTACAGACACAAACACACACACACACACACACACACACACACACACACAGAGGCATACACCCCTCAGGTGCCTGTGGTAATTAAAGTCAGAAGTGCAGATGAATGTAGTCCACGACCAGCTATGAATCTTGCTAACAGTCACCAAGAAAGATCAATAAATTTGCTTCTTTCTAAGCGGGTGCCAGATTTCACTGCAGGGCCTAGGGCGGCTCAAGGTGAAGTCTTCCCGAGGACTTCCAGCTAGGTGGTCTGTGTGGGGAGGGAGCAAAGTGAGTGTCAGGCGTGCTCCAGACCCGCAGGATGGGATGGTGTGTCAGGGGCACCTTGCTCCCCAGAAACAGGGACTGAGGGGGAAATCGCCTCCCCAGGGCCCCCCCTTGGCCCTCTCTTTCGCCTCAGTGGCAGCCGTGGCGGTCAGCAGCCCTGGCCTCACCTCTCCTGGTGACAGCAGAAGACATGGCACCAGCACGATGAGACTTCTCCGCCCCCCACATCTGCTGCGGGGATGCGTCCAGTGAGAGGATGAGGTGTGTGTGGTGACCTGGAGCCAACGTGCACGGGCTCATTGGAGCCCCTGGGCTGCTTCTTCCCAACTCCACATTCAGTGACAGCACGTGAGCTGTCACTTGAGAAATTGACCATGTAGGAGCATTTACACTGTGGAAATCAGCAAGGGCTACACACCAGGGCTTTCTGACAAACTCATTTTAGAGTTCATACTGAAATGCAAAGTATTTAAAATAGTCAAAACAGTTTTGAAAATGAAGAATAAAGAATGAAGATGACCTAATGACCTCAAATATTAAAAGCTATAATAATCAGAGCAATGTGTTTTTGGTGCATACATAGACAAATGACCACTGGAACAGGATGGAGAGTCCCCAAGTAGACCCCCACATGTATGGATGATTGATTTTCAATAGAAGTGCAAAGGCAGTTCAGTAGAGAAAGAAGAGACTTTTCAATAAATGGTGTTGGAACAAGTGAATATGTATGTACAAAGAAATAATCTTCAATCCATAGCTTGTACTATATATAAAGCACAAGTAAAACGTGGACCACAGACTGTAAAAGCACTAAAATTATCAAACATCTATAAGAAAACACAATAGAAAATTGTTGTGGCCTTAAGTTAGGCAAAGATCGTAATCCATAGAAGAAAAGATTGCTAAACTGAATTTAATTAAAAGTAAGACCCCTTTAAGAATGAAGCTCTTTGAAAGACACTGTTAAGAGAATAAAAAGACAAGCCACAGAATGGGAGAAGGTGTTTTCAAGTTATATATCTGATTAAGGAATCACATATAGAATATAAAGAACTCTTAAAACTCAATAGTAATGAACACCACAATGAAAAATGGGCAAAATATTTGAATGGACACTTTACCAAAGAAGATATGTAAAAAAATATATATATATTCTTTCCAGGTAGGCACATGGAAAGATGTTTACTAGTTACTGATTAGGAAAACGCAAGTTAAAACCACAGTTAAAAGCTACTGCCTACATGTTAAATGGCCAGACCAATAATACCAAGTATTAGTGAGATTACAGAGAAATGGAATTTTTTACTTTTACTTTTTATTTTCTTAAATGAAAAATTTTATATTGGAGTATGATTGGTTAACAATATTGTATTAGTTTTTGGTGTATAGCAAAGCCATTCAGTTTTACATGCACAAGTAAAATTCTTTTTAAATTCTTTTCCCTTTTAGGTTATTACAGAATATTGAGCAGAGTTTCCTGTGCTATACAATAGGTTCTTGTTGGCAGTCTATTTCAAATATAGCAGTACACGGTCAATCCCAAACTCCCAATCTATCTCTCCTCCCCAATCCTGCACCTTTTCCCCTGGTAACCATAAGTTCATTCTCCAAGTCTGTGAGTGTTTCTGTTTAGTAAATAAGTTCATCTGTATCTTATATTCTTTTAGATTCCTCTTGTAAGTGATTCCATGTAAAATTTGCTTTCTCTGTCTGACTTACTTCTCTTAGTATGATAATCCCCATGTCCATCCATGTTACTGTAAATGGCATTATTTCATTCCTTTTAATGGCTGAATAATATTCCATTGTATATATGCACTGTGTCTTCTTTATCCATTCATCTGTCTCTGGATATTTAGGTTGCTTTCATGTCTGGGCTGTTATAAATGCTGCTGGTGGGAATGTAAAATGAGACAAGCTCTTTGGAGAATAGTTTGATGGTTTCTTAGTGAAACAGGCGCCTACTATATTGTCCATTCTGGGTATTTGTCCAGAGAAATGAAAGCATATATCCACTCAAAGACATGCATGCATACTAAGCCGCTTCAGTCATGTCCGACTCTGTGTGACCCCTATGGGCTGTAGCCCACCAGGCTCCTCTGTCCATGGGATTCTCTAGGCAAGAATACTGGAGTGGGTTGCCATTCCTTTTCCAGGGGATCTTCCTGACCCAGGGATTGAATTCTGGTCTCTTGCATTGCAGGTGGATTCTTTATAGCAGCTTATCTTGTAATACTAAAAACAGAAAACAACAGAAATGTTCATTAGCAAGTGAATGGATAAGCACTTTGTGGTGCGTTTATACAATGGGATACTATTCAGCAATAAAATGAGATCAATTATTGGTATAAGCAACAGCATGAATGAATTTCAAAGTAATTAGGTTAAGTGAAAGAAGACAGACTAAAAAGAATACAACTGAATGATTATGTTTGTATAGAAGTCTAGCGCATACAAGCTAATCTGTAGTGACAGAAGCAATTCAGTGGTTGCCTGGGGACTGGGGTGAGTGGGAGAGACCACAAAGGGGCACAAGGAAACTTTGGGCAGTCATGAAATGTGTTCATTATTCTCAATGTGGTGATACATATGTTGAAGATGTATTAAACGCGTATACTTCAATATTTGCCATTTATTGCATACCAATTATACCTCAATAAAGCTGTTGAAGATTTCATTGCCTTTTCCACACACCATGCTGCCTGTCACAGGAGTTCTGTTTCCATGCCAGAGAAACCATCATGCCTGAATTCATTCAAACAATTGCCTCTCCCTTTAGGGTTTCCAAAGACGTGTTAGTTTGAGAATCCATCTGTATAACATCCACCACAGAAGTGAATCATGCTGGCTTGTTGGAATTCTGTCACACGTGAGACAGAAAGGGTGGAACAGTCAGGACTGTATCGGGGCCCTAAATGCAATGAGTGATTTCAACGAATAGTCCTTGAAATGCACTACAAAAGAAGCAAAGTGGATCGTGATCTTCTAGCAGCTGACATCATGGTTTTTCATCTCGGTGTTCTAAGTTCCTTTCTTTATCAGCTGTCTGCATTAGGGTTGATTAGTAAATCTCTGGCCTGCCCCAGAGCCATCAGGTGGGGACAGATTAGCGTGTCAGTTATGGAACAGTGGTGGGGAGAAGCTGATCAGATGTACCCAGACAGCATGGTAATTAGCATGCCTGAGACACCAGGCTGCCGGGCTGGGGCGGCCTTGGCCAGTCTCACTGTGGAGCAGTTTGTTCCTTTCCACAAAGAAATTCATTAGTGGCGATCAATGGCCAGCAGTGTGGAGGCACCCCATCCCTGCCCACCGTTGCCTCACATCTTCACGGCCCGGAGGCAGAGGTATGCAGGCTCGTTTGCTGGCTGCTGTCTGGGGCTGGTGGGCAGCATCCTCAGGGCAAGGCTTCCAGGAAGCGCCCACAGACCCTGTAGTTCTGCATGCCCCACACTGTCCCAGTCCACATGTCACCCCACACTCCCAGCTGGAACCCCGGTCTGTCTGCACCCGTGGAAGTCCATGTAGAACTGACTCCAGGGCCTAGTTCTGATGGGAGGGGTCTAAAGTTTCCAAGTCGAGTTTATAGAAACAGACTTCATTGTGGTTTGCCCCATGCCTGTTTGCTGACTAGTGGGAGCGAGGCCTTAGCAGATTCTAAAAACTGAAGCACAGAGCTATAAATCCATTGATCCATCCAGTAAGTGTCTGTGATGTGCCATCTGCATGCTGGGCTCTGCTCTAGGTACTGGGGAACCAAGAGAAAGGTGGAGTCAAGGTTCCGGTCCTCGTGACGCTTATAGTCTAGCATAGGAGACAGGAAATAGAGAAATAAGGAAGCGAGAAGATAAGTACCAGGAAGTGATTAATAATCTTATTTAACTCCCAAAATGCATGACTTCCTCTCATTCAGAGGTTCTCTTCTTGGGCTCATAGACCCCCTAAGCTCCTTGAAATTGTATGAAAAAGAGTGTGTGTTTGTGCACGTCTCTATCCTTTTTCTCTGGGAAAAGTCTACCTAATGCTTAAGGCATGCGTGCTCCAAGGAAGGGTAGACATGAATCTAAAGTTCACCAGCCCCCTCATGTCCATGGGTACAGATGTCCATTCCTTCTCCTTTCCTGGACCCACCATGACTCTCTCCCCCTTGTCTGTCAGTTCATTTCCAGTGAGGTCTGTGCCCTCCCCAGTAGGTCCCAAACTCTCAGCTCTGCCTTTGTTTTGGGCTTTTGGAGTTCCATTTTCTCTGTGGTACTCCAGGCCTTTAAGCATGATACTGACCCCTCTGGGAGTCTTTCTGGACCTAGAGCCTGGGATTTTCCCTGTCCATGAGCAGCAAAGGGGTTTGGACAGAGGTGGATGAGCAATAATGGGAGCCCTTTCCTCTCTTCCTTTGTAGGAAGCTAGCTTTTAGAGGGAAGATGGGTTTCCTTGAGGTCACCTGGGGAGAGTGACTTTTCACTGTTCACTTTTCTTTTTTTTAATTTTCTTAAAAAATATTTTTAAAATTAATTAATTTATTATAATTGAAGGCTAATTAGTTTACAATATCATGGTGGTTTTTGCCATACGTTGATATGAATCAGCATGGGTATACATGTGTTCCCCATCCTGACCCTCCCTACCACCTCCCTCCCCATCCCATCCCTCAGGGTCATCCCAGTGCACCAGCCCTGAGCACCCTGCCTCATGCATCGAACCTGGACTGGCTATCTGTTTCACATATGATAATATACATGTTTCAGTGCTATTCTCTCAAATCATCCCACTCTCCCTTTCTCCCACAGAGTCCAACAGTCTGTTCTTTACATCTGTGTCTCTTTTGCTGGCTTGCATATAGGGTCATCGTTACCATCTTTCTAAATTCCATATATATCCGTTAGTATACTGTACTGGTGTTTTTCTTTCTGATTTACTTCACTCTGTATAATAGGCTCCATTATACACTGTTCACTTTTCAATCACCCTCTTGATTAAGGTGCTGAACTCCTAGCCAATGTTTATTTGGACCTGATTCACTGGGCTAGGAGGGTCATCTATAGCTGCCGTGACTGGTGGGTCTGGGATAGGGCAGAACTTGTGAAAGCAGTGGCCCCTTGCTTCAAAAAGACATTCCTATGGGTGGAAGAAGGCTGTCCTATGGTCTGTTGGTGCAGCAACTGGGGGGCTCAAGGAGAACAAGGCTTGGTGGGGTCCCACAAAATCCTATCACATATAAGAGCAAATGAAATCTAAAATTACATGTGGCTCTCCATTTGCAAATTATGTGACCTTGGACAAGCAAGGGAAATTTTCTGAGCTGGAATTTCCCTCCTTGAAATCTAGGAATGGAAGTGACTTCCTGCTTGGGTGGGGGGTGAGAATCAGAGGGGCTGACCTGATGAGAATGCCTGGCACACCTTCAGGGAGAGCCTGAATGAATCTGGGTGATAAATGTTCAGCTGGACCCCAGGGGAGCGAGAAGGAGGGAAGGGGAGGGAATAGAGCTGCTGGGGGCCGGCAGGTGTCCAGCTTGATCTGATGCTGGAAGCTCTCTACTCTTCATCACATGCATCTCTCGGGCCAGGCTGGGACTCTCGACCGACCTGAGCAGAGTGAGGCTTCAAGCTTTAGTTTGAAGATCAGTCAGACCCTGAAGCATTCCTGCCCACTGAAGATCAAGGCCCTCAGCTCAAAGTAGCGGAGAAAATTCTCCCCATCAGAAAACTTACAGATGGTCATGACGCTGATTTCGAGAGTCTCTGGATAAGATGACCCCACTCAGAATTAAGCAAGAATTATGGGGAGAGATGGTCTGCTGAGAGGAGGGTGTGGTGGGGGAGGAGGGAGAGAAAACAAAGCCTCTCAAAGTCAGAAAAGCCCAGGAAGACCTGGCTGTGGCTCCCATGCTCCAAAGAGCAGACCAAGGGGCTGCTTAATTTAAGGAGCCCCTGGTTCATTGTGTGAGAACACTGTTTGAGGGGTGAGCCATGTGTTGGTTAGCTGGAGGCCTGTGTGTGGAAATGTCTCTCTTGAGTTTGTCTTCTGTGGCAAATGGCTGAAACCCTTGCTAGGACCCACAAGACACAGCCAGATGGTCCACAGGCATGATTCTGGGATATGGGTGGGAGCAGCCTGGATGCCCTCACAAACAGCCCTGTGTTGATTTGGCAAAAATTAGGCCAGTTTGTCCTTAGAGTAACTCACTTATTAGTTTATTTGCTAAAAGACTGAAGATACTTCCCCAGTTTTGCCTTGACCATAGTCCTCATCTCTGCCCCTCTGGATTTCTGCCTCTGGTTTTATGTACAGATGGTAGGTGGAGGAAGAGGAGGGGCAGAACCTTCTAGAAAAAAACCCCTCAGTAATGCCAAGTGGCGTTTCAAAGACATGTGATTTTGTGATTTAGCTTCCGGTCAGTTGGCTGCTAGGAGAACTGGTCACTTGGTGATCTGGTCATTTGGGGAACAGACATTGGAGATTTGGTTTTTGTTGAGTCGACCTTATTTCTGAAGTAAACTGTCAGCACAGAGGTTTACAAGGAAGCCACTGGCCTCTGCCGGAGAAAACTCACCTCACCCATTAAGACCCTGAAGGCTGTGAGTCTCTTGTCTCCTCAGAGAGAGCAACTCAGAGCTCTCTTCTCAACTGGGCTCCCCACTCCGGTCTCTTTTCCTTTCTCCTTCTCTCTCTCTCTCTCACACACACACACACTTGCCTGAAACTGCAGGAGACAGAAGTTGGATGTCGGGCAGGCGTTTCCCATGGGCTGGCTCAGAAAACAGCCCTAATTGGAGGGAGTAGGGAAGGACAATGCACTGTAATTGGTCTAAACAACCCTTCTTGCTGAGTGTTGAAGGCAAATAAGTTCTCCAGGAGCAGACACAGCTATCCTCTTCCCTGGGTTTTCTTTCCGCCTCGGAAGCACTCGTTCCTGGTGGTGGGTGCTCACGTCTCTCTCCTCAGGGCTGATGGGGGACCCTAGGTGTGGCTCGCCTTTGCTGCCTTAGAGGTGGAACTCGAACAGTGACGTGAGGGAAGCCGGGCTGTGTGCCTGGGGCTGTCTCACGAGCGCAGGGTGCGGACTCACCGTTTCTCCTCCAAGTCTGGTCCCCTCCTGTCTTGGCTGGTGGCACCACCCACTGATGGCTAGTTCTTCCTGAGTGTGCAGGTAGGGCTTTCAGTGGGGGGTTGCTGGGGAGGGATATTCCATCTTTGTGGGCCCCTCCGTGTCTCTACCTCTCTCTCCTGCTCCCTCTTTACAGAAGGTTTTGTCTGATCCTCTCTGTCTCTCCCCAGTTTGCTTTTTTAGTTTTCTTTAGGCCTTCACTCTGACCTTCCCCCAGGCTGGACCTATCTAGAATCTCCAAAGTGAAAAATGAAAAACTAGCCTTGAATCTTCTCAAACTTAGGTTGGCATTTTCTTTGAGCCTTTTTTTTCTGCTTTGAAGGAGATAGTAGAAGAAATGTTCCTTGGGGAGTAAGTGAGTGAGAAAAGAGGGAGAGAAATACATAGAAAACAATGAGATCAACACTTGGAGACATTTTATCTGTATTTGCATCTATATATTTATGTATCTATCTTATATTTATACCTATTGCTGGGAGCCGTCTGGATGCCCCCTTGTTCGGATGACAAGGTCACGAGACTAAGAAAGAAATTGCAAAGCTGACTTTCTTTATCGGGGCATCCTGGGCAAGCCCAACCCTGGTATTTTTCTTGGAAGTTCTGTCCATGCTCAGAACATTGGCTCATCTCAGTAGGTCAGTCCCAGTTGGAAAGAATTTGTCCTGAGATAATCCCCCCAGACCTTATCGACCAGAGGATCCGGGAAGGTGGATCACCTTCCCTGGGGGCTAAGGAGGAATGAAAGGGACATTTAAATAGATTACTACTCCTCCTACTAATTACTGGGGAGTTTACCAAGAGTTCTCTGGGGGTCATGGCAAGGCCACCACCAGAAAGGCTCGTACTTGGGTCACCTTTCCACCTCCCACTCCCCCGACCACTCCACCGAGGAGGCTCTCTTCCTTGAAGAAATCAGGCTCGATTGGGACTTAGGAATGCTCATAATTGTGGCCAGCATAGTTGGAGATATTGATTGCTTTAGGATAATGCAGACATAGGAATTCATTATAGTAGTTAAGGTTAATAGGGTTTTATTGCTAAAGCAGTGCTGCCTGACTGTCTCTTAGTCCTCTTTCCTCTTCCTAAACTGTCTTAGTCCTCTTTCCTCTTTCTAAACTGTCTCTTTGTCCTCTTTCCTCTTTCCTTGTAAGAACTGAAGTAGGTTACTAGAATAAACAGTTTCAAGCTTTAGCCCTTCCCTCTAGCTTCTACGTAGTTGTACCTGATAAGAGAAATGTAACCTTTCTAGGCTGATGTACTTATCATGATTGAATGAAGTATACTGAAGACATTCAAATGGTAAACATACTATTGTTAAATCTAATTACATAAAAATCTGACTTCTGCAAAGGGAATGTTTCATGATAGATTGGGGAATGAGCTCAATGATAAGGTTGCTATGGAAGGTAGAAAACAAAAAATTGTATAGAATAATAGGTGATGTAATGATGTAATGGGGATGTCTTTTGGCTATAAAACTGTAAACCAACAACAATAAACGAGAGACTTCTCCATCTCCTTTTGGAGAGACTTCTCCATCATCCCACAAACTAACAGCAATAAAGAGAGACTGCTTCATCACCACACACCGACTCAGCTCAGTTCTTCATCTGCCGACGCCACTCATCCCTCAAGACCCCCGGACCCCGCTGAGGCTGGACCCCGGCAACCTATATCTACATTTACATCTACATCTATATTTACAGCTATATGTATACATATATACTCACACCCACATACATACACTCACACACATATCATCCTATAATTTTTTATACTTTTCAAAGGTCCTATGGGACACTGGCTGTTTTTGGGGAGAAAAGGAAACAGAAGGATAAATTATAGATTAAAGTGACCAAAGAGATGCATCAAACAATTGGCTATATTTCGTGGACTCCATCAGAATCCTGATTTGAAAAATTTGTTAGAAAGACATATGCGATTCTTGAGAAATTTAATTGCTCAGTTGGTAAAGAATCTGCCTGCAATGCAGGAGACCCCGGTTCAGTTCCTGGGTTGTGAAGATCTGCTGGAGAAGGGACAGGCTACACACTCCACTATTCTTGGGCTTCCCTGGTGGCTCAGCTGGTAAAGAATCCGTCTGCAAGGTGGGAGACCTGGGTTCAATCCCTGGGTTGGGAAGATCCCCTGGAGAAGAAAAAGGCTACCCACTCCAGTATTCTGGCCTGGAGAATTCCACAGACTATGTAGTCCATTGGGTCTCGAAAAGTCAGGCACGACTGAGTGACTTTCACTTTCACTGGATATTGGACGACATTAAGGGATTATTCACTTTTTTAGGTGTACTCAGAGTGTTGTGTTTATATTTTTGTCTTTTAACCATGTCGTATTAGAGATACAGTTGAAATGTTTATATGTGAAAAATATGATGTTGGAGATCTTCTTCAAAATAATTTGGGGGTGGGTAAGGTGTGGTTGATGAGAGTTGAAGCTACATGATAGATCCATAGAAGTTCATTCAACTATTTTGAATGTTGAAATTTTCCATAATGAAAAGTAAAATAAAATCATAAAATAGTATTTTTCCTCTAGTTATGAAAGAAATATTGTTTGGTTTTTATTTTACGTTTTATGCCTTAACTTTTCTGTATCTTAGGTGCTGTCATTACTTGCTGGCTAGAGAGAGGAACAGATGGCAGGATGAATGGATAAGTAATAAGCAAATATTAATGAGAACAGGAAACTATCAATCGAGTTTCCTGGACAGCTTGCTTTTATCCCTGGATATTTCTGCAAAATTACATGCATATAATATAGTCATATTATTTTTCATAAGACAGTGATTCATACCATGAGATTCAATAGGCTAGTACTTTGAATAGGTGGTTAATAGAAGCTCAAGTGGGAACTCTGAAGGCAGACTGCCTGGCTTTGCCTGTAGTTATCCTCTGACCTTGGGGAGTCACTCTCATTCCCCATCTGCAAAATGAGGATAAAGATAACACCTACTGTATCCCAATGCAATGGAATATTATTCAGCCACAAAAAGGAATGAAGTACTGAAACGTGGGTGAGACTTGAAAACAGTCTGTTAAGTGAAAGAAGACAGTCACGAAAGACTATATTTTGTATAATTCCACTTACATGAAATTTATAGACTAGCCAAATCCATAGAGATAGAAAGTGGTTGCCAGGGACAGCAGTGGGGTGTGGGTGCCGGATTAGGAAATCTCTCATTCTGTTTGAGTGGCTATAAAAAAAAAAGATAAGGTGGCTGATAAATAAAAAAATTCATGTCTTATAGCTCTGGAGGCTTGGAAAGTCCAGGATCATGGCACCAGCAGATTCAGAGTCTGGTGACGGCCTTTCTCTTTTTTCAATTTGTTTATTATTGTTATTTTTAATTAAAATTTTTTTTAATTTTTAAAAGTTAATTAATATTTTTGGGATAAAGGCCTTTTTCTGGGTTGTAGACTGCTAATTTCTGGCTATGTCCTCATATGATAGAAGGGAGTACGGAGCTCCATTTTTTTTTTTTTTTAAATAAGGGCACTTATCTCATTGTGAGGGCTCCACCCTCATGACCTAAGCACCTCCCAAAACCATCTCATTAAGATTTCAACAAAGAATGTTGAGGGGGACACAGACATTTAGACCATAGCTGGGAGTGACAGCTAATGGACAGGAGATGCCTTTCTGAGATGGTGAGAATCTTCTAACACAACTCTGAATATAATGAAAACCACTGAATTGCACACTTAAAATGGGTGAACTTTGTGTCATGTAAATTATATCTCAATAAAGCTGTTTGGAAAAAAAAGCACCCACATCATAGAATTGAGTTAAGGATAAAATAAAAAGCTATGTATAAAGTGTTTAGAAGCGTGCCTGGAATGTCACATGGGGGTTATAATTCTAGATGCTTTACTGAAATCATTGGGGGGAGCATTTTCTTACAGCATTTACATTCTGAAGTGTTTAATATGTATTATGCTATGGAAGCTTTAGATGTCACTGTTTTAGGTAGAATTACAATCTCAAGGTTTTAATGACTATACACTGGCCTGGAATGAAAAGTCTTCTAAGCAGCCCTAAAATAGATTTTTCATTTATCTCCACATTTTTGGTCTTAAAATCTCTCTTAAACTGAGAAGACTTTGGACAGTCTACAACATGGTATTTTCTTGCTCTGCTACCCCCCACCCCGCTTTAGACCATCCTCTAATCCTGTATCCACATTTTTCAGGTTGTGAATGTCTGAATCTTGATACAACTTCAACCTTTAGAGTCTTCCCTCCATTAGCAAATATAAAGCTAATTAGTAACTAACCTAATTGATTCACCATCTCCTAATTTACCTCTCTTCCTTCAGTAATTTCTTAATTGACTAAACCATTGTGAGTGAGACAGAGAGAGGCCTGACCCACAGAAGTGTTTGAGAATTGGCCTTGATGTTGGGGACTTACCTTTCCTTTCAAGTTCCAGGCTTGCAGACCCAATCCCTGGGCTCAAGACAGATGGTCTCAGGTCTGACCCTGGTCCCTTCCTTGGTCATTTCTTGAAGTATGAAGGGAATGCATAGTTTTAATTTTATTTGTTTACTTATTTAGTTTTGTTTTTGCCCATACCATGTAGCTTGTGGGATCTTAGTTCCCAAACTAGGGATGGAGTCCCTGTCCCCTGAAGTGGAAGTCTAGCCATTGGACTGTTAGGGGAGTCCCAGTTTTGCTTTAATTTAAACTTTTTACTGCTCTGGCAGGGCCGAAGTACACTTTCCATAGCGGTGGCACGTCCACTTGGGGAGTTTAAAAAAATACTGGTGACTGGGTCCTGCCTCGAGATACAGGGTCCGGAGATGGTTCAAAGCTTCTGGATGATCCTAACATGCAGCCAAGTATGAGAACTACCACCTCTGAGGGGAGACACATCGAATGGGAGGTCTGAAGGCAGAAAAATCATCAGTGTTTAATTAGTAAGGGGAGAAAGTACAGAGGGTAAACATTTTTCTTAGCTTGCGTGTAGAGTAGAGCCTGTGTGTAAATATGCTATTTAAAACCATTCGGCTTTCTGCTGCAGATCGTTGGGGAGCCCAGGTCCAGCCATCCATTCAGCTTTTAGAACAGGGACCAGAATAGCTCCCCTTCTGCTCTGACACATCCTCGGGCACAACTTCTCCTTTGTCAACCACCATGTCGGTCGTTGTCTTCTGGCACCGAGAGCATGTGTGCCCGTGTGACAAGAGCAAGGCTTGCTCAGCCCTGAGCCCTTGGTGGATTGCTTCTCTGTGGGAAGCAGAGGCTCGTATCCTCCAGGAGATGAGCAGGCCCACCAGGCAGAGCGATTCGTTCATTAAAGAACAAGGTGTTGGTCTCTTCTGGGGAAGGGGCCTCTGGGGGCTGGCACTGTGCTGGATCCCTTATCTCCTGCCATCTTCAGACCTGACTCCAGTGTCCTAGCTCCACTTAACAGGGGAGTAAACTGAGGCTGGGGGTGGCAGGGCATGCATTCAAGGACCCATGGATGATGGGTGGTAGAGCCTGGATCAGGCCTGAGCAGGCAGCTCCAGGCTCCTGGCAGGAGTAAGGCAGGGGTGACATCCTGCAGCTGCTCTGTGCGAACTGTTGCAGGGACCCACCCTGGGGGTCAGGCCAGAGCCGCACAGGCACCGGGGCTGGCTTGGACATCCTCTGCCTCCTCTTCAGCCCCTTGATTCCCTTGAGTCCTAGGCGTGCCTGCAGGCTTCCTGGGAGAGGCAGCTTGGGAAATTTACTTTTCATTAAGCGTGCTGGGAAAGTCCTGCCTGCTGGGAGCCCCTGGCAGTGTTGATTTAGAACTTGCATGGGCCCCTTTCCTGTCTCCCCTCACCCCTGAGCAACAGGACAAAAGGGGGTGACTGTACCTTGAAGAAGCCTTGTTCTCAGAGTGCCAGGCTGAGTCACATGGATGCCCACTGCCCTGTTTCAGCAGCAGATTTCTTGCAACAAGGCTCCTGTTGGCAGTTCCTCTTGTAGGATTTGATTGCTTGCCTCTAGAACAGGGGGTTTCCTTGGCTTGGTAGGGACCATGTTCCAGAAATCCTAGTCTGGATTTCTGCTGGGAAACACCAGAAAGACTTTCGTCTCTGATTTGCTGGACTCTGGAAGCCTTACCAGTTGCCCTGTTAGCATTCCCTGAGGGTCTGTCTTTGGTGCCCACTCCCATTTTCTCCTGAATGGCGAGCCCTCCACACCTCTGAAATAGAATGAGGCACATGTGGGTGTCTCCAGGGCAGGGATGTGCTAAGAGCGCTCTCATTGGTTGGCTTCCTAACCCCATGCTCAGTGATGGCACTTTGATAGCTTGAAATTGACCCTGTTGGTTGTATTTACACCAAAGAAATCTGCAGATACCACAACTCAGGGGTTTATTTATTTATTAACTTATTTTCTGCGAGTCCTTGGTAAAGCCTTTATTAGCACTCCTGGGGATGCAGGATGGCCTGACAAGCCCCAGATTGCTTGTGTTATCTTCCACCTGTCCCAGCCCAGCGTCATTGGATGCCTGGGTACTTGGCTTTCGTACAGCAATTCCGGAGGTTACTTGTAGCCCTTTTGCTGTGACTGAATGCATAGGTCTGACCCAAGCCTTTATTGCCCTCATGTCTAGCTCTTGGCTTGGTCCTGTGTTGGCTTGAATCACTCCACAGAAGCTAGTCCCTGTTCTGCAGCCTCCCTGAAATGCCTGGACACCTCAGCAGCTCCATGCATCCATGTAGAGAGCATGTTAGGGTGGGGATAAAGAGGCGGCTGGGGCTATGGACCTGTGCTCCCTCTTCTAATTGCCTTCCTTTCCCCACAGTCCCAGCTGAGCTCACACAGTCCCATTCACTGTCTCTGGGCCTAGGGACCGTGAATGGTGCTGCCTCCCATGTCCCCTCCCTCTGATGTACCCCTTCCCCAGGTCCTCTGCCCCGTCCCTCTGGTGTAAGTGGATGGGGTTAGAAGAAGATCTGGTGGAGGCCGATGTTTTCAAGTGCGTGTGTTTGACTATGTGAATGAGTATTTCTGTGTGTCTCTGTGTGTTTTCTCCCTACCGTCAGTGCCTTGCCTGCTGTTCTGCTCTGGATTCTCTGGGGCTGCCTTGGGGCTTGGGTGGGCAAAGGAGGGTAGTTGGCTGGGAATCCTCCCACACCTTGCAGGGCAAAGGAAGCCAAGTCAGCAACTGTGTGTGAACAGCAGGCTTATTGAGTGCTGGCAATTATCTTGGGACCAGAGGTGAGATCTCCTGGGGCAACTCACTTTGCATAACCTGCATTGTCTCTCTAGCTCCCCATACCAGCCTGGAAGTAAATGTCATTGTGTCCATTTTTCAGAAATGGAAACTGAGGCTCAGAGAGGTTCTGTTCCTGACCAAGGTCACACAGCCCCTAAGTGAGAGGGGAAAGATTTGTGTTGATTTTAAAGCCCTGTGCTCTTTCTTTCCAGTCTGTGCACAAATGATGTAGAAATAGAGATTGGTGAGCCAACACTTAGATACAGCTGTGGTAACCAAAGGAAACTGCAACCTGGTCACAGATAACTTGGTTTAGGGAAGCAGAGATAGAGGGATTAGCTTCTCTCTAAACCTTAAATGTCAGCCAAGCCAACTTCTGCTGTGAGCCAACAATTGAACTGTGCTGCCTGCTTTGACATCTCCCAGCTGTGGGATTGCACTGAGTTCCCTGTCATCCCCAAGCCTCAGTGTTCTCATTGCAGAATGGGACAGTAACATAGACTCTACAGAGTTCTCTTGAGAACTAAGTGAGAAAACACATATTAAAGTACTAGTAAAGCTGGACTCAAGGCTCAGTAAATGGCACTACGTCAATGACAACGACAAAAAGGACTGCTGAGAATGACAGATCTCACATAATAGAGGCCGATCCGTGGATTGCATTTACTCCAAAGTTAGCTTAGGCATAATGATCCATGGCATGTTTTCCTGTGTCTTCAACATTCTGTCATCTCACCTTGCTCTAATCTCCACTCAATAGGACTTGGGCCCCCTCTGAAGGTGGTGGGGGCCACTGTTCGGTCTACAATTTCTGGCGGTGAGAGCAGGAGGGGAATCTCACTTCTTGAATCCCAGGTCCCACTGCATGTCAATTCCTGCTAATGTGTCACTTCCCGAGGCTGCCAGCATCTCACTCTAACCTGGCCCTGCAGCAGGAACCATCCGTGCTCTTCCTCTGGTGTCCCCCAGTGCAAGGCCAGCTGGAGGCCAGACTCAAAATTCTGGGCTAAAGGCAGGGATGATGACAACCTGACACTCATCCTAACCCTAACCGCCCAGACTGACCCTGGGCCTAATCCCTAGCCCCAGACTCAGTCTGTGTGAAAGTTGTTCAGTCATGTCTGACTCTTTGCGGCCCCATGGACTGTAGCCCGCCAGGCTCCTCTGTCCATGGAATTCTCCAGGAGTGGTTAACTGTATGCTTCTCCAGGGGATCTTCCCAACACAGGGATCAAAGCCAGGTCTCCCACATTGCAGATGGATTCTTTATCGCCTGAGCCACCAGGGAAGCCCGGACTCAATCTTAATCTAAGCTTAACCCAGGACATCTATTGGATCTCCCTCTTTGTAAATTGTTCCAGCCACAGGTTGCCTACTCAGCCCCTGTGGCTTAATCCTTCACTCCTGCTGTTACACTCTGTCCTGATGCTTGGTGTCCTCCTACTTCCCCCAGCCCTCTGTCTCCAGGAAACCAGTAAACAATGCTGCAGTCTGTCTCTTGGTCCTGCAGAGCCCAGGTGTTCTCTTTCCCCCTTCCTTAGTCTAGGCTGGATCTGATCCTCCACACGGAGAAAGGACTATTTAGGCACTGCCTCAACAAGTCCTGAGCCTGAGCATTGCTGCATCCTGCTGCTGCTGACATGACCACTCATCTGTACCTTGTCTCAGATCTAGGTCTTCGGGGGGCTCCTTGCCTTCCCTGTGCTCCCCAGCCCCAGGATGTAATAATAGAGAGTAAGAAGTGCACTGAGAGCAAACCTTCAGGATCATGGAATTATTTTCCCTTCTAGTGGGTACAGCCGGATTCAAGGGAAACCCGAGAGGCTGCTCTGCGGCTATTAGTTCTGCCAGGTGCCTAGGTTTCCTCTGGGAGCACATGGTATGTCCGCTGAGGACAGCCCCGCTCTCCTTAGGCTCCGTGGATTTTCACCACTCATTTGCTTCTGTCCACTGTTCTTTTTTAAAAATTAATTTATTAAAATTTTAAAAAATATTTCTGCTGTACCATGCAGCATGTGTTATCTTAGTTTCCCTACCAGGGATCAAACCTGAACCTCCTGCATTGAAAGCATAGAGTCTTAACCACTGGATCACAGGAAATTCCTTCTATCCACTGTTCTTTGAACCCTTTCTCCTGGCTTGGATGCCAGGTCTGTCTTCTGGGCTGTGAGCACACACAGACCTGCTTTACCACTGCCTACACGGCCTTTCCATGATGCTGATGTTCAGGAGGAAGTTAGCGTCCCCCCCATCATCCTTTACCCCTTGGGGTCCTGGGGGGAGGTGCTGGGTAATTGCAAAGTCCAGTGGATTGCAGGAGGTGGCTTCTCAGGTCCTCAAGTAAACCAAGCTCCCAGTCTTTTTCCTGCTCTTCCATCTGCCTCAATGCTGTTCCTGCATGCACCCCTGGGGCAAACTCCTCCTCTAAGCCTCAGCTGAAAGTCATTTCTCTGGAGGCCCTCCGTGACCCTCCTGACAAGCTGTACTTTGCTTTCATTTAATTATAACATAACTATTTGATTGTGCCATTATCAGTTTAATTACACATCTGCCTCTCCGCTGTGCCAGTGTGTGCAGGGACTGTCCTCCCTGCCTGTGTAGAGCAGCCTGCCGGGAACACAGGTGCCGCCCATGCATCTCTGTTCCAAGCTGAGTGACCTGGGGCTGGGCATCAGCATGGCTTTCCTCCTCTGCTCTGGGATGCTGAAGGGGCTGGGTCCACCCCGGCTCAGCTTTCTTGTGAGTCTCCCTTACCCCTACCTCTGAACCTCTTTCCTCTGAGTTCCTGGGCTGCTGTTCCAGGTCGCTGGGCTGGAGCCTCCCCCAGATTTTGTCCTTTAAAACTCATTGATTTTTGTGCTGACTTTTACAGTACAAATGTCATCGTTAGATAAAATAATTGAAGCGGGTAATCTATTCGCTGAGCTCACAAGGCCCCTCCTGCTCTGCCTGGCCTGGTATGCCTGTGAAGGCACTGCTGGGGTTTGTCTTAACAACCTGCCCGGACCTGGGTTCCAGGGACCGGGATCAGCTCGGCTGAGCAGGTGGTGCAGAGGCCCCTGGCCGAGACCTTCCCCTGCACACCCGTGACTTCTGAAGTGGGCTCTGTGTGATGCAAGGCTGTGCAGGGACTGCTCACCAGCCAAATCCAGATCCACTCTCCACTCTGCAGCCTCTCCAACATTCAGTTGGGGTTGTCACAGAGGAAAGTTAAATGAGACCACAGGCAAGTGGTCCCCACTGTCCCTGGCACTCAGCAGGGGCTCAACAAATGTGCCTGCTGCCCAGCCCCCTCCGCCCCCTACAGAATGTATCCTCTGGGGACGGGAGGGGCCTGATGACCGGCAAACTGCGTAGGTGTTATACATAGCTCGAAAACAAAGGGGAGTTGGATGCCCCGAGAAAAGAACTTTATCACCAGAACATAAACCTGCCAGTCTTTCCTGTCTTCAAGAGTTTTCTTTAGGTAAGGCATAGAATGGCTCACACCCGATTTCCATTTCCAGTTGTGCAAAGCTAATCTTCAAAAGGACTTCCCTGGTGGCTCAGTGGTAAAGAATCTGCCTGCAATACAGGAGACTCGGGAGATGCAGGTTTGAAACCTGGGTCGGTAAGATCCCCTGGAAGAAGAAATGGCAACCCACTCCAGTATTCTTGCCTGGAGAATTCCATGGACAGAGGAGCCTGATAGGCTGCAGTCCATAGGGTCTCAAAGAGTCGGACACAACTGAGCACAGCACAGCAGTCTTCAGAAACAGAGGGATTCCTGTATAAGAATAGGCGTTTTGGGGGCCATCTCTTCAAAAGCAGAGAGACACAGGTTTTGGATGTGGAGCTGGCTGGCTGTGCACTGGCAGGCAGGTGAGCATGTTGGGTGGGGTTGTTTGCTCTGCCAGTACTTGGAAATGGGTGTTCTGGGGCTGTGGAGAGGGGAGGCTCCCCTGGGTGCTGGAGAGGGTGAGGATGAGTCTGGATGATGCGGAGGAAAGGGCCTGGGCTTGGATGCTGTTGAGCTGTTATGTAGAAAGACCTGGTGAGACAGGAAAGCTAGGACGGAGTTCTGTGTCCATGGGGCAGCACCTGGCTCTCTCTGCCTGGCGAACTCTCCTAGGATTGGGGCCAGCAACATGCAGAAGCTCTGCCTTGTGTGTCAAGAAGCACCAAGTTACAGCCCTAAAAAGGAGTGCATTTGAGACAGTTCTAATGAGGTGGATGAACCTAGAGCCTATTATAGAGAGTGAAGTAAGTCAGAAAGAGAAAGATACATATCATATGCTGACACATATATATGGAATCTAGAAAGATGGAACTGATGAATTTATTTGCAGGGCAGCCGTGGAGAAACAGACATAGAGAACAGACTTATGGACATGGGGAGAGGGGAGGAGAGGGTGAGATCTATGGAGAGAGTAACATGGAAACTTATATTCAGTTCAGTTCGGTTCTGTAAAATAGATAGGGAATGGGAATTTGCTGTCTCAGGGAACTCAAACAGGGGCTCTGTGTCAACCTAGAGAGGTGGGATGGGGAGGGAGATGGGAGGGCGCTCCAAGAAGGAGACATATATACACCTATGCCTGATTCACATTGATGTTTGACAGAAAACAACACAATTCTGTAAAGCAATTATCTTTCAATTAAAAAATAAATAAATTTAAATGAGAAAAAAATAAAAAGAATCACTGAGTTAGCACCTGCCTGCCTGGGTGTAAGTTCAGATTCTGCTACTCTGGGCTGAGGTACGTGGGGCCCATTGTGTTACCAATCCAAGCCTCCATTCCCTGTCTATGAAAGGGTGCCCACTTATGGAGTGGGGTGCACTTAAGAAGAGTGGATCAGGAAGGCATGGGGTTTGGGGCCTGCGGGTGCCAACTTGGAGCCTCCACTCTCCCAAATGAGGATATGTACTTCCTGGGTGCTGGGCATCCTGGTGGAGCAGGGGCATGATGGCGTCGGAGCACAAGGATGAGAAGGAACAGATGAGGTGAGAAGGTTGGCCTCCAGCAGGGAAAGCCAGTCTCGGTCACAGAGGCAGACTGAGCAGGTGTGCCGGGAGGTGGGTGGAGTCAGGACAAGTCAAATCAGGGCTGGGGGCTGTGGCTAGAAGAATGGAAAAGGGAGCCCAGTGCTCTGATGGAGCTGCTGGGCCTGTGGGCTGACCGGTCATGTCTTAGCATGGCAGTAATCCTTCCCTCCTAGTGCAGAGTCCACCTCCCTCCTGATTCCAGTCCACATCCCAAATCCACTGGCTGCCTCAGCCCTTCAGCAGTGGAGAGTGAATCCTTCTGCACCGCCCCCCCCCCACACCCCACCATGGAGCCGTCGGCCCTCCACTGGGAGCTCCGCAAGGTTTGGTCAGACCCGGCTGGCCTGGGGCTTCCTGGCTGCCCCTACAGCGCCTTTGAGCCTTCATGTCTTAAACATGTTCTGGTAACACATCAGTCAGTTTTAAACCAGTGATGAGGACTTGAGAGGCAGGAGTGAGGCATGCTGGACTGACAGGTCAGTCAGCTAATGTGAGACACGGACAAGGGGTCAGAGGCCAAGAATTCACAAGCTGTCCCGTGTGTGTTCCCCTGTTGCTGGACACTGACTGCCCCTCAGTCACACAAAGGTGGTGCTGCAGGCTGCACGGACCCAGGCCAAGGGCAGAGGAGGGAGCAACCAGGGAGGATGTGGCTTCCACCAAGTCAGGTTCATTGGCTCATATCCCAGGGCCCTTCCCCTTAGGAAGCAGGAAGAGACCCTAATCATGCTACCCCTCCCAGGACAGTTGAGAAGGATCATTGAGTAGGGCATGCTGGATGGCTGCCAGCCTGCCCAGCTTTGTGGATGCTCCGTCTTCATGGTCCCCTTGAAGGTGCTGTGGCTGGGAGCTGGCTGACTGGGTTTTGGTTGTAGCGCTACAGGAACACCAGTGTCCCCTCCTGGGTCCGGGTCAGCAGAGACAGCATAGAAGTCCCCATGATTTTACCATTTTCCTGTCTTGGTCCCTGGCAGTCCCTCCTTGTGTGTCCACAACCTCTTCCCCTCTCCCCCCTGAGCCTTGTTGCCCAGGATACAGGCAGTCATCTGGATAAATTGCTAATACCAGAACACATCCATTTATTTAACATTTAATAGGAATTAGAAGTAAAATTTCACCCCAAAACATGTCTGGTCCCAGCCCCACTGATGGTTAACGTGTCTTGCTGACCCCTAGAACAAGCTGGGTTTCAACCAGCCATCATGAGCTCTTCTGTATGTCTGCTAGCATTTTCCTCCTGCAGACAGAGTATTGCAATTGGAAGTTCATAGAAAATAAAACACACTTTTTTTTCCTGCCTTCTTTATTGATTTGGTTTTAGCAGGAAGAAGCTGGATGTAATTTTTGTTTGATTTTCCTGTTGGTTTCCAAGTGGATAGAGATGTTCTTATCAGTTCCTCCACCCCTAGCCCTCTCCGTGATCTACTTTCTCCATGACCACCATCATCTGCTTACAACGCTTGTTGTGTGAGCAGGTCAGCCAGCAGGTCATTGCTGCCTCCTTTGAACCATGGTGACATGGCTGAGTTCCACAGTATATTTGGGAAGGTGAGCTCTGGCCGATGTGAAGGCGAACCCTCTTGGAGACTACCTTAGGCCCTCAGGCCCTAGAGGGGTCCTCCTCAGAGCCATGGCCTCCATTGCTGAGGTTATTTTGTGGCTTTGACATATTCTCCAGACCTCAGTGTTCTCATCTGTGCAATGGGCTTAGGGCATTTCCCCTGGAAACCAGGAGCACTTAGCAGGAAACACATATTGACTACCTGCCCCCACCACCTGGCACAGTATCCCTTCCTGCAGCTGCCTGTCCTGGCTCAGCTTCTTAGACTGAGTCAGTTCTCCAGGTGTCCCATCCCTCTCTTGGGCCACCCATTCCATGAGGCTTCAGAAATCCCAGCATAAAAATCCCCACATTTTCTGAGCTCCCTGAATGTGATAGCATGTCAGAGCAGGGCGCAGAATTTGCTCATTTTCCCACTTGACACTCTTGAGATCAGCTTATCTTCTCAGGTCATCTCTTACTTCAAAGAGCATGGCTGGTATCAAGTTCTCCCGGTCACTGGGTCAAGGGGGAGGCAGTTTCTGCATGGTCGTGGCTTCTTTTAGGTTTTACCATCAGCTTGTCTGTCGTTGTTAGCAGTGACAGCTGAGGGGTGGGAGGCTGGGACGGATGCACTGCTTTCCCAAGAGCCAGCTGGGCTGACACTTCTCAACAAGAACTCCCTGGTTCTTGGTATTGAGAGGAACTTTCAAACAGATGTCGAGAGATCGATAGTTTTTGGCTTCTAAGAGTAAGGCTGCTTTGAGTCCTTAGGTGCTGAGTTGTACTCTGACAGTGGGCTACATCGTAATAAGAGAACAGCTTTTGAGCCAAGTTCCCTAGATTCCATCCTCTGCTCCCCACCCTTATGCCCTGTGTGATGTTGGGCAAGTTACTTCACCTTTTTGAGCCTCAGCCTGCTGATCTAAAAATGAAGGTGCTTACTCCCACCTAGGGGGCTTTTTATGGGGACATGGTTCCTGGCTCGTAGTAGGGCCTCAATGCATGAGAACAGCTTTCTTCTCCATGTAATTCTGGGAGTTGCTACTCATGAGCTTCTCTCTGCCCAGTGTGTCTAGAGCAGAGCTGTGGGCAGACACTTGGGCTGGAGCATGGTGACCTCCAGCAGGTTGCCGGCTCCCCTTCACTCAACCTCTGCACCCTTTGCTGACCACACCTGCTTTTTCCCTCCCTCTTGTCTACCAGAAGGTATACATTGAATGTCCTTCCTGTTGGCATGGTTGTGTCAACTGTTGATGTCATTGTTCCTAAAGAGTTACTCGGGAGCAGCCGTGGCAGGGTTGGCCTTCAGGAAGATGACAGCCGGGTTGACCGGGCAGCAGAGGTGGTTTGGACAGAGCTGAGCCGGGAATTCTATATAGTTGAGATGGAATGCATGCTTTGGACAAAGGCACTCAACATGGGGGAAGACAGGCACAGCGTGAGCACTTATGGGTCTCTTTTATCCTCACCCAGACTTCGAAAATATTTGCCAAAGTTTATACATGATGGACCCTCTGTATGGGAATAAGAGGCAACCAATCCCAATTCCACACTTAAAGATTAGTGTCCTGGAGATACAGGGTGAACAAGTGTGCTTTGACCCACATGTGATGGTGGTGGTAATTCAGTCCTTTGTCACTGTTGTTCAGTCACTCAGTTGTGTCCGACTCTTTGCAACTCCATGGACTGCGGTATGCCAGGCCTCCCTGTCCTTCACCATCTCCTGGAGCTTGCTTAAATTCCTGTCCATTGAGTCAGTGATGTCATCCAACTATCTCATCCTCTGTCATCCCCTTCTCCTGCCCTCAATCTTGTAGTACTTACCACATGTTTAACTTAGCATGAGTTAATTCTTATAAGCATCCTACAACTTGCTACAATTACTGTCTGCTCTACATAGGTGAAGAACTGAGGCAGGAGAGGTTTAGCAGTGTCCAGTGCCAAGGGTGGAGTCCGATGTTGAACCCTGGCTGACTTAACCCTTTGCCACCCTGCTTCTTTCCCAAGCATGCTGAACAGCTGTGCTAAGGGAGGCAGTGTCCTGTGGAGCAACCAAGGCTATGGCCCAAAGATACCTACCTAACAGAAATATAGCATGAACCACATATATAATTTAAATTTTAGAAAGTATTATTAAAAAGATCCAGGTGAAATTATTTTATGTAGCTCAATTCATTTATTTAGTCTATTATTGTCTTTCCAACATATAATTAACATCAAATTATTAATGATATACTTTATATTCTTTGTTTTGAACCAAGTCTTTGAAATTGGACATCTATTGTATAGTTACAGTGTTATCAATCGAACTGGCCACCTTTAAGTGCTCAGTGGCCCCGTGTGGCTCGTGACTAGCACAAGATCACCCGTCCTCTGTCCGCTCATGGCTCCTAGCCTGACTGGGAGACAGATGGCCTTGCTTTCTGCTTTGGGTTTGCCACACAAACTCAGCTGTGTCTCCTGGCTCCCCTGGCCTCCTTGTCCCTTGGCTCTCTAGCACACCTCTCTGTATAGTTTCCTGTCTTTTTCATACCTCTGTCACCTCACAGAGGTGCTGCTTGGAAAGGTGAGGAATGGGGGTGCTGGGGGAAGGAGAGATGATCGCAACCTTGATCAGGAGGTGGGTTTGGGAATTTCTGATGATGTGCATAGTAGCTGCCATTTACTGGGCGATATGCCTGACATCGTTCACTGAGTTCTCACAGTCACCCCACACTGTAGATGTGATTCCCCTTTTTATTTTAGTCTACTGACTAATTTGCTAGTAGGGAGACCGAAGCACAGGGAGGTTAGAGGCACCTCAGCCAACGGGTGATGAAGGCAAGACTGAGGCCCAGGGCTGTCTGATTCCCAAGGCCAGACATTTCCTTGGTCCTTGGCATTTAGACTCAATTCAGACTGAGGAATGGAGATTACTGTCTGTAGGGACCAGGGGCCTTGAGGCTTATGAACAGGGGATGTGTTGGGACAAGTCTGGCAGAGGGAAGACTGGTGAGGCTGCATTGCGTTTAGCTCAATGGATAAATGGGGATGACACGACATGACATGGTAGAAAACCCCAATGCTCCTGATTTGGATGGACTGGTTGGGATTAATGTTACTCTTTAGGCTCTTCTGGTCCATACTTCAGGAATAACCGCATCCCTCTGTGACAGACACTTTGCCAACCTGGGAGTGAAGCTGGAAGTCAGACTGAGAGTCCCAGATGGCTGTCCTGATGGTCAGGATGCATGAGCCCCGTCAGCAGTGGGCGGTGTCCAGGGTGCCACTCCTAACAAGTGATAGTGAGAAGATGAAGGTGGATGTCTTTATTGACTGCCTGCTATCAGCTTGCATTTACACTTTGGGCAGATTGCGGCTTATCCCTAGGATAAGCTCACTTTCACTCCCTGGACTTTTCCTCTGTTTTCTTCCATGGAGACAAGTTGCCCAAGGAACTTAGGTCACAAGCACATGCCCCAGCTCTGAGCTGCTTGTGGGAGGATGCCCTGCAGGTGGACACCATCAGCTGTGCTTCAAGGAGATAAAGGGTGAAGCGTGGCAGGTCGTGGCTATCTTCCTGCCCTGTGGGCTCTGAACTGGGACACTGGGTTCCCCGAGGAATCCCTGTGCATCTGTGCTGTCCCATAGTGGGACCCGCTGTGCATGAGGTCCTGTCCAGGGCTGTGCTGAGCGCCTCTTTGGCAGAGATTTCAGAGACTCCAGAGCCCTGGGCCTCTGCTCTCCTTTCCAGCTCAGCAAAAGAGAAAGCAGAGAGTCCAGGGCTGCTGTGTGTATGCTTCTAGAATCCCCAGCAAGGAGTGGCGTTCAGTACATAGAATCTGCCCCCATTGTTTCCTTATTTCTTCCTGCATCAAGAAGGAAGCCACAGCCTGGCTTCCTAGCAATGAGGCCCCAAGTAGGTTACTAAATGTCTTTGGGCTTCCACCTATTTCTTTATCTGTGAAATTAAGGTGACCAACTACACTTCCTTACAGAATATGCTGAGGATCTGGAGCAGACTTACTCTGGTCCCACTGAGCAGCTTGCATCCATTTGGTTGTTTGGTGTCCTTGCTGAGCTGCTTGCATAGATCTTGAACGTTGTCCTGATGCAGTGGGTAATGAGAGAACCAACATGGCCTGCCCCCTCTTCCCCCACATCCTGACCCCAGTTCTCATCTTCTCTGTTTCATTCAGGAGCCTTGTCTCTCAGATCAGTTTCTCTGTTTCTTATTTCAGTCTTTCCCTTGCATCAGTCCCCTCCAGTTCATTCCCCCCATCCTTACAGGGCAAGGAAACCTGGCCCCTTGCCCTGCCATCCTGCCTCTTCTCCAAGCTCTGATCTTCCCTTCGAGCTAGTGTCATCAGTATTTACTGCCCCTACCACCTCTTCTTCACTTCTGCCCTGGTTGGTTTTATGTGTTAACACAGAGAGGCAACGGCTACTCAGTTATTCAGTCAAACACTAATCTAGGTGTTGCTTTGAAGTTACATATATTGTAGATGGAATTAACATCTACAATCAATTGCCCTTAAATAAAGGAGATTAGCCTGGATAATCTAGATGGACCTCATCCAATCAGTTGAAAAGTCTCAAGACCAAAACTTTCCCTGAGGATGAAGACATTCTGCTTCCAACTGCTGCATCAGCTCCTACCTGAGGATTTCCAGCCTGTTGTCTCCCCCACTGATTTCAGACTTGCCAGCCCCCACAATCACAAAAGTTAGTTCCTTTATATCTGGCCAAGTCTCTCTCCCCAGCTTTGCCCTTTGTTTAATCTACTTTCTTGTTGGCTAATTCCCTCAGTCTTGCTTAGCCATAGAGCAAGAAACATGACAGCTCTCACCTCCAGAGCTTAGGTGATGTGCTTTGTCGCTGGAGGGTGTACCCTCTTCTCCTATTTCTAGTGTGAGAAAAGTTGGGGGTGGGCTCTGTTGGCCTGGAGTGGATCCTGTGCCCTCTCCCCACCCAGTGTATGGGTAACAGGGTCTCTGGATGGCAGCCCCTTGAGAGCTGCAAGATTGAAGTAGGGTAAGGAGACATCCTCTGGAACAAGAGCAGAGTTACTCCTAGAAGAGGGATGTGCTCTGCAGATGACAAGTTAGGTATCCACTGCCCTTCTCATCTTGTTTTCCTCTGTGTTTTTGTGATGGCACGGTCTCCCCTCAGCTCCCATAGCATTTACATGTGCCCCTAATATAATTTTTAATTTGGCAGCTTGACCCAGTGTTTCTGAGTCTGGCTTCTTCAGCCCACCAGCTGCTCCAGGGCACTGCTCGCTTGTTCATCTGTGGTCTCCTGGGCCAGCAGAGTGCCTGGAGCATGGTGGATGCCCAGTGTATGTACATTTCTTAACTTCTTCCCTGCTCATATATCATTTTTCCAATTTCCACTTTTGCACAGGTATTTTCACATCTGCTGTTATTACTTTTAATAAAAATAGTGACCATTTGCTAAATTCATTCCAAGCACCTTACATATGCTATCTCAGGGAATCCTGGCATCCACTGAGCCAAGGAGGTTTCGTTATTCCCATTTTATAGATGAGAAAATTGATGCTTAGAAAGATTTGAACTGGTTTGCAGAAGGTCATGTAGGCCAGGAGGGGCTGGCCGAGTTGATTTCAAACCCAGAGCAGTCTTGTTCCAAGCCTGGTTTTCCCTGCTGCAGCATACGGCGCCTAAGTTTTACTTGGGCCATCAGTAACATCTGGTAACTGCCTGCTATATGTGAGGCACTGCTCTGGGTCCTGGGGACACAGTAGCAATGAGACATGAGGACCGACTAATGAAGTGATCATTTCAGGAGGTGAGGAATGTTAGGAAGAAGAGGGAAGGGGATGTGGCAGAGACTCACAGGTAGGGGTGGAGATAGGCCACCTGCAGCTCAAGGAAGGTCTCTTTGAGGAGGTCACATTTGGATCCGTAACACAATGCACTGTAGGAGGCAGCAAGATAAAAACTGGGGAAAACTTTCCAGCAGAGGAAACAGTAGGTGTGAAATCCCTGAGGTGGCGATGACCTTGGAGTACTCAAAAAGAAGGAGGAGGAGGGCTGTGTGGCTGAAGGGTGGCAAGGAGAGGAGAGAGAAAGATGTTGGGTTGGAGGTCAAGCCAGGGACGTGTCATCTAGAGCCTCTTAGGTCTGGAGTGAGGAGCTGGGATTTTATGCTGAGTTTGCTGTGAGGCTGGTTGGGTTTTAGGCTGGCAGAGACATGCCTGCTTCACACTTAGAAAAATCACTGTCTTTGCCATGTTGTGGGCAGATTGTAGGAGGGCGAGGGTGGAGGCCGGGAGGCCAGGTAGGAGGCTGTCAGAATAGCCTCTGGGAGAGATGGTGGTGATGTGGACCAGGGAGGTAACAGTGGTAATAGGGGTAGATGTTGGTTTTAAAGTCTCTGGTGGATTATGGAGGAGAGGAGTGAGGAAATGGAAAGTCTCCAGGAAGACTCCCAGGCTTTTGGCCTAAGCAACTGGAGAGATGTTGTTATTGCTGTTTAGTCACTAAAAAGTCACGTTTGATTCTTTCACAACCCTATGGACTGTGATGTAGCCCTCCAGGTTCCTCTGTCCATGGCATTTCCCTGGCAAGAATACTGTTGCCATTTTCTTCTCCAGGGGGTCTTCCTGACCCAGGGATCAAACCTGCGTCTCCCAAGTCTCTTGCATTACAGGCAGATTTTTTACCACTGAGCCACCAGGGAAGCCCAGAGAGTTGGTGATGTTTGTTGTTTATTTAAAGGGGAGCAGAGCTAATTGGAAATCAAGAATTGAGAGTTCCTTTGGGGTGAAAATTGGATCATTTGTAGAGACGTGGATGGACCTAGAGACTCATATAGAGTGATGTAAGTCCGAAAGAGAAAAACAGATATTATGTATTAATGCCATATATGTGGAATCTAGAAAAATGATATAGGTGGTTTTATTTGCAAAACAGAAACAGAGACGCAGATGTAGAGAACAAACCTGTGGACAGCAAGGGAGTGGGGTGGGATGAACTGGGGTACTGGGATTGACATATATACACTATTAATGCTATGTATAAAGCAGATAACCATCGAGAAACTACTGTACAGTTTGGAGAACTTTACTCAGTGCTCTGTGGTGACCTAAATGGAAAGGAAGTCCAAAAAGAAGGGTATATATGTGTATGTACTGCTGATTCACCTTGTTGTACAGTAGAAACTAACACAGCATTGTAAAGCAACTATACTCCAATAAAAGTTAATTTAAAAAATGAGGTTGAAATACATATTTAAAAAATTAATGTATTAAGATTAAAAAATTGTGTATTTTAATTAGATGATTTAATTTTAATTAAATTTATAATATTGTGATGGTTTTTGCCATACATCAGTATGAATGAGCCACAGGCATACATATGTTCCCTCCCTCCTGAAACCACCTCCCACTCCTCTCCCCACTCCATCCCTCTAGGTTGTCACAGAGCACCAGCTCTGGGTGCCCTGCATCGTATATCAAACTCCCACTGGCGATCTGTTTTACATATGGTATTGTATATGTTTCAGTGCTGTTCTCTCAGATCATCCCACCCTCTCCTCTCACTGAGTCCAAAGCTCTGTTTTTTATTGAAATACCTATTTGTGAGTGGCTAGATGAGTCTGGAGATCCTGGGAGAGTCCAGGCTAGTAATGTTAGTCAGGTGTGGATGGTATTGGAAGCCACAGTACTGGATGATATCCTCTAGGGGGAGAAGAGGTTGGTTAGGGCTTTGGAGAGAATGGGGTGCTGCCTCCTGAGTTCCAGTTAAGTGAAGCTCCTGGCAGCTGCTGTTCCCCATTGGCTGTAGGGATCATGTCAGTAACACTGTCATCTCAGGTAGCCCCTCCCTTTCCTTCTGGGATCCTATGCTGGTCGTGATCTCTGAATCCTGATTCTGCCTCATGGTATTAAGAATACATGTAATATTCTTATATGTAATGAAAAAGTTGGTGATAAATATAATAAAAGAGTTGGTAGTTCAGCACATGCATGGTGATCTCTCATTTCTGACCTCTTGGTTTCTAGAAGGAATGTGAGTTCAGAGTGTGGGTTGGACCAGACTCTGGGTATTTGGGGGCTTGGTCCTACCCGTCAGTGGACCTGGTTGCTCTTGAACGCTTTGAGCCATCCTCATCCTCCGGGTTTTTCTCTGCCTCCCCATCCTCCCCAGGCCTGAAATCTGTGCAGCTGACCCTCAGAGCTTTCTTGAGGGGCACACAGTGGAGCCCTACTTGAGATTCATGACTTTCCCCCCACCACATTCTCCATGCCCCCTCCCAGAAGAGCGCTCTGAGGACCATCAACCTGTCCATCCCTTATGCTGATGTATGTAGTGAGAGGAAAAGGGCAAGGGAATGGGATGAGAAGGGGGAGCTTCCACCAGAGCTTTGATGCCTCCCACTGCCCGGGAACACAAGCCAGCTGACAGGCAACTAGATTTCCTTTTTCTCCTGGTGACATGGCTGCATATATTTCATTTCCTAACGGAGTTTTATTGCTGTTTCAGGATGGTAGGAGTAATTCTGAATGCTTTCCGGGGCTCTCATTTCAAACTGGAGATCACTACGATCACGATGAAAACTCTGATTCAGAATTGGAAGCTGCATCTTTAACTGCCCTTGCAAAGTTGGGGGAAAAGGCAGCTGTGGGTTATGAAAGAGCCTATTTGGTGCCCAGAGCAGAGGCTGTGTGGCTGCTGCTGTGGAGAATGGCAGGCCGGCTGTCCACCCAGAGCAGTAGAGCTCCATAATGTGGGCGCTGAGCTGCCAGCTGCAGACTGGGGCAGCTTGGTCCCAGGGCCACGGTAGGGCAGTCCCCACCCTGGGAGTGCTGGCCTGAGAGGGGGACCCTGGAAGGGCATGGGTTTATTTTAACTGTTGGTTTTCCTGGAAGGCAGAGGGGGCTAATAATAATGAGGGGGTTCTGTGTGGCAGATACGTCCCCATAAAGCAGAGAGGCTAAGGGCAGAAGCTTTGGAATGGCGGCTCTAGCACTTACCATTCTTGAGTCTCAGTTTTGCCATCTGTAAAGTGGGGATGGTGATAGAACTGCCTTCCTGGGGTTGCTGGGGTGAGTAGATGGGATGGAGAGAGCACAGGACTGGGCACAGGGCACAGTGCCTGGCACACTGCAGGGATGTCCCCCAAGATCGCTGCTTCTGGGGAGGACATGGTGGGCAGAGGCATGTGCTCCAAGCCAGTCTGTGACGGCAGCCCTGCCAGCTTCTCCTCTCCAGCTGCAAGACCCAGCTCCAGCGTGGGCTTCTGGTTCAACCGGCAGGGTCTTCTTGGACATGGACTTCCTTCTCTGGACAGAGAATTGCCTTTAATTCATCAATTTGCACATTTTTTCCCACCACGCTTTGTTGAGCTGATATTAGGCACCAGGCTGCACACCTGGGACTCAGGATGCACAGTGATGAATCAGATACTCAGAATCCCCGGCCTCTGACACCTGCTGCTGCTGCTGCTGGGCTTCGGCCCCTGGGATGCTGTGGCCGGCCCAGAGTCACACAGGAGTCGGGGGGCTTCCTGGAGGCCAGGGCATGGACTTTGGTCCTTGGGGCTTGACCTTCTATTATATTCACTCCTCTGGAGGTGGCAGAGTGGGGTGGAGTCAGACCTGCTCTATTTCTTGAGTGACTGAAGCTCTCTGGACTCCAGTTCCTCATCTGTGAGCCAGGAATAAAAACACTGCCTTCCCAGGTAGGCTGTGAGGAGGTCGTGAGTCCGAGCGTGTGGGCGAGCACACTGGAGGTGCTCTGTGACTGGTCTTTGCACCCCTCCTCCCCCCCAACGCTTCTGGCCGGGAGGACGTTTGCCCTTGGGAGGAGGAGCAGGACTGACCTTGGCTCTGGCGGCCACGTTTCTGTCACTGTGGCCTGCCCCACTGGCATTGATCAAACTATTAGCCCAGTTGTCCCCATCCTCCTCTGAGCCCTGGAGCAGCCCTGGCATTTCCAGGACCTTCCAGAGGCTGGTGATGGATGGTGCCACAGTCCAGGCCTCGCTTGAGATGGGCCCAGGCGGGGGTGGGCATGTGATGGGTCAGCCCGAGGATGGTATTTTGGAAGGAAAGTTCAAATTATATTTCAGGATGATACCCTGCCTCCCCTGGCCCCCACCCTGAATCCCATTTGTAATCTGGCCCAAGAAGTTCTGGCGGGAGTTAACTAGCTTGTGATGGATGGGCTGGCACTTCTGTTCAGCCTGCAGATCCTGACTCTTAATTAATATAGATGTGGGTTTAATTTGGGGGGTTAGCAGGGCTGCATGGGCCACAGAAGCCCTTGGCCACTTCTGTTTGCTCCCAGACTGGCCTGGCTGCCGGGGCCAGGGTGTCTAGCCATCTCACCCATTCTTGCAGAGCTCCTGGTCTCTGGACCACTGGCTCTGTTATGGCTGATCTCTGCCATCCTCTTGCTTTTATTACCAATGGAGGTGCCCTCCAGGTGGTGTGGGGAGACTGCTGCACAGATACCTTCTGTGGGAGTCAGCTCCCCAACCCAGGGGAGGGTCGGGGGAGGCCAGGGTGAGGGGAGGGTGCAGTTCTCTTCTCCTTCCTGGGCATGGCTGTGGTTTCTGACGTCTGTGTGATGTGAGGGGAGATGAACGGCTGGTATGTGTGTAAGAGAGTAGGAGTGCATTGTGTGTGTCAGTATGAGTGTGTGCGTGAATTGAGTGGCACTGTGTGAGTGTGTTTGTGTGAGTGTGAATGTGCATGTGAGTGAGTTATGGGTGCGGGTGTGCATACATGAGAGTGGGGGTGGTGAATGTGTGTGAGTGTCGTGAACCCTGGCATGCTGGTGAGTTTTCAACAACGGCTCTCCAAGGAAACAGAGAACTTTATAGTTGTGCTGGTTCCTGGGGGTGTAAACACTCCCGCAGTGGCCGATTTTGAGTGTTGTGGTATCCTTGAACGTGGAGTTGGGAAGGGATGTGTGCGTGTTTAGTCGCTCAGCCGTGTCCGACTCTGTCATCTCATGGACTGTAGCCCTCCAGGCTCCTCTGTCCGTGGAATTCTCTAGGCAAGAGTACTGGAGTGGGTTGCCATTCTCTTCTCCAGGGGATCTTCCCAACCCAGGGATCAAACCTGGGTCTCCTGCATTGCAGGCATTTTCTTTACCAGCTGAGCCACCAAGGATGATGTACCATTATATGGTATTTCAGATACAACAGACATTAGTAGCTCCATGGACACAGATGACAGTGAAGTGTAGCAAAATAATTAGGAAGTGATGAGTTTTGTGTATTTGTCAATTTTATTTGTAATGTAATTTGTTTAATTATATGTTTGCTATTTGATTTATAGTGACTGCGTTGGGTAACTGGCTCACGAAATTCCTGAAAATTTAACAATAGCCTCTCGTGAGATGGTTCAGGCTGGTTCCAGCGTACCACTGTGTGAGTGAGTGTGTGAGATGAATGTGAGTATGAGGGTGTAGGTGAGTGTATTTGAGTGAGTGTGTGTTAGGGTGTGAATGTGAGTGTGTGACCACAAGTGTGCCCATTTATGAGTGTGAACATGCAAGTGTATGTGAGTGAGTGTGTGGATGTATGCACAAAACTCCATGAGTTCTGGGGCTTCCTCGGTGGCTCAGTGGTGAAGGGTCTGCCTGTCAATGCAGGAGATGTGGGTTCAATGCCTGGCCCGGGAGGAGCCCACACGCCGAGAAGCGACTCAGCCCGTGAGCCACAGCTGCTGAAGCCTGCGTGCTCTAGAGCCTGCGCGCTGAAGCAAGAGAAGCCACTGCAACAAGAAGCCCACGTAACAGTGCAGACCCAGCACAGCCAATAAATAACAAAATAAAATTATTTAAAAACATGAATTTTAAAGCACAAAATCAGGGACAGGTTCTAGCCCAGGAACTAGGAGGAAAGAGGCTCAGATCCAAGGGTGACTGAGACTCCCAGGACAGCAGGGCCTGGCTGCTGGGCCCAGTCCCATCCACATTCCGGAGCAGAGGGCAAGAAAGGGAGGTGCTTCTGTGCACCTAGCGTAGGTCTGGCGCTGAGAGTCTGTCTTCCCACAACTGAGCCCCTCTTGTATTTCTGTTTTCGGTTCCCCATCCACCACCCTGGAAAGTATAACTGGGGTCCCTGATACTTCATTCCGCCCTTGCCTTCCTTTCCTGCAGCCAGAGGCCCTCCTGTCCATCCCAGCGCTCCTGCCTGTGTCCAGGCTCCATTGGGCCATGCTTGGGCAATGGCTTTGAAATTTTTATGACCGATGGCCCTTTGCCCTCCAGGTCACACTCCCTCTTACAGAATTGTCAAATGGATTTTTAAAAATCATACCCTTTCTCCCACCCTCTTGTGTGTCCACACTGCTTTCTGTGGTCTGCCATGACTTAGACTTCAGCTTCATCTATATGACACGCCTGGGACTCCCACTCTGCTACACCAAAGAGGGCTCTGGTGATGCCATCAGCACACCCACTGCCTCTGGCTCAGTCTCACACCCGCTTCACCCCTTCCTGGGTGGAGAACTCCTGCCCTCCTTCCATGTGGCACTGCCCACACTTTCCTCTGGGGCTGGCATAGAGAATCCTTCCCTGGACTGATGTTTATGTGTTGCTGTCCACTGTGAGGTCTTTGTGGACAGCGATCCTCACCAGCCTGGCCCCCGTCCAGTACCAGGAGGTGTGAGGCTCCATGCACGGTGCTTGTGTGAGGGCAGAGACTGGTCCTCTTGCAGAGGTGCCTTCAGAGGCCCCTAGAGGGGCAGGGGCACCCGTGAGCCCTGTACTGTGCTTCGCTCCTAGCTGTGGTTGGCACTGCTTCTTCAAAGGCAAGTTCCAGAGGAAACAAATTAAATCTGAGTAAATATCAGGGAGTAATTATGTAAATTAAATGCATAAGTAAAAGAACATTTGTCATGAGGTCAGCAGAGAGCTGTGAAGACTGAGGTTTCCTGAGCCGGGGCTGTGGAGGAGCAGGAGGGGCAAGGTGATGCTGGAGGTGGCATGGAGTGGGCGGTGTCACAGGTGACACGGGCCCGTGTTCTGAGCCCTGCTCACATGTGGACTTTAGTCAAGGCTCTTGTATCCATCCTCCTGCTCTCTCTCTATGGTGGTCCTCAGAGGAGGCCCCACCCTGCCCATTTTACAGAGGTAGCAACTGAGGCTAAGGGGGCACGATCAGGCTACAGATGACAACATCTATGAGCCCATATCCTAGTGTCAGGCTCCAGATCCCGACTCTCCTGCCTGGGAGCCAGAGCCCTGCTTTGGAAAGGCCCCAGAAAGAGTTGGGCCACAGCTGCTCAGGCTGCCTGGCTCTGGTCATGGGGATATGTAGGCGCACACTGGGGCTCCGGGCTGCCTCCAGAGCAACTGACTTTGCTGACCCTCAGTCCTTCCTTTGCTTCAGAGACTTGGAGTAAGCCAAAGGGTGGGGATGGTGTGACCGGGGCCACAGTCTTAGTCTCAACTGACCCAAAGGTGTCCCTCTGACATCATTCCTTCTGTCCTGCTGCTTTCTGGCCAGTCCCAAGAATGCCACTGTGGCTCTCCTCCTCCAGAGCTCATCAGGCCTGGTGTCTATCATGGCCACACAGAGCCATCAGCAGGTCTGGGCAGGCTCCAGGGTCCAGGAGATCCTTGATCCTGATGTTCTCTTGGCCTGGAGTACACTTCTCTCTCTTGTGGAAAAGGCTGTCTAGGCCTACAGGCTCCAGGGCTGAGCTCTCTGAGGGTTTCCTGGAGATCTGTCCTCCCTCAACACTGCTCCAGGAAACAGACTGCTTCTTGGGCATTTTTCATGGGTCCTAACACAGCTTCAAGCCTTGCTTGCATGTCTGTTTCCATTGAGCGCCTTGTTGGATCCTGTCTCAAGCCTCCACAGTGGTCATGACACAGTGGGCAACCAGACGCGTGCTTGCAGAAAGCCTGAGTCAGAGGCCAGTGCCATCTCCTTGGCACTGGAGGTGGGAGGCTGCTGCTGCTCCTAGGGCAGCGGGGATTGGGGTCAGCCAGTGGCGTTCCTTGGCATTCCTCCCCTCCCCGCCTGCCCTGGGCAGGTCTGAAGATGTGGAACCCAGCTCAGAGTAGTTTCTAAGTCAACCCAGTCGAGCTGCCATTTCCAGGAGCGTGGGCTTTTCTCCACAGTGATAATTTACGAAATTAATGAAGATGCTGCATTTCACTGTGTAATGTCAGTTATTAATACTGATTGCAAATTAACAGCTGGTAATAGCATGCTTCCCATTACCATCTTCTTTCCGTTTCTAAAAGCTAGATTCTAGCATTTGACCAGCTTGCTGTGAAGTCTCTCTGGAGCTTTGTGTACCTAAGGTAGGTACTTTGTGTACTCAGTAGGCTTGGGTAGGGGTCTGGGGGCTGCCCTGGCCACCACCAGCAAGTCCCTTACCTTGATGTGGCACAGAGCAGTGTCTTTGACTCAGTATGTGGCTGTGGGGTTGAACTGGCTCTGTTCAGAGCTGGGGGCTAATCTGTGAAATGGGTGTAATCTGGCAAGGCCCTAGGGGTATGTGAGGCTCAGGTGAAGTGTGTATGACAGGCGCCTGGCTTTGCATGTATACATGGTCGGGGCTCTGACCTGCCTCCTTCCCATCCCTTCCCAGAAGCTGTTGGCTAACTGATGGATGCGGGTAAAGAGCTCTGACTCCAGCAATCTAGGTTTGAACCCCCATCCTGCCTCTAATGGGCTGGATGACTTTGGGCCAGACATTAGGGTGTCACGGGGATTAAATAAGACGATATGTGCCAAATGCTTGGCAGGGTGCTGGCACATCAGGCCTTAATAAGCAAGTACTGTGATGATTATTCCATCATCCTCACCATATGGCTTCGTTCCTGCCATGCCTTCGAGGCAGGTCATTTGTCAGTGGGATTATCAAGGAGCAAAGTCACTCTCTTTGGGGCCCCTTAGAAATTCAAATGTGATTGTCTTGGCTAAACACTTGGAAATCACTTTTCTAGATTTGCTTCCAGTTGTTGCTATTCAGTCACTGAGTCCTGTCTGACTCTGGGATCCCATGGACTGCAGCACTGCATCCAGGCCTCCCTGTCCTTCACCGTCTCCTGGAGTGTGCTCAAACTCATGTCCGTCGAGACAGTGATGCCTTCCAAACATCTTATCCTCTGTTGCTCCCTACTCCTCTTGCCCTCAGTCTTTCCCAGCATTAGGGTCTTTTCCAATAAGTCAGCTCTTCTCATCAGGAAGCTCCAAAGTATTGGAGCTTCAGCTTCAGCATCAGTCCTTCCAATGAATATTCAGGGTTGATCTCCTTTAGGACTGTCTGGTTTGATCTTGCTCTCCAAGGGACTCTCAAGATTCTTCAGCACCATAGTTTGAAAACATCAATCTTTGGTGCTCAGCCTTCTTTATGGTCCAACTCTGAGATCCATAATGCCTGGAAATCACTTTTCTAGATTTGCTTCCTGATCTTACTTAAATTGGAGAAACGTCCAGGAAAACATCCAGAAATTTCTCAAAGCATAATTGTGGGTTGTTCCTCTTGCTGGCTGTGTGGTGTTGATGGAAGGACTCCTCTGGTTTCAGTTTTCTCATCTGTGAAATGGGATGGTTGTCCCTTCCTCACAGACTGTGGGGAAGGGGAACATAAAAGACACATGTAAGGATTCAGCAGCAACAGGAGAGGGAGTTTTGGTTCTGGGCTTGCTTGCCGGGCTCTAGGGACCTGAAGGCATTGGGTGGCCTTTTGGGGCTGGTGCTCAGTTTCCTTAGGGACCTTGTGCTCAGCCTCCTCTGGGCATGTCCAGTATTTCCAGTGGGGTCTTGGTTCCTTCCCGAAAGGTCTGTTTGTGCAAGAATGAAGCTTGTTGAGAAATGCAATTCTGATGCCTCATCCTGAAAAGATGGCAACCAAAGCTGAAGTTAAGCCAATTCTGCCTATCTTGGTGGAAGAATTGCTAAAATCAATACCAAATACTCAGTAAGTGAAAGGTGACAGGAACATCAAACTTTATTTGTGAAAATTCTAAGAATCATTAGTGTATTATGGGTTCTTTAGAAATATGATCTCAGTCCGTTGATGGAAGGGAATTGCAAATCAGAGGGACTATTTATTGCAGTGGGAATAAGGGAACTGCCAGATTAAGAAAAAATATTGAAGGAGCCAGAGATTTGAAACATGAAAGACAGTAGCAGATCAACACTGCAGAATTTTATCCAAATACTGGAACCCAACTTGGAACAGAAGTTGGTAAGGGATTATTTTATAAACCTATTTTCATCATAACATGTGTAAAATGCAAATTTTGATCATTATGTAAATTAGTTACTTGGTGTAATTTACTTAATTCAAAGCACTTAATGCAGCGTGGTATTTTTTTTTCAAAGTGCCAGAGTAGACGTTTATTTTAAATTGTTTTTAATCTCTGTCTTCCAGCATGATTATTTAAACTGTTTTTCCCCTTGTGTTTGTTTTTTAAATGGAAAAGAATGGAGTTTGGGGAGAAGTGAACACGTTATGATCACACGGTGCCCTCCTTTGCCAGACTCCAGGCAGTGGGTGTAAGGCTCACACATGGACCTCTGTGTCTGAAAGGACACATGTGTGTGCACACGCTGTGTGAACGTGCTCACAAGTTTTTCAGACAACCCTTTCTTCTTTACAGAGTCTGCTCACGTATGGTTTCATGGCTTGTTCTGAGACCTGTTTGAACAGAAAGCTCCTGGATATTATTGGCCCCTATTATGGGCAGAAATTTGCTCTCTTTCTCAGAGAGTTTTCAATGTCAGCCCTTCCCCTTCAGCCACTTTACAACTTTGTAATTTCCATTATCACAGAAGGGAGAGCTGACCTTTTTAGTCTTCTATTGTGTCATCCGATTGTCAGGATGGCACCTCCCTTCTTGATGAGGCTCTAGAACAAGAGAGGTGATTTGTTCATTTGGGAACCTTTTGGGGGGCGTTTCCAGTGCTGATATAGGGTTGGGAGGGAGCTGACAGCCACTGAACATCTGTGTTGCCCTGTGCCCTGGTAGATCCTCAGGGGAGGGTCATACTGCTCCTAGGAGGAAGATGGGGTTAGCCCTGTTTGCAGATGAAGGAATGGGCTCAGAGAAGTGACTGCCCATGGTCGCCGGGCTTGTGAAGGGTGGGATTTGAACGCATGCCTATGCTTATTCTGTGGCCCCTGGAGTGTGGCCAGTGGGGCCACTTCCAGTGTGCCTTTCCCTCAGCTGTGCCCCTGGTTACCATGCAGAGGGTGTTCTGTTATTACTGAAGTATGACAAGCCTGGCAGATCAGGAGACAATTCCCATTGAAAAGATTGTGCCCAGATGGAGGGGGCCCGCCATGCCTTGGGTAGCCACTGGGGGAGCACCAGAGCTGATCAGAAGGCTGGAGAAGGGAAACTATGGGCAAGAGCCCTTTATGCGATTTCTGCAGTAAAGAATGGATGAGGTGGGGTGAATAGGTTCAGAGTTGGCTAACTGGAATAACTTTGGCAGACTCTGGGGCATGGGGTGTCCTGAGTTGCTAGTACCTGGTCCTGGGATGATTGGAGCAGGTGAATAGTGGCTCAAAATGTGGGAGTCCCATGGAGGAGGTGGTTGGGGTGTGGGCTTTGGGGTGGCTGGTTAACATGTGAATGGGGTGCTTTGGGGCAAGTTGTTTACTATCTTTCAGAGTTGATTATCCTTCTGAGGGGCCATTCTCCAGGGTCAGCAAAGTGCCACATGTCAAAGCATCTGAAAACCAAAAATAAAAGACATGGTTAATACAGAGGGCAGGGTTTTGGGGAAGTTGGGGATGGGAAGTCACTCTGAAGGACGCCCAGGGCCAGCTGGGCAGCTGAGATTGTGACCAGGACAGGGGAGACCTCCTTCCCAGATGAGAACCTCAGCAAGAGGCCATAGAATAGTGGCACTGTGTCACCACGAAAGGGGGGATGGCACTTGAGGGTCCTTCTGCTCACCTATAGCCAGCCCCTGCCTGGGTCCTGGAGGCATTAGCTCTGGGGTGACCTTGTATGACAGGGAGAGGCCTGCATCCTACTTTCCTGAGAGCTGGCTGGATGCACCACATCTGTGGGTCTCTGCTCCTCTCTTTGCTGACTCCCACAGGCCTGCTTTGTGACCACCTGACTTCCCTGGAGGTGGCTTTTATCACACCCACATGGATTGATAATGCATCCATGAAATGCAGTCTGCAGATGAAACACACTCTGGTATGTGGGAGGTGCTCAGGGGATGGTGGGGCGGAGCCATGGTCTGCTAGGGCTCAGTCTTACAAGCGGGACTGAGAGCTCCTTGAGTCCTTGAGGACAGGGCTGTGAAGTTGTCAGATAATGCTGTTCCCAGAGCAGGGGTCAGGAAATAGTCAAGGAAGGAGGCGGGGAGAAGGGAGGGAGGAACTCACAGCTGGGCAGCCAAGTTATGGGAGGTGAGGCACTAAATGGATTCTGAGTAGAGGGAAAGGGTATCAACTTCTGATCGAAGCCACAGCAGGCAGGTCTTTCTGATCTCTTACCTTGGAAATTGTGGGTGCTTCCTCTTCTGCAAACCCAGCCTCCATCACACCCTAGTTTTGTAGCTATTCCATGAATGACATAAATGGTGGGCATTTAGAGTTGGTGCTGGGGAGGGGAGTAAGCAATACAGGAAGAGAAGAGCCTGAGCAGAGGTCTTGGAGATGAATTTGAATTTGGGTAAACTATTTGAACCATGTATTTGGAGGCCAGATACAAAGAATTTTTTTTAAAAAGTCAGTAGAATGACAACTGTGTCTCAGCATTGGAAAATTTGCCAAAAATCCCCAAACACTTCTAACTGTGAACTTCTGGGTATGAGGTGGCAGCCTTCATACATATATATGTATATTACAGATGGTAAAATATTCTTTATGAGTACTCTCAGTGCTTGGACATTTCTTGGAAATTGAAAATGGTATGGGAAGCAATTTGAAATGTGTTCTTTCATTTCAATTACTTTTCAGAAAGTATTTAAACTACCCATGACTATATGATTCTTTTTTTTTTTTTTTTTTCTGAGAGAGTAGTGAGATAGTTACAGATATAACCTTAAATTCTAGGGGGGAAAAAGCTTGTCCAATTTCAATTTCTTGCTTGACTCCATCAGATACAGGACTCTTATATGGTTGGTGAAGTTGCCCTGGGTTTTAGGCTGGTTCTTGCTTTGGTTCAGTTTGTTCCACTGACTTTGGCTGTACATGACTCTGTGCTAGGCATGGAGCCTTAGGCTTGGACAAAGAAATGAAAGAGATCTAGTTCTTGCTTCCCTGGTCCTTGAGTTTTGAAACTTGAGGGACATATGAATTCTGACTTGAGGCTCTGAGATGGCCTGCAGGGAGGTATGGTTTTGACTGGGCCTTGATGGAAGGCCTTGAGGTGCCTTGTTTGCAGCTCAGTCATGTCTTACCCTTTATGACCCCATGAACCATACAGTCTGCCAGGCTCCTGTGTCCATGGAATTCTCCAGGCAAGATACTGGACTGGGTAGCCATTCCCTTCTCCAGGGGGTCTTCCCAAGCCAGGGATTGAACCTGGGTCTCCTGCTTTGCAGGCAAATTCTTTACCATCTGAGTCACCAGGGAAGCCAGATGCAAGGGTAGGACTCTGTAAATTTCAAATTGGGTGAATCTCAGCTGAGTGTATAAGTGCACCTATGGGGTATGTGTATGAGTGTGTTGTGGTGGTGTACTGCGTGTGTATGTGTGTGTGGAGGGTGTCCAGGGAAGGGCAAAGAGCTTCTTTTTCTGGAGTTTGGGTGTGTGGTTTCTGCTGGTGGAAGTAGGTGATGGTGATTCAAAAGTAAAAATTAAAAGTTGCTAAGACCAGAGAGTCTCTTATGTATCAGACTAAGATGTATGGAGTTTATTTATGTTCAATAATAAAATCTCTCAAAGGTTTATTGTTTGTTTGTGATTGATGGCTTCCTCTGAGAATATTAATTTCTGGGCAACTTTAAAAGAAATGTATTATTCATGGAACGTTTTAGAGAAGAGCTTTATCACGAGCAGATATGAACTCTGAAAACATCCTGGTGGATGGCATTGGCAGAGAGACCGCAGGGTCAGGGGGATCTCCTAGGAGGCTGTGGCTGAAGTCCTGGGGAGGAGATGATGTTGCCAGAACCTGCAAAGGGGTCGTGGCGATGGGCTTGTGATGGGATGTTTAGGAGGAGAGGAGAGCCCTTGGCCAGCCTGGGTGTCTGGTACTGATGTTCTCTGAGCCTGGCTGATGAGTGATACCAGAGGGAAGCTCAGGAATGTGGGGGTGTGAGCAGGAGTGTGTGAGGGGAGGGGACTTAGAAAGAGGAGGGAGTGGAAGGAGCCCGAGAATGTCTGGAGGCCCAAAGAGAAGAGAGAGGGCTTCAAGGTCAGGTGGTCACAGGCTGGGTGTTTGGAGGACCCATGGAAAAGGAAAAGAGAAAAGGGCCGCTGTTGGTTGATGGCTTTCACAAGAGCCTTAGAGCACTGTGGTGTGGGTGGTGGTGGGCAGAGAGGTGAATTTTGGGACATGCCAGTGGTTGCCTGGGTCCAGCATTCGGAAGCTGGTCTGTGGAGGGGAGGAGGGATGGGGCAGGGGAGGCCCAGGGCTCTGTGCTCACCTCCTCCCCTGCTGGTGGCGGAGACTCCAGCTTCCTTCCCTGGTGGCTCCACAGTTCCAGTCCTCCCTATGCCCAATCCCCATCGTGCGGTGAGCAAGGTCCTTCTTCATTCTGTGTCCCACATGCTTCATTCTGGAACTTCCCACGTGCTGTCTCTTCGGTCAGGAGTGTTCTTCCTCTGGCAGTTTCCAGGGCTGGCTCCCACCCTGGCTCTCCCAGCAGTTTCCTGAAGCCCAATCTCTACTTTCTTCAGTGCCTGCACCACTGTTGGAAATTACCTGCTTGGCATGTTGTTTGTTTCCAGTCTGTTCTCCAGACCCTGCTTTGAAGTCCTGCGCCAGCAGGACGACCGTGGGCTCATTCATTCTTGTGCCCCAGCCCCTAGGAGAGGGATCAATACAGAGAAAGCTCTCTGTGAGTGTTGGAGGGAAGAAGGGATGAATGAGTGTCAATAGGATGACTTGCATCAGATGGACGTCTGGTGACCAGGTCCCTTGAGGGTGGGCCAGTGCAGCTGAGGTCCGTCCTGGGGTGCTCACAACAAATTCCTCACAGGAATGCACTTGCCCCTGTTCCCTAAACTGCTTCCTTTCTCTGGGGTGGGGGGTGGTTCTCCTGGGAGCCTCTCCCTGTCATCCCTGTGGGTGATGACAATGCCCTTGTTCATGGTTCTTCCCCCAGCCAGCCACCTTGGAGAGCTGTTAGCTGTTTGCCTTCTCCTGCCCTTTATAGGGCTGACGGGAGGCCCCTGTGGCCCATCGTCTCCCCCTCTAGCAGAGATGGGTCTGGTTGGAGGAGCTGCACCAGTGAAGGTGGACTGGGCTGGCCAGTCTGCACAGAGAGGTCCCAGTGGAAGGACCTGAGTCAAGGTCCAGACCTCTGTAGGGGCCAAGGGGCTCCTGGGATGGTCACTCTGCTACCCCGAGAGCAGCCCCATCTCTCCCCTTATCTATCTTCTTGGAGAATTTTCCCTTTTGGGGGAGCAACTGAAAGTCAGCTGACTTTCTTGGAGGATGGGGGTATGGTGGCGTTACAAACTCAGTCTTACAGGGAGGAAAAGACTTTTGTTGGAGAAGCAGACTTCCTTGGCCCCATTCCTGGGGAACAGCAGCTTGTGCTCTTGACTGTCATTCTGCCCCAAGCCGCCCTCCCAAGTGCAGCTGAATAAGACCTTCAGAGGCTGAGAGCTGACCTTTTCAGCCTAGTGGGAGCAGGCAGCTGTAGCCAGGGGCTGTGGTCCCGTGGGAGCGCCGCCTTCAACCTGCATCACTTATGCCAGGTGTGTGGAGCCAGCCGCTGACAGGGAGCTTAAACTCTCTCTGATGGCTCGGCTCCTTCTGCCCAAACAGAAGGCGGAAACACAGCAGCTGAGGGGTTGTGGTGCCGAAGCTCTGTGGGCTTGTGTTCTCTGTGTGCGCATGCCTCTGTGCGTACCTGTGGGTCCCAAGACAGTTGCCACCCCACATGGCACTGCCTATTCCTTGAGGAAATGAAGTAGTCCTGTGAGTTGAGATGGATTTCGGCAGGGGGATATCAGGGAAGAGACTGGAGGGGACTTCTCCCCCAGCTTGTGAGAACTGGTCATACTGGCATGACGCCTGAGGATCCTATACCCCTACCAGACTCATGGACCTGTGGGCGCACACATAGTCATGTTGGAGCCCTCATCGCCCATATGCTCATGTAAAGCATGGCTCTGCAGATGTGGCCAGTCTCTGCCACTTTACAGACTTGTGGTGGCCTTGAAGGGCACCAGGAGGAGTGGGAGCTGGTAGATGGTGGATCTCAGAGTACTACCTTCATGCGAGTCCCATCAGCTAAGCTTAGATCTATGTCGGAACCAAGGCCATGGGGCAGTGAGGACTGTAGGTGTCCAGGTGAAGGGATAGGGCTTCAGAAGCTACGAGTGTCCTCCCTGGACTGGCTCACACTCAGTCCCCCATGTGGGGAAGCTGTGTGTTGGGGTGACTTTTTAAGATACGAGCCTTGCTCTTTCAGTGAACCTTTCATAAGGTGTATTAGATATGATGCATCTGATGAACTTGGTTTATAAGTTAGCTACTGCTGAGAAGCAGTCCATCTCCAGAATTAGTGGCTTAGAACAAGTCATTTATAAATGACTGTTTATAAATAGTCATTTGTGTGTATTTGTGAGTGTGTGTGTTTGTATGTGTGTGTGAGTCTATAGATCAACCAGGCAGTTTTGCTCTGGTCTCACTCAGTTCAGTTCAGTCGCTCAGTTGTGTTCGACTCTTCTGGTCTCATTGGAGCATCTGACTTCAGCTGACATGTAGCCTGGGGTAGTTGCCTGGTCCACCTGATCCTTCTCCACGTGTGTCTGCATCCCTCTGGAGGCTAGCGGAGGGCTCTTCTGGTGGTGGCAGAGTTTGAGAGTGGAAACAGAAATGCCCACTTACTCTAACCTCGGTTTGTACCAAGTAACAGCGGTCTTATGAGTCAGAGCAAGTCATGTGGTTGAGTGTAGGGGCTGGAAGGGTCTTCAAAGTGACAGGGCAAGAAGCATGGTAATAGGGAGGCCTGAATGCAGCTCATCCATGTTTGGACCATTGTTTACACTGCATTGGTTAAAAGACAATTTTTCAGGCAGGCCTGCACTGGAACTTTCTGAGATGACCCATCACATATGGTCTATATTTGTGCTATTAAATATGGTAATCACCATCCAGATGTGGCCATTGAGTATTTAAAATGTGGCTAGTGTGACCAAGGAACTGAGTGCGTGATTTTATTCAATTTTAATGAAATTAAGTTTAAATTTAAATAGCTACAGGTGGTTAGTAACAGCCCAGATTGAGGGGGGAAACATCATGGATCATTTGAGGACAAGCTGTTGCGTACCTGGCACAGGAGACCACTGCTGATTTGAGCATGGGTGTTTGCTGGGTACTGAGATATTCACAAGCTTACCCTTAGCAGGCGTGAATTGTGCCATGTGCTCAGGAGAGGGAGGGGCCAGGGTTGACACTGGAGTTGGAGTGTTGCATTTCTGTTCCTTGAGCCATCTCTGCCAGTTTGTCCTGTAATTGCCTCTGATGGGTGAAGAAGCTCTGAAGAACCTCTTCACACTTTTCTTTCTAAGGCTATAGATTTCTAGGGTCCCAAGCAGGTTGATGGGGACTGCATAGCCTCTCTCATAGGGTCCAAGAGTTATTGACAGTCTGGAGCTTATGTATTGGGAGCCCCTGGTGCTGGGGTAGATGTAAGCCACTGTGTGGTCCTCCATTAGTCACCTTTAGGGGAGTTTGGGGGCTTAGTGCAGAGGGCCCATCCTGCTGCCTGGTACCACTTCCTGTCTGATTCAGTGGGCAGAGCAACCTGAGACCCTTGGGCTTTGTCAGGCAGGCATCTCTGGGCACATGTTTGTGCTCCAGGGCCCAGGCTGATGATGGACAATGCTGGCTGAGGTCATGGCTGGACTAGAACACATGCGCTTGAATGTCAGTCAAACATTTGCGATCTCTGGGGCTCTCATTTGGGGACTGCCGTGCCCTCTGATGGACCATTAGGAGGTCAGCTCTCTGTGTCTCCCAGATGCAGGCCCCTGAGATGCAAGCAGGTGGTAACTTCATGAACTGTGGTTCCTCACAGTCCTATGAAAATGATAGTCAAGGACTTTCATTCCCAGTTTACAGATGAAAACACTGAGGCACAAAGTAGATGGATGGTTTGCCCAAGTGTTAAGGAACTGTACTCAGCTGTAAGCATCTGGATCTGCAGCAGGTGCTCAGACCTATTCCAGGGCTTCCCCTCATGATGGGAAGTAGGAACCCTGTGCACCTTCCCCCCGGAATCCCAGTTATGACTGCGCTGATGCTGTGGTCTCCTGCCTGGCCCTGTGCTTGGTTTTCTATGGCTATTCTTGTCATATCCAGCTAGGACTAGACTTACTGTTGAGCTTGACCTCTTGGCAAGATGGGCAGTGAAGAGACCACTGCTTGCATGGTGCAGCTTGTGTGGTGCCTGGCACATGTAGACTTCTAGAAAATTTGTTAAATTGGCATGAAGTGAAAGTTTGAGAAATGAAGATTGGTTGAAAAAACAGTTGGGTTGAATTAACACTGTACACTTTGAATTTGGATGACTGGATGGGTCAGGGTGTGCCCAGGGAAGCCCATGGACAGCCCAGGTGCTGGAAGAGGACAGTTTGTGTGATTCAGACTGGCCCAGAGTGTCCTCTGGAGGAGGTGGCTCAGGGGCAGGGCCTGCCTTTGGGAGCTGGGATACAGATATGGACCAGATGAAGGAAACATCCCAGGCTGGAAAAAGTGGCCTAAGAACTGAGACTTTGGGCTGCAAGTGAAAGAAATCCAGATCAAGTTGGTTCAGGTGGGAAAGGATATTCTTTGGCTCATGAAATTGAAAAGTCCAGTAGAAGCAGGCTTCACAGATGGATCTAGAGGCTTAACACATCAGCAGGACTGTGCCCTACTCTCAGACCTGCTTGCTGGGTCCATTTTTGGGCAGATCACCTTTTGCAGAAGTCAGGTGCTCATGCAAGGCTGCTGCTGAGAGATTTGGTCCTAGTTAAGAAATATTCAGCAGCCCTGGCCATCACAAGAATGTTTTCACCAATGAGCGACATAGCTGGGCCCCAAGCTCCTTCTGGACCCCTGCTCCCTGGTGATTTATTCCAGCTTTTCATGCTCCCATCCTGCCCTGGGCTCTCATTCTGTCCTCTTGATGACCACAGGGGAAAGAGTAGACCTGTCTCCCAGATGCTCCACCAAAATTCCAGAATGGTGTCCAGTCCAGGACCATCCTGGACTACCTGCTCACCCCTGATCCAGTCAGGATGTGCAGTTCTCATTGGACTTGGGGGGCAGTCACTTCAGCTGGAAAAAGAGTGGATGAGGAGAGTTCATCTAGGAAAATCAAGTCCCTGGAACAAGACAGAGCCCCAGACCTCAGGGCTCGGGTGTGAGGGTAGAGGGTGTTCAATGATAAGATTGAACATGGGCAGGGACCGAGATTGGAACCATGCAAGGCCAGGTCTGTCAGTGGCCTTAGCTCATCACTGAGGGTCAAGGAGTCACAGCCCTGGGGAACAGAGCCAGGTGGAGGGATTGGGGGTCGAGGGTTAGGGACCACCACCACATATAGCAACCAAGACAGAACTGCCAGAACTTTCACTCCTATTGGATGAAAAAAATAGGGAGAGAAAGGGAACTTCTCACGCAGGACACTTTTTGGCCCCAGAACCAGTTTGATGGCAGGAAGTGCTCCCTGCGATGGGAGACACTTACCTGCTGGATGCAGGTACAGGATGTTGGCACCAATTAGATGTCTTGTATCCTTTGGTCATTGGTCCACGGAGGCAGATTTGAGTCCCTGTGCAAAGCTTACATGGGGGACAGCGCTGGTATTAGGCACCCTCCAAGGTCCCTTCCTGCTTAAAGATGGTTCTCTCCCCCTCCTTTTCTCCACTGCTCAGATATCCGCGGGCTCCAAAGCTTTCTGGACCAGGCCTCGAGGCTGGGCCTTGACGTCTCTTTACAAAAGGTGGACAAGAACATTAGCCACGTGTTCACCAGCCTCTTCACCACGATGAAGACGGAGGAACTGAATCGCTACCGAGATACGCTGCGCCGTGCCATCCTGCTGCTGAGCCCGCAGGGGGCGCACTCCTTCATCAACGAGGTAGGTGATGGGGCCTGGGGCCCCAGGAGCTCTGCCCAGGGCTCCCTGCGGGGTGACTCAGGTGGGCTGCGGGTGCTGTCGGCTCAGACGTGGCTGAAATGGATGTAGGGATCCCTGGATGCTGGGCCAACAGCTCATACCACAAAATGGAAGACCCCAGCACAACTTGGCTCCCAGCTGGTCCCTGGCAAGTGAAGCAATGCCTGCCCAGATGCTGAGAGGCTTGGGGCAGCTAGTGGGAAGCCTGCTTATAAGTCACTGTCAGGGATTTCTGTGGCAAAACTCAGGTCTTTGTTTGTTGCTGTTTGTTTCCTTTTAAGTTTCCTCTCTTGGTTGACAGGCATAAGCCTCTAGGGATAAAGCAGATTTCCAGCTCTCTGCAGAGGTGGGCTGCTCTTCCTGGGGAGGTGTTGTTTGCATATGTGCTTATTTTTTTGGTGCCTGGGATAATCAATGATTTTTTTTTTTTCTAAACACCTCTCTGAGGGGTTAGGACCTTCTAATGAAGACAGGGCCCGCAAGTGTTTGGGAAAAGACAACTAGAAATACCCTATGGGCCAATTGATTGGCGAGACCTGGTGGTCTAAAGGCAAAAAAGTGACAGTCTGGAGTTGGACTCCTGCCTCTCTGGCCTGGGTGGCAGAGGCTGGCAGCAGCAGTGGACTGAAGGAATTAGGGGACTGCCGAACACTTCCTACAGCTTTCTAACCCCAGTCACTTTGTTGGCCCTCTCTGATTGAATGTAAAATGAAGTGAATGGCAGAATTATACTAATTCCATTTGATGTCCTTTGCTTGCTTCTTCTGCTTTCCCCTCTAATTAATTATTACTCAAAATGCTACCTCATACATCAGGAACCAGCACGAAGCCCACTGCTGGAGAACTTAAAATTCGGGAATGCTTAATTTCATGCAGTTGGCCGGCTGCCATGCTGCTTTGGGCTAATCAGGCCCGGATCACGCTGGGGGTCCAGTCAGACTGTGAGGTCTGGGCAGCGTTCGGCATTTTCACCAGAACACATTTCCCTGTATGAAGTGACTCAGGCCAGTCATGGGCAGGCGAGGATTAGCAGCACTAATGTGTTCGAGGCTTTCTCAGATTGTTCCCACCAGTGTCCTGGCCAATGTCTGCTCCTAGGAAAGCTTTTCTCCTCGCTGGATTCTGTTCACTCTAGGAGTCTGCTCTGGGCTGGTGTTTGCTGGTAGCACCAGGCTCCACCCCTCCCTCTCACCAATCCCTTGCCTATTCTCCTTGCTTGCAAGTAGGAAAAACGTTGGTTTTAGAGGTAAGCGACTTTGGAGTCCAGCTCCCCCCTCTGACTCTTTGTGTGACCCTGAGTGATTTGTTTCACCTCTATAACTTCAGTATCTTTATCAGAAAGTAGGGATGGAAGGGATGATGGACACAGGGCTTCTCAAGAAGCATCAGTACTCATACACTGTTCACATTCATCATTTCCCTTCCAGAGGAATTCAGCTCCCCATTCACTTTCTAGGCCCTACAAGGATTTACCACAGAACCAAGATGGGCCTAAAGATACTATTTTCAAGTGGTTAATTATGCAAACTCCTGTAGGGTTGGATGCACATGACTTGGCTTTGGCCGGCTGCCTTCTTAATCCCCCAGACCTTGTTTGCAAAGCCTTTAATTTGCTGGGTGCTGCAGAGCTGGGGTTGCCCGGAGAGCGGCTGCTCTTAATATTGGGCAAGAATGACAAGGAGAGAGAGATGGCAGGAGTCTGTGGGGCTAGGACAGCCCCTGGGCTTCATGGCCTCCAGCTCCAGCCCTTCAGAGTCTTGGTCTCTGGGCCTATATACCTGCTGTCAAGAGGAGGGATTGCCATCATTTTTTGGGTGCCCACCACAGCCTGGCCTTCTGTGTGCCTTCTCTAATCCTCACACTTTGCAAATGAGGCAACTGGAGCTGAAGAAGTTAAATGACTTGCTTAAAGCCACATAAGCAGCCACGAGTGTTTAAACAGGACTGAAGTCCAGACTGACCCACTCCGAAGCCCCTGTATGCCAGGTTGCTGTGTATGACTACAGGCACATCTCGCCTTATTATGTTTCCCAGATATTGTGTTTTTTACCAATTGAAGGTTTGGGGCAACCCTGTGCTGTCAGATGATAGTATATTTTAGCAATGACGTATCTTTTTGATTAGAGTGTATACATTGTGTTTTTTAGACAGAATGCTATTGCAGACAATAGACTACAGTATGGTGTAAATGTAACTTTTATATATCTGGGGAAACCAAAAAATTTGTGTGACTCACCTTATTGTACTATTTGCTTTAGTGGGGTGATCTGGAACTGAATCCATGCTATCTCCGAGGTCTGCTTGTGTGGAAAATACAAGCATAGATGTTACTGTATTGGGTAAAACACGGCTGTGCCGGTTTCATGTGGGAAGGTATAATTTAATTGCCTCTGTCTGGGGTCTGGCAGAAGTTTTTAGGGTGCTTATGCTCAAAGAATTTTAGTGCATCTACTACGCATGGTAGGGGAAGGAATCTGGACTGTGGAGGTGAACGTGACTTGAATGGCTGGCTAGCTTAGCAGGTCCCTTAAGAGAGACGTGACGATGCCAATCCTGGAACAAAACCTTTATTCACTGCTCCCAGGCATTGCTTGGGCTTTTCAAGCAGAGTAGCCCAGCCTCTTCTTTGTGGTGACAAGGACAGAGGATGTTCACAAGGGTGACCCACTGCCAGGGCATGTCCCGAATTTTACAAAAGATAAAACGGTGTGGGGAAGTAAATGGCCTACCCACCCCCACACTGTTGATGACGTGTTGATATCAGACAGTTACAGTGGGGGTGGGTGATGTGGGCCTCCCAACTGCAACTCCTTCCCTTCCCTGCTCAAAGAGCCTGGCTGATTGGAGTAAGGGAGAACAGCGTTCTGCTTGAATCTTTCACATTTTGCTACATGTGAATCTGTTGGGTGGACGGGCACTTTCACTCTCATAAATGTCCAATTCTACATGACATGGACACGGCTATCTGGGACCTGCCAGGCTGTTCATATGCTATGTTGGGAGCCACTTCCCTGTTCAGCGTCCAGGCACACTCAGTCCCTGCGAGAGGTTTGGCCTGGGAGCCCATACACCGCTGGCCCATCTGTGATCCCACTTTGCAAGGGGGCCCCTTGACCAGGGTTTGTGAGCTTGGGGAATCTAGCCTTGATGGTGGGTGAGTCAAGTGAAGTGCTGTAGGCCAAGGCACCGGGGTCTGCTTGTGGGGCCCTGTGGGCTCATATAACAGGCCCTATCCCTGATGGCTTGAGTGGTAAAGAATCTGCCTGCAGTGCAGGAGATGGGTGACATGGGTTGGATCCCTGAATCAGGAAGGTCCCCTGAAGGAGAGTATGGCAACCCACGCAAGTATTCACCTGAAAAATCCCATGGACAGAGGAGCCTGGTGGGGTGCAGTCCATGGGGCCAGGCCACAAAGAGTCCGACATGACTAGGCACATACACATCTCAAGTTTCCCTCAGCTTTTATCTCTCAGTGCTGTATCCACATTGCCTCCTCTGAGATCTTTTTTTTTTTTTTTCAAATCAGTCTTAACAATTACTGCATCAATGCATTATCTTTCAAAGGCTCCCCTTGGGGAGACTGGGCTCAGGGGTGATAGAACGCTGGCCTCCCGGTTCCAGACCTGGAGACAGACTCCTGTGAGGCTACCCTGGGTGGGCTGTGAGGACACAGGCCATGGAGGGGAGCTTTCCGTGGGCTCAGCACTGGGGCTCCCTTAGTGAGGGGAGGTGGTACCTTCCGATCATCCCCAACTGGGACTGAGTTGGACTCACTGTGAGCCTCAGTTCTCCTCTTGACCGTTGCCTGCTAAGCAGGAATTCTAGAGGATGGGGACAGCAGTCTCTGATGCTAGACTCATGTAACCTGTCAACCCAAACCACCAGCCGGGGGGAAGGCTGTGGCTGTCCTGAAGTAACCGAGGTGACAGCTGCCGAGCGGGCTGAGGGCAGGGATCTTGTTCTTGGCCTGCTGGAATCCCCCACCTCTGCTCAGAAGTTCCTTCTTTCTCACTCTCTCTCTCTGTTTCACAAACAAATGACATATTTTAATAGCTTTCATTCATTTGCAAAATCTCCCCAAACTGATGTTTTGATTAGAGTTGCATTGGATTTATAGATTAATTTTGGGAGAAATAGTAACTTTACAATACTTCTTATTTAGTAACATGTGTTTTTTCATGCTTTTGAGCTTTCTTTAATGTCTTTCAGTGAGCTTTTGTAGTTTAAGTTCAATTTGTATGCTTATTAAAATATATGTTTCACAGTGTAAAATGTTTGAAAATGGCTGGAATAAGGAGTTAATTAGGAGTTAAAAGAGCACATTTAGTTTATATACAAAGGAGTAATAATTCCATGATCCTGGACTTATTAATTTTTTGTATCTTGCTTTCTTTCTGCTGCAGACTTATGTTTAGGAAAGGAGTTCCTTCTTTGATTTGTCCAGCATTTAATGAGCCTGAGTGCTGGGCCACGTTCTGTGTGTGTGTTAGTCACTCAGTCGTGTCTGACTCTTTGCAACCCCATGGACTGTAGCCCACCAGGCTCTCCTGTCCATGGAATTCTCCAGGAAAGAATAATAGAATTGGTTAACATTTCCTTCCCCAGGCCAGGTTCTGCACCGGGTACTAAAGCTACGGTCTCTGCTCTCATGGGTCCCCCAGCTTGGTGGGGAGGACAGAGGTGTTAACAGCCCCCTTCACTTACAAAAAGCAGAGGTGTGGACCAGGTTCTGTGAGAGCACTGAGGTTGGAGCTATGCCTTCTTCTGGTCCAGGAGAAGTGGAGTGACGGTCAGGGGGCCAGAGCCTCCCTGGGGTAAGTGATACTGGGTCTGGATCTCTAGGACTAAAATTTGATTAACTTCATGGTCAAGGTGGGGCTGGGGACAGGGGTCTGGAGAGCCCCAGTGTCTTCAGGATCACACATATGGGGTGGTTGCCGCAGTGCGTGTGTCCGGCAGGGAGTGGTGAGACTGAGGCTGAAGATAGCTCCCTAGTCCAGGAGTGAGAAATCCAAACTTCAGGACTGGTTTGTTCTTGGGGTCCTTTCCAGGGTTTTCAAGGTCAGTAGTCTATAGTGGCCTCTATAACCTTAGCCCCCGTTCTGTTGGGGAATGTGAATGTCTTACTGTTATTTCTTCTCCAGGTCAGGTTTGATGCAGAGCACTCCAGTCCACAGTCCATTTTGGCCCTGGGCTTCATCTCATCTTCTTGGAGGAGATTCTATCCATCCATGTATCAGTATCCGTGTGTCCATCTGTCCGTCCACCTGTCCATGCATCCGTGAGTCCTTCCATCCATCTGTCCATCTATCCACACAGTCATCTATCCATCCAGTACAGATTGGGTGTCTGCTGTGGACCAGGAACCATATCAAGTACTAGCTGGGAACACAGTGGTGGTACCTTTTCCTGGAGACCTGCCATAGCATCAAACATTGTGGCTACATTGTGGCAGTGGTCCTGCTGGGCATGTGTATTGGTGTCTGAGAGGGCACCCCAGGGCTCTCATCCATCTCATCTAGGTGTGTGTGGGTGACTCCAGGACTTTGTCCTTCCAGCTGTCATCCATTGTTTCTCTGCTTCCATGAAAACAGGGGCTCCCTCTTTCCTTTTGTATCCTCTTTTTTTCTCCTCTCCTGCCCCATCTCTTTTGTTTTACTGGGGAAAGTAGAAAAATTAAGCTATCGTAAGCACTTATGGAGAAGAATTGCCAGTGCTTGCTCACAGTGCATGAGACACTGTACCCTGTCCACTCCCTGCCATCCAAGCATCGTCCAGCTCTGTGGGGCCTATTCCTCCCACTGGAATGTGACCTCCTCAAGGGGAGGGACTGAATATGTCCACTGTTTTATCTTCCAAGAGCAGCACAGGTCTTGGCCCATAGTGGCTGTTGAGGGAATGAATGTATGGATATTTTATATTTCTTACCTTCAAGAGAAAGCTGTGTTTTTTTGTATGTGCCTCAGTTGCCTATTTTGGGCTGGTCCTCAAATCCTTGGCCAGCTCATCAGCAAGGGCTTTGATCTTAAAACTTCTGCTTTTGGGAAGACTTAAGTTTGCTTCAGAACCCTGCCTTGGCCTGGTCTTGGTTCCTTGGTCAGCGAATAGGGTGGACTGTACCTGTGGGTGGCACTTGGTACCCCAGGGAAGAGTAGTGTGCAGGGAGGTGAGTGGATCAGGAGAGGCCTGGCGGTAAGTAACAGTGCAGACAGGCTGGACGACTGGACACACACACACACACACACACACACACACACGGACACAGCCTGATAGACTGAATAACCAACTAGCCACATATACTGGTACAAGCAGACCCTCAGACTAACTAGCACAGTGCAAGAGGCATTGACCTGTGCATACACGCATGCGCGCGTGCACACACACACACACACACACACACACACATCCTGGAAGGCTTTGTTGATGGCAGAGCAGTCTGGGGAAGGCACTGAAATGCTGGGAGATAAACAGTTGCACTAAGTGATGGTCGCAGCTGATGGCATTTGCTTTTGCTGTTAGCACGATCTCTCTAGTCTCTCTCTACAGCAAGAAGGATGGGAGAAAGGACAGTGAGGAGAATAGCCTGTTGGTGGGACAGCTCCCCATGGCTCTGGGAGTAGTGATTGTCTTTCTCCCAGGCTGGGAGGAGGAAGTGAATGCGAAGGGACAAAGGTGGACAGCACCACTTCCAACATCCCTCTCCACCCCACTCAGGACTGGCTTCCCAGGCAACGAGTGTGGCTGGAGACCAATTTAATCTTTACTAGGAGCACAGTCTAGCTGGGAAAGATGAAGGCAGGAAGAGAAGGGCATGACAGAGGATAAGATGGTTGGATGGCATCACTGACTCGATGGACATGAGTTTGAGCAAGCTCCAGGAGTTGGTGATGGACAGGGAGGCCTGGCATGCTGCAGTCCATGGGGTCACAAAGAGTCAGACATGACTGAGAGGCTGAACTGAACTGAACTGAGAAGCACAGTCAGGGCTAATGCCTGGCTTCGAATCAATTGCTTCTCAGAGTTTGCTGCAGTGAGTTTGCTCCCACAATTTGAATATAAAGATGGCACTTTTTAATGCATTCATAGCAAAGGTAAATTAAATAATCGCAGTGTTCTGTTGTCCCACATGATATATGCAAATATTTCTCACTCTAGCATGGTAAATCTTCAGCAGATGACTTTATCACTCAGAGCTAGGATAATTCTGTGCCATTTAAGTATCATTTATCAGAATGTTTAAAATTACTAATTAATTATAGAAGATTAATTTTTAAATGTGGCCCCGCATTTGCATTTAATTATATCCCACTGTTTATGGATTTTAAAGCCATCATACTGTAGCAAAAGTGCAATGAGTCTGAGAAATTCCTTTTTTTTTTTTCTTAGAAATTCTTAGAAATGAGCTCAGGAGGAAGAGATATTTGGTAGAGACATTGTGGCAGTTTGGAGTTCAATGATGTTCAAAACAGATGGAATTCTTGGCTTGGCCAAGACAGGGAAGGGCAGAGAGCTGTCCCACAAGGGCCTGTGTCCTGGCCACTGTCCCCTTCCTTCTCTGTCCCCACACTCCTCCCATCCTTCCTGAGCCTGTGCATACTGGGAAAGCTATCCTGGGCCTGCAAGGGCCTGCAGTATCCTCGGTACCCTCGCATGGCCACCCCAGGGCCCACAGGCCACCCCCTGGCCCCCGCCACCATGCTGTGAACCTTTTTGTACCTCTCTTCCCAGGAAACCTAGGAGCAAATGAGAGCAGAAGCACAGACACATTCATCTCTGTTAATGGCCTTTTCGGGCCCATGAATGATTTTTTTCAAAGACATGGATGCAGGGTGCACTCCCTGGATCCCTGAATTCTGTTCCAAGCAAATAACCCCTAGATGTTCAGTTACCCAGGGGACAGAGTAAGCAGTCTTAACGTTCAGGCCAAGCAGGAGCACCTGAGTAAGAGACTATTTCGAAAGAATTTAATGTTTAGTTTTTAAATTTCAAAGGGCCATCCAAACCCTCATCCAGGGAAATGCTTTAATGATGCTGGATGCTCTGGAGTTTGTTTTCTGTTTGGGTGCTGTTTCTGTTTCTAGTTACATGTTGAATCCACCACGCCATTCCTGATACTCAGGGAGGCCTTACTCCGCTGTCTGCTCCTTCCTAAGTTGAAGAGAGGAATCTCAAACCTGAAGGGTGGGGCTGGAGACCCCTGGTATTCTTTTCTTCCTTTGTGGGCCATTAAATAGCCAGTCAAGTGTCAGTTCCTCCCTGCAGGTGTCTCTATGGCTTATTAGCAGGTAGCCTTTGGGACTGGGGAGGCGACAGGCCTGAGAAATAGGCGTTTACAAAGGGAAACAGCCTGAAGCAGTGGAATGACTCAATTACCCTTTCTGCTCCTGGATCCCCCAGGGTGCTGAGCCTGGGGAGGCCTCCCTTAAGGTGGTGAGTCAGCCCTTTGTTGGCTGAACTTCTGGGTGGGGAGCCCAGTGGGGAAGAGGCAGAATTTCCTCAGCACTGCCGGAAGCCAGAGGAAGACTGGGGTGTTTGGAGAGGCAGAGCTGAGGCGAGGTAACTCCATTTGGATTCATCTCAGAGAAGCTGTCTGTGCTGTGTCGCTCACATCTGGTGCCATCTTCTTCGTGCTGCCCTATGGAGCCCTTGCTTGGTGCCATCAGGAGCTTGGTCTTGGTCATCTACTTTTTTGTGCTCTAGCTGCTAGTTGGCTTGGAGAAGAGAAGGCGTCTCTATCAGTTAGCTGGGGCAGCATAACAAACCAGCCCCCAGCTCAGCATCTTGAAACAATAATGCGAGTCTCCTGGTCAGCAGACCAGGTTCAGACATGACTGGTTTTGTCTGGGCTTGCTGGTGCATCTGTGGTCAGCTGGCTGTTCAGCTGGGGCTGGTGGGTTAAGATGGTGGTTGGCTCGCTGTGAGTTGTGGTAGCGTGGCGCCAGGCTCCGGGTCTCTCATCACCAGTTGCTAGTCCACACTTGTTTATGGTGTGGACTCTAAACTCTGCTCCAGCAGAGTTTCAAGAGAGCAAGTGCTCAGGGCTGCTAGAGGTCTAGGTTCAGACCTGGTGCACCATGGCTTCTGCCAAGATCTCTTGGCCAAAGCAAGCCAGCAGGTCAGCCTGGATTTAAGGGCCAGGGGAGGGAGCCTTGGGGAAAACTCCTCTTGGGAAAACTGCAAGGCCATGTTGCAAAGGGAGTGGAAACAGTAAAGGAAGGTGAGTTGGGGCCATTTTGTAGTCTGTCTACCAACCCCACATGGGCTTCCTAAGAGGCAGGTCTGTGTGTGACAGGGGCCATATGTCTCCTCTCTCTAACTTTGTTTTGACCCTGCTCAACTTTGGGGTCAGGGTGGCGAGGCAGGAACCATGGGAGAAATTTAAAAAAAAAAAGAAAGCCTTTATCAAGCTTGCTTATATAGACCCATGAGCTTACCTAATCTTCTCAGCAGTGTTGGAGAGGAAGGGTCGTCACCATGCTCTGAAGCCCGGGGATTTAGGGATTTGCTTGTGCTCCCACAGATAGAATGACAGAGCTGGGATGGGAATTCAGAATTCCTTGACTCACAGCCCAGCTCTTTTCTGCTATATGCCACTGGGAGAAGGAGGAGACTGACTGCCTCTGAAAGATCAAAGGGAAATCCATTCTCCTCCTAGAATATGTCAAATGGTGGACTCGATGATAATCGCCATTGAGGAACAGGTAGGGTAGGGTTCCAGAAGTGGACTGGATAGCCTCTGAGAGTTATCTGGGGAATGAGGGCTCCCTTCCTCCCCATCATGGTCCTGTCTCTGCCAACACGCCTACAGAGAGTGTGAGGGGTTGGACAGGCTGCCTGTGCCTCTCTCCTTGGAAAGAGGGAGAGTGTCTTCCTAGAGACCCTCTGGTCACCAGACAGCCTGAGGGCATTTGCCTTAACCCTTCTGTAGTGTGGTTAATGGGGCAAAGAAGAGCTCTGCAAGCAGACTTGGTCCAGCTTCTGCCCCATTTCCTATCCTGGCATCTTTCTGAGCTTTGCTTACCTATCTATCTGTGCAAAGGAGTTGATGATACTTGACTCACAAGGTTACTCCAAGGATTAAGCATGAGGAACATTCTGGGATACAGATCTCCACTTTTCCTCTTTCACAGAAGGTGTCCAGTAACTAGTGTGTCAATGGGGAGATGGACATGTCTGAGAAAATGTAAAGCTATGAGGCACTGAGGGCACTGAGAAAAACAAAGTCTTCTATGACTCTGGGCAAGGTCAGAATTCCAAATTTTGAAATGATCTGGTGGTTGACACCAGAGATTTTGATGGGGACCTGCTGCGGGGTCAGTTGACTGAGGGAGAGGCATGGGCATGGTTGATGGGCCATTAATAGGTGTGCTTCATACTCATTTCTCAGCTGTTTTCTGTACAAGGTGGCGTGGTGTGTTTCTTCCTCTGGCGTGTTACCCACACATCTTCAGTATCTACATCCATGAATGATGTCAGGGAGAAAGCAGAGAAGAAGGGTTGTGGCCCACCATTAGAGACATGGAGATTAGGGAGGATGGAGATGCTGGGGGAGATGAATGTGAAGGTATGAGGGAAAAGAACTAGATTCAAGTAGGACATTGAAGGAAATGTTTACTAGGAGATAACTGTGTGCATCCCTCAGCACCATACGTAAAGCCTCAGTACATAGGCAGGCAGGGAGGGAAGGCTTTGGGTTCCTACCATATGAGAGATTCAGGGCTAGAAGCACTTTAATTTCAGTAACAAGAGCCAGGGCAGAAGACCTGAGGGTGTTCCCCCTTTCCCCATTTTTTCCTCATTCCTCCAACCCCAACCTAGTCCACTCTTCTTGGAGGCTTTTGGATGCCCAACTGGGGACATGACGGTGCGTCTTCGGGGACTAAGGCTTCTAATAGCACAGAAGAAGACGCATTGCCTTTGGAGCAAATAGACGCACAGTGAGATCCCAGCTCAAAATTGATGTCATCTTTTTGAGCTGTTCACTGGTCTGTTAATTGGGATAGTAATACCTTCTCTGTGTCTTTGGATGGTATTTGGCTGAGACTGTAGAACCAACCTGAGCCATTGGGGTGGAAATGTCAGAGGCTCAGAGCAGCAGAGCTATGACCAGCCTGCCAGAAGGATGGCTCCTCATCCCCTCCACAGCAGCATGCAAACCTCCGGGAGCTGCGTGGGGGAGACCAGATGCAAGGTGCACCCAGAGATGATGGCAGATGGGGCTAGCAAAGGATGATAAAGCCCTCAGGGTCCTCAGCCAGCTCAGCTGAAATTGAGGACTGGATGCTTGTACTAGTGCTTGGCTAGAGAGAACGTTGGAGTCCATGGGGGTGTGGAGGAGGAGAGGCCACCTCAGTGTTCCTGATGCTGGCCAGCTATAACACAAATCATAAACCTGAATGCCCACAACATCTAGGCAGGGATATCAAAGCATAGAGCAGGTGGACTGGGAGAAGAGCAGCAAGCGTAGCACCCGTGGGCACCTCTTTCCCTGGAGGGGATGTTCAGGCTCCAATAAGGTCCCATGTGAAGGTCTGGTGTAGCTGCTGATTTCTGTGTCTCAAGAGGAGGCAGAAATCTGGACTTTACTGTGAAATCTCCTAATTCTTGAACATTGGCAAATAATTACTAAATTTTTAAGCTCTCTGTTGGCCAACTCTGCCTGTAGCAGGGCTGATAAGACTTGCAGACTGCTGAGTGGCAATGTCTGACGTTGCTTATATACTGTCAACTTCAGTGTATTAAAATAGGGGCATGGAGTGAAGTGAGCCCACTCTCCTTTCCCTGTACTTTCTCACCAGGAATCGACAATCATCCTTAGCACAGTGTTTCTGAGTTTCTATTTCCCCCCTGGATCCTCAAGGTACCCCACTTTCTGTGCATCTGTTATTCTGCTTGCCTTTGCTGGTTGGTGCCATGTTTTGCTGACTGGCCTTAGGATCCTTCTTTGTATTTGCAGGAAGTCCTTGGGTTTATTATCCATCATTTTTCAAAGTCCATGTTAAATGCTAATTAAGTGTATGGAGGTCAGCTCTTTAAATAGAGGTTCATGGTATTGGTTTGGCCCCTAACATCACTCCTTAGTGCTGCTGCTAGTTGCTTATCCCAGAGCTGGCAGCGTCCTGTTTGTAGGCTTGGTAGCTCTGCAGGGCCCTGGGGGTCCCTGAATGTGATACTGGGAATTGGTCAATTTCTTCATAGCCTGGCTAATGTACTTGGTGACTCTCTGAGCTCCTACTCTGCACAGTTCTATCTGAGCACTGGGAGGCAACTTAGAGATGAGGTTGATCCCTTCCGGCAAGTGAGACATGGTTTAGAAAAACCTGAAAAGTGAGCCTATAGCTCAAGGCAGTAAATGCCTGAGATCTGCTTGGACCAGGCTCCCCTGGGTTGCTGCACCCTCTATGACTCTAGTGCCTCTTCAGGTGACAGTGTACTTTTCTTGAAATGGATTAAATGTTAATCGAACAGCTAATATGCATCAGGCTGTTCTAGGTACTGGGGTTACGGAAGGACTGAAACACACATGGTCTCTGACTTCAAAGAGTTGACATTCTAGTGGAGGCAATGGGAAGATACTGAAAAAATCAATGAATAACCCAAAGTAATTTGTTAGTGATAACCTCCCTGAAGAAAGATAAGGCAAGGTAAAAAGAGAGTGGTTTGCTGGGATACTGTTTTAGTTGCACTGATCAGAGCTGGTGCTTCTGATAAGAACGATAAGGATGTGATGGAAGCCATTAAGTAAGATCTGACTGAAGAGCGATTTTAGCAGTTGGAAAGCATGTGCAAAGGTCCTGGGGCTGGAATGAGCTTGGCGCTCACTGGAGGATCAGTGAGGAGGAGGGTGTGCCTGGTGCAGGGTGAGCCAAGTGAAGGGTTGGGGGGGCGGTGGGAGGTGAATGTGAGAAGGGGTCCAGGATCCGAGCGCAGAGTGGCCTCCAGGACCCCTGGAGCTGGGATGGGCTCCTTGCATGGGCCCGTGGTGTGGGAATTAGACAGGGCCCTGCTCCGTGTCTTACCACGCAAATTTGCAAGCATGAATGTAGCCTTCTGGCAGCCACCGTGTCCGCCTCCTGCAAGGAACAAGTTATCAACCGAAGGAGCTTTGCATTTTATTAATGTGTGTGCATATGGGCCTGCCTTGCTGCTCCAAGGACTCTCCTTCTGGAAAGGCTGAGAGGACATGCTCTTTGCAGAAACGTCTTCCCTCTATCCTTCAACAGGGATTTCAGACCCAACCATGGCTACCCTTTCCTCAGTCACCTGATGAGAGTCAGGCAGGACTACTCCTGAACCCGTGCAGGTCTCTCTCCTGTCGTCCTCTGCTTCTTTGCACTTGTGCTAGTAGGTACACAGATTTGGACTGCTGCTGTATATTTGTGTGAAGGTGTGTGTGATGGGGTGGGTGGAGGGTAGTGTGCTCTTGGGTCCTTGCTTTGTCTGCCTGCTTCCCCCATCCCACTTCCACTGGGTTCTCCATGTATTCAAACCCCATGGGGTCAGTCCAATCAGGGGATGAGGCTATACTCTAGGCAGAGACGGAAGCCTCAGAGGCAAATAAAAAGTGGGAAAAATACTTTTTCTATATAATGGGGGACACTGTTTGCACATTTAATTAAGTGGCCAATTAAAAAAAATTTATGACCTTTTCTTTCTTTGAGGGGAGGTGTCCTTTGAAGTCTGGCCAGTTTTAGTTTTCAAAAGAAGGGAAGTTGTGGAATAAGCTAGCCTGGCACCCAGAGGGGCTCCAGAGTCAGGAAGATGTTGAGCAGGGAGAATTTTGCTCTGGGACTGTGTGTCCCCTTCTAGTTGTTTGATGTCTCTTCCTATGAGGATGGAACCAGGCCCAGAATGGCTGCCTGCCCCAGGGAAGGCAGAGCAAACACATCCTGGGTTCATTAATTCTTCTCAGTGAATGTACAGGGAATGACCCCACTTCTTCAACGTGGTCAGACGGAGGGGCCTTTCCCAGTGGCAGGTATGACGCTCCTCCAGGTTGGGACACAGTGGGGATATCAGAAAGAACAAGGGCTTGGGAGTTACACAGCTGGGCTCATGCTTTTTTTAAAAAAAATTAATTTAATTTAATTGGAGGCTGATGACAATATTGTGGTGGGTTTTGCCATACATTGACATGAATCAGCCACAGGTGTACATGTGTCCCCTCATCCTGAAGCCCCCCTTCCACCTCCCTCCCCACTCCATCCCTCTGGGTTGTCCCAAATCTGTAAAGTGAAAGTTGCTGAGTCGTGTCCGACTCTTTGAGACCCCCATGGACTATAGAGTTCATGGAGTTCTCCAGGACAGAATACTGGAATGGGTAGCTTTTCCCTTCTCCAGAGGATCTTCCCAACTCGGGGATCAAACCCAGGTCTCCCACATTGCAGGTGGATTTTTTTACCAGCTGAGCCACCAGGGAAGCCCTTTAAATCTGGGGTCACTTGTAAAATAGGGAAATTAATCCCTGCCCGCCCCCAGAGCTTGATGAAGTTTAAATGAGACAATGTGTGGGAAGTGCCCCATGTTCCCTGGCCTAGAGCAGGTGATTAGTAAGTGACACCCTCTGCCCCTTCCACGACGCAGGGTCCCTGAGGTCTGACATTCTGCCCAGAGTCACCACTCCCATTTTCTAGATGCAGAGACTGAGGCACTGCAGGATTACATTTGGGGTTCTGGGTTCTCCAGTGGAAATTTTCTAAAGCAAGTCAGAGTGAGGAGCCATGGAGTGGGCTTGAGGGAAGAGGAGCCAGAGCAGTTGAAGTGTGCCTGGCCTTTGGAGTTAGTGCATTTGGGGTTAGAATCGCAGCACTGGCCTATGGCTGGTGGCTGTGAGCAAGTTACAAGACGGATGTAAAACTTTGTCTTCTCGTCTTTAAGATGGAGACAGTAGTGGGACAGCACCATGGGAATGTGATGAGAGTTTGACTAGATAGGACATTTGCAGTACTTAGGATGGTCCCTGGTATGTAGTAAGTGCTCCGTAAATGTCCCTGGTAATACTGTGGTGCTGCTCCTGCTGATATGGGGGTGGGGATGATAATGATGATGATGGCAGTGGTGATGATGGTGATGATGATCATGATAATTATGGTGACGGTGGTGGTGATAGTGAGGATGATTATGGTGATTATGAAGATAGTAATGATGATGCTGGTGCTGCTGCTGATTGAAGACAGTGCAGTTTGTGATTCCCATTAGAACTATAGCCTTTGGTACCACCTTTGTCTTTCTTGGAGATATGAGGTCTCAGGTCAATCACAGAATGCTCAAAGGTGCTTTATTATTATTATTATTAGATTTCTAATTAGTGGGTGGGAGTGAGGGATGGGCAAGGAATCCTTACTGTGTGGGTGGGGTTAAGGGGGCCTGGGAATTCCAGGCCTTGAGACTGTGGGGTGTGAATAAATGTCTCAGGGAGATGTTTGAGCAGAAGCTCCAGTACACTGGAACATCCTTCTCTGTTCCCTGGTGGGACCAACGCCACTATGAGAAGTGGAAGTTGATTTTGGCCACTGGAAGAAGGATCCATGAACTGTTCGTTCCCCGCAGTGGCTCTGATGCTGGATCTTTGTTCTTGTTATCTATTGCTGTGTGATGAACCATCCCCGAACTAAGTGGCTTAAAACAAAAATCATGTTATTATCTCTCATGTTTTCCTTGGGTCAGAAATTTGGTAAGGGCTCAGCTGGATGATTTTGAATTGAAGTCTGTCCTGCTATTCCAGTCAGACAATGGCTGTGTCAGACACCAGGGAGTGAGGGGAAGGAGAAGCTGGAGGCTGGCAATGCATCGCTCCTTCTTCACGTGGACCCTCTGAATTCGCACTAGTTTGAGCTTCCTCACAACATGGTGGCCTTAGGGTAGGAGAATTTCTTACTTGGCAGCTCAGGGCTCTAGCATAAGTGTTCTGGCAAGCCAGGAGGGAGCCTGGACTTGTCTGTTCCTGCTTCCTGGCTGGATCTAGGGAGAGAGTGGGGCCAGGGTGGGACCCTGCATCCTGGTTTTGGCTTTTGTGGCCGGAATGTTCATGGTTCTAGCATTTGAGAGTAGCCTGAAGACAACTGACCGGAAACAGTGTTTCTTTAGTCAAGGCACAGAATGCAATCAGTCTAAGGGTAGAGCTAGAGCCTGGCTTGTGAGTGGCTGAAGGACAGGGCCTGACTAGGGGTGGAGGCCCAAGGTGGGGCCTCCTTGGTCCATGAGACCTGTAGCATCCCCTCCCGGAGCTGGTTGTACTGTTTCTGCCTTGACATAGCTTCTGAGAGTCCCTCATTTCTCATGGTTGTTCTTACCTCTTGTAATGAAGGTAAGTGGAGGTCATGAAGGAGTGAGACTTGGGAACCCCTCGAGGGTCCCAGAGAGAGCCCTTGAGAAATTCCTCTGCCTAAGGTGCTTGGTTCAGCCAGAGCAAGGCCAGGTATGCTGGTCTGTGCCTGGGTATGTAAGAGATGGGGCTCCTATCAGGGTCAGGGGTGCCATGAGCCAGCCTAAAGCCAGGGTGGAGGCATGCCACTGGAGGACAGTGGCAGCTGGCATATCAGATGTTCTGCTTGGCATTGCTTCCCCCATGATAAAGGTACTTCTCATCAAAAACTGGTCTTTCCAAGCACAGGCATCACAGAGGTAGAAAATAATTAGATTGAAGGTGATATTTATGTCCAAACTGGCAATACCTTGACATTAATTATCCTGCTATAATTAAATCTAGTAATCCATTACATTGCCATATAATGGAATGTGGTTACATAGGGCTCTAGTAAGGATAATGGGACTCAGAAGAATAAAATTTGTCATTTAAAACCCAGGACCAAAAGACCTGGAATGCTGTCTGTGATTTTTTTTTTACCCCTCTTTTTTCCCTAGTGACTTACTCCTCATTGAATAAACATTTGGTGAAAATTGGCACTAAAAATACATGAGTGAGAGCACTGTGCCTACTTTCCTCAGGGAAAGTAGGCAGTCATCAGCAATAGAGGGTAGATTTCAGTGTAGATAGGATTGGGGTGTTCACCAAAGCCAACATAGCCATCCTGGGGTCAAAGAAGTCTTTCTGTAAGAACTAATGTATGAGCTGAGTCTCAAAGGACAGGCATGAGTCAGCCAGGGTGAACAGCGGGGAAAAGACATCCCAGGTGAGGGATCAGCAGGTACAGGAGCCTGAGAGGGAGGTCAGGGAGCTGGAGGGATAGCTTTTTAGGGAATGCACAATAGACACTTAAAGGAAGAATAGGAGTCAAGAAAGTAAAAACCCTTGGATACCATGCTGAGGGCTGGAATCAATGCTGAAGACATGGGAGCCATCACAGTAAGGGTGTTGAAAGCTCTGAATGGATTGGATGGGGGCCTGGGGCCAGGGAGGAAGGGTGGTACCAATATTTGGGTGAGCATTGACATAGCTCTGATGAAGGCAGGAATAACTGGGGAAAAGGGAACACTTGTGAGGACCATTTTTGAAGTACAGAACTCAGGATGAGGCTCCAGTTCTTAAAAATAAACTTTTAATTTTAGAATAGTTTTGATTTACAGAAAAAGGGCAAAGATGGTACAGAGAGTTCTCAGATACCCCATACCCAGTTTCCCCCCTATTATGAGAATCTTTTATTCATGTTGTACATTTGTCAAAATTAATGAGCCATTACTGATTCATTTTTATTAACTAAAATCCATGCTTTATTCAGACTTCCTACTGTGCCTTTTCTGCTCTAGTTTCCCATTCAGGACACCACATTGCTTTAGTCATCATGTCTCCTTAGACTCCTCTTGATTATGACAGTTTATCAGACTTTCCTTGATGCTGATGACCTTAACAGTTTTGAGGAGCACAGGTTGGGTATCATGTGGCATGTCCCCGCTGGGATTTGTCTGATGTTTTCTCATGATCAGGTTGGGGTTATAGGTTTAGCAGAGGGTCTCCTAGGAGGCTCAGTGGCAAAGTATCCACCTTTGGATTCTTTGGATCCATGTCAAACAGGAGATGTGAGTTCCAGCCCTGGGTCTGAAAGATCCCTTGGAAAAGGAAATGGCAACCCACTCCAGTATTCTTGCCTGGGAAATCCCATGGACAAGAGGGGCCTGGCTCTAGTCCATGGGGTCCCAAAGAGTCAGACATGGCTTAGCAACTAAACAACAACAAATGGACTTAGGGGAAGAAGAGCACAGAGATAGAGTGCCCTTCTCCTCACATCTCATCAAGGAAGCATGCTGTCAACATGACTGATCACTGTTGATGTTGACCTTGACCAGCTGGCTGAGGTGTTTGTCAAGTTTCTTCACCATAAAGTTATTTTTTGTTTCTCTTTTCCTATACTGTTCTTTTTTGGAAAGATGCCACTGTGTGCAGCCCACACTTAAGGGATAGGGGGTTATGCTCTGCGTCCTCTCCTGGGAGCTACAGCCCTGGCCGCATGGTCTGTCTTGCCGCTGCCATGCTCTTCTTTCTAGGAAGCAGAGAAGGCCATTTCAGTTCAACTTAATTCAAGTCAAACCCACAAGCACTTTTGCCTGTTGACTTTTGCAGGTGTGTCAGCCCTGGGGCTGATCTCCAGAAATGGAAAGATGAGTGAGGCACATTCTCAGCCCTTGAGAAACCTGTCACTTGTGCGTGCCCTTCTCCCATACGCAGTCTCCAGCCTCATGGCTTCCAAGACAATCTAAATTTGCTGGAGGTTCCAGCCTTGCCCCTCGCAGCTTCTTGCCCCCTGGGGCTCCTCCCTGAGTGCTCTGTTGAGGAGAAGGGACGAGAGCAGCCTTATTGCTTTTGGGCTTTTGCTTGACAGATTCTGGGAGCAGGGGCATTGCAGACATGCCTCAGCCTCCACATTGGAGGCTCAGTCTTTCCAAATACCTACTTTTCATGTCACTGTTGTATTCTGTGAAATAAAATCTTATAAATACTTACTGATTATAGCCAAGAAGGTGACAACTGCATTTGGTTGATTTTGTTGCCATTTAACCCTGAGCTGTTAGGAGACACACACACGCTTTAGCCTCTCAGGGTAGCGACCCGCAGGCTCCTTTTGACGGGAGCAGCTGGGATGGGGTCAACCCCGTGTGGTGGGGTAGCTTGCTCTGTCAGTCCTTTTCAGCAGGTAGGTTGTATCTCTGCACAGCTTAGTAGAGTAGGTAAGCAGGTGGGTCTGGAACCATGCTCCTGAGTTGGAATTCTGGCTCCAGCACTTACTAACTGTGGGACCCAAGGTGAACGTCTCCCTTTCTCACCTGTAAAGTGCAGGTGATGTTATGACCTACCTCCTAGATGGCTGTCAAGATTTAAAGAGTTAATGCCTGTAAAAAGGTGCCTAGCACGGGGCAGATCTTTACCAAGGAAGTGTTGGCTGTTAAAATTTCGCTCCCAGGCAGGAGAGACTTGTCTTTGTGAACGAAACAATGGATTTGGGATTCTCATTTATTTATACTTATTCACTCATCTGCTTAAAAATGTTTTAACATGACCAATAAAATTTATTAAACCCATTTACATATATTCACATATTCTTTCGTAGTTGAGTACAAAAATAGACATTTACAGTTTCAGAATTTTCACTGGAAGTCTTTCTTTCTGTGCTGGGGAGGGTAATAGGCTTTATTATGAGATGAACAAGGAGCTAAGTTTCTTTGTGTGACTCATTGTAAATATGGCTGACATAGTAAGTCAGAGGTACTATTGCTGGAGACTAGTGTTTTCTTCATTTGTAATCCAAATATAACTGGTGGTGCCCCATGTCCCAGTCTTTATGTTGAGTCACTTTAGGAAAAGAAAACACCAGGAAACATAATATGTGCTTAACAATTCTTGACTGAATCCTTTGAAGACTGTCAGAAGATCCAGTTCATAACTCGACGGTAACACATCTTAGAATCCTCGTCCTCTTTCTCTCTCCCACTTTGTCTCTTATAAGCCACTGTCTCCCTAGACTCTCCAGATATGTCACCTTTTATTGTCCACGTGTGCTCTTGCTTCCCTTTTTTGCTCCTCCTTCTTTCTGCCCCTATTTTTCTCCTACTAAAGCCTACAAATCAGCCCATGAAGTCCGAGGAGGTGGAGGAGATATAGTGGCTGAGATTGGATGCCTGTTAGGGCTTCCCTGTTGACCCAGTGGTAAAGAATCTGCCTGTCAATGTAGGAGACACAGATTCCATCCCTGGGTTGGAAAGATCTGCTGGGGGAGGAAACGGCAACCCACTCCAGTATTCTTGCCGGGAAATCCCATGGACAGAGGAGCCTGGTGGGCTCCAGTCCTTGGGGTCACAAAGAGTCAGACATGACTGAGTGACTCAATAGCAACAACAACATTGGGTCCCTGCTAGTGGGCTGGGAGGGAGGAGTATGCTGACATGGCTTGTCCTGGCACATCTGTTCTGAGTGCCTCCACGTGAGCAGCTGTCTCAGGTGATGGGAAGGAAGCTGTGGTGTGCCTGCCCAGGGCTGGGAGGAGGGAGCATGAGAATATACTCATCTTACCAGCTTCCTTCTGCCCAGTCCTGAGCCGGGATGATACAACAGGGAACTCAATGTAGTTCTGAGCTGGGCTCGACTTGGCAGATCCAGTGGGCCTCAATTTCTCAGGAGACAGGGAGAGGAAAATGCAGAATGAGTTGAGACTATTTCCAACTGGACAGCCTAAAACTGGAAGGGACGTGTCTGTCCCGCTGGGGGTCAAGGTGTCAGGATTGCAGGTCCTGGCGTCCTTCAGATCTGAGCTCTGCTCTCAGCATCACCGGGACCCACTGTAGGACTGGACCAGAAGCCTGGCTTCCCTGAGCCTGGGTTTCCTTGTTTGGGGCTGCAAGGCCTGTTAGCCCCCTCCCAGGGCTGTGGGGAAGACTGACTGAGATAAGTGATCAGAGTGCAGGTTTTGGTGTTCTGTGATGACCCCTCCTCCTCTTCCACCTCCTCTTCTGTCCATTTTACAGGCTTGTGTCCCTGGATGAAGGCACAGGCCACAAGCTTAGCCCTGCCAGGAAGGTGCCCACTGCCATATGGGGCCCCATGGAGATAGCCCTGCCTGGAGCCTCCTGTTTTCAGCCTAAAGGGACTCAGGCTTCACTCCTTGTCTGGTGGACATGTGTGCTCCATTTGTCACCATGGCCCTGCCCTGTGCAAGGTGCTGTGGAGCCGTGCTGGAGAAAGAGTTCCTGCCCTTGCTCAGAGGATTATGATCTGGACGGGAGGATAAGATCGAGAAAGAAGAAACCAAAGTGGGCGTTGATGATGGCTGTGGGCTCAGGAACATAGAAGAATGTTCATCTCTTGACTTCATGGGCACTAGCAGTGGTCTCTGCTTACACACCTCTGGAGATGGGGAGCTCACTATCTCATGAGGAAACCCATTCTCTTGTTGGGCAGCTCAACAGTGAGAAAGCCCCTATTTAATGCTGGATAAAATCTGTCCTATGACTTCATATTGGTCTTAGATCAGTGTTTTGGGTCACATAACAATTTTACTCTTTCTCCCATGTCAGTCCCTCAGTTATCTGAAGGTAATATGCATTCAGCTTGGGGTCCTCTTGGTAAACCAAACCTGACCAGTTTCCTACTGATCTTTAGTCCATCAATATTTATCAAGTCCTTCCTGTGTGTCAGGTGCTCTGCATCTCTACTAGGTGCTGGGGTGTGGTGGGGAATAAGACAAGTGAGATCTCCACAGTTATGGATCTTACATTCTAAGTGTGAGAGAGGAAGAGGCAAAAAACAGGATGATCTCAAATGATACCTATAAGGAACCCAGAACAGGATGAAATTGATAGGGAGTGACTGGGGGCCACTTTTGACTTCTGAGCTAAGACCTGTGTGATGGAATCAGACCCATCAAGGCCTTTGCTTCTGTAAGGGAGACCTTTGCCATCACCAAGATCCCGAGGTGGGAATAAAGGCTGACTGGTTAGAAGAACAGAGAGAGAATGGCTGTATGGCTAGACCTTAGTGAGAGGAGGGGAGAGAGTGACCAGGTGAGGTGAGAGAGGTGGAGGAAGATACACCTTCTAGGCTCTGGGCTTTGAAGCCCAGGTGAGGAAGTTGGTTTTATTTTAAATGTGATGGGAAATTATTGGAGGCTTTTTCTAGGACAGTGACAGGGCTATTTCCCATTTAGTGATCACTCTTGCTGCTCTGTGGGATGAGCCTATAAGAAGGCAAGAGTGGGAGTAGAAAGGGTATCATTGCCCAGGATTTGGATCCTAGAAGACTGACTTTGATAAGCACTGGACATATCAGAGGCTAAATGTCTGGTCTTTTGCAAGGCCTGGGGTCAATGAGAGCCTCTGAGTCTTGGTTATTGAATACCCCAACTTCCATGGGTATTTTCTACTCTTGTAAAATGTGTGCCTCTCCTTATTTCCCCCCATTTCTGGGTAACCCTGGCCAGTAGGAAGCCTGTAGACATTGATCAAAGCCCCCAGGCTCTGGGAATGGCCAGTTCCAGGGAGAAGAATGCTCAGGATACCTCCACGCTTCACAATCCCCAAGGCGCCTGGTTCTCATGATGTATCATTAGGAAACATATTGGTGAAAATTGGCCTTTCATCTTCATCAGCGTCACTTTTATGTTGCAGAAAAGGCCCATCCTCATTAGGAGGCGAGAAGGAGGTGAGATCTGTAGCTGAAGCTCCTTGGCAGATTCCACCATCACGCCCCCCCACTCCCATCCTAGCTCAGCCACAGTTGTTATCAATCTGTATTTCTCTCCTGCTTTCATCCTTCACTTACTGTTTGTCATTTTTGGAGAAGGATCCTCTCTGTTAGCGCTTTTGGAAACCTATTTCATTGCAGAGGAGAAGGGAACAATACAGGTTTTCATCTCAGACTAATTATGCCTCCAATACACTGATGCTAAATAAAACCAAGGGGAAGGTAATTGGAAATTCTTGACGTGAAATTCACAGCTTTGAGAAAAGCAGATGTTCACTTGAGGAGCTGGGAAGAGAATGAGTATTCCTATGACTAGCCAATGAGATACATTCCAGGAGGTTGTGGGCCACCCATTATCTGACAGATGTGGCATGGGGATTCTCCACGAGCCCGTCTGATCCTTGTTGGCCTAGCCTGTGTTCTGTCCTCACCTGGGACAATGTGGATAACTCCTGTGCTATCATCCGAGACATTTATGGCACCTCAGGCCTTAGAACAAATGGCACTGCGTACAGCCTTGTCTCTGCCCCCATCAGCTGTGGGACTCAGGGAAAGGACTCTAGTTTCTGTGATGGTCCATTTCTTCATCCATCAGATGGAGCCAGCACTCCACAGCATCTTATGGGTTTCCTAGGGGAATTTGATGAGACCATATCTGTAATGCACTCAGAACGTGGAAGTCCTCCAAAAGTTTCCATTTTCTTTCCAAAAGATGGTACCGTCCTGTAACTTGGGCTGGGTCAAATCATGAGTGCTTCTTCTCATCAGTTTGAATTTTTCAACTTCCTAAATGGCATGACTGATGAAGCAGCCCATCTTTGTCTTCTATTAACCTAGGAAACTATATACTCCGGATCCACTTCCTTTTTCAAATAAACACTTTCACCACATGTGAATAATAGTGGAGAATCGAGGCAGTTGAGTTTGTCTTGGGCAAGCCCCTTTATGCCTCTAAGTTGCTTCTTCCTCACCTGTCAAATAGGGGTGAAGAAACCCCGGTCTAATTTATAGGGCATGTATGTAGGGGGAATGAAATAGTGAGCATTCCTTTCTGGGTACAAAAGACTCTGGGTCCCAAATGACCCTGATGGTTGGGGCACATTGCACTGTGTTGCAATTATTCTTGATACATTGCACTCCCTGTGTAGACCAGGTGGAGCTATTGAAGAGCAGAGGCTGGATATAGCCAGTTGACTAGCGTCCCCCCAATTCTCCATCACCCTCTTGCTATGACCTTGTGATAGATACGGTGGACTTCCCTGTGCTTTGACTTGGTTTAGCTGTGTGTCTTGCTTGAGCCAACAGCATGTAGGCAGAGGAATGTATTCTCCTTCCCAGGAGCTTGGTGCTTTAGTGGGGTCTTCCAAGAGCCCTGTAGCAGGCACTGTGACCCAAACCATCTTCCCTACTTTTTGGATAGTTGGCCCAACCTGAGAGCCAGACCTAGGGGGCCTTTCCTTTCCATTTCCCTCTGAAACACTCTTTGCAGAGGCTGCCTGGTGGACAGGGAGAGAATTGGGATGGGATGACCCCGGGATGAAAGAATAACGGGAATATTTGGTGTTTATTGAGTGCTTACTTTGTGCTAAGCTCTTTACATGCATTTTCTCCTTTATATATCAGAAGTGTTATTTTGATTCCCCTTTTTATAGCTGATGACACTGAGGCCGACTGAGGTTGGGTAACTTGCTGGAGGCAGATTATGGAAGTAGGATTTGGATCCCAGCCACCTGGCTCCTTGTAGCTCAGTTGGTAATGAATCTGCCTGCAAAACAGAAGACCTGGGTTCAATTTCTGGGTTGGAAAGATCCCCTGGAAAAGAAAACAACAACCCACTCCAGTTTTCTTACTTGGAGAATCCCATGGAAAGAGGAGCCTGGCAGGCTACAGTCCATGGGGTTGCAAGAGTTGGACACAACTTAGTGACTAAACCGCCACCACCACCTGGCTCCAGCATTTGAGCTCTTGGAAGTGTAGTGGTCTCACCCTAGCTCCTGCATTCGAGGCATCTAGGGAGCTTTCAGTTTTGAGGCTCAGGCCCAACTCTAGATCATTTAGGAGGGAGCTATAAGGTTGAGACCAATCGTATGCTTAAAAATCTCCCCAGGTTATCTGATGCACATCTGGGTGGGACCATCAGTGATGTCCAGGCCTTATTGCTTGTGGCTAGGCCTGAAGGGCCATCTGGCATCTGGACACAGAGCAGTGGGTTCTGTTGTCTTTCTGTGGAGTTTTGTGTGTGAGGGAGTGGAATGGCCTTGGGAAGAGCTGTGAGCCTGCTTGGCCAGTGTGACCTCGAGAGTGGCCATTGCCCCTGGGCCTGATGACCGGCCCCTCTGAGGCAGATCAGTGAGGGCCTCTATGTTGGGTGGCTAAGCACTTTGCTGAGAGTTTTGTGAGCCATGCACATGCCTGGCAGGGTGGGTGAGCGATACAGCTGAACATGCAGTTTCTCTTTCTCTTTGCACGACAATTTGCTCCTTTCTCCCTTCATCCACTGATGGGTTGCTAAGCAGAGGCCTCATTGGAGTTTAGGGATTGGCTGTTTTGTCTTACAGACAGCAGGAAGCACCTTAAAGCAAGATATACAGGAGGGCAAATGTGTGTTGTGCTAGATCATCTCTGCATGGCTGGAAGAGTGTTTGCTTAGAAAAGGATCAGGAGAAAAGCAAAGGACAGAGAAAGGAAAGTGGAATGAATATTTGGATTTCTTGAACTTGGTTGGTGTTCAGGGCTGGGCAGGATATTCAGGTGATGGCATGGAGGGGAGGAGGGGCTTTGAGTGGGAAGGGGTCAGGATAGGGATGGATGAAAGGCAGCTGAGGCAAGGACCACTCAAATAACTCAGGGAGACCAAGTGATCAAATGCAGAAACTGCCACACTCACACACTCACAGGCACCCATGGGCCCTCTGATGCATGGGCCTCTTCCAAAAAGTGCTGACAGAATTTTGAAAGTGATCAAAGACTTCCCCTATTGAACAAAGGACAGACAAATCAAAGAATGTAGGAAATCAGAAAGACTAGAGGAAAGGCAAATAAGGAAATGTAAACAACTCTGTGGAGAAAAGCAGAGGGCAGTCTGATGCAGGTGGTGGGGTGTGGGGGCTGGCACTGTTTCCCCAGCTCAGGGGTTCTGCTCCTAGGCAAGGATGGAGCTGGGTCCCCAGATATCCCCTGTGCATGTATGTGCATGCAGGTGTGTTTGCATTTGTGTGTGTGCTTGCTTGTGTGTACATACACCTTTTCTCATGGAAGTTTCTAGTGCCAGAGGACAACAGATGGACAACTGCTCTATTCCAAGCAATCAGCAGTAATAACAGCTAATACTGGTGGGAGGTTGACCACAGGCCAGGCACTTTCTGAGCACTTTCTGTGTCTTGTCTCATTGAATCATCTCAATTCTATAAGGTAGGGATGTAAACAAACTGTATCCCCATTTTTTTTTGGGAAAGCATTAGTCACTCATTCGTGTCCAACTCCTTGTGATCTCATGGACTGTAGTCCTCCAGGCTTCTCTGACCATGGAATTCTCCAGGTAAGAATACTGAAGTGGGTTGCCATTTCCTTCTCCAGGGGATCTTCCTGACCTAGGGATTGAACCTAGGTCTCCTGTACTGCAGGCAGTTTCTTTACGAACTAAGCCACCAGGGAAGCACTGACATGCAGAGATTTCTAACCTGGCCAGGGTTTGGGCTAGCAGCCTAGCTTAGAAATTGCTGTTAACACTTGCATTTGCTTGTATGTTTCACAATTTCAAGGGACACTTTTCAGATCATGGTCATGGTAGCTGTGAATATTATCATTATCAAGTTGATAGTGCTTCTGCTCTCAGCGCTCTTGGGCCGAACAGCTCTTTGGTCTGCTGTAGAAGTGCAGGCATCTAGTCCACTCCTGGTTTCCCTTGCAGAGCAGCAAGGGGAATGTGAGCCCATGGAAAGGCTGCAGATGAGTGGCAAGCTGCTCAGGGCCTCTCTGGAAGCTCATGGACATGCCCCTGAGGTTCATTGTCTTGGCAGCCTGGAGGGAGTTGATGCTGGGCAGATTGGAGGAGTAGTAACCTGCAGGCTGAAGGCCTGTGAGCCCTTGGTGGCATCAGCACCAGTGTCGAGACTGCCTACAGCAAAATGAGTCATGCTCGATGAGACAGCCTCAGGAGTAGCAACTGGGTCTGAGGCCTCATTGTTCATTCTGTGTTGGCACAGGGAAAACCTCCTTTTCCTGGGTCTGTAGTGCAATAATTTGCGTCTACTTGGGGTTTTCTGTAAGCAGGTTTGACTCCAGCCCACACAGGTGTCTGGGTTCTCTCATCTCAGGATTCTCCTGACCTACGAGCCTCCTCTGCTAGACCTTACCCCTTTCTTAGCTGCCTCCTTGTTATCATCAGTTCATTTTCCTCTTCACCTGAGTGCTTTACGTTCTCCATTAATCTTAGCAACCAGCTCCTCCTGGAGCTGGCCCAGCCGCAGAATGGCTCTACCTCCACTCTGTCATTCGAACTTTCCATCCTGCTCATGTCCTTTGACTTCACTGAGACACTCCCACCCTCACCTCATCAATAAGCAGAAATCAGAGAGGGGAATGATTTAGCCACAGTGTGCCATCCACGAATAGAGCTTTAATGTGAACTTGTCCCCCTCCCCCCATCCCACTCCCATAGGCAGGTCCCTCCTCCCATCCCATGCTTGAAGGCAGGTCTCTTCTATTTCCAGCACCTGTAGACAGGCTCCTCCTCCCATCTCACACCGGAATGCAAGTTCTTCTTCATATCCTATAGCTATTTTGCTTATTTTCAAGCATTCTGACAATATTAGGAAGAATTTCATAACCTTAGCAGAGTCCCTTTTTTTGTTATCTATATTCTTCTGTAACTACATGAGCACCTATTTTGTGTCGAGTCGCTCATAATCTAGATGCAATTTTGTGTTCCGCTTTTTTTTCGACCTAACATCCTGGCACAAACATTTCCTGTGTTGTTGCAAAGCCTTCCTAATGATCATTTTAAATGATTTCATTGAGATAAAGAATTGATGTTCCATAACCTACCCAATGTGTCCTGTTATTGGACATTGTACCTGCTTCCAATTCTTTGGTCAATTTTTGGGGACAATGTTTCATTGAAAATCTTCATGTGTCAGGTTTTATTTTCCTCCTTGGATTGTTGCTGATGGGAAGTTTCTAGCATGCAAAGGGCCAGGGTGCCAGTCTCCTGAACGGCATCATCTTGGTCTTGGCTACCATGCCCTATAGAAGGAGAAGGGGGCAACAGGGGATGAGATGGTTGGATGACATCACTGACTTGATGGACGTGAGTTTGAGGAAACTCCGGGAGATAGTGAGGACAGGAAAGCCTGGTGTGCTGCAGTCCATGGGGTGGCAGAGTTAGACGTGACTTAGCACCTGAACATCAACTATGCCGCATGGTAATATCATCACTGTCCTTTTACAAATATGAAAACCGGCCTTTCCAGAATCTTCTCTCAGTGGATTCTTCTCCCTGGAGTAACCCCCACTGCTCCTGTGCCCACGTTGCCCACCTCACTAACTTCGTCATCCTTCCCATTTCAGCCTGGTCATGGCTTCTTGGGGCAGCTTTTCTTGGGTGCTCTGCCATACCCAGGCCACTTAGACAGGCACATGGTACCCTGCACTCCTCCTGCAGAGAGCATGCTTCACTCTGCAATGATGTATCAGTCACATAATTATTTTGACTAATGGGAGTATGGCCACCTTCTCCCTACAGTGCCAGCCTGGTGCCTCGCATGCAGAAGGGTCTTACTAAATGCTTGCTAAACAGGGAATGAGGGATACATATACCAAGAACACAACTGGTGAGGGGCAGCTGGCCCCTCATTGTTTGCTGTCTTTGAAGAAAGTGTTCCCAACATCATCTAGCTGTGTGCCTTAGAAAGACATATCTAAAGCTTGAGGATAGAGTGCGAGCAGCGGGAGACAAGAACAGTGAGCAAGTTTATAGTGTTCTTGGAAGGCAGCATGGTGCAGTGAGGCGAATAAGGCCGCGGCAGCAGTGATGACAGTGCTCCTAATCAATACTGCACTTGGTAACTGTGGGGTCTTGGGCTGAGCAGTCAATGCCTCTGGGTCTCAGTTTTCTCACCTGGACAATGGGCACACACTGTGCCCCCCTGGACTTGTAAATGACCTTCCCTTCCCTCCTTGTCTCCTTGAACAAATGAAAACTACCTTGGTGCCCAAATCATTTGACTTTCTTCCCATGTCTTTTTGAGGGAGGGTAACACTTCTTATGAAAATGCAGCCCATTAAAGTCAGAGTGCTCCTCAACTTCCTGGGAAGAGATGCAGTGATATCCAGGTTACAGCAGCTATAAATCAGTATTTTGTAAAACTTGGGTGTAATTACGTGAATAAATCATGAAGTCAGAAGAGGGTTGGATTGGTGCATCAGGTAAATTCATCTCAGCTGCAAGCAGAGGCGTGTGGAGCCCGGAACTTGTTGCCGTCCCATCACCTGCTATAGAGCTTCCGGCTTCCTAGTCCTTGCTTGTGGCCTTTGCCCTCCTGTCCTCCCTGCCTCACGGTCTTGACCCTGCCTTCTGCATGGAGTAGCACTGCGTGACCACCAGGCACATGGAAAGTGCATTCTGTCTGGCTGTGGAGGGTCAAGGGAGCAAGGCACTGGGGCTGGCTTTCAGCTGAACATGAGTACGGTAGGAACCTGGGTGCAGCCGTGTGTCTGAAGTGGAAGGGGCGGAGGCAGAGCCCTACTGTGCTGGGGGGCTGGGGTTGGGGGGTAGTATGCATCCCATCAAAGGAAGCGTGGGTGGCTGTTGGCATTCATCTGCTGAGGATTCCCTCAGATGTGTGGTGTGAACTGTTCTCTGGGCCTCCCTCTCTGCCTGTCTGTTGCCAGCTAAGACTGGGCCTTGAGTCATATTGTACATGGTGGACACACCCTTGTCTGGACTGTCCTTGTAGCAGAGACCTGCACCCAGGGAGGGGACCCCAGGCCCCTGGCCAAGAAGGGGTTGTGAGCTGTGCCCCTCCATATGTTAAAAATACGGGTGTGAGAGGCCTGGACACCCTTGCGCTGGCTGAAGCCTTGCCCAGAGATGAGGCAGTTTGCGGGTGTGGGATGGTCCCAGGCTCCAAGCTGGGCTGACTGGTAGCTTTGCAAGAGGACTGAGCTCTTCCTATGTGCCAGGCACGTGAGCACATTGATTTCTTACAGCTTGAGACATCTTGCAGGTGAGGGAGTTGAGGCTCCAGGGGTAAATAACCCCCACTAAGTTCACAGCCAGAAAGTGGCCGTTTTGAGCCCTGGCCCGGGTGTCTCTAAGACCTTGCTCTTTTCCACTATGTGATATTGAAAAGAGTGAGGCAGGCAATGGGATGGTGCCTTACTAGTGGAAAGGGCTCCTGCCTACCTCTGCACGGACTGGATTGTGTGTATGTGTGTATGTATCAGAAGCCTGGAGACATGAGCCAGGATGGTGGCCTGTGGTTTGGGGGTATGGTAGGATCTTTCTAGAGTCAAATTGTGAATCTAGGTCCTGGCACTGGGCTGAGGTCCATGGGTAGGCAGGGGGCTGTGATCTCTGTCACAGCTAGCTCAGATCACTAGCTCCAGAAAGAACCAGGTTGCCATGGACGACCTTGGGTGGGAGAGTGGCGAGGTCTGACCCCACACTGCCCCTCCCCCAGCCTTCCTCCTGCAGTATGCTCAGACTCCGTGGGCTGATGAGTGTGGGGTGTGGTCAGGGCCACTAACTCCTGCTGTTTGCTTGTCCTCACTCCTAAGTCCTCCTGTCAGGCTTTATATTCTGGTTGTAAACAGCAGCTTCCTCTCTTGGGGCCTCTTGGTATACCCCGAGGCAGGGTCTTTCCTGGATGGGGACGCATTTGTGCTCTCAGAATGGAATTGTCTGGAGTGCTCTCAACATGCAATTTCTCCTTTGGAGGAGGACTTTTGCTCCTTCCTTTTGATGTAAGGCAGATGGTGTGATGATGTCAAGCAACTGGCTGCTGGAATACTGTTCCTGGCTCTGCTGTCATGATATGTGGTCATGAGCAAACACTCTAAGCCTAGAGTGTTCTCTGTAAAATGGATGAAGTATCCTTCCTTCTCTTGCTTGTGTCAGAAATCCTGGTGTTGTTTTTGATGCTTCTCTTATATCTCATAGTTAACCCATCAGCAACACTGTCTGCTATCCCTTTGATGTGTCTGGAATCTGATAATTCCTCACCACTGCCACGGCCACCTCCCTGGTCAATCCCACCATCATTGTGGCAGTAGCCTCGTGATTGGCCTTCCTGCTTATGGCTGCTGACATGTCAGCTGAGCACGTTATTCCTCTGCCTATAGCTTCCCATCCTTCCAGGGGAACAGCCAGAGTCCCTACTTTGATCTAAGTCAGGTGAACATACTTCCCGTCTTCATGAGTTGGTCCCTGTTTACACCGTTTGTTCCAAAAGAATTATTCACTCTTAATTATCCTGGTTTGATGTATGCCAGTGCTTGTAGTGGCTTTATTCATGATAGCCCCAAACTGGAAACCACTCAGATGTCCTTCAGCTGGTGAACTGATAACATCCATACAGTGGGATATTATTCAGCATTGAAAAGGAACATACTGCTGATACACATAGAAACTTGGGATGACTCTCAAAAGTATATGCCCAGTGAAAAAAGTCAAACTCTAAGGGCCTTATACTCAAGATTCCATTTAATGATGCTCTGAAACAGGCAAAAGTACAGGGCAGAAAACTGAGCAGTATTTGCTGGGACTGTCAGCAGCATTGACCCTAAGAGACAAAGGAATTTTTGTAGGTGATGGAACTCCTCTATATCTTCATTAGGGAATTGGTTACATGATGATCTAAGATTATCAAACTCATAATTATATACTGAAAAGATTGTATTTTACTATATGAAAATGATACTTCAATTTTATTTATTTATTTTTTTTCTTTTGCCATACATTGACATGAAACCGCCATGGGTTTACATATGCTCCCCCTCCAGAACCCCCCTCCCTCCTCCCTCCCGATTCCCTCCCCCTGGGACATCTCGGTGCACCAGCCCCGAGCATCAACCCTGGGCTGGCGATTGATTTCACATATGATAATTAACATGCTTCAATGCCATTCTCCCATATCATCCCACCCCTGCCCTCATCCACAGAGTCCACGAGACTGTTCTATACATCTGCGTTCCTTTTGCTGTCTCACATGCAGGGTTCTCTTTACCATATTTCTAAATTCCATATATATGCGTTAGTATACTGTATTGTTGTTTTTCCTTCTGGCTTACTTCACTCTGGATAATAGGCTCCAGTTCTGTCCACCTGAATAGAACTGATTCAAATGAATTTCTTTTTAATGCTGAGTAATATTCCATTGTGTATATGTACCACAGCTTTCTTATCCATTCGTCAGTTGTACCACAATGTTCATTGCCGCATTGTTTACAATAGCCAGGACATGGAAGCAACCTAGATACTTCAATTTTAAAAGCATATTCTGGTTTGGATGCTAAATGGTCATCCCTCATTTAATGTCTTACTCGATGCAGCCCTGCATCATCTCTTTGACCTCATTTCCTCCTGTCCTCTTTCTTGTTCCCTTCATTCCAGCCACCCAGGCCTCCTTGCTGTCCCTTGAATATTCCTGGTATGATTTCTTCTCTTGTTCTCTTTTCTGCCTGGCACAGTCTTCCCCCAGATAGTCACATTGCTCCTTCTCCCACTTCCTTGAGGCCTTTACCCCAAAGTCTATCAGTCAGTGATATGACCGTATCATGCTCTGTAACAAATGACCCCAGTTTCACTGGCATTCAGCACCTCATGAGTCCCTGCAGGCTGGGTGGGGCGACTCATCCAGATGGGCTGGTAAGTTTTGCTTCCACTTGTGGATTTTGTTCCTGGCATCTCAGCTGGGGCCGAGGTTGAGAAGCAGCTCTCTATCGTGAAGAAACTTTTGGCCGTGGCCAAAGCATAGGAAGGCAAGTGTCTGTGTGTGTGTATTTCAAGCTTTTGCTTGTGTCACATCTGTTAACATCCCATTTGCTAAAGCAAGTTGAGCTGTGCAGTATATACCACCCATGGGAAGAGAGGAATGAATATTACCAATGATCCAAACTGTTGCTGTTACCTTCCTAGGGGAGTCTTCCCCAATCAGCCTTCTAAAATTTTAATCCCCAGCTTGACATTTGCTATCCTTCTCTGCTTTGTTGTTTTCCTGAACACTCATGACCCTGTAACTTAATGCACATTTTATTTATTTATCTCATTTATTTTCTGTTTTTCTCACTGGAATGTAAGTTTCACCAAAGGAGGCTCATGTGTGTGTTTCATTCACTACTGTACCCAATAGATATTTGGCTCAGTGATTGAATGAGGTTAAGCTAAGAATGTACTGAGATGAATTCAGGAGATGTGTTTAAAATAAAGTCCCACACACAGGAAGTACTTGGTAATTGGTGAATCTTTTCTCCCTACAGACTGAATGCTGTTGGGAGAGTTGGGGATTCAGTTATAGAAATGATTGCAATAATTTGCATGATTGACCTTTGAAGCAAGATCTGTTTTAATTCTGACTTCAGAGATAAGGAGTTGAGGCAGGGAGATGCTGTCATGTGCCCAAAGTCGTCTTGGAGAAGGCAATGGCACCCCACTCCAGTACTCTTGCCTGGAAAATCCCATGGACGGAGGAGCCTGGTAGGCTGCAGTTCACGGGGTCGCACAGAGTCAGACACGACTGAGTGACTTTATTTTCACTTTATTATTATTATTATTTTTATTATTATTATTATTTAACATTCTGATATGTCCTGGTATTCCTCTTTTCTTTCTTTCTTTTTTTTTTTATTAGTTTCACTTTTAACTTTCATGCATTGGAGAAGGCAATGGCAACCCACTCCAGTACTCTTGCCTGCAAAATCCTATGGACAGAGGAGCCTGGTGGGCTGCCGTCTATGGGGTCGCACAGAGTCAGACATGAATGAAGCAACTTAGCAGCAGCAGCAGCAGCCCAAAGTCGTCTGGTGAACCAGGGTCCCTTTCACTGAGAGCTCTTGTGTTTCTCCCATTCTACCCTGCTTCTGCACCTCCCTTCATGCCAATTTCCACGGTCTGGCCTCTTTCCTTGAACCAGAGTCCCTGTAGAGTCAGAATAACTCATCAGATTAGAGCCTAGTCCCACAGAGGTGCTGAAGACAGACCCCAAACACCCCTCTCAGCTCCCCAGGAGTCAGGCATGGTGTGGGGCATCAGGGACCAGTGGCTGTTCTGTGCTGCCTCCATCTGCTAGTGGCCCTGTGTGCTGAGACCCCAGAAGGACAGCTTTCTGCAGACTCCGAAGTGATCAGGCTCAGAGATTGGTGGCTGGGCCTCTGGGCAGAGATCACAGAAGAAGTATATGTTCACGAAAAACATAGGGTCCTCTTGCTGAGGGCAGAGACGTGGAGGAAGGGCTTGATGGATGGGATGTCGGAAAATTTATGAGTCATTCTGTTTGGTCTGGTGACCCCTTATGGATGACATTGGACTGAAGGAGCCAGACTGCCCAAATGAGAAAGATCAGAATGATGAATTTGACCTTGAGTGATGGATGTCTTGGTGAGGGGATAAGGAGTCTAGGTCATGCCCGGTCAGTGCCTTGAATATGCTTCTGTGAGCCCTGCCATGTGGATTGGCAGTTTGTCTGTTTTCCCTGCCAGACTCTGAACTCCTACATTCCCATAATGAATTTCCAGGGCCCAGCAGAGTGGGCCCAAAGGTATCAGCAAGTGTTTATGGAATTTTTAATGATTTATGGAGCAGTTATAGTGAGCCAGACACTGTGCATAGCTTTATACGTTCATGATCTCATTGGACCCTTTCACCTGCCCTGGGAGAAAATTGCTGCTATCGTTCCTGGGGCTTGGAGCGGTCTACCTGTTCAAGGTGGTGCAGGTGGTCAGGGCAGAGCTGGTTTGCAAAACTGGACTCAGAGCTTTTGTACTATCTTGCCTCCTGAAATTGAAGGACACATTCTGGTCCCAACGTTGCTGTTTAGTAGGTCATGTAGAAACCTAACCACAGTGTACCTCTACCTTCTGCTCTGTAATATGGGGATTACAAATCCCTCTGTCCTACAAATAGGACTTTTGTGAAAATCAAACCAGAGGTTGCCTGTGTTGAATGCTCTATAGATCTAACATTTCATCACTAGTATTATTTCAAGTGGGCACAAGTGGTGGTCAACAAATAAGGGAGTCATAGCTGAAGGGTGACAAAGGGCTCTTTGGGAAACTTAAATGTGATACTGATCCTTCTCAGTAGATAAATGTGCAAAGAACATGATCAAACAAATCACAAGAGGAAATTCAGCTTGTTAACAAACATATGGAAAATCACTAAAACCTCAGCTGTAATCAAAGCAAAGCAAATTAAGACAGGATGCCATTTTTCACCACTCAATTAAAGAATACCCAGTGCTGGTGAGACTGGTTGAATGAATGTTTGCCTTTTCTACCGTATACTGGTGAAGATGTTTCAGAAGATAATTTAGTAATGTGTATCTGGAACCATAAAAATATTTAAACCCTTTGACTCAGTAATTCCATTTCTAGGAATCTCTCCTAAGGGATTATCCTAATTACACAGAAAGCTTTCTGCATGATGTAGGTCAAAACTGCTGAATTAAAAATTGGTGATAATCTAAAGAGCTGACACTTGGAGAGTGGTTAAGGAAACTATGGTACACCCAAGTGATCAGGTATTGTTCCATGAATGTCTGCCCAATAGCATGAGATGAACACATAGACTATGAAGAGGAAAGCAGGCCACAAGGTTGTACACATTGTGTGACAACCAGGTAAGAGATCCTGGATATCTTTGCATAGAACTAAATCCAGAGAGAAGTTAAACACAAACGTTAGCAATGCTTGTTTGAGGATGGAATGAATAACCGTGCTTTAAAATCATTATTTTGATAGGAAGCATGCACTTGTTTCACAGGGGGACAATATTGGGTTGTCTGCATTGACATGGGGATGAGAGTAGAGACCTAGATGCTGCCAGAATAGAGGTGCTAAGCAAAGCTGGGTCAAGAAGCTGCTCTCTCATATAGTATTTTCATCTGAAAAATTCATTTTGTAGAAAAGAAAGAGATGGTTTCTGATGATAAGCTGTGCTGGAAAATTGCCACTCAATTGCATTTTCTTCATATCTGGAATTTTTTGTTTCACATTTAGTTCCTATCACTTTCTCTTTTTTCTTGAAAAGTATCTTGAATATTTTTCTTCTGCTTATGAACTTAAGAGACAGTTATATCAACTTCAACCACGATCAATCCCTACACAGTTAAAAGTGAACAAGGCTTGTCTCCCAGTCTTCAGAGATAATCACCATCAAAGATTCAGTGTATATCTGCCCATCTTTCCCCACATATATAGTGTCATATAATTATAGCTTATTCTTTCTTTTTTTAAAATTTGGGTCATAGTATGCATTTGCTTGTTATTTGTTTTTTAGTAAATTTTCTTGAAATTTTTCTATTTGAATATAGAAATTGTAGGCAGATGGTCCCTTTCACAAACTGTTGGCCAGAGTATAAATTGGTAAAAAAATTTCAGATGGCAATTTAGCAATATCTATGGGTTTCTCAGGTGGCTCAGGGGTAAAGAATCTTCCTGCCAGCACAGGAGATGCTAGAGACTCGGGTTCGATCCCTGGGTTGGAAAGATCCTCTGGAGAAGGGAATGGCAACCCACTCTAGTATTTCTGCCTGGAAAATCCCATGGACAGAGGAGCCTGGAGGGCTAGAGTCCATAGTGTCCATAGCAAAGAGTCGATGCGACTGAGCATGTGCATGCTACACACACACACATTATAATAAAAACTCCTCATCCTTGTTGACTTCATTCCTGAGACTGGGCCCTTCAGAAACCGAATGTTTGTGCCTCTATCCCCACCCGTCCCCCAATCATGTGTTGCAGTCTTAACCTGAATATTGTGGTGTTTGGAGGTAAGAAGGTAATTCGTTTGACTTGAGGTCATGATGGTGGGATTAGTGTTCCTAGAAGAAGAGGAAGAGACCCAAGCTCCCTCGCTTTGCCATGTGAGGGTACAAGACGGCTATAGTGCCAGAATCTGTGGGCACCTTGATCTTACACTTCCTAGCCTCCAGAACTAATAGAGGAAGATAAGTTTTTGTTGTTTAAGGCACCCAGTCGATGCTGTTTTAACCTAATCTCATTAAGGTGGCAGAGAAGGCAATGGCAGGCACCCCACTCCAGTGCTCTTGCCTGGAAAACCCCATGGATGGGGGGCCTGTGGGCCGCAGTCCATGGGGTCGCAAAGTGTCGGACACACCTGAGTGACATCACTTTCACTTTTCACTTTCATGCATTGGAGAAGGAAATGAAAACCCACTCCAGTGTTCTTGCCTGGAGAATCCCAGGGGTGGCGGAGCCTGGTGGGCTGCCGTCTATGGGGTCGCACTGAGTGGGACACGACTGAGCAGCAGCAGCAGCATTAAGGTGGTGAGCTTTTCAGCAACCATTCGTTTGGGTCTCTTGAATCTAGTGAAAGTTAGGAGTAGATCATCAGTTTTCAAAGTGTGTTTGCTGTAATCATAAAGGAAGTTGCCTGGCAATCGATTTCTCTGGCCAAACTATGGAATGTTGGCAGATTGTTTACAGGGCCTTCAGTATACTAGTGTGCACTATGAATTGTCAAGAGGGGCATGAAAAATGCAGTGGTTCCGAACTAATATGACCACCGAATCCTTTCCCCAGAATATCTTATAAACCTAGAGTTCCCCAGAATGGACCCTGGACAAGAGACTTGCTTGACACTCTTTGTACTTGTCATGTTCAATGTCTATGGTTGGCCTCGACGGTATCTTTCTGAGTGACCAGTCTCACCATCATTATCCTTCTGGTATATTCATGAGCCAGAGCTGTGTGTTTGGAACGCAGGGATTCTGCTGTCATCCCCCTTTCATGGCCCCAGCCTCTCAAGGCACATGCTGCGGTGGGCAGCAAAGGACAGAGGCCATGATGGGATACCGCGGAGCAGAAGTGCCTAGCAGGGCGTCCTGCTCCTGTTCTCTGTTCCTCCAGTGCCATGAGCTACTGAGGATCAAGAAAGAGGCTGCTTGTTTCTGCAGTTTCTGGAACTCATTCAAGTGACCTCTGGAGATGCTGGTTGGAATCCTGAGTGCCTGACTTTTCTCTGCCTGCAACTTGTTTTTTAATTAAACTTTTTAGTTTGAGATAGAGTTTCACATGCAGGTATAATAAATAATACAGAGACCCAGTGCACTTTTATCCAGCTTCCCCCTTCAATATCACTACCAGGATATTAACATCAATACAGTCAAGATACAGGATATATGGACATATGGATGGACTTTGAGGGCGTTATGCTTAGTGAAATAAGTCAGAGAAAGGCAAATACTGTATGGTCTCTCTTATAGGTAGAATGTAAAGCATATACACAAAGCAAAATGAAACAAACAAAAAACAAGCTTATAGATCCAGAGAGCAGATTGGTAGTTGCCAGAGGTGGGGTGGGTGTGGGGAGAAATGAATGAAGAGGGTCAAAAAAACTGGAGCCCATTATCCAGAGTGAAGTAAACCAGAAGGACAAACAACAATACAGTATACTAACGCATATATATGGAATGTAGAAAGATGGTAACGAGAACCCTGCATGAGAGACAGCAAAAAAAAAAAAACACAGATGTATAGAACAGTCTCGTGGACTCTGTGGAAGAGGGCAAGAGTGGGATGATATGGGAGAATGGCATTGAAACATGTTAATTATCATATGTGAAATCAATCGCCAGCTCAGGTTTGATGCTCAGGGCTGATGTACCGGGATGACCCAGGGGGAGGGAATCGGGAAGGAGGAGGAAGGGGGGTTCTGGAGGAGGAGCATATATATACCCATGGCAGATTCATGTCAATGTATGGCAAAACCAACACAATAAAGTAAAGAAAATTAAAAAAAAATAAAATTAAAAAAAATAAAATTTTGTACCATTTTTATTTAGAAAATTAAAAAAAATAATTTAGGAAAAATAGTGGTAATGGAGAAGTGCTATCTTAGACTATTAAAAAAAGACACATTTTTCTGAGCAGTTTTTGGCTATTAGGAATAATGCTTCTGAAACATTCATGTATGGGTTTATGTGTGAGCATGCTTTCATTTCTCTGGGATAAATATTCAGGAATGCAATTTCTGGGTCATAGAGTAGTTGCATGTTTTGTTTTATTTTGAAGAAACTGTCAGTCTCTTTTCTAGAGTGGCTGTACTATTTTATATTCCCGCCAGTGCACGAATGATCTAGTTTCTCCTCCTCATGAGTATTTAATGTTGTTACTATTTTTTATTTTAGCTATTCTAATAGATGTGTGGTAATAGAGCACTGTAGTTTTAACTTGCATCTCCCTTGTGACTAAGATGTTAAACATTTTTTCACAGGCTGTGCTGTGCTAAGTCGCTTCAGTTGTGTCCGACTCTTTGTGACCCCATGGACTGTAGCCCACCAGACTCCTCCGTCCATGGGATTCTCCAGGAAAGAATACTGGAGTGGGTTGCCATTCCCTTCCCCAGGGATCTTCCCTACCCAGGGGTGGAACCTGCATCTCTTAACTGCTCCTGCACTGGCAGTCAGGTTCTTTACCACCACTACCGCCTGGGAAGTCCATCTTCTCATGTACTTCTTTCCTAATTGGATTTTTTTTTAACTGTTGAATTTTGTGAGTTCTTAATATTCTAGGTAGTGATATGTGGCTGGCAAATACTTTCTCCCTGTCTGTAGTATTTCTGTTCTTCCTTTTGTTGTTTGAAAGAAACATCCCTGGATATTTTACAGAGAGAAAATATTTTGTTTTGAAGAAGTCCAGTTTATCAATTTTTAATTTTATGGATCATGCTTTTGGCGTCAAGTCTAAGAACTCTTTGCTTCTGCTTATATAAGAGTTTTTCTTATTTTTTTTTCTGAAAGTTTTATAGTTTTACATTTTACACTTAAATCTGTTATCTATTTGGAGTTAATTATTGCATTAGGTGTGAGAGTTAGTTTAAGGTTATTGTTTATTTGGTCTGTGGATGTTCAATTGCTCCAGCACTATTTGTTAAAAAGACTGTTCTTCCTCCACTGAATTACTTTGCATCTTTGCTAAAGATTCATTTGGTATATTTGTGTGGGTCTGTTCCTAGGTCCTCTCTCCTGTTTCATTGGTCTGTGTGTTTCGCTACCAATACCATACAGTCTTAGCTATATAATAAGTCTTGCAATTCTTTGTACTTTGCTTTTTTTTCTGCTTCAGAATTGTTCAGCTATTCTACTTATTTTGCCTTTCCAAATAATTTTTAGATTAATCTTGTCTATATCTAGAGAAAATCTAATGGGATTTTGATAGGAATTAGACACAAGAGATGTGGACCGATCCCTGGTTTGGGATGATCCCCTGGAGTAGGAAATGGCAACCTACTCTAGTATTCTTGCCTGGAAAAGTCCATGGACAGAGGAGCCTGGCTGGCTATAGTCCATGGACTTGCAAAGAGTTGAACATTACTGTGTGACTGAGCGTGCACACACATAAATCTATACATCAGTTTGACTACAATTGGTATCTTTACTGTGTTGAGGCTCGCAGTCTATAAATGCACCGTGTCTCTGTATTTATGTAGATCTCTTTCCTTTAATTTTTCAGTAGCATTTGGTAGTTTTCTGCATAAAAGTCCTATACATGTTTTTACTTTTTTAGATTTATGCTTAGGTGTTTTTTTTTGTCAATAATAAATGACATTTTATTTAAATTTCAGTGACTGTACGTTCATTGCTAGTGTATAAAAATGATTTTAAAAATTTTATTGGTATAATTGATTTTGTGTGTATCTTATATCTGTGGCCTTGCTAAATTTATTTATTATTATCTCTTTTTTTTTCTATATTCCTTGTGATTTTCTTTACAATGAGGTCATCTGCAAATGGGAGCAGTTTTCTTCTCCTTCTATCTTAGGCCTTTTATTTCCATTTTCCCCTTTATTGCACTGGCTGAAATTTCCAGTACTGTGTTGCATGAGACTGGTGAGAACAGATATTCTAACTTTGTTTCCTACCAAATGAGGAATAAGTGAAAGAGGAAAGCATTCAACTTAATTCTGCCATTAAGAGTGATGCTAGAAGTAGGTTTTTGGGTAGCTGTTCTTTGCCAAGTGAGGAAGTTCCCTCTATTCCTTTTCTGGAGAGTTTTTATCATAAGTGGACGTAGAAATCTGTAAAATGCTTTTTCTGCGTTGATGGATATGATCATGTGAATTTTCTTCTTTAGTATGTTAATATGGTAGGTTATTAAATGATTGATTTTCAAATATTGAAACATTCTTGCATCCCTGGAATAAGCCCTGCTTTGTCATGTTGTATAATCCTTTTTGCATATTACTGGAATCCATCTGCTAACATTTTGTTAAGGATTTATTATTCTGTATGCACCAATGATATCAATCTAATGTTTTCTTCTTTTGTACAATCCTTGTCTGGTTTGGTTTCAAGTACTGGTAAGCTTCATAAAATTAATTGAGACGGGTATCTCCTCCTATTCTTCTTGGAAGATATTGTATAGAACTAGTGTTAATTGATTTTTAAACAATTGATAGAATTCTTCAGTGAGACCATCTGGGGCTGGAGATTTATTCTTGGGGAGTTTTAAAATTATGAATTCAATTTCCTTCATAGTGATGGGCTATTCATATTATGTTTCATAATGGATAAGTTGTGTGGTTTGTGTTTTTTGAGGAATTGATCCATTTCATCTAAGTTGTCAGCTTTGGATGTATAGAGTTGTTCACAATAGTCCCATATTATCCTTTTGATGTCTGCAGGTCTATAGTGATATCCTAGTTTCATTACTGATATTGGTAATTGTGTTTTTTCTTTTTTCTTTGTCAGCCTCACTAGAGGTTTGTCAATTTTATTGATCTTTTCAAAGAACAAACTTTTTAATTTATATTTTCTACTTGTTTTTCCTGTTTTTAGTCTCATTGATTTTGGGTTTTAGCTTTGTTATTTTCTTTCTCCTGCTTCTTTTGGGTTTATTTTGGTTTTCTTTTTCTAGATTTTTGAGGTGGGAACTGAGTTTATTGACTTGATACTTCTCCTCTTTTCTAGTGTGTGCTTTTAGCTTTATAAAATTTCTTATCATTATTACTTTAGCTGTGTCCCACAAGTTTTGACATGCTGTATTTTCATTTTCATTCAGTTAAGTGTAATTTTTGGTGTGATTTTCTCTTTCACCAAAGGACTACTTTGTAGTAGTAGACTGTTGACATTTTTTTTAAAAAAGCTTTTTATTTTGTATTGGAGTATAGCCAATTAACACCATTGTGATAACTTCAGGTGGACAGAAAGTCTCAGGTGGACAGCCATACATATACTTGTATCCATTCTTCCCCAAACTCCTCTCCCCTTCAATCTGCCGCATAACATTGAGCAGAGTTCCCTGTGCTATGCAGTAGGAAGGATTTCAGTTTTTACAAATTGGTTGGCATTTTTTTTTATGACCCGAAATATGGTCTATCTTGGTATAAGTTCTCTGGCCACTTGAAAAGAATGTGTATTCTGCTGTTGTGGAGTGGAGTGTTTTGAAGATATGTATCAGATTCTGTTGGTTGATGGTACTATTAGATATTTTCTATACTGCAGATTTTCCACCTAATCTTTCTATCAATTACTGAGACAGATACATTGAAGTCCCCAAGTATAACTATGGATTTGAATATTTTGTCTTTTCAGTTCTATCAGTTTTTCTTTATACATTTTGCAGCTCTGTTGTCTGGTGCATAAACATCAAGGATTGCTATGTCTTCTTAATGGATTGACTCTTTTCATTATTTAATATCCCTTATGTCTTTGTAGACTTTCTTTGCTCTGAAGTGTACTTTATCTCATAGTAATGTTATCACTCTTGCTTTCTTTTGATTAATGCTGGTGTAATATAACATTTTCCATTCTTTTCCTTTCAGCCTCTGTATTGTTATATTTAAACAATGTTCCCAAAACAAAACCAATTTTATTTTTGTAGACAGCATATAATTGGGCATGGTTTTCAATCCACTCTGCCAATCTTTCATTTTTAGTTGTATTTAGGCCATTTATATTTAATGTCATTATTGATATATTTTAGTTTAAGTCTGCCATTTTTTTCCTGTTTGTTTTTCTGTTTTTTTTTTGTTTGTTTGTTTCTCTCTTTCCTTTTCTTGCCTCCCTCTTCTTTGTTTGAACATTTTTTAGAATTCTATTTTGATTAATCTGTAGTGGTTTTAAGTATATTGCTTTGCTTTGCTCAACTTTTAAAGTGATTGTTATGATTCTGTCTGTCTCTCTCTACACACACAAAACCATATAATCTTGTTAAAATACACTGATGTTGACATTTTGCCAATTCAAATGAAGTGTCAAAATCCTACCTCTCTTTTTTTAAAAAAATTCCCACTGTGTAATTCTCTTGTTTTACATATTGACATACATTTAGAAACACATCAGGCAATGTTGTAATTTTTCTTCAAGGTTCAGGATAATTTGTAATGCTTAGTAGAGAAAATATATTGTTTGCCCATATTTTTGCTTACTGTATTCTTTCCACCTTTGTGATATTCTGAGGTACTTTCTTTTATCGTTTTCTTTCTGTTCAGAGCACTTCTTTTAGCCATTCTTAGAGAAAGTTTATTGGTGAAAAATTTTTTTAGTGATCCTTTATGTGAGAATGTCTGTATTCCCACAATTCCTGAAAGATATTTTTAATGGATATAAGATTCTGGATGGCAGGTCTTTTCTTCCAGCACTTAAAACGTGTGACACTTCCTTATGGCTTCCATGGTTCTGATGAGACATCTACTTCCATTCAAATTGATTTCCACCTATAGGTAGGGTGGTGCTGTTTATCTCTTTCTGCCTTAAGTAATTTTTTTGTCTTTAGTTTCCAAAAGTTTGATTAAGATGTGCCTTGACATGGATTTATTTGGGGTTTTCCTATTTGGAGTTCACCCAGCTTCTTCTTTTTTTTTTTATAATATATATATTTTTATTAGTTTTGCCATACAATGACATGATATCGCCATGGGTTTACATATGCTCCCCCTCCAGAACCCCCCTCCCTCCTCCATCCCTCCTCCCTCCCCCCGGGAAATCTCGGTGCACCAGCCCCGAGCATCAATCCTGGGCTGGCGATTGATTACACATAAGATAATTAACATGTCTCAATGCCATTCTCCCATATCATCCCATCCTTGCCCTCTTCCACAGAGTCCACATGTCTGTTCTATACATCTGTGTTCCTTTTGCTGTCTCGCATGCAGGGTTCTCGTTACCATCTTTCTAAATTCCATATATATGCGTTAGTATACTGTATTGTTTTTTTTCCTTCTGGCTTACTTCACTCTGGATAATAGGCTCCAGTTCCGTCCACCTGAGTAGAACTGATTCAAATGAATTTTTTTTTTAATGCTGAGTAATATTCCATTGTGCATATGTACCACAGCTTTCTTATCCATTCGTCAGTTGATGGGCATCTAGGTTGCTTCCATGTCCTGGCTATTGTAAACAATGCGGCGATGAACATTGGGGTACACGTGGCTCTTTCAATTCTGGTTTCCTCGGTGTGTATGCCCAGCAGTGGGATTGCTGGGTCATATGGCAGGTCTATTTGCAGTTTTTAAAGGAATCTCCACACTGTTTTCCATAGTGGCTGTACTAGTTTGCATTCCCACCAACAGTGTAAGAGAGTTCCCTTTTCTCCACATCCTCTCCAGCATTTATTGCTTGTAGATTTTTGGATGGCAGCCATTCTGACTGGTGTAAAGTGGTACCTCATTGTGGTTTTGATTTGCATTTCTCTGATAATGAGTGATGTTGAGCATCTTTTCATGTGTTTGTTGGCCATTTTTATGTCTTCTTTGGAGAAATGTCTGTTAAGTTCTTTGGCCCACTTTTTGATTGGGTCGTTTATTTTTCTAGAATGGAGCTGCAGGAGTTGCTTGTATATTTAATCTGTAGATTTAGGTCTTTCACCCAATTTGAGAAGTTTTCAGCCATTAATTCTTCAAGCACTTTTTTAGCACCACCCTCTTTCTCCTCCCCTTCTAGGACTGCAATAATACAAATGTTAGATATATTTTTAATTGTCGCACAAGTCCCTGAGGCTATATTCCTTTTCATATTTTTCAGTCCATTTTCTCTGTTGTTTAGACTGGGTGATTTCTATTGTTCTGCCTTTCAGTTCATGACTCTTTCTTCTGGTCCCTCCATTCTGCTTTTGAACCCTCTACTGAGTTTCATTTTCATTTATTGCATTTTTTAGTTCTCAAATTCCATTTGGTTCTTTGCAATATCTTTTATGTGTTTGCTGAGACTTTCCGTTTTTTCATTTGTGTCAAGTATAGCAATTTCTCAATGAGGAATTATTTTCTATGGTGGCTGCTTTAAATCTTTGTCACATTTTTCTTACCACTTTCATGATCTCAGCGTTGTATTTTTTTCATTGCTTGAGTTCTTCCTGGATCTTGGTAAGAACAGTGATTTTCACTTGAATGCTGGACATTTCTGGCTATTATACTATGAGGCTCTGGGTCTTATTCCAACCTTCTGTTTTTGTTTGTTTCTTATGACCCCACTTTAGGGAGAAGCTAGCTTTCTCATTACTGCCAAATGAGAGTAAAGTCCTGATTTCCCTCTTGGCTTCTATTAACACTAGAGATGAGATTGCTGGACAGATGTGGAGTTTAGGCTTCTCTCGTAGGTCTCACTGACTGCTCCCTGGCTGGGAGAAATAGGAATGTCCCCTTACTATTCCCTACCTGCACCCCACAGGGGTAACCTCTTTACTCCTGTGGTGGCTAAAGCCGTGACTCTCCACTGAGCTTCCTGTAACATCACCCAGCGGGGGACAGGGAGCCTTGTTACAGCCTGGTGAGGGTGGGTCTCTCGGTGCCTTTGCTGGTGGGTGGGGTCACACCTTTTTCTGTGGTTGGCTGCAACAGAATGCATACTGTCCAGAAGTTTTCTGTCTTTTTCAACTGCCCCCTTTCCTGGACCTTTGGCTAGAGAAAGCAGGCTTTGTCTTTTTTTGGCCTGTGCCTGTTATGGGTTGTCAGCTCTTCCGCTGCAAGACTGGAATACATGAGACCGAAGGAAAACTCAGGGATCTCATTACCGTATTCCTTGGGTTCCAAGGTTCCTTGCTGGTCTACCTTCTCTTCACTGTACAGATTCTGCTTTGTTTTCTGTTCGGGGATTTTAGTTGTACTGAGGAGGAGGAATAGAGGAGAATATCTCTATTCTATTTTCCCAGAAGCTGAAGTCTAGACTGTGTCCTGTCCTCAACAAGCCGCTTTTGGTTGAGCCAGACAGAGCTCCTTCCAGTGATCTCAAATTTGTCCTGGAGAAGCAGAGTCACTGTGTCAAACCTAAAGTTTCAGGGCTCCCTGGGACCTGTCTGCTGTTCTTTTAAGCAGGGAGATACAAAGTTAGTTAAAGCACAGTTGCTCATTTCTCTGGCATGATTAATGCTAGAATTCATTTGCATGCTAAACAAGTATATCTGGACTCTAAGAAAACTATTTAAGGATCTCAAGTGGAGGATATTTACTTAGTTCTGAATTAGCCGTTGTGATCTCTCTCTTTTTCCCTTTTTATTTGCTTTTTATCCCATTGTTGTCTTTTAATTAAACCATTCTTTCACAGGATGTTCTTTGATTGAGAATTATTAAAGATGTAAGCCTTTCTTTATCAAAACGTGGGCTGTGTAATTGTATATACTTTACATTTGACTCTGGGGAAATTTTAGAATTGCAGGAGAGAAGGTGCTTCATTAATTGAGCAAGATTGTGCCTTTAATGGAGACAAAGCCACGGAAGTGTTGGTGGGGCTGGAACAGTCCACGGTTGTTGGTGAGGACAGAGGCGACCAGTGTTGGGGGCTCTGCAGACAGTTCCTCCTTCTGCACTGACCACACCGCGTGTGCCGCATGAGCTGATGGAGGGTGAAGGGGGTGGGGAGGATCAGCCTCTGCAGGGCACTGGGTGGGAGCTGCGGGCTGGGCTGCAGGCCTGAGTGGACCTTTGAAAACTTAGCCTGCCTTTTCAAGGTGGGGTGTCAGTGGTCCAGGTGGGTGGAGGGAGCTGAGGCAGATGGGGTGGAAGGGTGAGCAGTGGGTAAGTAGGTACTGTCTTCTTTGTGCTGTCTGGGCTGGCTGGGCCCTCATCACTGGGATGCTGGGAGGTCTTGTGGACAGAGATCCAGGGGAAGGGTAAGCCCTGAGGTCACCTGCTGTTAATTAATAAATTAGTTGGTTTTTATTGGACAGTCAGGAAGTGGTTGGTAAGAAAAAGCAAAGGAGCCTACCTCATCTCTCACTTGTCAGGAATTTACAATCTTGAGAGGGAAACAGGAAATACACACTCGCAGACACACACACACACACACACATAACTCTGCATGTAGAATCACAGCTATAAATTGCTGCAACGTATCACAGGTACACACAAACACATCCACAGAAGCGTCTAGACCTCACCTATGACTTCACCCCCCCAACACACACAAACACACTCAGATCTGCATGTAAGTTCAGCCAAAAATAGCCCTAGTAACACATCACATGCACACATGCACAGACACCCCCAGACTCACACAGAAGACTCCACCCACCCAGATACACACAGACTCACACACACACATGTTCCATCTTCCATATACAGAGGTGATGTAGTAGGTGGCGAGGCCCAGACAGGAAGTGCATAGAGACATCAGGCACTTGTGATGGTTCCAGGCCTCATGCCTTCTAGGTCAGTATATTCATTGTTTACCCCTAAGCTATTGCTAAGCTAGTCTCTAGAGGCTCAGGTGTCCTGTCTGCCCTGATATACACATGGAAAAAAGCACAAGAACATAAAGCAACGATTGCTTACATGAAGACGGCTCGTGGATTTGCGGTTAGTTCAGCAAACTTTACTGAAGCTCAGTTGAAGGTCCTGTAGAATGTTCTGGGCACAAGCATATGAAAAAGATGAGAGTCTTCTCCTCCAGAAGTCTCACAACCTTGTGTGGAGGAGCCATGTCTAAGCCTAGGGGCCCCAGGCTGGTGCCTGGTGAGCACACACACACACATACACACGAATGCTTGCACAGTTTCATTTACTTCTTATGTCCCCTGAAGGCTCTGCAGGACTCTCAGACAGATGTAACTTTGAATCCTAGCCCTGTGTCTGTCTTACTGTGTGCCTGGGCTTGCTCACTTTACTCATCTATGAGGTGGGGGTGGTAATTCTCATCTCAAAGCGATTTCCTGATAGATCAAGTGAGACAATGGGTGTGAAAGTGCCTGGCAGATAATATTCATTCATTCATTTATTTTATAAATATTTTGACTCTTTTTGCCCAGTACTGAATCTGGGTACTAGGGCAAAAGTGACAGACAGGTTCCCTCATGGGATTATCAGTATAATGCTGCTAGGAGGAGACAGACAGCTAACAAATAAGGGAATAAACAGAGCAGGGGATGTGACAGAGTATCTGGGTGGTCAGAGAGGGCTTCTTGGAGGCATGACATTTGAGCTGAGACCTGAAGGATGAGCTCGAGCCAGTCCTGGAAAGATGGGGGAGCAGCAGTCCTGATGGAGGGGACAGCAAGTCCAAAAGGCTTGGTGGGCTGGAGGGACAGAAAGATGCTCAGTGGGGCTGCGGCATTGAGAACTGGACAGACAGTGGGCTGAGGTGAGGTCAGAGAGCTGAGTGATGCAATGGGCCTGTTGGCAGTGGAGGAGAGCCTGCGTTCTGTCCGTAGGATGACGTGCTGGGGAGTGTCAGGACCCTTCCTGCCCCCAGCCTGTGCCTGGCCCAGCACCACGGAACGTATGGTCAGCAGGGAGTGTGGGATTGATGTCCTCTCTGTGCCTGCAAGCCTATATATCCCCGGGACCCACAGGGACAGGGAGACCCCTGGGTGAAGGCGACTGCCCAGCTGCCATCGACTTCCTTGATGGGCAGTCAACGAAGGAGACAGTCCCTGTGATTCTCCATTTGTTCTATGAGAAGCTCTGGTTCTTTGAGCTTTGTGTCCTGGGGACAGGCCAGCGGTTACCTTTAACTTTTGGAGAGTAGCTCCCATGGGTGACAGTGGGGCAGGGGTCCACGCTTCTCACTGGCCCGACCAGCTGGCCTCTCCTGACCTTGCTCTAGGGGTGTTTCCACTTGTACTCTTGGTTCCATTGTTTTCTCACACTTGCCTGCCTACCTCTGCTGGTTCCGTTGTAATTCTCATTCTTGAGGGGTGCTTTTGAGGGCTGGTATGGCAGGGCTGGTGGAATGAGCAGAGTGAGGCAGAAGCTCATGGGCAGGCAGAATGGATCAGGGCACGAAGCAGAACTAGGTGAGCCCTGAAAGCCCAGCAGGACACACCGAGGACCCTGGGTGCTCGCTGGCTCCCTAGATGTCCCTGCAGGGTGCTTGTACCCTCCCCACCCTGTGGCCCTTAGAGGCAGCAAGAGAGGCTTATTACAGTGCTCCTGCCTGAAATACTCTCCCTGGGAGACTCCCTTTCATTTTTGTTTGTTTATTTTTTAAAAAATTGTGATAAAATATACACAATAGTGCGTTGGTCAAAAAGTTCACTCAGGTTTTTCCATGAGATATTGGTTACCACTTTAACCACTTCAGCCGCAGTTCAGTGCCAGTTAAGTGCATTGTTGTGCAATAATCACCACCATCCATCTCCAGAACTTTTAACTCTCTCCAAACTGAAATTCTGTACCCATTAAACATGAATTTTATCTATCTCCCACTTCCTGCAGCCCCTGGAAACCACCTGTCCACTTTCTGAGTCTGTGATTTTGACTAAGTACTGCATATAAGTGGAAGTATTTATATTAGAGATATAGTATTTGTCTTTTTGAGACTGGCTGATTTCAGTTGACATAGTGTCCTCAGGGTTCATCCATGTTGAAACCTGTGTCAGAATTGCCCTCATGTCTAAGGCTGAATATTCCACTGTGTGACTAGACCATACTTTGTTTATCTATCCATCCATTGAGGAGAATTTGTGTTGCTTCTACCTCTTGGCTTTTGTGAGTAATGCTGTTGTTAGCGTGGGTATATAGGCATTTCTTTGAGATCATGTTTTCAGTCCTTCTGGACATATACCCAAAAGTAAAACTGCTGGATCATATGGTAATTTTATTTTTAGTTTTTTAAGAGCTGCCATACTGTTTTCCATAGTGATTGTACATTTTTGCATTCCCACTGCAGTGTACACAGGGTCCAATTTCTCTATGTCCTCATGAGTATTTATTTTCTGTTTTTGTCTTTTGCTTTTTTTAAAGAGAAGCCAACCTAGCGGATGTGAGGCCTTCTCAATTTTTCAGATACAAGTCAACCATCACTTCTTTCTGGAAGTCTTCCCTGATGTTCCCAGCCTAGCAAGGCACCTGTCTTCTGTGCTTCCTCAACCCTCTGTGCTTCCCTTGGTTAGTCTGTGTGTACAACTTCTCCCTATCTGGTCTGTGAGCAACTAGAGGGAATAAATATGCTGTGAATATTCAGTCCCCATCTCCCCTCTTCATCCCACCGCCATCCATGCCAGGGTCTGACACTTTGACCCACAGGAGGTGCTTAGGAATGAATGCCCAAAACCTAGACCCAGGCTGGCCTCCATAGTCTAACAATGGGACTCTAGACTTAGGAGAAGAGCCTGGTCACCTCCCCTAGGGTTGCTCACCCAAGGACATGGGAAGAGTTTCTTGTGGGTTCTGGCACAATCCTAGAAAGCAGTGCCGCTTCAGGGTCTCAAAGCTGGAAAAGCAGAAGCACAGCTTAGTGTGAGCAGAACTGGATTTGGTCTGCATGGGTGAGAGGTGTTCAGGCAGGTAGGAGCACGGGAGGACCGTGCTGAGCGGAGGTCATTGGTGGTATTGATCAAGGTGGTGGTATTGATTCCTGAAGCTAATGGTGGCTGATTTATCATTCTTCTTCCCAGTGATAAAGATGGTGATGTAACTTACATTACTCGTGATTTACTGACAGCCCCTTCATTTCTTAGAATGGCCAAGAGACTTGGAGCTAAAGGGGGGATGGTCTTTTATTGTCATTTGAGAAAGCAGTGTAAGTGGTAGCTGTCCTTAGCACCAGCAGAGATGTCTGCCTCTGAAATGAGATTTAAGGAGCAGATTTCCTGACAAGGATTGTCCCGTTACAGCAAGGAAGGGAATTAGTGGGCAAAATGAAGCACCTACTGTGTAGACCTTCAGTGTGCTTTCTTGTGGCCTCACAAGAGCGCACGAGGTAGAGATGGGGACCAAAGGACGCTGAGCCTGGGAAGCTGGAGACAGGGGCAGCGCTCCTGTGTCTGTCTGGCCCAGGGCGAAGCCCCACCAGAGTCCCATGCTCTGCTTAGAGACAGCATCTTTCTCCCAGCGAGTGATGCTCAAGAAATGACTCTGCATGAGAGGATCATGTTCCAGGGAAGAAGAAAATGCTGCCTTACATTCCAGGTTCTGGTGGCACTGGGCTCGGTGGTATTTCCATCCATCTACATCCATTTTCATCCATTCACTCAGTCATCACACAAAGTTTCCTGAGCCCCGCCGTGTTTGGCTTTGTGCTGGGGGCTGGTGGTGGTGACAAGAGGAATAATGCATTGTCTTCTGTCTCTCTGAAGCTCCTGTCTGCTGGAGCAGAAAGGCAGATAATCCCTTCCATTGCACAGGCATAAAAGGAGAAATGGAAACAGTATTCCAGAACCGTGAGAGATCAAACTGCTTCCTCAACTCCTCCTAAGTGTGCCAGGGAAGCACTGAACAGGCAGGGACATGAGAGCTGGATGTCCAGGGTAAAAGTGAAGGAAGAGGGCAGGGCAGTGGGCAGAGGGGACAGTGTGTGCAAACATGGAGTCATGGTTTGGGAAACCCTGTGTGGCAGGAGCAGAGGGTTTGGAGGTGGATGGGGACATGAGGTAGGACAGTCAGGGTGAGCCTGGGTGGCTGAAGTCTTTCTGTGTGTCATGTTAGGAGCCTGATCTTTGCCCTGTAGGCAACTGGGCACAAGCAGAGATTGCGAAGAGGGAGAATGACTCTCTTGGGTGAGTTTTCTTCGAAGCTCCCTCATGTTGAGGATGGACTCTCATCAGAAGGGGACCTGTGAGAGGCTCTTACAGTGCCCCAGGAGAGAAATGAAGATGGGGGCAAAGGAGAACATTCTAGAAGCATGTTTGCATCCATGTCCTGGGTGAACCCAACTCCTCCACCCCTCTGTACTTACAGATGAACCTGGGCAGTCAGATGTGATTGGAGGAAAACACACAGCCAGGCTGAAGCTGGTCTCTGTGACCTGGCTGCCCACCTCAAGTGGACCCTTCCTGCCCCTCCTCCAGGCCACTCATTCTCCTACTCTCGAGAAGAATATTTCACAAGTTTCCTCTCTTTAGTTCTCCAGAAGTTCTTCTGTGCTTATTTTTTGCTGATGTTTTTTCTTTTGGAAAAGTTAATAGAATATACTTACTTTTCAGAGTAGATTAGATTTACAGAAAAGTTCAGCAGAAAGAATAAAGTTCCACATACCCCTCTCTCTTCTTCCCAACGTGCCCTATTAATATCCTGTGCTAATCAGGTACATCTGTTACAACTGATGAGCTAGTATTGGTACATTATTATTAACGAAAGTAAACAGGTGACATTAGGGGTCACGCTTGGTGACAAATGTGTAATGACATGTGTTCACTATTACAATGTCATGCAGAGTTGTTTTACTGTCCTAAATATCCTCTCTCTTCATTCCCCTCCCCACCCCAACTCCTGACAACCAACAATCTTTCTACTGTCTTTGTAGTTTTGCCTCTTTCAGGATCTCATATAATTGGAATCCTACAGTATGTATGTAGCTTTTCAGATGGACTTCTTTCACTTAGTAATATGCATTTAAAGTTTTTCCATGTAAACTTTCATAGCTTGAGAGCTCATTTTTTTTGGTGCTGAATAATATTCCATTGCCTGGCTGTACTACAGTTTATTTATCCATTCACTACCGAAGGGCATCTTGATTGCTGCTGCATTTTTGGCAGTTGTCATTAAAGCTGTGATAAGCATAATGACTTTGCTTTTTAAATCACTGAGAGACCAGAGCAGTGAGGACAGAGCTGATCTGTGCGCTCAGGGCCACCAGCCCTGTTGGAAGCCCACCATCTTCCATTATCGGTTCCCAGAAGCCTGGGTTTCCTGTCCTAATGCTGTGTGTGAACACCGTGTGGGCCCCTTGTAAAGGCAACCCCTTTCATTGGAGACTGGAAATCATTCTCTGTCACCTTCTCTAGAGTGAAACTCTTATATCCTTTAAAAAAACCTTTTTTTTTAACTGGAGTATAATTGCTTTACAATTTTGTGTTGGTTTCTGCTTTATAACAACATGAATCAGTGATACATATACCTATCCCCTCTCTCTTGAGTCTTCCTCTCAACCCCATGTTCCACCCCTCTAGGTCATCTAGGTCATCACAGAGCAACAAGCTGAGCTCCTCGTGCTATACAGCAGGTTCTGTCTCCTTTTTTCCTTCTTGTTGCCAGTATGTTATTCAGTTTCAGTTCAGTTCAGCCACTCAGTCGTGTCTGACTCTTTGCGACCCCACGGACTGTAGCGTGCCAGGCGTCCCTGTCATCACCAACTCCCAGAGCTTGCTCAAACTCATGTCCATCGAGTCGGTGATGCCATCCAGCCATCTCATCCTGTGTTGTCCCCTTCTCTTCCTGCCTTCCGTCTGCATCCATCTGCCTCTTTGTGCCCAAGCGGTTTTTCTGGAACCTCAAAGACTGTGCTCTGCTTGCACTCATAGCAGGCAGAAGCTACTGGGGAATTAGCATCCCTGGAAATGGCCCTCCTCTGAAGATGGATGTCAGCTGGTGTAAAGACACCCTGCCCCCTGTCCCACAGGTGGTATGATCCTCAGGCCTTCATTGTGTTCGGACATTCCCCACAGGAGGAAGCGCCAGCCATTATGTGGAAGTTTCCTGATAACCCTATTCTTGGCTGACTTCCCTTCCCTTCCCTATACCACTTCCCTCTGCCTCCCAAATTAACCCCTTTCACTTGAGTCTGTGTCTTAGAGTTTGCTTCTGGGGACCCAAATTCAGACACTTTCCAATAAGGTGATGCTCACCATCTGAGCACTGCTCCTGTGTGGTCACCAGTAACTCCATGGGCCCAAGCCCGGCTCATTCCCAAGGCTTCATCTGATGCCACTTCTTGCGGTCTCTGGCTCTGCCAATTACTTTCTTGTGTTCAGAATATTTCCTCACTTGGACTTTGGGGCACTGTTTTCTTTTTTGTTTACTTTTCTGACCCATCCTTTCATACTCCTTTGTTAGCTGTTTTTCATCTTCCTGACCCCAGCACTCACTGCCAGGAAGATCAGCCAAAATATACACAAAGGAAATAACACACACTGCAAACAGAGCAGGTGTTAATTTCCTCTATGTCTTTTAAGTCAAGGAGGGAGGTGACTATTTATGGAGGGACCAGTATATGCTAGGCACTTTGCATCATTGAGTCGTTTGATCCTGTCAACAACCCATGATGGAGGTGCTGTTTATTGCCATATACAAAAGAGGAAATAAAGGCTCAGGCAGATTGGAGAGAGGCTTGGTCAAGGCCTGTCCTCCTGGGGTGGTACTAGGATTCAGACCATGGACCGTCCCACTCCTTCCCCCATGAGGAGGGAGATGTGGCCTGAGACAGCCGTGTGTAAAGTGGGCCCTGATTTCTTTCCCATCTTTCTCCCCAGCTTCCTGGTCTGATGACTGCCTTTATTCCCTCCAGCCCAGTGCCCCGAGCCCTTGATTTGGTTGAGTTGCTGAATAAGCCCCGGAGAAAAACGGTTCATTAACTCATCAATAGTGCGGAGCCCCAGCCACTCACAGGAGGCCCTTGCCCCCACCATGTGGAGCATTCAGTCTCCATCAGGGAGATTGAGGCTGACTTAGAAATTCCTTTGCACAACTGTGTTCAGAGGGTAATCAGCCCCCATCCAGGCCATTTGTTGAAACAGGGCTGAATGATTCACAGGCGCTCCAGACAGTCCCTGTGATTTGGTCCAAGTCATTGAGGCTGATAATGGGGCTTCCTAGAAGTGATGGGACCTCACCCCGACACTCACTTCCTTGAAATGTGTCCTGTGACTGGTGAGGGAACACGAGGCATTGAGAATGAAGCAGAAAGAAATCCCTTCACGCCATGGGAAGGGAACCACAACTGCTGGTCTGTCACTTGGTTTCCTGGGGCTGTGATGCCGTGGAGGCACCTGCGCCCTGGCAGGGAGTCTGTGGTCAGATCTATTGACTCACCTCCCTCCTTGAGATGCCCTGAGTCTACACAGCTCCCGACACAACACCTCGTACAGTTAGGCTTTCAGTCATGTGTGTATCAGCAAGGGGAGTCTTGCTGGCTCCCCTCATGAGGGATGGGAGAAGGCTAGCATGGTACTAGAGGTTTAGTGGCGATGCCCAGGGGAGCGGGGGTGTGGGGGGGTGGCTCAGATTCTGTGGAGAAGGCTGGGTTTAGATGTATGTCTGCTTTTCTCAAGTCCTTGTGCACGGCTCACATCCCCAAGCCAGCCTGGGGCCCAGAGTCATGCCCGCAGCTCCGTGAGCAGTGGGAACGGATGCTGTTGGAGGCAGAGCCACCTGCTCCTGTATCGGTCCTGCATCTTATTCCTTGTTCAGGGGAGATGCAGGACAAGAGACAAGACTTTTAAGAATGTAAAGAGTTTTGAAAAGAATCTGAGCCCTAGATTTACAGGGTAGGGAGGAGAGAAGGGAGGGAGAGGGAGGCAGATGCAGGAGAAGGTATGTGGAGAGGCCGCTGCAGCCATAGGGAGCGCCCGCTCCGCCTGCCGACTGTGCCCAGGGTGGCCAGCTGCTGACCATCACGGAGGGACATTTATGATTTACACATTTTATACTCCAGGTTTTTTTTTGCCATGAAAAAGCAGCTGTGCATTTTAGCAGGAAACTAGAGTGAGGCAAGAAGCCCAGGCAGGAGAGGATCCTCGTGTCACCCAGTAAATTCATTTCGGGGCTTTGCTAAGCAAATCCTTGGAGTCATCTGCCTCCTGGTCTTTGCAAAAGATAACCAGTGAAATTGTGGCCCTTTTCTAGCTGCAGAGCTGAAAATCAAGGCCTGTGTAATTTTCTCTGAGACAGCCTGTGGGTGCTTAGGGTGAGCCCTGCCAAGGGAGAGGTGAGTCCCAGCCTGAGCACTGCCAAGTCCCTCTTTAATCTATGTCTTAGGGAGCCCTGGAGCATTGAAACTACTGAGTTGGCTGTGCGTCAGGATGTTGGCTCCTGCAAACCCCCGGGCAGCCTCAGGGGGACCTTCCTGGTCAGCTTTGAAACCAAAGCTCCTGGGACTTGCCGTGTAGCCCAGGTCAAATGCACTATTAGTTCGTTACTTAACAACCATGCAGAGGTGTGTGGGGTCTGAAGCCAAAGTTTCTTCCCAGCTGTGAATTGTCTGCTTTCCATTCATTCCTGCCTACCATCCTGACATCAGTCTCCTAGGATGTGTCCTCAGAGAGCTGCAGGAGCACGGTCTACACGTGGAGACGGCTAGCCACTGGCCACATGGGCCTTCTTCCTCTGACACAAATCACCAATCCCAGTTATGCACTGCCGGCTTTAATGGAGCTCTCTGCAGATGGAGACGTAGGAAATAGAGGACATGATCCTGTCCACAGGGAGCAGGGAATGTTTTGTGTACTAGGGGGAGACAGTCCCAAGTAGCCCCAGATCATGAGTTACAGTGGGACAAATGAAGCTTTGTAAATTCTATTTTTTCATCTACCCAATATCAAAGCTACAATATTTGGAAATATCCAGCTCTGGACTTTTCCCTGCTCCTCCAGATGTGTGGCTTTGTGAGTCTGGAGCATAAGGAACAGATACAGAGCAACATCTCTATTCATATTTCCCATTGGTAACTTACTTGTAATGGAAACAAATCTTCACTTGTTAAAGGGATTTAGGAGGAGACATTGACACCCCCAGAGATTTCAGTAAGTGAAAGAAATTCTGAATAAAATAATTAGCAAAGTAGAGACTCTGCAAACATCTAAGCAGACTCATACATGTGAGCATATGTGAGCCCAGGGGCTTTCATATGTGACCTTTCTCTACATCTCACCTCCATTCTGTAGACCCAGCCTGTGCTGTGCACGAGTCGGTATGTTTTGCAGGAAGCAGTGATGTGGGTGAAGTGAGGACAAGTATACCACTTGCTTTCCTACACCCTGCAAAGCGGTGAACATATCTTCTTGGTGTAAACTGACATCCGAGACCGTGAAAAAGTATGGGATAGAAAGATGAAAACATACGAACAAGAACACACAGTAGGAATGTGAGAAACGCAGTATGTTGATCAAATCCGAGCTGCTCTGTGCTAGGTGTGCTCCTCAAGCTGGCATATGGTTGGATTTTATTTTTTGATTCAGCTTGAGAACTTATGTTTGCCATGCTAAAAGAAATGCATGGGTCTTATTTATTATATTTTATTTTATATTTTTGTTTTCTTTTTGTTGCTCTGATTTTATATTTTGGTATGAGGTTTGTGCTTCCATTGGTGGTTATTTTCCTTGGGAGTTCAGAGTGAATACATCTTGTTTTACTTCCACAGTGTTTTACTTTTAATGACCTATGTTATTCTATTTTATTTTTAATTTTCTTTGCTTTATTGTGTTGGTTTTGCCACACAATGACATGAAACCGCCCTGGGTTTACATATGCTCCCCCTCCAGAACCCCCCTCCCTCCTCCCTCCCGACTCCCCCACCCTGGGACATCTCGGTGCACCAGCCCCGAGCATCAATCCTGGGCTGGCGATTGATTTCACATATGTTAATTAACATGTTTCAATGCCATTCTCCCATATCATCCCACCCTTGCCCTCTTCCACAGAGTCCACGAGTCTGTTCTATACATCCGCGTTCCTTTTGCTGTCTCGCATGCAGGGTTCTTGTTACCATCTTTCTAAATTCCATATATATGCGTTAGTATACTGTATTGTTGTTTTTCCTTCTGGCATATTTCACTCTGGATAATAGGCTCCAGTTCCGTCCACCTGAGTAGAACTGATTCAAATGAATTTTTTTTTAATGCTGAGTAGTGTTCCATTGTGTATATGTACCACAGCTTTCTTATCCATTCGTCAGTTGATGGGCATCTAGGTTGCTTCCATGTCCTGGCTATTGTAAACAATGCGGCGATGAACATTGGGGTACACGTGTCTCTTTCAATTCTGGTTTCCTCGGTGGTGTCTATGTTATTTTAAAAATGTATCTGGATTTCCTGAAACAACATACATGTATTCTATTATCCAATAGAAATGAGAGAGAGAGAGAGAGAGAGGGAGATCATTGATTTCTCTGGTAAGATGAGGAAATAGCTATTTCTTTCTGAAAAAAAGAAATCTACGGGCCTGAAAAATGACGAGGCATTGTCCTGTCCATGAGTCTTCTTTTAGCAACTTAGATGTTACAAACTGCAGCGGTCTCTCCTGGCATCGGGCCTTTGGTTAGTGATAAATCCTCATTTACCATTTTCATCTTGGCCTGAGTCATTGTAGATTTTTTGGAGGGAAGCTGGCTGGGGTATGGATTCTTGTAGGTACTGTCTTAAACTTGAAAGTCCAAAATAGAAAACTTAGCTTGCCACTACCCTAGAGACAACACTTCCATGGTTCTCCACTGTCCCGGAGTGACGTTCTATTCCTTTAGCCCCTGTGGGGTACTCAGAGAGCTGCCAACCTTCCTCCGCCTGCTGCCCCAACTCCTCTCTCCTTCCCCTTCCCTGCCAGCAGCACCAAATGACCAGCAGCCCTTCCCCCTCTCCCTGCCCTGTGCCTCCCACTCCTCTCTCACCTCTCTGTCCTTCACATCCTTCAGTGTTCACCCAGGTGCTGTCTCCTTCAGGTAGCCATTCTGAGCTCTGTTCCACTGACTGGGGAGGCTTTTCTCATGGCATTGCTCCTCTCATGGTAATCTGGGCTTCCCTGTGTTCACTGGCTACCATCTCATACTAACATTTCAGACCGTTAAGGAGTAGCTGTGTCTTTTTAAGTAGACGATGAACTCCTCAAGGGCTGGGTCTCTGTCCCACTCCCTCCACCTCCCCTTAGCACACCTGTCGTTCAGAACCCAGCACATTACAGGTGCTCAGAAAATGTTTGCCGTAACTTGTGAAACAGCGAGACTTTCAAACAAGTCAATCCTAAAGGAAATCAACCCTGAATATTTATTGGAAGGACTGATGCTGAAACTGAAGTTCTAATACTTTGGCTGCCTGATGCAAAGAGCTGACTCATTGGGAAAAAAACCCTGATGCTGGGAAAGATTGATGGCAGGAAGAGAAGGGGGAAACTAAGGATGAGATGGTTGGATGGCATCATGAACTCAATGGACACGAGTCTGAGCAAACTCCAGTGTAGTGATGGACAGGGAAGCCTGGTGTGTTGAAGTCCATGGGGTCAGACACAACTTTGTGAATGAACAACAGCAACAACCTGTGAAAAGAATGGTTTCAGTCTCTGTTTAGTTGGAAGCATGGTGTATGAGTTTACTGGAATGGGGTAAAAGTAGAGTAAGGAAATGACTTTGATTTGAAAATAGTGTTGCCAAAACTAAACTCAAAATGGATTAAAGATCTAAATGTAAGAACCTATAGAACTATAGAGGAAACCTATAGAACTCCTAGAGGAAAACACAGGCAAAACACTCTCTGACATAAACCAAAGCAGGATCCTCTATGACCCACCTCCCAGAATATTGGAAATAAAAGCAAAAATAAACAGATGGGACCTAATTAAAAGTAAAAGCTTCTGCACAACAAAGGAAACTGAAAGCAAGGTGAAAAGCAGCCTTCAGAATGGGAGAAAATAATAGCAAACGAAGCAGCAGACAATCTCAAAATTATACAAGCAACTCCTGCAGCTCAATTCCAGAAAAATAAATGACCTAATCAAAACTTGGGCCAGAGAACTAAACAGACATTTCTCCAAAGAAGACATACAAATGGGTAACAAACACATGAAAAGATGCTCAACATCACTCATTATCAGAGAAATGCAAATCAAAACCACAATGAGATACCATTTCACATCAGTCAGAATGGCTGCCATCCAAAAGTCTACAAGCAATAAATGCTGGAGAGGATGTGGAGAAAATGGAACCCTCTTATACTGTTGCTGGGAATGCAAACTAGTACAGCCACTATGGAGAACAGTGTGGAGATTCCTTAAAAAACTGCAAATAGAACTGCTGTATGATCCAGAAATCCCACTGCTGGGCATACACACTGAGGAAACCAGAATTGAAAGAGACACGTGTACCCCAATGTTCATCGCCGCATTGTTTACAATAGCCAGGACATGGAAGCAACCTAGATGTCCATCAGCAGATGACTGGATAAGGAAGCTGTGGTACATATACACAATGGAATATTACTCAGCCATTAAAAAGAATACATTTGAATCAGTTCTAATGAGGTGGATGAAACTGGAGCCTATTATACAGAGCGAAGTAAGCCAGAAAGAAAAACACCAAAACAGTATACTAACGCATATATATGGAATTTAGAAAGATGGTAATGATAACCCTGTATGCGAGATAGCAAAAGAGACGCAGATGTATAGAACAGTCTTTTGGACTCTATGGGAGAGGGAGAGGGTGGGATGATATGGGAGAACAGCATTGAAACATGTAAATTATCATATGTGAAATGAATTGCCAACCTAGGTTTGATGCATGATACAGGGTACTGGTCCACTGGGATGACCCAGAGGGATGGAATCCGGAGGAAGGTGGGAGGGGGGTTCTGGAAGGGGAACACATGTATACCCATGGCAGATTCATGTCAATGTACGGCAAAACCAACACAATAATGTAAAGAAAAAAGTCTTTCTTGAATTTGTTACGATAAAAAAATAAAAAATTTTAGTACTGAAAAAAAAAAATGAAAAATGTGTTGCTTGTCCAGGCCATAGTCTGAGTTACCTTTTCCTGAGACTCTTGCTCACCATCCCCAAACACCTGAGAAAATTTTGTGGACCCCATTTCATGCATGAGGGACCTGAGACTCAGTAAGTTGCTGGGACCCTGCCCCAGGTCCATATACTATCACCTGCTGCCTCTGAATTCTGGGCACTTCTGTCAGACCCATAAATGCCTGACATAGGTGAACCATTCATTATTTCTGGAGAACGGACCAGTGTCTGTACTCTCTCAGAGAGGAGCTCCCTCAGAACAGGCTGTGCCTGCATGTGCCTATTCGGAAGATGCTCTGCTTGAGTTTATTCCTAAGCAGTTCTTCTTGTGGATATGTCAGAATCAGGCCAAGTGATTACAAATATTCATACAAGTTGACTCAATACATGTAGTAGATAAACTGAGGGCTGCATACCTATAGAGGCCACTTAGGTTTTCAATTTCACCTGCACCTGCCAACTCAGAATTGAGGGGCAAAGTGCAGAAATTGGTCCCTGGGCATGCTGATGGCCAGATGATCCTTTAGGTGAACAGGGAGGGGCCTGCAGTGGTTCTTAGCTCTTCCCAGACACTTCCTTCATTATGGGATCCCCTCCATTAGCCTAAGAGTTCCTCCAAGAACTCCAAGAATAAAATCTGATCAATCCTATTCATCTCTATATTAGCAATGCCTAGAACTGAACTAGGCACAGTCAACAAATGCCTGGCACAGTCAACACATTTTTTAAAAAATTTATTTTATTTTCGGCTGCACTGGGTTTTTGTTACTATGTCTGGGCTTTCTCTAGTTGTGGCAAGTGGTGGCTGCTCTCTGATTGCGGTACTTGGGCCTCTCGTTGCAGTAGCTTTTCTTGTTGTGGAGCACGAGCTCCTGGGCAAATGGGCTTCCATAGTTGTAGCACGTGGGCTCAGTAGTTACTGGTACCTGGGCTTAGTTGCTCCAAGGTGTGTGGCATCTTCCTGGGCCAGGGATCGAACCTGTGTCCCCTGCATTTGCAGGCAGATTCTTAGCCACTGGACCACCAAGGATATCTGTCAATGAATGCTTGATGAACAATCACTCAGGTGCACAGATGAGTGTGTGGGTGTAGGAAGGGGTCATGTCACCGGATTTGCCTTCTTTCCTTGCTGCTCTGGGGGTTCTGAGAAGGCTGATGGAAGTTCCCAAATGTCCTCTGTGGAAAAAAGGGAGCTTGAGCATCTTTGGGGATTTCTTTTATCTTCTTCTGGTCCAGACACCACGTGGGTAAGGGCTCCTGGTGATGGTTTTGGGGGAACTGTGGGAGCAGGTAGGATGGGGAGCCTGTGTCAATTCCAGCCTGACCAGATTAGAGTTTGAAATAATTACCCTAATTTGAGCATAAGACCCCAAGGACTCTGCTGGGAGGAAATAGCTTCCATGGGGAAGATTTGGGTCTGGCAGGAGATTCTCTGGTAGAGGTGGAAGTGAAAGTATTGGCCTCTCTCTCGCGTCTGACTCTCTGCAACCCCATGGACTGTAGTCCGCCAGGCTCCTTTGTCCATAGCATTTTCCAGGCAAGAATACTGGAGTGGGTAGCCATTCCCTTCTGCAGAGCATCTTCCCAACCCAGGGATAGAGTCCGGATCTCCTGCATTGCAGGCAGATTCTTTACTGTCTGAGCCACCTCTGATATAGGTGGGGCTGGGTAAAGGGTGTGAACACTGAGGCACAACTCAGCTCCCTTCAGGGGTTCATGTTTGTTTTCCACTGCTCCTTGGCATGCTGGCACTGACCACCTCTAACCTCTGCACCCCTGCTGAGGCTCTCTTCCAAGTCGGGATACTGGGTACTCCTCTGGTTAGCCCTGCCAAGAGAAAATGACTGAATTTCCAAATGCTTTTCTGAACTCTGAGGAAAAATAATAAGGAGGTGAGCATGGAGTACATCTGGTGTTCTTGGGGCTCATAACCAGATTTCGATTCCATATACCTTCTGAAAAATTGTCCTTTTAGCTCCAAAGCTGAGAGCAGGTACCATTTCAGGACCCACAGTGGCCTAGGAGTTTCCTCTTGGGCATCCTTCTCCACATTCAAGAGCAAGTGGTTCACTTAGGGCTACGGGGAGGGTAGGGATGGTTAGGGAGTATCGATTGACATGTGCACACTGCCATATTTAAAATGGATAACCCACAAGAACCTACTGTATAGCACAAGGAACTCTGCTCAGTGTTATGTGGCAGCCTGGATGGGAGGGGAGTTTAGGAGAAAATGAATATGTGTATGTGTATGGCTGAGTCTCTTTGCTGTGCAGCTGAAACTATTACAACTTTGTTAATCAGTTATACTCCAACATAAAATAAAAATTAAGAAGAATTCCATCTGTAAGAAAAGAAAAAGTGGCTCACTCTCCTTATCCATCCAGCACCCCCTTAGGGCTTTCTGGGTTTTCTTTACCAGGAATGCCTTTATCAATCCACCAGATCTCAGTTGAGACAGGAGGGAGTGCTCTGGCCAACAGGAAATGAAGATACTGCTGGGCCATCTTGCTTCATGACTTCCTGGACATTTTTCCCACTGGAAATGGGAAATGAGAGCTTGATCTTACTGCTGAAGGCTTTTGGCTATTGAGGATGTCAGGGAAGAAAGAGTTGTCACCTGCAGGGCTCTCAGTAGCCTAGCTCTGTGGTTAGAGCAGTACCTCCTCCCTGAAAGCTAGGGTCTACTTAGAATCTGCCCACATCTAGGCTGAGTGTACTTGGCAGCCAGGACCATGTCTGCAGTAGCAAATGTGGCTGGAAACCTGGTCCCATGAGCAGAGCTTCCTCCTGCCTGTAGCCATCGTTTGGGAATCACAAGTACATAAAGACGTGTACACGCCAACCTTGTTCCCCTTTCCTGGTCCTCCATAACCCAACCTTCCCCAGTTGTGCACACACTCTTCCCCTTGCCACGGCATCCTCACGAAATTGTTAGATCAAATCAAGCCAGCGGCAAAGGGCTGCAGACCAGATTGGAGTTTCTGACTGTAGCCATGGGGCTAGGACTTGCTGGATGCTAGGTAGAGCAGTGTATGGATGCAGAAGGGTGGCCCAGTGAAGCAGAGGCTTCTCCCAACTCCTGCTGCATCATGCTCCTGTCAGCTCTGAGATCTCGGGACAGTAATTAATGCCTTACAGGGGTGGCATTGCACTGTTGGCTTGTTTGGATTGGAGTTAGGCTGTCTGCCTTCTTAGGAATGGCGGTATCTTTGGGCAGCACTATCTGAGTAGGTTGCTTCTTCAGAAATGCTCATCACAGAGCATGTTCTAATTAAGCTAGAGTATGTATGACTGTCTCTTATAGGAGCTTTCTTTACCGTTACAGAAACTGTTAGCTCCTGTAGGCTGGAGCCCCAAGGAACATTTGCCTCAATCTGTGGACCAGTGAAATATACATCCTAAATTAAAATGTAGAATATGCTTTACAATTGTGAATCTGAGAGGTGGCCAGCAACTAGTTTCTTGCCAAGCAATAGTGTAGGCACTGCTGGGGATGTTGGGAGCTTACAAAGTGGTGATTTGAGTCCCTCAGCTCAGTGTGGGGGAAGTTTTCTTTCTTCCTGCTGATCTGTCAGCTTTCAGCCTTATGTATCTTGTCAGATATGTATCTTTATCAAGCTCTGTCCTCTTTTTCTGCTGACTCCACACAGTATGGGGTAAACATGGGGACGCAACATGGTGTCAAGGAAACAAGCCTGCTCTGACTTCAGCATCAACCAGTTCTGCCATGCCTCTGCCATTTAGGCTCTGTGTCCCCTTCCCATTCAGAGCCTCAGTTTCCTTACCTGTGAATGATTCCATGATTCCATACCTCACAAGTTTACTGAAGAATGTTAGTGAAACAGAGTATAGAAATGTCTAATAGCACCCTGCACTTAACAGGGCTCAAACATGAGTAACTTTAACCATCTCCTAAACTTAAATATGGTTCCCTGGAAGCTGAGTCTGGCAATGCACAGGTGTTGTATCCTGGGGCAGCTCTCAGGTGAGGTCCATCAGGGTTTGAAGGAAGCAGGATAGTGCAGGGGAAGAAGCTGGACAAAGCTGGGGGCACAGTTGATATGTAACTTCAGCCTGATCCCAAGAGAAGCTTGGAGTGGGAATTGCACCATGAGGTTACCCCAACTTGAAGCAAAAGGGCTGGAGTTTTGTGTCCCATCACAGTCATCCATTGTTGGCTGGCTACAGGCCACCTGCAGAGGGGCAGGTGGCTTCCCAGGGATTTCTGAATGAGACAGAGCCTGCATGCATAGCTGCTGGGAAGATGTGTACACCAGCCGATAGGAGGAATCTGGGTTGGGGAACCAGTGGCATCTACTACATTCCCCTTGACTATTTTGAAACCTCTTATCCCACGAACTTTTTGTACCAGTTCTAAGTGTAAGTGTGTTGAAGAAAATTTTGACTCCTTTCCCACATGCCTGATACCTAAAGGTTATTTGAGGCGGGAGGGATGTGTGTCGACTTCATCAGCCTTTTGGGGCAGTCTGTGAAGCACTTCCTGCTCACTATGTCCCTGGGCACTAAACTTAGGCTTGATGCCAGTGGGCAAGCCCTATCAGCCAGGCAGCTCTGAGGCACTGGAGATGCTTCCTGCTGCTGACTTGGGATCACTTCCAAATTGAGAATCTCCCCAGGCTTAATTGGCCAACCCTCCAGTGTGTGTGTGTGCAAAACAGCGGGCTCCATGCTTCTGGAGCCGCCTCTAATCAGCAATTGCTAAGGTTTATTAACACCTTATCAGTGCTTGGGATGACTCAGTGTACACTCCCTTGTCTGCAGCATTATTTCACTCTGGGAAATTTGAAAACATTACATGGGGAGCCATCTTGCATGCTTCATTAACTGTTCAAAGCATGCGTGGTTTGAGAGCCATTGGGGGGAAATCTATCAGCTCCATGTTACATTAAAGAAGGGGTGATTGATAGGTTATTCCTGCAGCATCAGGAGCTCCCGAGCAAGGGTGACAACCCAGCCTGAGACCCTGCCTGTGCCTATGAGGTGTTTGTGCCCAAAGGCAGCCCCAGTGGGGTCTGGGCTGTGGCTCAGGGTGTTTGTCATTTAAGCCCACTATCACTCTGCCATCACACCAGTACACATGACCTTGAAGGAAAGGAGGTGACCTCATGACAGGAAAGAACACAGAGAGGTTTCTGAGTTAAGCAAACTTGGGTTTGATCTCGGCTCTACCTCTTTGGTGAACTTGAATGTGTTCCTCAGTCTCCTCTTCTAGAAAATGGGGATAACTGTTATCCTTTCAAGAGATGATAAATGTAACCCTTCTTGAAATATAGCCTATGGGAAAGTTCCAGATGCATGCTAGCTGCTCAGCTGTTAGTGACAATTTTCATTACTGCTGTTGGATTTTGGTTCTCAACTTGGGTTTGAGTTGTGGAAGGTCTGTGGTCCCTCTGGGCATGTCTTTGCATCAGCGCTACTCATGGAGGACCATCTCTGAATTTCTCCCTCCAGGAAGGGACTGCAGGGTTGAGGGGTTTGATGAATAACTTTTCTTCCAAATCTTACATTTCAGTCAACTTAGCCTCCTGCGGTGTGTGGGAAATTGCACCATCTTAATATTTCTCTCCCCCCTCTTTAATCTGTCTTTTCAGAATGTTCTGTCAATTAGAAAATGCTTGTCAGTGAAGTGACTATTCGGGAAAACAACCTACATGACTTCCCTAGCACTTGAAGAATTTAAAATAATGAAAGGGGATTAACTTGCAGGGGAAGGCATTGTTAGGAAGGAGAGCTGCTATTCAGCACTGCCTGCTAGTCTGTACAGTTTCATTAATAACACCTTTCATTCTATAGTCCCTCACATCTAGAAGGATCCTGAGTGATTAACAGATGCTGTGAATAGGAATTACTTCATCTGCTGCTGAAATATTGCTTCTCCTGGAGCTGCTAGCAATTGATGCTCGACATCCTTGTCATGTCAGAGGCGGGGCTGAGGCTGCCTCTCAGTCACTCCTGCTTCAACAGCTTAGGGGCACATAAATGGTCACCAAGTGAGTTGATTCAGTGGTCATAGAAGCCCCCAAGTCTCTGACTGGGTCCTGGCTCTGTGCGCGGTGCTGCAGAGGGAGGTATCAAAATTAGCCCTTACTCAAGAGGATCTCACTGCATAGGAAGTCGGAAGGACAGGTGAACAGCCCAGGGCTACATAGCAAGGAGTGCGTGTAACAGAAGGGTAATGAGTGTAATCAGAAGCTGGCACAGGGCTGAACTTTGCTGGAACTGAGGCTAAAAGAATGGAGGACGGCGGTTGAGAAGGCTGGCCAGCTGCTTGGGTGAGATCCCACAATGCTAGAGCAGAAAAACTCTCATTTGAGCGGTCATCAGAATCTTCCAGAAGGCCTGGGAGCGCACAGATTTCTGGGCTCCATCCCTGGTGCTTAGAATTGACATTTCTAACAAATTTCTTCCCTATTGGCTCAGCGTAAAAAATCTGTCTGCAGTGAAGGAGACAAAGGAGATACGGGTTTGATCCCTAAGTCAGGAAGATCCCCTGGTGGGGAAAATGGCAACCCACTCCAGTATTCTGGCTGGGAGAATCCCATGGACAGAGGAGCCTGAAAGACTACAGTCCAAAGAATTGCAAAGAGTCGGACATAATTAAGAGACTGAGCACACACAAGTTTCTAGGTAATGTTGATGCCCCTGGACAGAGGACCACGCTTCGAGAACCACTCTGCTGGAACATTAAATGCAGGAGTCGAAATCTTAGACGGACAAGGAGGCCAACAGGGGAGGCTGGGAGGAGGCACTGGTGTGGTCCATGGCCAGCCAAGAAGCATGTACCCCATGAAAAGAAAACAGCTGCTACTCAGCCACAGCCTGTGGTTGCCATTTGGAAATGTGCCATGTGACTAGATTCTCCACTTGGTCTGGATAAAGACTGGGAATCTCAAAAAATTTTTATGTCAGATGTCCTTATTTTTATATAGGTCTGAGAAAGCACATCTACATCCTCCATGAGGCTGGTGAGTTTTTAGTTTGTGATCTTTGTTTTTAAAGAATGAATAGAAATTTATCAGGTGGCTGGAAAGGGAAAGGATTTTTCATGCAAAGGAAACCAATCTCATGTGCAAATGCTCAGAGGCACAAAATACCCTAAGCCTGGAAGTGCAAAGCCTTCTGATTGGTTGGAGCTTAGAGTGGATGCCTAGATGGGGAAGAGGAGAGGTGGAGGAATTGAAGGGAAGCAGGCAGGGAACGTTTTGATCTGGTCTTTGACTCCAGCCTGGCCAGATTTGCTTGCTGACCTCAGCTCTTCTGGGTTCTGGGATAGACTGATATGTGTTACAGACGGCCCAGCAGGCTGGTGGGCACTGTGGACCTAGTGACCACGTGCAGAGTTCTGATGCCTCACTCCCTGGTGCGATGCTTCCCAGCCAGGCCGACTCCCCAGAAGAGAGTCTGTGGGTTATGGTGATGCCTCTCATTGGCAGGGGGCCTTCTGTTCCTGTCTTAGGAGAGGAGCTTAGGAACCCACCTTCCATTGAGGTCTTGAGAAGGTCTTTGGGTCAGACAGACTCAGGCTGGGGTCTTACCTGTACCACTTGCTGTGTGACTTTGAACACATCGCTAGAACTTTCTCAAACTTGGTTCCTCAGCTATAAAATGGGGAAAATCATTGTAAGCATAATGCAATTATTTTTAATGTAAACATACCAATAGATTATTTTTCTATGTTATTTGCTTTTTTAGATGATTTTACATTATCGTGGTAGGAAAAAATATAAATATTATGTAAATAGATAAATATATATAAATAATGTGTAACTAGGGATAAAAGAAAAAACAAGAAAATTAAAATTACCCAACTTCCTTCTATAGTACCTTGAAATAAACATCATTAACATTTTGATATTAACATCTGATACCTATTCTTCTAGACCAGGGTTAACAAACTCTTTCTTAAAGGGCCCCAGAGTAAATATTGTTTGCAGCACATATGGTCTCTGTCCAAACTATTCAACTTTTTCCTTGTAGCCTGAAAGTAGCCACAGAGAATTAAATTCACAAATAAATGAATGTGGTGTTTTATAATAAAACTTTATTTGTAAAAACATGCCCAAAGATTGTAGTTTGCTGATCCCTGTTCTACTCTATGCAAATTATACCTTATATTTCAGAATCAGTTCAGTTCAGTTTAGTCACTCAGTTGCATCTGACTCTTTGCAACCGCATGGACTGCAGCACACCAGGCTTCCCTGTCCATCACCAACTCCCAGAGTTTACTCAAACTCAGGTCCATTGAGTTGGTGATGCCATCCAACCATCTCATCCTCTGTCGTCCCCTTCTCCTCCCACCTTCAATCTTTCCCAGCATCAGGGTCATTTCCAATGAGTCAGCTCTTCACATTGGTGGCCAAAGTATTGGAGTTTCAGCTTCGGCATCAGTCCTTCCAATGAGCACCCGGGAATGATCTCCTTTAGGATGGACTGATTGGATCTCCTTGCAGTCCAAGGGACTCTTAAGAGTCTTCTCCAACACCACAGTCAAAAGCATCAATTCTTAGGCACTCAGCTTTCTTTATAGTCCAACTCTCACAGATGGACTTTTGTTGGCAAAGAAATGTCTCTGCTTTTTAATATGCTATCTAGGTTGGTCATGATTTTTCTTCTAAGGAGTGTCTTTTAATTTCATGGCTGTGCTCACCATCTGTAGTGATTTTGGAACCCCCCAAAGTAAAGTCTCTCACTGTTTCCACCATTTCCCTATCTATTTGCCATTAAGTGATGGGACGAGATGGCATGATCTTAGTTTTCTGAATGTTGAGCTTTAAGCAAACTTTTTCACTCTCCTCTTTCACTTTCATCAAGAGGCTCTTTCGTACTGCTTTGCTTTCTGCCATAAGGGTGGTGTCATCTGCATATTTGAGGTTATTGATATTTCTCCTGGCAATCTTGATTCCAACTTGTGCTTCATCCAGCCCAGCATTTCTCATGATGTACTCTGCATATAAATTAAATAAGCAGGGTGACAATTACAGTCTTGACACATTCCTTTCCAAATCTGGAACCAGTCTGTTGTTCCATGTCCAGTTCTAACTATTGCTTTCTGACCTGCATACACATTTCTCAAGAGGCAGTTCAGGTGGTCTGGTATTCTCATCTCTTGAAGAATTTTCCACAATTTGTTGTGATCCACACACTCAAAGGCTTTGGCATAGTCAATGAAGCATGGAATGGTTAATACATTTTCCTTTTTAACCTGCTTGTTCCGTTTACAATATAGCACAATATAAGTATATACTCATTTCTATTTTCATGTCTAAGAGCTGCAAGGTACGTCTCACCATAATGGCCTGGATAAATAAATCACTGGACATTCATAATTGATGTAACCAGTCTAAAAGTGTTGGATGCTTTTCCAATTCATTTTTATTGAACACTGTACTGAGGATAAGCTGTTCCTTATGTCTTTGAACACTTGTCCAGTCTTGAAATCACCTCCTTAGAGGCTAGCAGTGTAGAGCTTCAAGAAGCATTCATTGATCCCTCTGGTCTTTCTCTCTCAGGCTCCTACATGGCATTTCTCATCCACCTCTGTTCTTTATCTAGTTCAGTCAGGGGCTAAATGGCTCAAGTGGGAAGCAAAACAAAACTTTATCCTCCCTGAACTAGAATATTAATATCCTCTCACTGGACAGATGGAGAAACTAGAGAGAGAAGTTTTGACTAACTCATCATACCATGTGCAGGAGCCAGGGCTGTAGCTCAGCCTGGAAGGGAAGGTGAGTACCTTGTACTTGAGAAATGGGAGCCCTCAGGGATAGACTCTGGAGGAGGGATCTTGGAGTGGCATCATTGCCAGGTTGTAAATGCAGAACTGTTGGCACTTTGAAGGTGGCAGAGGGACAGAAGCAGGCTGAGACCACAGGATTCAGGGAGGTCCTATATGATGGTCATGAGGGGCCTGAAGGGACAAGTGACCATCTCGAATGACAAGGGAAGAGTTTGTGTCTCCTTGCTAAGTGGCAGCGAGCCCCGACAGCATCTGATGAACCCCTGGCTGGGATTTGAGGAGTGGGAATCTGGCAGTAGGAGCAGGACAGATTGGAGGGGAGGGCCACCTTTTTGAAGGCTGATGTCAAATGTGAGGTGGCTGCTTTCAGGACAGAAATAAGTCCCTAACAGGAGCAATCCTTGGATGGGGTTTCCTGCCAGTGGAAGGGAGCAGGGAGAGAGAAGAGTCAGAGGCATCGCCTGGGCTTCTTGCCTGCAGCATGCCTGGCCTGGCCTGGCAGAGTGGACATAACTCATGGGGGAAGTGGCTCTCAGTGTTTGGTTCTCCTGAGCTGCCTTTGGAACCTCTACATGGTGATGATGTCTGCAGGCATTAAGATTGGAGAGTCCCAAGTTCTGGAGAGCAGTGAATGAGGCCTTTAGAGTCCACCTTCAGGAGAGGGCAGAAGGAAGAGGAAGCAGAGGCACCAGGATGGTACCCCCTTCCTGTGCATGAGGCCACAGGAAGGATGGTGCTGGCCTCAGGGGACATGTCGGGATGTCCACATATGGGGGCTGCACTGCCCCTCCCTTGGGAGCTTTGGGGAAGGTGGACTTCTGAGTCCACTGATCTCTTGGTGGCCAGAGGTGAGTGCTCAGCTCACTCGCCTCCCAACTCTGTTAGGAGGCAGCTCTGCAGAGGGCTTTGGCATTCATAAAACAGGGAGCTGCTGGTAGATGGGAGACAGATTCGCATGTCAGCCCATAGAGGACCCAAGGAATGGAAGGGGCTGCCAGACAATGGGCTGCCTGTGGCTTGGATGCTGTGGGTCTTGAACTTGGGTGCCATGCTCTCAGGTGGGGGAGATGGAGACACAGTGGGGGTTCTGCTCACCCTGAACTCCTGAGCATGCTGTGTGCCACAACAGGAAGGCAGGTCACTGAGACCAGGGCCCTGCTGTGGTGGCTCTGCAGTGCAGACACCTGGGGACATCAGAAGCACTTAGGTGCCAAGATTTCAGAGTGAGACAGATTCAGCTGAAGTCCTGGTTTGTCCTTTCGCCTGTGTCCATGAACCAGTCAGCGTCCGGGGCCTCTCTGGACCTGATCCCTCATCAGTGAAGCAGGAATATGTTATCTCCACGATGTGGGTATGTGTCTGAAGTGTTCTGGCTGGTGGGGCCAGCCCTCTTCTATCTGGTGTGTAGAACTGGGTGAACTTCTACTCCGCCCCCTGTAGCTGGTTCTCTTAAATGCTGAAATACAAAATAGCTCCCCACAGAAAGTGCTCTTTGCATTTTCCCCGTGGGAAGAGCCTATATTTAGGGGAGAGGGTCAACTTGAAGTTGAACATATAAACTCTTCAGAAGGTAGATGAAAAAGTCAGATCTCTATATATAGTCCTGGATTTATTAATTTAGTGACACATACATATTTAAACTCACATGTTATGTAAAATAGTATGATAATTTGGAAATCCTGCTTTCTTTCCCCTTCTTACATTTGATGGAGCAATTTTATTCAAAGCCTCCTCTTTGGCAGCTGTTCTTCTATCATTGCCTGAACCACGACAGGCAGTGACTAACCTAGTTTTTAGGGCACAAAATCTCCACTTCTATTGGAGTTGTTTGACGTCCGGCAGTCTGTGGATCTGTACAAAATGCTGTCACTGGAGATTCTATCCCAAGCCACCTGCACTCATTTGCATAATATTAGAAGATTTTTTTCCCCTTTTGTTCTGTAGGTATATTCATGCTGCCTGCAGTGTAACTATAACTACTTATGGTATTGCTTTTTAAAGTGATTTGTAACAGGCTTGTTTAGAAAAATATCCCCAGCTTGTGATTCTAAGGTTATACTCAGGAATAATTATTAAATAGGGATTAAATAGCTTTGCCGCCTTTTTTTTTTTTTTAACAGTTCCATCAGGAAACTCCTCATAAGCATCCAAAACTTGCTTTGATTGAGGTCATTTCAGGCTAATATCTTTTCCCCAAATGGTACTTTGTTGGTTAAAATAAAGTCAGTGAGAGAACTGCCCTTTAATAGGAAAGAGTTTGTCAGGAATTTGAATATAAGTTCACTCACTCTTTTTTGGAAGAGTAATATTGGTAAAAATTACCCTTTCTGCTTACTTGACCCTAAAGAATAGCCATGGATCTATAGGTATGTGTTGAATTGAATGAATGAATGAATGAATAAATCTAAGGATTTCATAAATGAAACGCTTATGTATGGCACAATGCCTAAAGCATAAGAGTTGCTCAGGAAAGGCCAGTTCTTTTCCTTCTTGTCAGAGTCCCATCGCATCTTCCCTGGCTCTCTGTTGAGGGTGTGACCAACAGGTCACCTTTGCCTACCTTCTCTCATTTGTGATGTTGTCAAGTCTCCCAGAAGCAAGTTCCCTTGGCATTATCCTGCATGGTGGGACTCAGGACCTGGATGCCACCTGATTCCTCTGCCTACTTTATTCAGACCACATGTGCCTTCAGCATCCCATCCACCATCTTCAGTCCACCTACCTACTTGGTCCAGATCCTCCTTGCACATGCTGTTCCCTCTGCTACACATGCTTCCCCCTGTGTGGTCCGTCTCCTCATTATCTCCTACATGCACCTCTGTCATCCTTTCCTCAGCAGGGGTGACCTCGATCTCTAGATGAAGTTAATCTCCCCGCACCCTATGTTATGTTCTCCTAGAGCTGAGTACCTTTCCTTCCCAGGTTGTAACTGAACATGCATTTGGGTAGCTGGTTAATCGATACCATGTCTCCTCCCCTGGATTATAGCTTCTTCAAGGGCAGGGACCTCATCTGCCTTCACAGCTGCATTCCCAGTGCTCAGCATAGTGCCAGACACACAGCAGGTGCTCAGAACAGCACTGGCTGGGCTTTTGACTGAGTGCGTGGTGCTTGCAGATGAAGTTTGTTGGAGGAGAATTACTAGTCAAATAATAAAATCTTGACTTGCTTTGTGTGTCTTGAACACCCTCTGACAGAACTCTGGCAGATGTTGGCTTCTGTCTGTTTGCATGAATAGGGTGAGCTCAGGAAATAGAGGCAGGTGGGTGCTCGGAGCCTCCAGCTCTGGGTTGGGGTCTCCAAACAAGGTGCCATTTCTTTCTCTGGAAGGAATGAGTTGGATCTTTCAGTGTAATCAGCCAGTTTTGGGATAATATGCAGCTGCCGGTAGGGGCTAAGACTTACTTGAAAAGATTCTTGTACTGGAGGAGCTGAAATTGTGTGCTAATATGAAACCAGTGGTAGAGTGTAGTGGGGAGGTTGGATCCGGGGCCAGAGTCACCACCAATCAAGTAGAAAACCAAACAGAAATGCACTGCTTCCTGGCTTTCTCCTACTTGTCATATCATGCACACAGATGAGCATCCAGCCTCTCCTTCTCCCTTCCTTCCTACCCCATCTTCCCCCAGCTCTCTAGTCCAGAGATCTCCTTCTCCCTTCCTTCCTACCCCATCTTTCCCCAGATCTCTAGTCCATGGATCTGTACACACCCTGGTGTTTCCTTTCCTTCGTTTTCCCTTTCTTCCTTCCTACCTTCCCTCCTGTCTTCTTTCCCTATCTCACCCACTCCTGGATCAATATTTCCTGGTTTCACCCCCCAAATAGACTGACTTGTACTCAAATTTTTGTCCCAAGATCTATGTCTGGGGACACCTAACCTAAGACACCATGGATCCTACATTTCCCAGAGCAAAACTCCTAGTTAGAATTGTTGCAATTCTCCTTTATCTGTCTATTCACTCAACAAATATTTGTTGAGTGTAAACCGTGTTCCTGGCACTGTGTTAGATATTGAGCATACCAGTGTAAGCAAGAGCAGACATGATTTCTATTCCCATGGGGTTTACTGACTAGTGGGCAAGACAGACGTTAACTAAAAAATTACATCAACAGGAATATAACTTCAAGATGCATTAAACTACCGTGAAAGAAAGGGATGTGGTTCTATGAGAGAGTAAATCTAGGGCACTGACCTGAACTAAAGGGCCAGGGAAGACTCCTCCATTGAAGTGATACCTAAACTGATGAGATGATACCTAAACTCAGGGGAAGCAGTATGTGCCAAGGCCTATGTAGGCGGGATACGGCTTGCGGACTGAAGGAAAGCCAGGATACCTGGGACCCAGTAAGGGAGGGCAAGAGTGAACAGGCAAAAGGCTAATAGAGAGGATAAAGGCAAATCTGTAGGATCTTGTAGATTATATGGAAGGCTGTGAGCTTTGTTGAATAAAAAAGGGAAGCCATGGCTTGGTGTTGAGCAATGCATGAGCAGTTAGTAAGGTGGGGATCTTGGCCATCTTGTTGGTCATTGCTGAAGAAGGTGAGCTCGGATGCTGGAGAGTGTTGCATATTTAGGAAGTAACACAGAAGACAGAGTTCTCATCTACTCCCTTCCTAACTTGAATCCTAGATGACTCCTGGAGCAACCTCAAGAGAAGTGATCCTAGGAAAGGGCTTCTTGAAGGCCCAGTGCATAGGTTCTATCCTCTGAAAAGCTTTCTTTAAGGGTCTTCCTATCCTCTCTCCCTCTAGACCAGAGACAATTATCTTTTTCTGCACTCCCACAACTGTATACATCTCTGTGGGACACTTACTACTGGACAGAGGGTTCCTTGAAGACTATAATCACACCGTGTTCATCAGAGTGTCCCTAGAGTCCTGGAGACAGCAGCCCTTTGCCTCTGTGCTGAGGGAACTTCATCTCCTCTAAGAGTTTCATCACAGCCTGAAGGCCAGGGCAGTGCTTCAGCTCCAAGGGAAGCACATATCATCCTCTGATGCTTTGTGGCATCTGAAATGAGGCTCTGTCTTTGTATAGCAGATGGGCCCCAAGTCCTTGGGGGTCCTGATTATTATGTGGCTTGCAAACTGCCTCCATAAGCTATAGCCCTTCTGGTAATAACAATGGTACTCACTTGTACCCAGTTGTCTATTGCCATAAGAATTCAATATAGCAACCTATCCCTAAACTTAGAAGTTGAAGATGACAACGGTATAATATTTCTCATGAATCTGTAGGTCTCCTGGGTGGTTTTGTTGATCTGAGCTGGCTTGGCTGATCTTGGCTCACTCATGTCTCTCATCAGCTTAGGCTGGCTTTGGCTGGGATAGCTGTTCTCCAAGGGGCCTCTCATCCTCCAGGAGGCTACCCCAGGCTTATTCTCATAAAAGTAGCAAAACTCTAAGAAAATGAGTTGAGCAAGGGATCCTGAGATCTAGACTTAGAATTGGTACAGTGTTGTTATCTCTGATTCACTTCTTTGGCCAAAAAAAGTCAAAACATCCGCCCCAACTCAAGGGATGGAAATGAAATATTGACTCCACCATTTGATGGGAGAAATCATATAACACAGTGTTTGGATACAGTAAGGAGTAGAGAAGTGGGACCACTTTTACAGTGAGTCTCCTACTTCTTCAGAGCCTTGCTGTTAGGTTCAAATGAATTTGTTTATGTTATTGCAGCACCTGATAAATAGTGAAAACATGATAAATGATGAGTCCTATTATATTATTATTAGACTGATGACTTTTCAGAACAACATACAGGCCAGCCACTTTATGCAGCCAGGGGCCAAACTCAGAAGTACTTCAGCCTTTGCAGGGTGTGCTGCTCCCTACTTCACACTCACAAGGAAAAAGCCGTGGATACAGGAGGGGACCTTGCCTGGAAGAGAAGTCAGCAGGATGTTGGTCTTGACCTACTATTAGAGTTGGGGGAAGACCAGCCCAGGTCTGCATCTCCAGCACCAGCTCATCTTTGATAGCAGATGTGGCTCAGTAGATTCTCAAAGACCAACCCGTGCTGTGCTTGGGCATGTGCTGAAGGGGTGGGGAGGGGTCTGTGCTTATCAGGTGCCCACTCTGGTTTCTTCTTGCTCTCCTCCCCACCATCTCGCTCTCTAGCAGACAGACAAGCCCACACTATGTCTCCCTGTGAATCCTATTGAATTGCATCTCTGGGCCTCACTTGTTCTATCATCTGACTGGGATAAAAGCCCTTCAGACTCATTATCCGAGTTTTGAGAAGACATTTCTGGGGGTAATGAGAGGTAAATAGTTTCTTGGTTCTTGGACTAGGCTGAAGGACAGAGCTTCGTGGGCTAGTATTCTGATGTCTTTTCATCTGTCAAGTTAAATCTTAGGCAGAAGGCCTATTTGTAAAATGTGAAAAAGTGGAGCTACTCTTTGTGTTTGAGTATGTGTGTGTGCATGGGGTTGGGAGGATCAGAGTGTGGAGCAAAGCCTCAAAACCTGCCTGCTGTCTGCAGTTTCTGAGGAAGCTTTTGGATTTAACCATAGTGTGATTTTAAAAATTACTAGAGTAGAGAAACTAGACAAGTGATGTCCATTAACCTAGAGCTCTTGGATATCAATCAAATAAGCTGAAGTTTTTCTTTTTCTTTTTTTTCCTTTTTTAATAACTTTTATTGTTTTTTTATTACACAAGTAATACATATTCATTGTATAAAATTAGAATATATTAATATGCAAAAAGAATAGAAGTGATCCATAATTCCAATCCTAGAGATAACTGCAGTGAATATTTTAATGTATATCTTTGCCAGCAGAGAATAAACATCTTTCGGTATCATCAAACATTCAGAGACGTAAATTTGGTGCCTGCTTGGCATTCCATTGTATGGGAGGCCATGATTTATCAATGAATCGTCTATTGTCAAACACTTGTGTGTGAGGTACACCTTTGTATCAAAGTTTTTGGACGCATTCTTAGTGATTTCCTCAAAAGAGATTTATAAATGTATAACTGCTGAGGACAAAGGGTATTTTTCTCTGGTGGCTCATTGGTAAAGAATTCACCTACAATGCAGGAGACATAAGAGATGTGGGTTTGATCCCTGGGTCAGGAAGATCCCCTGGAGGAGGGCATGGCAATCCACTCGAGTATTCTTGCCTGGAGAATCCCATGGACAGAGAAGCCTTGGCGGGCTACAGTCCATAGGGTCACAGAGAGTCAGACACAACTGAAGTGACTACACACACACACTTTGCTCATGAAAATGTTTTGGATTATGAAATTTATATAAATTTGTGTACACATATGAGTTTATATAAAGTATATGTATATAGTAACCCCTTTAATCCATGGGGCATGTGTTCCAAGATCCCCAGTGGGTGCCTGAAACAGGATAGTGATAAACCCTGAGTACATTTTACTGTATTTTTACCTGTATGTACACACCTGTGATAAAGTTTAATTTATAAATTAGGCACAGTAAGAGCTTAACTAATAATAAAATAGAACAATTATAACAATATACTGCAACAGAGGTTATAGGAATGTGCTTTCTTTTTCTCTCTCTCAAAATATCTTATTGTACACATTTAATGCCTTTTGCATCTTAACCAACACTTATTTATCATGCACTGTGGCTATCACTTTTGTAGTTTAAGGTGTGACAGCAAAACTGACATGAATTCATGGATAGAAGGTTTGTTCTTACTGTAGATCTTAGCAAACTCAGCATATGATTTTTTTCTTTCCTTGTTAAATTGAGACCTTTTACCTTTTCACTTAAAGGAAGCAATTTATGCCTTCTCTTTGGTATATTTGAATTGCCTATGTCACTACTTTTGCATTTTGGGGCTATTGTTAAGTAAAATAAGGGCGACTTGAATACAAGCACCCTGATGGTGTGATGCTGTCAGATCACTCTGATAACGATCTCTGATGATCGAGATGGCTAGTGAGTGACTAACGAAGTGGGGGGTGGGATACGTTGGGCAAAGGGATAATTCACATCTCCTGCAGGATGATGGGACTTTTTCATGCCACTAGAATTACATACAATTTAAAACTTATGAATTATTTCTGGAATATTCCATTTAATAATACTGGAATGTGGTTGATCATGAGGAACTGAAACCTTGGACACTGAAACCAAGGATAAGAGGAGACTATTGTAGTTCGAAGATGCTAGAGTGTGTGTTTCTTGTGTATTGTTCCTTCATGATCCCAATTATTTGCAGTTGGCACTTCCATTTCAGTCCTACAGAGTTTTGCTCATTTCCTTTCCTATCATTTGTCTCTTTTATGCCCTCTATCTCTGTAGTTCTAGAGTTTCACTTTATTTTGTAGACTCTGTGATCTATTCCACTAGCATTTATCTTTTGAAAAATATGAGCATATTTACTTAATTTTTGAATAGATAGTACATTCCCATGACTCAAAAAGGAAGTGTAGAGAGAAAATTCTTCTAAGCTCCATTCAGCTCCATTCCTTTCCAGGCCCTCAAATATAAACACAGTGTTCATTTTAGGGAAATTCTCCTAGATCTTCATAATGAACTGTAAGCAGTTATGACTGTAAACTCACATTTTCCAACCTCTTTATGCAAAAGGGTATGTACAATGCATCCCTATTCTGCACTTTGGTTTTTTCACTGGATAGCACATCTTAGAGATATTTCTGTAGTATTATGTTAAGAATTTTCTCATCCTTTTCCCAGCTGCACAGTATTTTATTGTATGGATGTGCCATTACCTATTTAACCAGCTTCCTAATGACAATACTGGGCCCTATCCAGTATTTTGCTGTCAAAAATAGTGCTTCAAAAATAATGCTGTAATTAGGTCAGTTTGCATTTTTCCAAGTATCAGATAAAGTTCTAAAAGTGGAATTGCAGAGTAAAAGGATTTTTGCATTCGTAATTTTGATAGCTACTGCAAAATTCCCTTCCAAAAGGGTTGTGCCAATTTATCCTCCTACCAGCAATGTATCAACATGCCTGCTTTCCCATAGTTCTGTCAACAGAATATGTTATCAAACTATTGGATATTTGCCAATCTGATGGATAAAAATAGTATGAGAGCATAGTTTTAATTTGCATTTCTCTTTTGAGTGAGATTAAGCATCTTCTCACAGGCTTAGGAGTTATTTGTATTTCATTTCCTGTTAATCATGTGCTTTGCTTATTTTTCTACTGGTTTTCGGGAGCTCTTTATAATTAGAGATTTTATCCCTTGATCTGTAGAATGAGTTGAAAATACTGAACTCAGTTTATTTGTTACTTTGCTTTTTTCATGAAGAAGTTTTTGATTTATATGTAGTAAAATTATTGATCTTTTTTTGGCTTCTGAATTTTAGTTCATAACAAAACATATCCCAATACAAAGTTATAAAGGATTTTCTTAGATGTGCAATAGTATGTTAGTTTCAGGTGTGCAACATAGTGATTTACCGTTTAAATACATTATGATCACCACAATAAGTCTAGTGATCATATATCCCCAGACAAAGTTATTACAATATTATTGACCATTTCACTTATGCTGTATATTACATCAGTGTATATATTTTATAGTGGAAAGTTTGTACCTGTTAATCCCTGTCTCCTATTTCATCCAACTCTGTACCTCCTTCCCTCTGCTAGCACCCATTTGTTCTCTGTATCTGAGTCTGTTTTCATTTTGTTTGTTCATTTGTTTTGCTTTTTAGATTCTACATGTAAGTGAGATCACATGATATTTGTCTTTCTCTGTCTGACATTTCACTTAGCATAATACCCTTCAGATCTATTCATATTGTCTCGAATGGCAAGATTTCTTTTTTTATCTAATGGCTGAGTAATATTCCAGTGTGTGTATGTATGCCATTCCTTCTTTATTCATTTGTCTCTTGATGGACACTTAGTTTTCTTCCATGTCTTAGCTGTTGTAAAAATTGCTTCAGTGAACATGGGAATATGTGTGTGTTTTGAATTAGTGTTTTGGTTTTGAGGGGTAAATACCCAGAAGTAGAATTGCTGGATCATAAGACAGTTCTGTTTTTAATTTCTTAAGGAACCTACCTACTGTTTTCCATAATGGCTGTACCAATTTACAAGGCCACCAGCAGTGCACAAGTGTTCCCTTTTCTGCACATCCTTGTGAATATTTGTTATTTATTGCCATTTGTGGTTGGGCTTCTCTGGTGGCTCAGTGGTAAAGAATCTTCCTGTAAAGCAGGAGATTCAGATTTGATCCCTGGGTCAAGAAAATCCCCTGAAGAAGGGAATGGCAACCCACTCCAGTATTCTTGCCTAAGAAATCCCATGGGTAGAGGAGCCTGGAAGGCTACAGTTCATGGGGTTGCAAAAGAGTCAGATATCACTTAGTGACTAAACAATAACAATAACACATCTGTGCTTAATTTTTAAAAGTTTAAGTAGGCAGTCAGAAATACAGACTTATAAAGTGTCACTACCAACTTGTCGCCCCTCATAAATGTATTGACTTGGCTTTCCAGTGATTCACGGATATGTGTCATCTGGGGAAGCACACCTGGCTTTCTTGTGACAACGCACTGGATTTTCATGTGCACAGAGCCTGTCGTTTCCCCAGTGCCTGCGAGGTTTTGGCAGAATTGGACAAGCAGACAGTTTGAGATTGAGTTCTGGCCAGCGCTCAACACACCTGCCCTTGCTCCATCGGAAGAATGGGAAGAGATTGTCCCTTTTAAAAACCAACCACGTAAAGGCAATGTGGACATTCTGGGTAATGTCGGGCGACATGGACATTCTATCTAATGTGAGAGGCAACGTGGACATTCTGTTACAGGAAGACTGGCAACAGTGTGATAGGCTTGAGAGGATGACAAAGAGAAGGAGAAGAGTTGGGCTTCAGGGAGAGATGAAATATGTCTCAAGATTGTTATACTTCTTAAGGGTTTGGACAAGTAAGATTATTAGGATGGAGTTTCATCCCGGTGGTAGTCAAAGCCAGGCAATGCACCAGACCCACCGGCAGACCTGGTGGTTTGGAAAATGCATGACGTCTGGGGCCACCCTGATTCCCATGGATCCCCCTGCTACCTAACGGCAGAATTGTCAGTGCAGGTGGGACCAGGTGTGCCTGTACTTGGCTTTTAATATCAGACTTGCTCTCTGTCTTCTGGCTTAGTCACTCACCTTTACTACTAGACCATGCATTTCCTGGGCCACACAATTGCCCTTTCCCCACAGTTCTCTTTATTCAGGAATAATATCTTTATGAAGGAAATTTTACAGCTCAAAAATTTCTCTGTTGTTAGAATGTTGAGTCAGATCAAACAGAATAAAATTTGATATGAATCAGTGCAATGTGTAAGAGATCGCCTCTCCATCCCTATGATCCAATCGAAGTCAGTGGGGTAGGGTGGGAGTGGGGAGGTACAACTGTGACTGCTGAATGAGGGGCTGCTGTGTGGTGGTGGTGATACACTCAGGATTTATTGTCACCATGCTGAGTTTACATCTCAGCTCTGCTGTTTATTAGCTAATGGCTTTTGGATTGAGTTGCTTAACTTCTGTGAACCTCAACTTCCCATCTGGAAAACAGGGACAATGGTGATACCAAGTTTATGGAAAGACTGAGAATAAAGCAACATATAGAAAGTGTCTGGCATGAGGCTTGACATACAGAAGAGCTTTTTTTTTGTTTGTTTTTTTCCCATTCTCAGTTCTTGCACTGATTCTCTGTGAGAGATGAGTTACTAGTTCTACTTTACAGAGAAGGAAACTGAACCTCACCTCAGAAAAGAGAAGGAATGAAAGATGCATTCCCAGGTCTGTAGGGCTCTGAATCCTGTGACCTCTTTACATCTCCTTCAGAATTCCATATTATTATTGACATTACAAACAAGGTCAGTCTTCAATGTGACATGTCAGGAATAAAGAGTAACGTGGCTTTAGGCCCCCTGGGGCCACACAGTTTGCAGTACTCCTTCCACTCTATTTCCCAAACGGCATCTTTACCCACAACCACTCACCTAGACTCTTCCATTGGGAAGGGAGAAACTGTTAGCATCACCCAGAAGTTCTGCCATGGATACCAGGCACTGGACTTTGGCCTAGTCCCATTTCCCCCGATATGGCGTTATTTCCTAGTCTCATTGTGTACTTCTGCCTCTGGGACTGGGGGATCCTAACTGGCCTCCCCTGGCAGTCTCTCTAACTTAGAATATTAGCTCGCAGTGGTTGAGGTTTCAGTATCTTGCACTGCAGAGGCCCCTGAAAGCCTTTACAAAGCTCCAAAGGAAGTGATGGTGTTAATAGACTCAGACTTCCAGGCTGTAGCTGCCTCTCTGCCCTACTTTTGCCTAAGACGGGCACTCAAGTGATCCTTCAGAGGTCAAAGAAGTCAGTGTTTCTATTTTAAAAATATATTTGTGTGTATATATTTATGTGGCACTCTGTTTAACATGCCTAAGAACTTGAAATGCTTGCAAATTAGAGCCCTTAACTGGTGACCTTTGATCCTGGAGCCTCAGAATAGTTTATTTTTCACACTAGGCATTCAGAGTGTGCTTCTGAAAGTAAGGAAAACCTACACATGTGTTCATTTGTCTGCCGGGGTGATAAGCTTGAGGTCAGGGCCAAGAGAGCAAAAAGCAGGAGCTGACAACGGGCGTGCAGCCACCTCATTGTCACGTGGGGGTGTTTCCAGAGAGGACAAAGCAGCCATTATTTTCCTCCTGGGAAGTTCTGGTCAGCCTGAGAACAAAACCCCAAATGCCTACATCAGCACAGTTTATGCTTAAGTTCTTGCTGGCTCTGAGAACGGAAGCCCGATATTACAGTGTGCTCCCTCGCTTGCGGTTTTGTGGCTGTTTCTGTCTAATTGCACATATAATTCCATTTCCCAGTCTTGATTAAAACTCATTTTTTCTCCCTGGAAACCACATCTGCAGTGCCTCTTCTGTACTGTGGAGGGCATTCAGGTGGCTCATGTGTGGGTGAAAGGCCATCAAGACTTGGCTAATCCAAGATCACTGTGAAAATCATGTCCAGCAATCACTGCTGGGTTCTCCTTAGTCCAGAGCTTCTTTGATTGCCTCAGGCCTTAAGTTGCCTTCATCACAGTTTAAGGGCAAGGGGAGGGGCAGGATTAGGAACTCTGTTTAGGTTAGGTAATATAGCAGAGCTCTCCCACAAAGCCCTAATTAACCATGAAATTGTACACATCGCCCTGGTAGTAAGGAGCCCCTTAACATCTCCATCCACTGGGAGTAATTGCATCATTTCTCAGGGCTGCTGCCATGTCCTAGGAAAGGGCCAGCACTATTAATCACTGAATTCAGAATAAGTGATCTTTAGCTTATGTTTTAATAATGTGTGCCCAGCCAGGATCCTTGTACTCATGACTCGGCTCCACTCTGCGTTCGTGGATTGCTGTTCAGCCTGTGGCCATACTCCCCTTCTTCCATCAGCGCCCAGGTAGCTCAGGAGAATGAGCTATTTAGGTGAGTGGGTTTCCTGCTGGGGAGTTGTCTTTGATGATGAATTCAGGTTTGGTATTTTTAATCATTAAGGGTGAGGCTTCAATGAGCTTAACAAAAATTAATTGGTTTTGAATATGAGCAGCTAATTAGTTTTAAGGCAATCCTTTGTTCTGATGCTCAGCGGACATAATATTGAGCAGTAGGGAAGTTTTGCAACCATTGTTCCAGTGGCCTATCTTGAGAGAAGGGTGAGTGGGAATCGGATTTGCCCTTTGCTATCAAATCAACAGACCTGGGTGGTGTGCCCACTTGACCGCTTGCTGACTACACAGCCTCTGCAATGATTTGACGTCTCTGAGGCTCCATGTCTTCTGTGTGCAATGGGCTTAATGATTTTCAGCAGTATTGCAGAGATTTAGTGCATTTACACATATGTAAAGAGCCTGCATACATGTGATCAATAATTTCAAGTTATATGGAGGTAATTGTCCAGAGATGAACACCTGGCATGTTCTTCTTTGACAGAATCACTTGTCAAGATAAGTCCTCCTTCCTCCTCCTCTGGCATGGGGAGGGGAATCCAGATGGATCAAAGTGAGTTTAGGGTTAACTGTTATGACCTTTATCAAATCAACTCTTTGGGGGATTAAACTTTGAGAAGAGAATAAAGAAATTCTTAACTGTCTACCTAATTGGTCCTGTCAGTTATAACCCAGAACTTACACACCAGCCACTCTGTGCCTTGAGACCAAGGTGAAATTTCCCCCAAACCCCTGCCCAAGTCTATGGCCAGTGGAAGTCCAAAACTCACCGAGAGATAGTGGCATATCTCTAGAGATTTTCTAGTCTTCAGGCTTCTTTATCTCTGAGCCAGCCTCTGCTGTTCACCATGTCTTCAGAATGGGAGACAGCCCTCCTCTGACTGCAACAACCAGAACAGCCCCCTAGTCAGCAATCATCATACCAATCAGTTATGAGATTTGCGGACTTTCTTTAAGATTTGCTGATGGTGAGAGGGCATCCAGAAGTGGTCAGCCATCACTCAGTACCTAGCCTTCTTCTGCCATCTTGCTCTCACTTCTCTCCCTCTCTCCATTTCTGCGTCTAATCCTTTCCCTCCAAGACTGTTCTAGGAGCCCCATGTGCTTCTCCTCTAATACAGCTTCATTCCCCTTCCTCTGAAGCTTGCAGGCAGTCAACTCAAATATTTATTGGGCAACTTTCATGTGCCAGGCTCTCCTTTCAACACAGGGAAAAGGGACTAACAAATCCTTGCTCTCATGGAATCTGCAGTCTGATAGAAATTATTTCAGAAGAAATAACATTTACAGAGATACCTGGCTTCTCATGTGCCCAGATACTGTTGTAGGAGCTTTATTTTTATTAAATCATTCAATCCATACACACCCATTGGGGTAGATTCTGTTCTTTTGTTGTTCAGTCACTCAGTTGTGTCCAACTCTTTGCAACCCATGAGCTACAGCACACCAGGCTTCCCTGTCCTTCCCAGTCTCCTGGAGTTTGCTCAAACTCATGTCCATTGAATCAGTGATGCCATCTAACCATCTCATCCTCTGTTGTCCTCTTCTCCTCCTGCCTCAATCTTTGGCAGCATCAGGGTCTTTTCTAATGAGTCATCTCTTCTCATCAGGTGGTCAAAGTATTAGAACTTCAGCTTCAGCACCAGTCCTTCCGATGTATATTCAGGGTTGAATTCCTTTAGGATTGACTAGTTTGATCTCCTTGCTGTCCAAGGGACTCTCAAGAGTCTTCTCTAGCACCGCAGTTCAAAATCACAGCACCACACATCAATTCTTTGGCTCTCAGCTTTCTTTATGACCCAACTCTTACATCTATACATTACTGTCCTTATCTGTTGGGAATTCCCTGGAGGACTTGATAATAGCACCTCTGTGATGTGATTGGTAGGTTTTCTTCTTTTGAATAAGGTTTTCTATGGAGGGAAGGTCTCAGGAGTCCTGGGGGAACTGACTGGGGTGACATAGACTCTCAGTTGATAGGGAATAGAAAGAAGCAGGGTGGAGAGATGGAGTTGCTTGTGTGAATGCCTGGTTCTTCATTTCTCAGCAAATCATGTGTCCTCCATAAATCAGTAGTGTTTCAGGCCTTCCTGACTCTTTAGAAGGGACTGGCAACTAAAACATAACCAGAGTTAACACTCACTGGCATATGAAATGGTTAGGTCAATGGAAGTTCCTAAGTCTATACGTTGTGATTATTGAGGAGGGGAAGGAGGATGGCAGGCTGTGTGGATGCTCACCTGAAATTTAAAAAATAAACACCGGATGCACAAGAGTGCCATTGATTCCTTTACCCCTGCATTTAGCAAACATTTCTGTATCACATATTACATGCCTGGCACTTGCCAAGGAACTGAGAATTTAATACAGTATAGTTCAACTCATGACCTTGACAATCTTATTACCTTAAGCAGTATTTATGTATGGGAGTCTGATAAAACAGCTCTTTCTCTAGTGGTCTGCTGAAGAGATGTAAACTGGTATTGTATAATAATGTACTATTTGGTATTGTAATAATAACATACTACTTGCTTTCTTAATATTGAACACGTTGTACATGATGGTTATTAAGTATTTAACCATATGAAATATTTTATTTTCATTTTCTGTAGTCATGTATTCATTCTCACTGAAGTGTAGAATCTCATAGGTTCATAGCATGTGGGATAATTTCCCTTGTCAGTTAAGATTCAGCTGTTGAAAATTTCAGAAAGTATAAGTTTTTGTAGATTGGTGAAATTCAGTGTCAGGGTTGATGTGGGATCAGAAATGGAGGATGAGAAGAAATTGTTTTGGGAAAAGTAGTCAGAAATCTGGTAGTTGGATTATTTATGATGCAGTGTACTGTTCTAGAGAAGGTTTTTATTGAATTCAGTTGAGCTGTGAATTTGCCAGAGATCAGATTGAAGCTCCAGCTGGATACAGAGCCGACGTAGGTCACCCATAGCCTGCAGCCTGCCCAGTGTGCCATTTCCTATGGCTCCAGGCCCATCCAGTCAGTAATGAGGGCAGGGGTCAGTGGGCTGCTGGCAAGAGGCCTGTAGGAGAGACTTCAGGACACTCTCCCGGGGGAGGCCTTGGGCTCCCCGACATCTTCAGTGCAGGGTCTCAACCCCTCTGCTGTCAGGAAGGTCTTCCTTATGTTGACTTAATTCCACTGGAATGGAGACAAAGAACTTTATTTGTTTCTGGTCCCAATTCATTAATAGTCTGATGGAGCTGCAGAAATGGAAGGCTAAGGGTGTTTAGAGAGGAGAGAGTCTGATGGAGGGGTCCTGCTGGGTGCCTGGGATGGAGTGCTCAGGGCTGAGGGAGGGCAGCTCCTGGCTGGGAGTTTCAGGTATGTTTGTGGTTGCCGGAGCATGTGTAATGCTATTCTCCATTGGTGGAGTTGACATTTTGATGGCCTCTTGGGAAGTCTTTCCTCTGTGCTGGCATCTTGGGCTTTCTGAGCAGCTCAGAGATGAAGAGGAAGATTCTGGAGTTTGGATGGTGCAGGAAGGCAGGACCACCTGATTTCCGGACAGGTTCCCATGGAATTCTTTGGAAGGAGCTTGGTAGAACTTGAGGTTGCCATTAGCCTGCTGCTGTGATGTTGGGAGCATCTCCAGCTACTTTCAAACCTCCAAGCTCCTAGAAACTTCTTGGACCATTGAACAGACCTTCCAGCTGCACAGAAGCCTCTGCTCACTGGTTGGTCCTGGGAGGCAGGGCAGCTGGGGCTTTATCTTTCTAGGTCAAGTTCCCCTTCCCTCTCTAGCTTTGTTCAGGCACTGCTGGCCCCATTCTGCACCTGGAGGGGTCTCTGTCCCCCAGGGAGGCTCCCACTCTTCTGGAAGCTGTGTGTGGTGTCCAGAAGCCCAGAGGCCTGACTACCAGGCCAGGCTGACCTCCTCTGGCTGAGGAAAGACTTCAGGCACATGGACAAGCATCCTCTCTATCCTGGGGGTTTGGAGACAGTCATCTGGAGGGGTTCAGAGTAGGCCAGCTGCTGTATTGACAAAGTCTTTTATAGGATGATCTGAAGCCCTCACGAGCCCTGGCTGGCACCCTCACAGTCTCCTGATTACATGGCCAGGCTGTTTGTGGAGCTGGTGGACTGTCCCTTGTTTATGGTGGACCTGCCCTTCCTTGTTTCTGGGCTGAGACTGCTCAAAGGGGCTGCCATTGGACAAGATGGTTGGCTTTGCTAGGTCTCCTTGGAGAGGTCCCAAGGATAGGGCTGGAATCAGAGGGGAGGGTTTAGCTACTCAGGCAGGAGGGCCTGGTGGGCCGATCCTGCTGTGACAGGCGGCAGGTTATCTGTGGTGAGGTATGGCATGTTAACACTTCCAGTGAAAAGTGGTGGAACAGAGTTAGAGATTCATCAGGGCTGCAGTTGGAAGCTCCACCCTCATGCTACCTTAAGAAGACATAGCTTAAGTGACTCTGGGAAAGCCAGGCTGCTTCATGTGGGTCCCGTGGCTGGCCCCACCAGGGAAGAGAGCAAACTATCATTTCTCTTTCTTCCACCCTATTTCAGGATGCCACCTTGTGAACAGCACTGGCCAAGGAGGTCTCCAAATAAGGTCAGCCTCTTCCCCATGGGTCACAGGACAGGGCATGGCTCGTGGACTTGCACTTCAAAGGCCTGTATGTTTCTTTCTGAGCCCCTGGTGGTGGTGATGCTGAGGGCAGATGAAGGTTATGCTCTGTTATGGTGGTGTTTGCAAGACTTCAGGCCTTGCAGGAGGCCCCACTGGGACTCAAGGCCTTGCCCCCACCACTGACACCCTGGGTTGGCTTGCAGGAGATTTCAGTGGATCTGGTCTATACTCCATTGGTCTCAGGTGTTCTAGGAGGTCTCGAAGGGAATGAGTGAGTGGAACATGATTCCCCTTCCTCTAGGATCCAGGGATGGTTGGCTCCCCAGCATCAATGAACAGCTACATCACAGATCACATATGTGGGGAGCAAGAGAGAGGCAAAGAGAGAAAGAGCAGGAGTAAAAGGAACTAAGAGAGGAGGTGGCAGAGGGAGGCAGCACCACAGAGGGAGTGGGCTGTGAGCAGCATCTGGGGCCCCCCATGGTGGGTGCATCTCTACAGTACACTGCAGAAGGCTTGGGTCCTGTAGTCCAGAGAAGACCTTGGCCCTGCTCTTTCAAAATGTTCACATCTGACAACATTTGATACCCCAGTGAAGTAGGATGTACACTCTCTGCCTCTAGAATGCTTCCTGTTCGGTGGGGAAAAGCCTCGTTCACTGTCCTCCAGGGGCTCATGGTCCACTGGGAGAGACTGACAAGTTAGCAGATAATTACCACTCTGAGAACAAGTCTGTTCCTGACACACATTCTGGCTTCCAGGGGCTAATTATTCATGCTAGATTCTTCTGTGAGTTCTGGACCATGGAGAAACATGCGTAAGAGTCAAATAGGGATTAAGATATCTGTTTACTGCTAAATTAAGACCCATTTTGGAGCTGAGGTCAAGATGAGTTTTCTGCTATTTCCTCTCAAATGCATCTGTTGAGCCTTACACATGGAGATAGTCAGCCCACAAATCTGACCTTCATTCAGACACCTGTCTTGGGCCTCAGTCCTTGCCCTTCTACTCATTCTTGCAGGCCACTCAAAATATTTCTGTGAGCCACTCAAAATATTTCTGTGAGCCAATAGGTAGCAAACTCCTGCCCTCTCCACTAGAAGGTAAAACCTTTCCCTTCCTAAAGTGAGGAACTTGTGAAGGGTGAAAGGAAGAACAGCAGCTTTTTGTTTTGCACATTTAAGGGATGGTGTTTCTTCTTTAGCATCTGGGATAAAGCATGGGGAAAGTAAGATTTTCCTCATCATGATCTGTTAACATCAAGTGGAAAAACTCAGAAAGATTGAAGGGTGAAGAGGAGTTGTCCAACTAGGGTGGGGAAGAGAATTTTGAGTGGAAGGAACTACACATGTGAAGACACAGCATGCAGAGTGTGAAAGTGTTAGTTACTCAGTCATGTCTGACTCTTGGCAACCCCATGGACTGTAGCCCTCCCAGGTCCTCTGTCCATGGAATTCTCCAGGCAAGAAGACTGGAGTGGGTAGCCATTCTCTTCTCCAGGGGATCTTCCTGATCCAGGGATCGAACCTAGGTCTCCTGCATTGCTGATGGATTCTTTGCCATCTGAGCCAACAGGGAAGCCCCAAAGACACAGCAAGGGGTCTGTGTATTATCCAGAACTACCAGGATAGGGGTTGGAGGAACAGGGAAAGATGACCACAGAGATGCTGAGAAGGGGTAGTGACAAGGTCAGTTTTGCATTTTGAATTCCCTTTCTAGTTGAGTTAAGGAGGGAAGGAATGGAAGGTGTAAGATTAAAGAAAAGTGGAACACTTAGCTAGGGGACAATGGAATAGTCTTGGCAGAAGATGATGAGGACCCGAGGAAACAAAGTGGGGGTAGACAGGGAGTAGGGGTGGATTTCAGAACCGTTTAGAAGACAAAACGGATGGGACTTGTTGATTGATTTGTCATCACAAGGATCACACAGGCTTAGGGTAGGATTTGGGGTTGCAAATTTAGCCTGTTGAAGAGTAAAGGCTGTTGTGTGGTGACTCTCTATTTCAAGAACTAGGAAATAATAGAAATAAGAGCATCCTCTGAGTGTTATCACTTTAGCCAACACAGATGGATCTGCATGGACATGCACAAGAAAGCATGGACTGGCTGTCTGAAAGAGAGTGGAATAACTTCTGTATCAGGATATTCAGAAGGACTAAGAAGTGGAATGTGGTCCTACCAGAGACAAAGGCAAAGGACAGTGGGCCATGTCCATCTAACCCCAATGCAAGTGAAGTGGGGGAACCCCTGGACCCGCTAAGGGTATGGTTTCACTGACAGTGCCATCACCAGTAAGAGCATAGCACCTGAAAGCTAATGGACTCGTGGGCTTATGGACAAGATGGTCAGCCCTGCAGATAATATGCATTTGGCTGACTCCACTTGTCTCAATAGGCACCTTGCTGCTTCTGAACCAGCAGCCTGGAAGATTTACCTCCAGAAAAAGAATGCAGCTTGTCTCCTGGATGCAAGATGTCAACCCCAGGCTCAGTTTAGCCGATACTGTGCTAGATCAGCTTGTACCTGCTTGTGAGCGCTGATCATGTGCAACTCTTCCCAGCCCTGCCGTGTTCAGTGACATCATGCTGATAGCTTGAAATCGGTCATGGTGGGAGTATTTATAGCATGGCAGATCCTTGAACTCAGGGATCCTCTCCCCTCCCACCACCTGAGAGCTGGTTATTAAACACCTGCATACCACTGGCTAGAGCCCTCACTTCCCTTCATACATTGGTGTTTTGGTGTCTATATACATTTCAGTGAGCTTGGTGATTCCTCAAAGAGAAACAGTTTTGAGTTTCTGAACAAATAAAGCTGGACTATCCCTGGAAGAAAGGATGGATGAGGCATCAAATCTACCAGCCCATGAGGCTTCTTAAGACAGTACCCTCTTGAGCCTTCCAGTGGAATTGCATCTTGCAATAATAGTGACAGTTTTTACTGGCCTCTTCCTATGGGCCAGGCCCTGGTCCAGGCACTTGGCATGAAGTCACACATCAGCCCTCACAGTAACCTTGCAAGGTAGGTAGCATTACTATGACCATATCAATTTCTGGATGAGAAACCTGCCTAACACCACGTGCTGCTAATAGATGGCCAAGTCAGGATTCCAGCCCCACAGTCTGATGGACTTGATCATTATGCTCCTGAGGCCCAGCATCTCTCCCTTCACACTACCTTGAGTAATTAATTGTTAATAACACTTTTCCAGATGCCCGGTCTTGGCTGTTGACAGTCTGTTCCCCTTCCAGGAAAAGAAGTAAATCTTTGCAAACTCTTTTGTGGTTCAAAGCTTCAGCAGTAGATTTGATAATATTTCTAAATGCCTTGAGCCCCTTGTTCCATCCCGGAAAGTGGTGTCAAAAGGGCACTTTTAGAATTCACTCTGATTGCATAAGTACTTATAATAATACATCTGTAATTTGTGACATATATTTTCTAAGCAAAATATAGTAAGCCATGCTTCAGGGAACACACTGTGCTGCTGTACTAATTAATTTGTCAAGTTGTAGCTAATTATAAAATGCAGTGTTGCTTATTTTGATTTGTAATGTAGCCTACATTGTTTGGAGCACTAAATGGGAAGTGGCAGAGTGTTGGGGAGGAGGTTCCCTCCAGGCTCTCAGAGCCCTGGCCTGGGTTACCCATATCATGAGCATGTGTTCCAGCCACACTCACCTCTCTTGGAAGACCAGAGGTCCTTTCGGACTCCAAGCTCCTCTTTCAGGCCATTCTCCCACCAAGTGGACAGCAGAGGGTCCCCTGCTTGTCAGCTGCTGAATACACCCACCTGGATATGGTGTTTTCAGAAGGGCTCATGAGAGAAATTCCCTAGTGGTCCAGTGGTTGGAACTGCATGCTTTCACTGTCATGGCTGCAATTCCATCCTTGGTCAAGGAAATAAGATCCTCACAAGCTTTGTCATGGGGCCAAAAAAAAGAAAGAAAGAAGAAGAAGGGCTCATGAGCCTTTTCAAACCAAAGACCTTGATTTCCAAGCCCCTGGGACTGAAAGGCCAGACAGGGTCTCTTCCTGTGGGCCTCTGCTGGCCACAGAGAGTGTCAGGGGCACTGACTTAGGACTTCTGCCTAGGGTTTCTTGGGGTTGGAGGTGGCGAGGATGTGGTCAACGTGCCAGAAGCCCCTTTCCAAGACTTCCGGGGCCAGAGTTCTTAGGAGAGTCACAAAAATGCAGGATTGGGTATTGGTACTGAATGCTTAAAGCTTGGTTTTGTCAGCATGTTGAGCGGGACTCTTCCCAGGACAAGCTCATACCAAGGGAACTTCCAGCTAAGGAAAACGCTGTGTGACCCCAGGCCAAACTACCTGGGGGTGCAAACCCATAACTCTTGCCTGCCCAGGAAGCCCTGTCTCACTGTGGGAGCATCACTTGTCTGGGCCATCACCCAGGACCCACCTGCCCCAGGCCTGGTGAGCTCAAGTTGGGGGCCTTGGGCACCCTCTCCTTGATAGCACTTGCATGCATGCCCCTAACTTCTGCCTCTTGGCACTTCCTTCCATGAGTTTCAGGCTTATCACTTCACTTCTCTTTCCCCAAACTAATTAGAATACATTTGGTGAGGTGCCCTCACAGCCTTGCCCTTTGGGGTGAACTATAGGATGCTCCCCTAGGCTTCAACCTGAGGCTTCCACCCCTAGTGTCTGATGATGGCAGTTTTCTGATATTTCCCCATATTTTGCTGCCCTGGTGCTATTCTATCAAAACAATTGCTATTTTCATTGGAGTGTACATCTCAGCTTATGAATATGTACATATTTACCTGCTCAGTCTCTAAGTCACTTCCAACTCTTTGCAACCCTATGGACTACAGCCTACCAGGCTCCTCTGTCCATGGAGTTTTCTAGGCAAGAATGCTGGAGTGGGTTGCCATTTCCTATTCCAGGGGATCTTCTCATCCCAAGGATTGAACCCACATCTCTGTGTCTCCTGCATTGGCAGACAAATTCTTTACCTATTTATTAATAATTATATATTTACTTATGCTTATTGTCTCCCTCTCAGATTATATTTTGTTCATCAGGACATACCTGGTGCCTAGTCCAGAGCCTGGCACCTAGTGGGTGCTCAGTAAAATAGTTTTTTTGTGCACAGAAAGTTTAGCCCTGAGAGAAGACCCCAGGGACGCCTCATTGACTTGCTAGACTCTGAAGGCCCCATTTATGGCACTTTCCTGGGACCTGTGGGCATCCAAATGGGACTGGGTCCTGCCCAGCCCACTCCCACCATCAGTGCTTTCGTAGTCATGAGGGTACTTGATGGGATTGAAAGCCTGCAAATTTAAAACAGACATGTGGGAACACTATTTTTGGCAACATACAATTAATCAACCTTCAGAACTCAATTCTGCAGGATATCATTGAAGCAAATAATTCAGCATGGCTAGGGAGGGGATCAGAAACCTCTCTGAATAAGAATAGCATCTGTTGGCAGGGAGCATCCCTTTCCAAAGAAATCTGTCCCAGGGCTGGTAGGCAAAGTCTTACCACCAACTGTGATGGAGGGGTCACAGGCCTATTAGAAGAAAGAAGATAAAATAAAAGGGTCTGGTGAGAGGGTGGGTGCAGCCACTGCCCCTTGATTGGCCATGGAGAGAAGCCCTTGTCTAAGACAGCCCAGTCCCCAAAGGTTCTTGAATAAATAACCATGGTCCCTGACAGCTAGAACCTAGGCTCAATAAACCCCCTATGAGTCCACCCTTCCATCCATTTATCTATCCATCCATCCATTCATTATCTATCTGCCCATCCATCCATCCTCCCACTTGCCCATCTGTCCTTATATCCAGGCAGAATGTGGGGACACATAGGTGAAAAGATAAGACAAGACCCTTGAGCAAAAAACTCATGTGCACTAAGGGAGACCAAAGAGAAACAGACAAATGTAATGGTTGCATAATGAGTGTAATTACTGAGAACCTTTAAGATGCCTTGGGAGCCCAGGGGAGGGACTCGTTACCAGGAATTGAGACTTCAGCCTGTTCCTGAGAAGCAGTGTATTATTGTGGGAAGAATGTTTGCATTGGAATTGTCAGAAATAGATTTTAATCCTGGCTCTGCCATTTATGGCTTGAGTGACAGAGGGAAAATTATGGAGCCTCTCAGAGGTTTATCTTCCTCACCTTTAAAATGGAGACAGTGATGTTCAGCATAGTGCTATAAGGAGTTGGTGAGGTGTGGTCTGTGAAGGGCTCAGCTGAATACCTGCCATTAGTAGCTGGGTGTTAAATTTTGGTATCTTTTTCTCTCTTTGTCCTGTGCAAATTCTCTCTTTGGTTAATTTATTTATAAAATGCAGATCCTGTTTAAACATGTTTATATATCCCATATTTTACACGTACACACTCACACACATCCATAGAATTTAAAACTCTCAGTTCAGCATTAAAGCTCTCCATTTTCCTTGGCAACTCAAAAGGACATCTGTTACCTTGATGCCATTAGCTGTGTTAGCACACATATAAGTACCTCGTTAAAAAAAATCAAATATTAACACACATAGCGGAGCCTTGGGCTTTCTATTTGATTACTCTGAAGGGTAAGTTTACTTAATATAAGCAAATTTATAATTCTGAAGTTGTAAATTTGAATAGCACAGTTCCCAGAAAACTTTCTTCCCATAACCCAAGTGTAGACATAAAATCCATATTTTCTGTAGAGAGACACCGTGATATTCAAATGGGGTTGAGGTGATACAGGGTGATAATCAAAGTCAGCAGGAATGCTGTTAGCACCTTTTAACACTGGAGTCAAGATGATGAGAATTTGGAATGTGTTGCTGTGATAGGACGTGATTACCATTTCTGTCTTGTGGTACCCCCAGCAAGTAATGGGAGAGAGCTAGCATTTTTGCTTGCCTGGTGGCTGGTCCAACCTGGAGACCCAGCCCCTTCTGAGAGGGCTTGAGGGCAGAGGGGAGAACCCATCAACATGGGGCCATGGGAAGAAGGCCGTAATGTCTGTGTGTCTGGGGGCTGCTCTGGACTATCTTAGGGTCCACGCGTCTGTGGACGAGGGCAAGGCTGCTGTCGTTTTACCAAAGCTTCTGGAGATTTCCACAAAGGCCTAGGTTGGATTTTTTTTTTTTAGTGAAGCCCAATTCTCATCATGTCTGCACCAGATTTCTAGCCTGCCTTGGCTCTCTGTTTTCTTCTCCACCCATGGACAGTACAGAGGCTGAGGCATCATTCATATTAATGGGCCTCCCATTGTTTGCTGTTCTAGTTTTCTCTTTCCTTCTCAGGAGCCTGCCAAGCAGGGCACCATGTGCTCATGGGCCCTTAATAAATGTTTGATGATGATAATTAGATCATGGGCAATTTGTTACCATAACATTTATTTTTCACATTTTTCTTAGAAATGGTATCTGTCTTCAGCTCTGCTTGACTCAGGACAGTGATTTCAATTTCTACAAAGAATGTGGCTCAGAGCGGCAATTTATTGTTGAACAAAGAGCAAAGGTTTTAGAGCCTCATGGCCTGGACTCACATTCTTGGCTTTTCCACTTTCTGGCTGGATAAAGTTAGACCAGCATGGATTTCTGGCCTTGAATAAATGGTAAAGATGCCAATATATCTAAAGGAAATGCTGATTCCCTAACCTTGTTGAGTATATAAAATTCCTTCCCAGAAGTGGGAAGCTTGGGAAGTGGTCTGATTATGGATGTATTTTGAAGGCAGACTGATAGCATTTGATGGTGTGGATGTAGGTATTGAGAGGGATAGGCATCAAGAGTCAAGGACTGGGCCAACAACTTTGGTTTGAGCAATGAGAATGGAGTGGCTATTTTCTGGGATGATTGCAGAAGAGTGGATTTGGGAGATGTGAAAGCTAGGAGTTTGGTTTTGGCCACAGTAAATTTGAGGTGCACCTTGGACATCGATTTGGAGGCTTAGAGGAATCAGTTGGATTTGCCACACTGGGATTGGAGGGAGGTCAGGGCTGCAGGTACAGTGTCAACAGCATCACACAGACTCAAAGAGCCAGGATACCAGTGAAACCCACAGATGAGGTGGGGAGTGAAGGGAGAGAAGAGAAGAGGTCTGGGGATTGGTCTTAGGAGGACTGATTGTAAGGACTGAAGATGGGAGCCTAAAGCAGTCTCTTTTCTGCCTCTGAGAATTCATGCAATTTTTTTTTTGACCTTTGATTCTTTCAGTTTAGAAGTCTCCTACTCAAAGACCAGGGCTGCTTTCTAAAAGTGTGGATGTTTTGCTCATAATAAGGCAAACATTAGCTGTAGAATTGTCATGTGAGGTGGATAATGATCCCTTTTTCATGGCTCCTGAATTCCTCTACCAGACCAGGGATGCCCCAGGATCCAAGCACTGACTGGGGGGTGGTGCCAAGGGGAGCCCTAACCCTTCAGACTGTGTTGTACTCTGGCAAGTATTAAACATCACTCTCTCCCCTTCTTTGGATTCAAGCCCTGCTCTTACATGTGACTCTGCAAAGGAATAGCTAAAGATACCCATATCTAAAGACAATTCTTACTGTTCCTAGTCCAGACAGCACATGTCCATCTTGCTGGCAGGAGGTGAGGGCCAGCAGTGGATTGGCTCACCTTAAATCAGAGAGTAACTGAGGACAGAGACCTGGGCTTCGAACCCCTTGGCCTAGAACCCCAGTTCCATAACATTTCATTCCCTTCCCAGAATGATGGAGGTAGAACTGCACCCTGAGCCTCGCATACAAGGACAGCTCACGTATATGCGTGCTCAGTCATGTCCAACTCTTTGCGATCGCATGGACTATAGCCCACCAGGCTCCTCTGTCCATGGAATTTTCTAGGCAAGAATACTGGAGTGGGTTGCCATTTCCCACTCCAGGAGATCTTTCTGACCCAGGGAATGAACCCGCATCTCTTGTGTCTCCTGCATTGGCAGGTGGATTCTTTACCACTGCGCCACCTGGGAAGCCCCCATACAAGGATGGGAGCTTCATGTATTCCTAGAGAGGCAGTAGTACTCAGTTTGATGGAGCAGAAAGCATCAGGGACTATGCGAGACAAGCGGGAGCTCGCTAAGATGGCTTGGTGTTGATAATTATACTATCAAGGAAGCTTTGCCTTGTCACACAGGGGCCATCGGAGCCAGAGGTACCTGGGGGCTGAATGCTCACTCAGCCTCTCATTAGCTGTGTAATTTGAGACAAGTCAGTTTATCTCTTTGAGCCTGAATTTTCTCATCCAGGTGACAGGGGATGTTAACTCCTACCTCAGAGGGTGGTTGTAAAGATCAAGTCAGAAAAAGTAGATAAAGGAGCCAGCATAGAGCCTGGTAGGCATCCGGCACTCCCCAGTGTTTATTCTCTGTCCTCATCTATATGCAGCCAACAAGAAATTCATGATGATAAAAGTTAATGATGAAGAGTTTCTGTAATGACTATTGTAATAATGTGAGGGTGGATTTAGCATCAATAAATCAATTAGGAAGCCTGAGCTGAGGAAACACAAGGTGGTGCCTGATGTGTAGGCAAAACAAAGAAGGTGGGTATGAATGGAAAAGCCATTAGCTGCTGGCTTTACCAGAAAAAATCTTGGTTTCTTGGGAGAAATCTTGGAGAAGCAGGTCTAGACCCCTTAAGGATGATTTGATCTGAGTTAATGAACACAATACCCTGCAATTGAAGCAATATTGTCGCCATCCTTTAAAATCAGATAAAAGTTTCTAGTGGCCCTATTCATTGTAGGCAAAAAGGGAAAGCATCCTGAATGTCCATCAACCACTGAGTAGATAAATAGAATGTGGTCTATCCACATATGGAATATTATTCAGCCATAAAAAAGGAATGAAGTACTGATAAATGCTACAATTGGGATGAAACTTGAAAACATGTGAAAGAAACCAGACATCAAACGACAAATATGATTTGTTGTATGATTCCATTTATATGCATGTCTGGAATAGACAAATTCATGGAGACAGAAAGCAGGTTAGTGGTTGCCAAGGTTGGGGAAAAGGAGACCTGGCAAGCGATTGCTAATGGATACAGGATTTCCTCTTTGGGTGATAAAAATATTCTGAAACTAGATGCAAGTGACAGTTGCATGATATTGTGAATGCACTAAGTGTCATTGAATCGGGCACTTTAATGTTGCTAAATGGCTAATTTTATGTGTATTTTGCCTCAGTAAAAAAATAAATAATCAAATAAGAGATCCTGTAATTTTACCCTAGAGGCTCTCAAGCAGGTTGCTACCTCCGTGTGGATCTCTTTTTTATGTCTCCACCTGCCCCTCTGTGGGCCAGACATAGGCCAGAACTCTTCACCCACGATCTTCACAGCAGCTTAGTGAGGGTGGAGACTTAGTCCTGTGTCGTGGACGAGGAGTGTGTGGTTGAGAAAGTGTCGTTCATTTTCCCAAATCACAGAACTAGCACATGCCCAGCTGTCTTTCAGACTGGCTGTGTCCGTCTCCGCATTAGGCCTGGACCTGCCGCCACCGCACCAGCCTTTTGTTAGCCACCATAGTCACAGTCGTTTATCAGGCCTGGCTGTTTGTCGGGCTCTGTGCTAGGGCTCGGCTGCTTTCTCCCCATCTGGGTTCACTTCTGGGTCCCCTGTGCTTAGCACAGCGTATGATCTCTGGCAGCGGGTAGGAACAGAGTGTGTGTCTGATAGACACGTGTCAGGGTTTTGTTCTGGAGATTGGTGACTTGGTGGTAGACCGCAGGCTGGATTGGTGGAGTGGCATTCTCTTTGATACCATTCATACCAGTGATTTCTACAGAAGTGAACCTGACTCCTAATTTCTCTGAAATAAAGCTTCTTGAAACCCTTATCCTCCTTTTCCCTTAGACTTGGCACCTACAGCATACCAACTCGTTGAAAATTATTTCTGGGTTCAGAAATGGACAATTTGATATTGTAAATTTTGAAAATTCACAAACTGTTGAAGGATCAGTGCTTTACAAGTGGTGGCAGAAAATGAGCATTTTAGCTTTTGTAAGAGCAGAGTGTGTATATCAGCTATTACCCATTGAATGCAAGCATCTGTCTACAACCCACCATCTATATGCAAATAGTTTGTGGTGTGGTGCATATATCCCCCACAAACAGTGTGAAATGTATATAAATTATGCAATAATATAGATGTGGCACATATGTTAGTTTGAGCTGATTGTCGTCAATACTCTGGGCAGAGATGGGTTTGTGATGGGTGTGTTAGCAACACATTTGCAGGCCTGGAATGTCAGGGGAGAGCTGGGCAGCAATGTGGCCCAGGGAGGCGGCTGGCTGCCTGCGTTGGGTTGCAGAGGGCTAGACCCCAAGGCAGAAGTCTTAGATGCACGATCCCTAGGCGGGGGCCTGGCTTTCAGTTTGGCAGACCTGAAATTCAAGTATATGAGGGCCCTGGCAGAGGGTAGAAACTGACTGTGTCTGATAGATAAATGTCAGAAAAGGACACCAGGGAGTGAATGGGCCAGAGGCATGGTCCTAGGTTAACTGAAGTGCTGGGACTGGATTATTCATAGTTAGGAACCCAGTGTCAGCTGGGTAAGAGGCTCACCTTGGTCAAGTAACATGGACTGCCCTTGCTGACACAGTCCAAAGCACAGGCGTCAAATTCCTCTCTGGATTCAAAACCCAGCCCTGGCACTTCCTAGCTGTGTGTGGGATCCCTGAGGGAGACGCCTACCTCCTCTAAAGGTCTGCTTTCTCTGTAAAATGAGGGGAGAACAGATCCTCTCTCAGGGTTGTGGTGGGAACCAAATAAATACCATATGAAAAGAACTTGGCCTGTGTAACTAGTGCCTGTTGGCGGGTCCCATGACTGTGACTCTGACTGTAGGGAAGCTCCACAGGGGAAGCTGATTCTAATGAGAAGACTGCTTGGTCTCCCTATCGGAGCTGGTAACCATGGCCCCATCAGTGACCAATGAAGTAGAACGCAACCGTCTCCACTTTAGGGCTGGTTCCACATCATGCAATCCAGACACAAGGGAACTGATATAATCCCTATTTTTGAGGACCTACTCTGTGCTGGGCACTAAGTGCTTACTATGCACTTTATGACCTATTGCTTCCCAAATGGAGAGGTGATCCCATTACTATCCCTGGCCTATAGCAGAGGGAGCTGCAGCTCAGCGAGTGGAACTGTGTGCCCAGGTAACAGAGCTGACCAGAGGGAGCCAGGTTTTGAGTCCAGTCCTATCTGGGTTGAGAGTACACTGCTCTGTGGCCATCTCCTTCCATCAGGGCAGCCTCTCTCTGAAGAGTGCTGGCCACACGGCGGTGTCTTTCTGCATCTTGAACCCCTCTTATCACATGCTCTGTGTTTAAGGACATTTCAAACCACTGGTGCTCTTTCAGGTTCTTGCTTATTGGAACTGATATTGTAAACTCCGCAGGCCTGCATTCCTAGATTTAGCCTGGTTTAAAAACCCCTGGGTCTCAGGTGACATCTTAGGACGCCTGGGCTCATGTGCTCTCTGGGTGTTTTCTTCGTTCATGTCTTGGCAGGTGGTGCTGAGGATCTCTCTCCTTCTCTAGGCTCCCTGTGCTGGGAGCTGGCAGCCCCCTGTATGCTGGGACCAGCAGTGAGTGATGCGACAGGGGTGGATACCCAGAGAGGAAGCCTCCAGGGGCAAGAGGGAGATGCACTCTGGCCCAGCAGGACACTGTGGGGCTGCCAGGAAGCAGCCTGGTGGCCACAAGGACGTCTGGACTGAAGCCAGCCAAAGAAGTGGGGCTCAGAGCTGGGGACGTCATTTGCTGGCAGAAGCCCTGCACCTGGCTCCTATGTGCTCACCTTGTGGATTCCTTGAGGACCTTGCACTGAGGTTTCCCATGATGCCTTCTTATGGAACACAGGGTACCATTTAGGGCATCACCTAGGTAAATTTAGCCAAGCGTATTTTGGGCCAATTGAAATTGTAGGCATGCTGCCTGGGGAAAAAATAGATCTTCTCTTATTTGATGTATGATACATGCGAGCAATGGAGAAGCCTGTGCACCCCATCGTGCACCCAATCCCGATTGCTGCCTGGGGTCCCATGGCTGGCTCCCACATTATTCTGCTTCTCATCGTCACTTCAGAGATGTATAAATGGGTCCTTCCCACCAGACAACTGCATGACCGTAGAAAGGGGTGGCAGAGAGGGAGCAGGAAGGTTTTTCTGTAGGATAGTAACCAGGTCTAGTCTCTGCCCACCAGTCTAGGAGCTGGGTGGTCTCATCGCAGATGACCCACTCTAGCTGTTGCTTTGCCTCCCATGGCTTCTGGACTGTCAGTGTGGACACCCACCTCCTTCTCATTGTGCTATTGGAGGGTAGGGACCCTTGATAGGGAAATCTGAAAGCTTTTATACCATCTGCTTCCCCTGGAGGTATAAATGGCTAGCCTTGGACAAGGGTGGGCCACAGAGGGTAGAATGAAGGGGTGAAAAGAGGAAAGCAGTAATTTAGCACAGTTAGTAACTGCTTGCTTGTTCTCTGCTAGGCATTCAGACGTGGTTGTGATTATTACTTTTTTTTTTTTAAAGTACACATGAGTCAACTTAAAAAATATTTATTTACTTATTTATTTATTTGGCTGCATTGGATCTTAGTTGAGGCACTCGGGGTCTTCACTGTGTCACATGGAGTCTTTTGTTGCAGCAAATGGACTCTAGTTGTGGTGTGTGGGCTTAGTAGTTGTGGCTCGGGCTTAGTTGCTCCATAGCATGCGGGAGTTTAGTTCCTCAACCAGGGATTGAACCATGTCCCCTGCATTGCAGGGCAGATTCTTAACCACTGGATCACAAGGGTGGTCCTGTGATTCTTGCTCTTTCGTCTGTGAACTTGTGCATTTGTTTTTTGCTGTAGGCTACGTAGAAGCTGGTGCAGCACACAAGTGGGAGGGGACTAATTTGGGTCATGTATAGGGTTGGTGTAATTGAATACAGGGAGAGAAGAGACAGGTGAGACATAAGACAGAGGCTGGGGTGAGGCCTGGGTGCTTTTTGTGTGACTGTGTAAGTGTACGCAATTCACAGAGACTAAGAAGGTGGCAGGAAGAACATGTTTGGCCAGGGGAAGATGCAGAGTCTAGCTGTGGGTGTTTTGGGTGTGCAGGGTTGGTGTGGTGTTGGCCTGCAGGTGTTTTCAGTAAACAGATGGTACTAAAAAAATGGTGTTCAAGAGAGAGCCCTGGACAGGAGGCCTGGGTCTATAGGTAGTGATAGCAGCAGTGGGCATGGAGCAGGTTGTTGAGAGAGTCTAGGAGGAAAACGGAGCCAGAATAGATGAGCTGGGCAGAGGCAGTGAGAGGTCAAGGGCATCCTTGCAAAACAAGATCATTATACAACTTAGCTTGTGGGGTTGTAAGAGTTCATTGAGCTGATGCAGGCTAGGGTGGTTATCGCAGAGCGCCAGACCCTGAATCGGCAGACTAGGCATATGGCTGCGTGGGTTTTGGCTTCAGTTGGTCCCTCCAGCCTTCCTTGGGGCACACCTTTCACCTTTGCTCAGATGTTAGTGGGTGGGGAGCTGGGACTTTTGATTACATCCCTTAGGGCAGAGGAGACCCTGAGACACAGTAGGAGGCAGCAGTACTAGAGAATGAAGGGACCGGCCCAGGGCTGGATGGGAGGTTGGGAGGGCTGAAGTCAGTCTGCCCAGGAGGCAGTGGTTAAAAATCTATGGGCCTCCCCACCATGTGACCCTGCTTTGAACCCTCATCTCTTAACTATCTTGTATATCTTGCAAAAGGCGTTTGCCAGACCACTCATCCCCTGAGTAGCCTAGCAGCCTTGAACTAGCCATTCAAGGAGACTTTGGGAAAGAAAGAACTTCAGCACCACCCTCACTTTTCCACTTTTAATTGACTTTGGCATCATGGGGTAATGGCCATCATGGTCCAAAGCAGGCACCAGATGGACTGTGGGCCTCCCCTGCCTTGCCCTGTGGTCCTGCTCTGACCAACACAGGAGCCACCAGCCACATATGGCTGAGAAGCACTTGAAATGTGGCAATGTGACTGAGGAGTTTTAATAATATTTAATTTTAATTAAATTTTAAAAACCGACATCGATTCAAGCATTAGAAAAATTTTACGTGTGTTTGGAACAACTTGATTACATGAGTCTACTTTTCTAAAGGCGCATTTTATGAAATCTAAATTTGGATCAAGTGTTTCTGATGAAGGTTTAGCACTGAGCTGTGCCATAAATGTAAAATACACAGCAGTCGAGGACTTAGTATGACTGTAAAATATCTTATTAATAATTTTTTATTGATTACAGGTTGAAATGATATTTTTGGATACATTGGGCTAAATGAAATCTGCTGCTAGAATTAACTTCCCTTGTTTCTTTTTAAGATGGCTACTAGAAAACTAGAAACTGGGGAGGCCTGGCTTATCTTCCCGTCTGAGAAGCCCATGGCTCTGGGCTTTACTTAGAGAATATGCCATGGGGATGGATGAGGAAGTTTGCAAATTTGGAACCAACAGTGACTGTGGTTCAGACTCTGGACTTCGGGTACTAATATTGTGTCAGTGCAGCTTCATCAGTCGTGGCAGGTGGACCACTTAGTAGAAGATGTTGCTACAGGGGGAGGCGTGCTTGTATAGGGGCAGAAGGTGGGTGGAAATTCTATTTTCTCCTCAATTTTGCTATGAACCTAAAAACTTTTCTAAAACTTGAGGCAGATGAGTAAGGAAAACTAACAACAAACAGAACGCAAGACATCTCAGAGTGCTGTCAATGTTTTGGGGGCAAAGAAATTTGCTCTGTTAATCCCTAATAATCAGGGAAGGTGCCTGTTCATCAAAGCATTTCATCATGAGAGCATCCTTGAGGCTGCCCATCTACACAGCACAAGGCAGAGCTGCAGGCAGAAGCCGTCTGCCCCATCAAGAAATCTCTCCTGAGACTCTCACCAGGAAATCCAGAGAGGCCCAGAAAGAAAGATAATCCCTTTTCTTAATTTGTGGCCTCTGTGTTGAAGATCAAAGCCTCAAATCAAACCCTGCGATTACAGGTGAATTCCGTCCAAGCTTCAATCACGGATGTGCTCATGGAATTCTAGAGTGACCTTCAGACGCTTTGATCCTCTTCCCAGGCAGGCTGGTCCAGGGCTAAGTTAAGCATGTTTGAGAATCAGGAGGCGAAAACACCTCGGAAAGTGGTCCCTGAGAGTTCTAGTGGGGCTGCTAGTTTTCAATTTCCCCATCTGTGTATACTCCTCTATGAAAACTCACCAGTCTTGAGGATTTTTTGCACTTTTCTGTTTATCTGTTCTACTTCAGTAAACATAGTTCCTTTAGCAAAAGGCTCCAGAGTTAGCTGTCACTGTCTTCAGACCCATGAGGAGCCAGCAGAACGCGGCTCCCAGAATGGCCTTCCAACCTTCCCAGGGAGACTTGGCTGCCTTGCTGGCTTTGCATGCTGGGGATCGGTAGTCTGGCTGACATGACAGGATGTTTTAGGATCATACAAATGGCAGGGATAGAATTAATTATGGCGGATGACAAAACACTTTCTACTATTTTTCCTGTGTCTGTTACTTCCTCTGACCCAAGAGTCACCTTCACAGACCTGACTTCATTTTAATAGGCTGGAAATTGGAGGCTTAGAAAAGTCAAGTAACTTCAACAAGGTCATTCGGTAGGGATTTGACTTCAGTTCAGCTCAATTCTCCTGGGTCCCACAGGCTGCACTCAGGACCACCCAAGGGGCCCTGCAGGCTGGAGCTGAGTGGGTGGACTGCTCATCTCAAGCTGAGCTAGTTTGTCAGTGGCCAGGAACCCTCCGCCAGTCACAGGGGATCGGAGCAGTCAACTGAGCTTTGTTCCTCTCCCATGTTGCCCGTCCTTCCTCCCGTCTGGCACTTTACAAATGAGCGAGGGATTTCCCCGCCTTCCGCCGTCTAAAGTCGACCAATTTTTCTCCCACGTTGAAACAAGTTTGCTCATAAGAGCATCTGTGCCGTCTCGCCTCTGACCGTGCGTTACCAGCCCTTGGAGGTGAGTGGGCAGAATGCTAAATGAGCTCCCTTGACGTTACACCTGAGACATGTTTGTGTTATAAATGGGTACAAATTGAATTTGGTTTTAGGTGATGTACGATGTCTGTCACGTTTTCCCCTGTGGTAGGACAGCTAGAGGAGAGCTAATTTGTTTGGAGTTGGGCATTTCCAAGCCTTTGGCGGGTTTGGGATCACCGTTTCCCCTCTGTAATCACCAGGATGGAGCCGGCAGTGCGGGGTGGGGGGTTGTCAGTGAGCAGATTACTGCCACCAGCATGCTCTGCTCATGCTGCTGACCCTTGGCAGCCTGCCCAGAATGGCTGGTGGCCCTGACCAGATGTGCCTCTGCTTTCTTTTGGCCTTGGCTTTGAGTCAGACAAATCTCTGTTTGAATCCTGATCTGCTTACAAGCTACTGTAATTAGGGGATGTGGCTTGTGGCAAGTCATGTAGCATGCACCTGAGTGCTAAAGTTCCCCTGGAGGTGTCTGGGAGGAGCATGTGAGCAATCTGGCAAGGGCCTAGCCAAGGTATTCCATCCACATGGATGGTAAGAGCCGCTAGGTTGGAGTAAGCAAGCTGGAGCAGGGGTTGGTTTCTTTCATGGGTAAGAAAACGAGAAGAATCTTGTGCTGTGGAATCCTCCAGTCCCTAGGATCTGGAGGTTACTGCCTGCTGCCCGGTGGGGATGCTGTGACCTTCCTGGTGACAGCCTGGGGCTGAGGCATGGGAGGTGCGGCTTGCCATTGTGGTCCCCGTGGGAGCACTGTCGCATCAGGGGGACAGAGTGTCTGTGCAGAGGGCAGCTGTGAGGCAGGGCATGCAGTTGTTCGCAGAGAGGTCAGGGCTCTGCAGGGGTGACAAGGCACCCTGCAGTGCAGAAGCCGAATCTGGTCCGGATGTGTCCCAAGTGGGCTTCTGGGGGCGCAGCCAGGCCTGTGGCTTAAGCTACCCACGTCCCTCCCTCTGCACTCTCATGGGGGAGAGAAAGCTCTGCTCTTCACTAGAGATGCCTTCCTGTCTGATAGGAGCTGCTGTGTCCTTCATTGTCCTTGCGTTCTGGCATCAGTATTAGGTCTCATGATCATGCATCCTGATTTGGGGTTTGCAGACTCCTCACTCTGCATCTGGAGGATGTTTTGGAGGAGTGCCATGGAGGGCTGGATGTGCACGTGCTCTTAGGGTTTCCCAAGTGCAGAAAACATCTGGTTGCATCCCGAGAAAGGTGAGGACAGTGTGGATGGTGTTGGAACCCTGGGTCTGTGGCTGGTGGGAGCAGTGGGACATGTATGTGGTAGCCCATGTGGACTGACAGAGTGTCAACACGGGGCTGCTCCTCTCAGTGACAGGCCAGTTTTGAGGGTGTGTTTGGGCTGTCTGTTCAGAGCTGGTGAGCTTCACAGGCTGGGGAGGGATCGCCTCTCTTTCCCAACAGCTCCGGAAGGCAGAGGCTCAGCCCAGATGAAGGCGTGGGCACCTTTAGTCACGTGCCATGTGCCAAAGCCAGCTGTTTGCACTTGGCCTGGGAGCAGCAGTAAAGAATTTAGACCCGTTGGAGTGAGAGACAGGTTGTCACGCTGTGTAACTGGATGCGGTTCTCCCAGACATTTTGGCACAGGGTGCTGTCTGTCTTGTAGTGTTGGCTGCTTCTCACAGGCCTGTCTTATCTCTCTACACAGTCGTGGGAGTCCAGAAAGCAAGGCGCTGCCTCTCACATCCACCATAGAGGCTCACAGGACTCTGACCAGGCTGGGTCATCTTTGGTATGTTTCCATGAGAGGTCTCTGATGCCAGGGCTTGGTTATGGCTTGTGGCGTGAAGGAGCTCATGAGAAGTGTGTGTCCGCGTGGCTGAGAGGATGGTCATCCACCGAGTGGATGGGGGCAGCTCACTTAAATATGATATCTGGTGGGAGTTCCCCGGTGGTCTGGTGGTTAGGACACAAAGCTTTCACTGCCAAAGCCCAGGTTTGATCCCTGGTTGGGGAAGTAAGATCCCACAAGCTCCATGGCATGGCCTAAAAGAAAATAAAGTATCTATTGCCTCTAAAATCCACAAAGTCCACCTTGTGTTGTGTCTCTTTGTTACTGACCTGGTATATAAGGAACAGCATCTTGTTCTCTGTTTTCTAGAGCACATTCTTAAAGACCCCAGAACACTGGAACTCCAAAGAAGTTGACCAAGTCTCGCAAGTTGCTATACTTTCATAGAAGTTATTGTCTGCTACATATACATGTGTCTTACCAAAGCACTTGGTACCTGTTGATTTCTGCTCTCCACATCGTATTAGCTTGGAGTCATCAGTGTATTAGTGTGATGTTCTCCTAGATGATCAGACAGTCAAATACTTGTGGACTGTGTAACTCAGAGACAGAAAATTGATATGGTCTTCAGGTAGGACAGTGAAGGTTTATTGCTGTACCTACCTGGAGAAAGCTATCTCTTTCTAGTGGTTTTTTGTTTGTTGGGTTAGAGGGGAAAAATACCAATGGATCAATAACTGCGTTCCAGCTGCTAGGGTCTGTATTGATTTGATCCAATAAGGAGACCATATCAGGAACAGCAGGACACAATTGGAGTCCCCCCTTGATTAAGCTGATGATAATCCACTGTCACTCCTTATGACTCATTATCTTCTATGTCTGCCAACCTAGAAAGTTACATAAGGATGTGATTGGAATCCTTTGCTTTGCACTTTTCAAATATTTAATGATGATGCTAATTTCTCAGGTTTCCTTGGGGATATAGCAGTGTTTTTGTTTTCTTATTTTGATAGGGAGAGGAAAAATGGTTTCTACTTTGCCCTTTCTGCCTTATTAGCCCTTAGTCGATTTTCAGAAAGTCAATTAGGAAGTTCATCTTATTGCTGAAGATATCTATTCTAAACATTCACTCAGGAAATGGCCTGGGGTCCCTTGGATATTCTGTAAGGCTGAATTGGGTCAAAATTTGATTTTTTGTTTGACTTCCATTAGCCTCCATTCCAACTGATAGGCCCTATCAACGTCCCCGGTTTCTAGGAATTAGGAATAACCAAGATTCAACATTCAATAATACCCAGTAGGTTATGGTATTTCCTTTTCTCCAGTGCAAAGTTATCTTGATAAATAGTTTCAGACCTCTTTAAGAAAGGCCAAGAAGAATATTCACAATACTTAATTGTGATGCTTCAGGGAGAGTTTAGGTCCTCCTCTCATTTAAAGAGTATAGGATCATTCATTTCAAATAAAAACTCTGTTTCTATTTTAATAACTTATACAAGAACTCTGCGCCCCCCCCACCAAGTTATACAAATTAAGTAAGATCTTGGTGGATTACCTGTTTACTCTTGTTTTGGGGACCTCAGAGTCAATTAATCACAATCAGCTATCCCAGGTTGCGTAGTGGTAAGGAATCTGCCTGCCAGTGCAGGAGACACAAGAGACGTGGGTTCGATCTCTATGTCAGGAAGCTGCCCTGGAGAAGAAAATGGCTACCCACTCCAGTATTCTTCCATGGAAAATTCCATGGACAGAGGAGCCTGGTGGGCTGCAGTCCATGGGATGGAAAAGAATTGGACACGACTGAGCAATTAAGCCAGAGAAGGCAGTGGCACCCCACTCCAGTACTCTTGCCTGGAAAATCCCATGGACAGAGGAGCCTGGTGGGCTGCAGTCCATGGGGTCGCTACAAGTCGGACACAACTGATCGACTTCACTTTCACTTTTCACTTTCATGCACTGGAGAAGGAAATGGCAACCTACTCCAGTGTTCTTGCCTGGAGAATCACAAGGATGGGGAGCCTGACGGGCTGCTGTCTATGGGGTTGCACAGAGTCGGACACGACTGAAGCGACTTAGCAGCAGCAGCAGAGCGACTAGGCACACACACAGATCCCTGTAGGTAAGAACATTCTGCTAACACCTCTTGTCCTGCTGCTTCTTCCAGTCACCAAGCTCACTTTACCTCCAGTGTTTGGGTACTGCCATATGACCTCTGTCCCCTCTGTTACAATCAGGGATCCAGTTTTAAGACTGCATTTGAACCAGAACTTTATAGCTTATAGATGCCAGGCAGTGACATGTTTAGACCCAAGGCTGGTGCTTCCCTCACCTTTGTATTTATCAGCACTTGGTGAAGGGCATGGCTTGTGGGAGTGTGGTTAAGGTAAGCAGAGGGAGATAACAGATGTCAGTATTCTGTGGTCTTTGGGCTACTTCACCTACATTATGCCAAAGCAATTCTGGCATCTCAACCTCATTTAGAGTAGATCACTGTTGAGTTTAGGCTCCTGTTAAATAATTGAGCAAACAATTAGAACCACTCCCAGCTGTTTGAACTAAGACATTGAACTTAGAAGTCTGGTGATTGCTTCCATATCAATGAACTAAGTCTGGTGTGAGATTGTCTCTCTCTTTGGTCTAACCCTCTTGGAGTCCATTCCTATACGTCCATTCCTGGTGTAAATTAGCCAAGTTCTGCTATATTTGTGTGTGGTCAAGACTTCTTCTCCCAGGCTTAACTTTGTAATTATATTCCAAGAGAAGCTAGGATAATACTCTAGTTATAGAAGAGGAAACACTGATGTGTGTGTCTGTGTGTGTGCTATGGGTTTGGAGTTGTTAGAGCTTGATGAAAATGAGCTCTTTGTTTCAAAGTAGAAGCTAGAATCTTCCAATAAAGTAAGATTGTGCCAACAGGGAAGGGAGGAGGAGCTGTTTCAGCTGATAAGGAAGGCTGGGGGTCCTGAGGCCACTTAGAGTCATCTTAAATTCTCCCTTTAATATTTGTTTCAGTTATCAGCTCCCTGTCTGTTCCCAGTCAATGCCATCGCTTTACCATAAGACACTTGATGAAGTTATAAATGCAACTAATATTATAAATCAGCACCTGTAGGGCCTAAAGTTCAGCGATCTGAGTTTTTCTTTCTCTTTCTTTCATTTATATTATATAGTTAGACACCCTTCCTCCCCCAACTCTATAGTTATTCATATCTTCATGGTTTTCGTACTGCTCTTTGGGATTTTAACCTAACTTCCCCAAAGTCTTGCCTTCACTGTATCCTCTAACTACTATTTAATAAGCATCTTTTATTTACTAGGTAAATAGTAGTAGAGGAAAACAGGATATAGTAGAGGAAAACAAATAAACTGAGGAAAATCCCTAACCTCATGGAGTCCTCAGTCTAGCAGATATTTTATTTCAGATGATCACAGGTGACAATTTAATGAGTTATTTCATCATTGCAAAGAATTGGCTTCAGCTTCTCATTCATGGAGCCTGATAATAAGATTTTCATCACTTGAGTCCCAGATATCTCTTATTGTTTCTGTTGAAGTAGACTATTAATTTGCCTTCACATATTCACTTTGAACACCTCCATTCTTCATCCAGGGTGATTTTTTCCCAACAAACAAAATGCAGAGGTCATCCCCTGCATCTGCTCTTTCCTGCCCCAAGAGGAAATTAAGACTTCCATTGAATTGAATTGTGAATTAGATCACAATCTTAAGCATGGTCTTCATGGTCCATCTCCCCCTAATTTTGCACATATTCCCCCTGACTGTTTGCTCCTCCATTCAAACACACACACACACACACACACACACCCCTTCAGTAGGTAGGTACACACACACACACACCCCTTCAGTAGGTAGGTACACACACACACACACACACACACCCCTTCAGTAGGTAGGTACACACACACACACACACACACACACACCTTCAGTAGGTAGGTACACACACACACACACACACACACACACACACACACACACACACACACCCTTCAGTAGGTACTTCCTTTTCCTTTTGCATAAATCAAGTTAGACCTTTACTTCCCAGCCCCACTCCCATCCTTGCCAACATGATCTGGTCCCTCAGCACCTTTGCCTGCCTTTCACTCCCATCCTTGCCAACATGATCTGGTCCCTCAGCACCTTTGCCTGCCTTTCATAGCCCTTGGTTCAAATTGTCATCAAGCTTACTCTATTATGACTACCTGATGAAGGGTCTCTCCCTTGCCAACAAGTAGGTCTAAAGAAAGCAAGCACCATCTTTGTATTTGTTTACTGCCACGTTCCCAGTGTGCAGCATACTGTCTGGCACATTGCAGTATTCAGTGATACTTGTTTAATGAATGAACAGCACCATGATCCACTCTGGTGACTGCTCAGTCTCCAAGTGCCACGGTTGGCATGGTGGTGACACCGTTGTCACTTGGGTAAGAGGCCCTTCAAGGCTTCCAGGAGCAATCAGGGATGGCTTCCTGCAGGAGAGTTTAAGTTATGAAATGAACTGAGTTTTTAAGTGGATATTTGACAGTAGCCTGGGTCTTTTAGTTCTGGCTCTACTCTGCCTGCTATTCCAACCTGAATGAGGTAATTGTTGGTTTTAATTCACTATCTGGAGTCAAGGAAGTGGAAAGAGGTAGTAATATTTTTGTTTCAGTCTTCAGAGACCATTGAGACACAAGTTTTTAACCTTGTAACCTCTCTGCTCATTTATCTGAAAATGATTATGCCCCAGCTTCTGAGAGTTATTCCCTTTTTGTTCCTTCTGGTGTCTGAAACAGAGAATTTAAGCACTTTACAGACCTCAGCTTAGGTTGGGTTAGGGAATGTCTAGATAATGTATCATGTCTCTCTCTTTCCTGTAATGTCCTGTCTGACTCTTTGTGGCCCCATGAACTGTAGCCCACCAGGCTCCTATGCCCATGGAAGTTTCCAGACAAGAATACTCGAGTGGGTTGCTGTTTCCTGACCCAGAGATCTAGCCTACGTCTCTTGGGTCTCCTGCATTGGCAGGCGATTCTTCTAGCACCACTTGGGAAGCCCATCCAAGTCCCTAGTTCTTCAAAATTCTTCAGGAAAGTGAGAAGGCTTTTTCAGGGGAGGAGCATAAACAATGCTTGGGAAACTGGAATCTAAAAACAGCCTTTTCTGTTGTTCCAGCGTATTTACATTCCTTCATGGCAAGGAGGTTACCTCTTTTATCATTGCTTGTTCATTTGTCCTATAAACTCCTGATTATCCATCTTCAGCAGCATGGCCTGGCTTTATCTGAGGCAATCGGTTCCAGCAGACAGACTGATTGGAAGCCATTTCCTTCCCCAATTCTGTAGCTTGATGTTCCTGTTATCTTTTATCATCAGGACTGGAGAATTCTCTGCCTGGATGCATACATAAATAAATATGGCTGCAGCTAAGCCTCCGTCCTCTGCCATTTAAATCCCAACTTATCTGATTCCAGGATGCTGGTGTAGATATTTCATTTACGGCATTGGTTTGAAGAATGTCAGGAAGGACTTGCTGTTAAAAAACCTCTCATGCCATAAACATTTATGCCCTTTGCAAGGATGAGACTACAGCATTTGTCTGACCAGGGAAAGATAGCTGTCCTTTCAAAGATTTTTTTCCCCACTTAAATTTTAGACCACAGAATTGGATTAATTGTAATCCCTGGTTTATGACACATTTTCATTATTAATATGTGTATCCAGAGTTAGTTATGTAGCATTTTGAGAACTATATAATATTACAATGGGCCGCTATTGTAAATGGCGTCTCCTTTTTAATCCATTATCCTGTTGATGGGCATTAGGCAAGACGCCAAGATTCTGCTATTATGAACTGTGCTGCTGTGAACATTCTTGTGTGTGTTTCCTGCTCTACATGCACACGTTTCTCCTGGAGTGGCATTGTTGAGTTGTCAGGGACTGAATGTTCAGTTTTACAAGAAAATTACAAATTATTTTCTAAATTGACTGTATCAGCTTATTCTCCTACAGCATGTAAGAGATGCCCTTGATCCACACACTCAGCAACAGGTAAAGGCTTCTTAATCTGTGTAGACAGAATATGTGTAAAATGGCATTTTATTGTGGTCTTTATTTGCATTTCCTGATCACACAGGAGAGTAAGGATCTTAGAGCTGTATTGTTCACAGGTGTTTCTTTTTCTGTGAACTGCCTGTTTATGTCTTTTGCTCATTTTTCTATTGGTTTTGAAGATTTTTTCTTATTGATTTGTAGGTCTTTATATGTTATTGATGTATTAGTCCATTGCCTTTTATAATCATTACAAATATTATTTTCCTAATTGCCTCTTTATTTTCTTTGAATGTTTTCATAGATAAACAGGAGTTCTAAATTTGGATATAGTCAAAATTTATCACCTATTTATTTTCTATAGTTTTTTTTTGTTTTGTTTGAGATGGTCGCTTAAGAAATCCTTTTCTAAGAGTGTTAAAGTTCGCTGTTGTCATTAAGTTCTTTTTTTTTTTTCATAAACTTTTTAATTCAATGACATTTTACTTTCATGTATGAACTGAGTTAGGGATTGAAATTCACTTATTTTCCCAAGAGGATACCATATTTTCTAACTCCATCTATTGAACAAAATTACTGAATAGTCTCTTATGTGTCCCATGGCCTACTTCTTGTGTCATCTAGAACAGAGGTCCCCAACCTCTGGGATCTAATGCCCAATGATCTGACATAGAGCTGATGTAGTAACAATAATAGAAATAAAATGCACAATAAATGTAATGTACTTGAATCATCCTGAAATCATCCTCTTCCCCAGTCCATGGAAAAATTGTCTTTCATGAAACTGGTCCCTGGTGCCAAAAAGATTGGGGAACACTGACCTAGAGCATTTCCATATATCTACAATGTCTCTTTCAGGGATTTATATTCTCTTGTGTTGGTTAATAAGTAGAACCACATGTCTTAATTGCTATAGTTTCATAATAATTCTTGAGCCTCTCTTCATCAGTCTTGTTTGTCACAAGTGTATTGGCTATTCTTTATTCTTTCATGTAAATTTAAGAATCAGCTTCTTGGACCCATGAATCTTGTTGGAATCTTGAGTAGAATTGCATTAAGGATACAGATAAATTTGGATTTTACATCTTCATAATACTGTATATTCCTCCCATGAGGATGGTATGTGTCTTCATTTAGTTAAGGTTTTCTTAGATCAGATAGGACCTTGTATTCCAATATTTCTCTTGCTGTCATGGAAGTCTTCATCATCTATTTCTCTATAGTCATAACATGAGCTATGCCCGATAATTACACAATCCTATATTTTGTTTTAATTCAGTGTCTGCTCAGTTGCTCAGTTACTCTTAGATTCCCTTACATTTACCCCATTTGTGTTTCATTGCTGGCAGAGCCAAGTCACACCCACTGTTGTGGCCCTTGCCACATGCTTTAAGAAAAGGCATGAGATCTGAGCATAAAAGCACTTTGCCTGATGGGAGCTGTCAGGAAGTTATTTAGCTTTCCTGAGCCTCAGTTTTCTTCCTATAAGATGAGATTAACAGTAGCTACCTTGATGTTCTGACAATTGGTGGCTTCTTGTGATTCTTTTTTCAATAATCCAAACAGGAGGGAATAAGAGCAATGCAGACAGGCCTTGTTCCATCTGTCCAATAACAGCTGCACTAGGCCTGCCTCTGCCAGGCAAGAGCCGGAGAGAAGGTGTATTAGAGAAACAGCACCAATGGGAGATACGCTTACACGGGCCAGGTGGGGGGTGGGGTGAGAGAAGGAGAAAGAGATTTTAAGGAGGAATTAGTTCACACAATTATGGAGGCTAGCAAGACTAATATCTGTAGGGTGGGCCAGCATGCTGGAGACTGAAGGATGAGCTGTTGTTGCAGATGAATCCAAAGGCAGCCTGCTGGCCGAGTTCTCTCTTGCTGAGGTAGGTCAGCTTTTCATTCTATTCAGGCCTTCAGCTGTTTAGATGAGCCTCATCCACATTATGGAGGGCAGTCTGCCTTATTCAAAGTCCATTGATTTAAATGTAGATCTCATCCAAAAACATCCTCACAGAAACATCCAGGATAATGTCTGATCAAATATCTGGCCACTATGGCCTAACCAGATTGAAACAAAATGAACTACCCCAGGGGGCTTTGGAACACTCTTTCTTGTAGTACTTCTCCCTCTTCTGTAATTACACTGTTCAAACGTACATAAACATCAGGAAGAACTGCAATGTGCCTCCGCATCCATTCCACAGAGATAGGATTCTAGAGTCAGTAGGAGCACAGATACAGAGCCGCATGGCCTGGTTGGATCCTGGGTGGGTAATCTTAGGCATCCTTTCAGTGTGTCAGTTTCCTCCTTGGTAACTGTGGGTAAATAGCACATTACCCTCACAGGATTGCAGTGGGTATTAAATGATAAGATGCATGCAAGCATAGATCAGGGCATAATACTTTTTCTATCACTCACCTCTTAGAGTTAATAAATCTAAACATTATGATATTATCTGTTTCAGCTAAATATTTTTAATGAAGCATAATATGCATTGTTGAAACCTCCTTTGTTTCTCTCCCCAAGCTCATTTCCCTTTCTTCTTCCTTGAAGGAAGCATTGTCCTAAGCTTGGCATCTAATATGGCAGTTATATTTTTCTTCATTTTAACTACATATCCATTAACAAGAGAGAGCAATGTCTTCTGTGTTTCAAATGATGAAATGTGGTATCATGTTTTGCATAAAATTCTATAACTTGCTTTATTCTCACTCAGCAATATGCTGTTGGTAACTAACAATTCTGAATATACAGAGAATTGTCTCATTTTAATGCTGATTAGATTCCTTATATGAATAGCTTACCTCCCTGTGCCTGTACTCCTGCAGGTTGTGGAGTTTCTAGTGTTTTATTGTCACAAGCAGGGCTGTGAGGGACACAGCTTATGGCTCTCTTTCTGCACTTGTGTTGGGTTGTAGGGCAGGCAAACAGGTTGGAAGTTTCCCTGTTAACACAGAACTCTCCAAAATAGTTATGCTTTATTTTTCACACCCTGGCCGACAGTTAGTTAGTATCAACAGACCTTAAAGTCTTTGTCTGTCAGATGACTTCAAGTGTGTCTTGTTATCATGTACTGCTCCCTGTTTACTGATGTTTGAATGTATTTTCAGACATTGTTCCCTGCTGGATAAGTTGGTAAAGAATCTGCCTGCAATGTAGCAGACCCAGATTTGATCCTTGGGTCAGGAAGATCCCCTGGAGAAGGAAATGGCAACCTACTCTGGTTTCTTGCCTGGAGAACTCCATGGACAGGGGAGCCTGGTGGGCTACAGTCCAGTTCAGTTCAGTTTAGTCGCTCAGTCATGTCCAACTCTTTGTGACCCCATGCACCACAGCATGCTAGGCCTCCCTGTCCATCACCAACTCCTGGAGTCCCCCCAAACCCATGACCATTGAGTTGGTGATGCCATCTAACCATCTCATCCTATGTCGTCCCCTTCTCCTCCTGCCCTCAATCTTTCCCAGCATCAGGGTCTTTTCAAATGAGTCACCTGTTTCTATCAGGTAGCCAAAGTATTGGAGTTTATGCTTCAGTATCAGTCCTTCCAATGAGCACCCAGGACTGATCTCCTTTAGGATGGACTGGTTGGATCTCCTTGCAGTCCAAGGGACTCTTCAGAGTCTTCTCCAACACCACAGTTCAAAAGCCTCAATTCTTTAGCACTCAGCTTTCTTTATAGTCCAACTCTCACATCCATACATAACCACTGGAAAAACCATAGCCTTGACTAGACGGACCTTTGTTGACAAAGTAATGTCTCTGCTTTTTAATATGCTGTCTAGGTTGGTCATAACTTTCCTTCCAAGGAGTAAGCGTCTTTTAATTTCATGGCTGCAGTCACCATCTGCAGTGATTTTGGAGCCCCCCCAAATAAAGTCAGCCACTGTTTCCACTGTTTCCCCATCTATTTGCCATGAAGTAATGGGACCAGATTCCATGATCTTAATTTTCTGAATGTTGAGCTTTAAGCCAGCTTTTTCACTCTCCTCTTTCACTTTCATCAAGAGGCTCTTTAGTTCTTCTTCACTTTCTGCTATAAGAGAGGTGTCATCTGCATATCTGAGGTTATTGATATTTCTCCCGGCAACCTTGATTCCATCTTGTGCTTCCTCCAGCCCAGCGTTTCTCATGATGTACTCCACATATAGTTAAATAAGCAGGGTGGCAATATACAGCCTTGATGTGCTCCTTTTCCTATTTGGAATCAGTCTGTTGTTCCATGTCCAGTTCTAACTTTTGCTTCCTGACCTGCATACAGGTTTCTCAAGAGGCAGGTCAGATGGTCTGGTGTTCCCATCTCTTTCAGAATTTTCCACAGTTTATTGTGATCCACACAGTCATAGGCTTTGGCATAGTCAATAAAGCAGAAATCGATGTTTTTCTGGAACTCTCTTGCTTTTTCGATGATCCAGCGAATGCTGGCAATTTGATCTCTGGTTCCTCTGCCTTTTCTAAAACCAGCTTGAACATCTGGAATTTCACGGTTCATGTATTGCTGAAGCCTGGCTTGGAGAATTTTGAGCTGTACTTTAGTCCATTGAGTTGCAAAAGTTGGTCATGACTTAGCAACTAAACCATTGGTTTCCAAAACCTTATAAAAAGAAAGCCACCTTCACATTCGACGTCTGCAATGGCTGCTTCCCCAGTGTACCTGGGTCTGAAGAAAGTTGGGAAGGTGGCCAGGCCCACCTTGGGCTCCATGAGCCATCTGCTCTGTGTTCTGCTGGCTGCTAGTGACAATGGGAGCTTTGAGAGGCCACCTGAGCTCTTAGGAGTTCAGAGCAGTTGGGCTCCCCTGATTAGTCACTAAAGTATTATTCTAAGTGGGGCACAAGTGCCAGAGAATTAAAAATACTTCTGTTTTTGGATAAGAAGCTGACATGTTCTCAGGACAGCAGGGCTATATCTGGATGAACAGCTGTCGGCTGCCTCGCAGGCTCTCCCAGCCGGCTGATGTGCTAAGGGCTCCCCATTCTTCCAGCTCCCTGGCTTCCCGGGAGTAAGTCTGGAGTAGATGAAGACCCATGGAGGACTGCCCTGCGGCTCTCCTCCATCACTTAGCCCTCCTGCCTGACACAGCACCTGGCATACTATAGCGGTGTGCCTGCATTTGCTAAGTGAATGTCAGGTGTCTCTGGTTGCCCTGGAGGGTCTGGACTATAATGGATAGGGGAGATAGAAGGTGGAGAAGACATCTTTGTCCTTATGGGTTTGCCACGGCTGTGGTGAAGTGAATTAAACTAGTTGGAAGGTAGTCACCCCCTCACTCTCCAGGAAGAATTAGGAGCAGCCCTTAGGTCCCAGGAAACCTTATGCTAACCTCATGAGAACACTTAAAGCTGATTTTTTGTTAGTTTTATGGCTCTGTCCTATTTGTCTTTGTGTGTGTGTGTGTGTGTGTGTGTGTGTGAGCGCTAAGTCATGCCCGACTCTTTGTGACCCTGTGGACTGTGCTTGCCAGGCTTCTCTGTCCATGGAATTTTCCAGATAAGAATGCTGGAGTGGGTTGCCATTTCCTCCTTCAGGGGATCTTTCCAACCCAGGGATCAAACTGGTGTCTCCTGAGTCTCTTGCATTGGCAGACATATTCTTTACCACTGTGCCACCTAGGAAGCCCACTGTATCCCCAGCGCAATGCATGGGCATGGGGTGTGGAAGATAGAATTTGCTCAGCGAATATTTACTGAGTAAATAAATAAGCCAATAGAGTAAGATGAAATGATCCTTGCCAACCATGGTTTTGCAATGCCGCTTTTGTTTCTATCTACTAAAAATGTTAAATTTTGTAATCTTTTAATGTATGCATAATTCAACATAGTCTCTTTAAACAAAAGAACACAGCAGTAAATATGGCTTCTTCCACCTGGAACATGTGGGTGAGTCTGGAGGAGTTACAAGGGTAGAGAGATCTGTTTATAACCAACCCCATGCCCCTCCAGGCCTAGTAACTTCCATGATAATTTTGTGAAAAGGGCCAGACGGTTAAACAGTACTTTTGCTGAGACTTGGGAAATGAAAACACAGGAGAAATGCAAGTGCAAAAAAAAAAAATCATTAAATTTTATATCTGTGAGGGCTGGTTTGAAAACTTTAAATAGTGTTACAGCCTGCATCATATAAAAACGTACAACTCTGGGGAGGCTCTGTTCTACCCAGGAACTCTAAAAGGTGATTCGAGATAAGGAGAGCAGAGACGTAATGCCCGTGAGCTTCTTTAGGAATCTTTGCTAGTAGTACATCAAACAGACAATGCTAGTGCTGTTACTGTGCCTTTCAATTCCTGTTTTTTTTATGAAATCTTGATGTTATAGGTAATTGTATCACATCAGAAGGTATATTAAAATCCTAATTTCCCATACTGATCCCCATATGAGCTATAGCTTCAGCAATCAAGCCAATTGTCAGATGTATACCCACATGAAGGAAATTTCTAGATTGCTGGATGTTAAGCTGTATGTCAGTGTGACCTTATTTGGAAATAGTGCCTTCCCAGATGTGATCAAATTAGAATGAAGTTTAATTAGGGTGAGCCCTAATCCAATAGGGACTTCCCAGGTGGTGCTAGCGGTAAAGAACCCACCTGCCAGTGCAGGAGACATAAGAGACAAAAGATGAGGGTTCGATCCCTGGGTTGGGAAAATACCTCGGAGGAGGGCATGGCAACCCACTCCAGTATTCTCACCTAGAGAATCCCACGGGCTACAGTCCATAGGGTCCAAAGAGCTGGACACAATGGAAGCAACTTAGCATGCACTCTCTAATCCAGTATGACTGGATTATTCATAAGAAGAGGGAGATTCAGAGACAGACACACACAGAGAGAAAAATGTCATATGATGACACAAAGAAAGGAAATGGCTAAGTGAAGATGGAGGCAGAGACTAGAGTGATGGGGGCACAAGCCAGAGAATGCATGGGGCTATCAGAAACTGGAAGAGGCAAGGCAGGATCCCTTCTCTGAGGCTTTGGAGAGAGCACCCTGTCAACACCTTGATTTTGGACTTTTAGCCTCCAGAGCTGTGAGAGAATATATTTCGTTTTATTTTAAACCATTCAGTTTGTGCTTACTGTTATAGAAACTCTAGCAGGCTAATACATTTGAGGTAACTATAGTTTCAACAGTCAAGCCAATTGTCAGCTGTATAACTCACATTAGGGAACTTTCTAGATTGTTGGATGCTGAGCTGTATAGCAGAATTACAGACATCACTGAAGCTGGATTCCTGCATTTGTAACAGATACTCTTCTATTGCAAGGCCAGTCTTTCTTTTCAGACTCTATACAGGTAAGTTTGAGGACCAGTGCCATCAGAACTCACTGGGTTCAGGGGAAAGTGGCTGAACATTGCTCCAGGCCTGGGAGAGGGCCCATACCTACCTGCTCCTTCAATACCTTATTATTTAAAATTTTTACTTACTATTATTATTTTTGGTCACACTGGGTCTTTGCTGTGCACGAGCTTTCTCTAGTTGTAGCCAGTGGGGGCTGCTCTTTGTTGTGGCTTACGGGCTTCTCATTGCATTGACTTCTCTTGTTATGGAACACGGGTTCTAGGGCATGTGGGCTTTAGTAGTTGTGGTGTGCAGGCTTAGTTGCCCTGTGGCACGTAGAATCTTCCCAGACCAAGGGTTGAACCTATGTCCCGTGCATTGGCAGGGAAAGTCCCTCAACAACTTATCATACTTTTGGGTCTTCTGGTTTCCAATGAGTTTTTTGTTCTGTCTATAAATTTTCAACTTAAGCTTTCACCCAAGACCTTGGAGACTGATTACAGTCTGCCACAGTGGCCCATCTAGCTTGTCATTGTGTTGTTGTTTGTTTTGTCTTTGCTTACAGTTCCCTGAATGTTAACACATATAGAGATTTGTGACATAACTACCCCAATAAGGATACGCAATAATTCCATCAAAAACTCCTTTGTGCTATTTCCTTTATAGTCCCACCGTTTCTCCACTCCTAACACCTGATCTGTTCTCCATCATGATCATTTTAGAAGTTTCAGACTGTCCTGTAAATAGAGTAAGACAGCAATGTAGCCTTTTGAGATTGGTTTCTTTGACTTAGAATAATGACTTTGAGATTCATTTGTGTGTGCATCAATAATTTGCTCACTTTACTGCAGAGTAGGATTTTATTGGATGTACCATGGTGTATTTATCCATTCACCTGCTGAAGGACATTGCTTTTCTCTCCCCAGTTTTGGGTGATTATGAATAGTGCTGCTGAAAATATTTGCATGCATGTTTTTGTGGGAAGATTTTATTACTCTAGGGTGCGTATCCTAGGTCATCTGGTTAATGCATATTTAACTTATTAAAACTGATAAACTTTTCCATTATGGCTGATCTGTTTTGAGTTAATGTTTGTATAGTTGTGAGGCTTAGTATTAGATTCTCTCTCTCTTTTCTTTGATATATGAATGTCTAGTTATTTCATTGACATTTATTGAAAGGACTGTCCTTTAAGCATTGACTAGCTTTTGCACAATTAAAATCAATTTGCCATATTGGTATGGGTCTATTTCAGGACTTTTTGTCTATTTGTCTCCTTTCACCAGTATTGTCTTTTTAAAAATTTTTAATTGGAGTATAATTGCTTTACAATATTATGTTGGTTTCTGCTGTACAGCAAAGTGAATCAGCCCTCTATATACATATATCGCCTCCCTCTTGAACCTCCCTCCCACACCCTTATCCCTACCCACTAGGTCATCACAGAGCACTGAGCTGAGCTCCCTGTGCTATACAACAGCTTCCACTGGCTGTCTGTTTTACACATTGGTGTTTAGCTGTGTCTGATTCTTTGCGACCCCATGGACTGTAGCCAATCTGGCTCTTCTGTCCATGGGGCTTTTCAGGAAAGAATACTGGAGCAGGTTGCCATTTCCTTCTCCAGAAGATCTGCCCAAACCCAGGGATTGAACCCTCATCTCCTGCATTGGCAGGCAGATTCTTTACCTCTGAGCCACTTGGGAAGCCCCATGATAGTGTATATATGCAGTGTTACTCTCTCAGTTCATCTTACCCACTTCTTCCAGCCCTGCTGTGTCCACAAGTCCATTCTCCATGTCCATGGGTGTATTCCTCTCTACAAACAGGGTTATCAGTATGTGTTGTCCTGATTACTATCGTTCTTAACATTGGATAGAGTGAGTCTTTCAACTTCTCTTTCAAAATTGTTTCAGCTATTCTAATTCATTTGCCATTCAGTTTATATTTTAAAGAGTTTCTCTATATTTTAAAAATCCTCCTGGGATTTGATCAGAATTACTTGAAATCGATAGACTTATTTGGGAAAGAGCTGGTATTGCTACATTGAGTCTTCGAATCTGTGAACATGATTTGTTCTTCTGTTTATTTAGGTTTTTGATTTCCCCTCTCAGTATTTTGTACAGATGCTTCACAGTTTATGTTAGTTTTACAACTTATTTCTTATTTTGGAGTTATTGTGAATAGTAGTGTTTTAGAATTTTGTGTTTCAACTCTACATGACTAGTATATAGAAATACAGTTGATTTTTGTGTGTGGACCTTGTATTCTGCAAACTTGCTAAACTTAGTTTTTGATTCTAAAAATTGTTCTGTAGATTAATTAAGACTTTCTATATAAACAGTCTTGTTGGTTGTGAATAAGTCAGTTTTATTTCTTCTTTCCCAGTCCATGTGCTTATTTATTTTCCTTACTTTATTTTACTGGCTATGATGTCTAATAACAATATGTTTGCCTTTTCTTTTCTTAGGGGGAAACTTTCAATCTTTCAATATTGAGAATAATAGAAATAATTTCTGTTGTCATTTTGTTTGATGTTTGTTTTTTGAGTTTTGTGGAATTTTTGGTGGAACGTAGATGGGAATCTGTCTTTAAATTCTGTTCTCCGAGTTTTTAATATCATGATTAGGATCCTATCTATATATGAGCACTCATGAGTGAGTCCAGGAGTTCATGAACAACTTGATATGGCTACTTTCCTGAACTGCCTGTGACATCACCAGAATTTTTCAGTTCCTGGGGGGGTGGGTTCCCCTTTGAAAAGTTCTTTTAGCCACATAGCCGTGATCTTTGTGATCTTGACCTGCTGCATACTTTCATTGCTGTACCTGCTGCTAGGACCAGGTGGTAAGAGGAACAGAAGATGAAAACTTGGTAAATTGAAAGCCACTCTTGTCGTGTTTCAAACTCTTGTCTTCTTCTTTTATCTGCTTACCATTATTTACTTTCCAGATTCCTCCAGTAGCTGGTCTCTGCTGCTGCCCAGGTTTAGTGGTTACATTCAAGGGGAGAATCACGGTGGGCTATGGCTGCTCCATCATGTCCCATCAACGCTTCATAACCAGATGCATGCTTCTAACTCAGCTGGAGAAATGTTTTTTCACTTCTGTAGGTTTTTTTTCTTTTTTTTAATGGCGTTCTTCAGGTGGTGTTTGCAATCTTTCATCATACCCAAGGCTGGAGACCCTTAAATAGTGTAACCATGATGGGAAAGTCCCTGTAAACTGAGGCAGAGCCAACAGATGGGGTGAGAGGATCCAGGCACTCACTAGCTGGGGACTGCTCTGTTAGCTTGATGCACTTAGGACACTTGATGTATCCAGAAACAGAATACAGAATAGCCAATAGGTGGCAAATCAGAGGGTTGGCTCTTTTTAATTTTTTTTGATTCACAAAATGGAAAGAGGGCATAGGAAGTTATATATATCTGATTTACAGAACTAATTTTAATTAATTGTAGTGATATGGATTGGGCCTAGAGTTTGGTGCAAAAGAATGAAGTGAGAAAAACAAATATTGTATATTAATGCATATGTACAGAATCTAGAAAAATGATACAGAAAGAGTTGGCTCTTGATACCATAGTGCTTTGTTCCTAGATGATGCCTCTACATGGAGTTGTTGGAAGTGAAGCTTCAGTTTCCTATGGACACAGTGTTATTTTCTATGGGTGCAGGATTCTCCTTCTAGAAAATCACTTTGTAACATAATAAATACCCCCCCCCCAAGTCTAACATGAAGTAAGTGAAAAGAATGTAAAACACAAATACATGCCTTTGAAAACACTTATGGTGAGTTTGGGAAGTCAAACAGGGTTTGTAAAGGTTCATTTCACATTTGCATCTGTTTTAACCAATCCTGGGTTGGGCTAGCAGAAATGTTTAAAAATATAAGCCCAGAGGCATTTGGACTGAAGATATCGTTTTCTCTTCTTAATAAATCTTACACGAGAAGTGCTTTTTATTCCTCCAAGAAACTTAAACTGCATTAAAAAGTAGGGGATTCTTGTCAGTAGAAGGCTCTGTCTTTAAAATCAAAGGCTTCCTTTCCTAATCCTGCCTGGGCAGCTGAAGATAAGGTTCCAGCCATGGTTCCTAACCATAGGGTGGCCATCAGGATGACTTCAGCATTCAGACCACTGTCACGAATGCACACAAGTGTGCAGAGCATACACTGGCTCACCAATAAATGAAGAGCATGCCTGGTGCCTGGCCAGGGCAGACCTCTTTTTCTCCATCCCAGAGTTTCCCATCATCTCTTGGATTTGGTTGGTTTTATAGTTACGTGGAAGCGGGGACTGGGACTCTGTGTGGTCCTCAGTCCCTGATTCCAGGTGTGCATACAGGGCAGAGATGTCTTGGCGCAGAGATTGTAGTTGTTAACGGCTACTGGCTGGACTTTGGGCTCTTTCTATCCTGGCCAGCTTTTCCCCTGGACACCGCCCTGCATTACCTCTGCCTGCTCACAGATGCTGTCGCTGCAGTCCAGCAGACCAGACTGCCATGCTGTGGGTCACTGCGCAGCATCTGTGAGCCCAGATGGAGGGCCTGTTTCTCGACTGGAGGAGCTATTTGAGGGCATTGGGTCGAGCCTCTTTCTGGGTCCAGTTTGCTCATTTTTCTTTCCTGTTGTTTGTTGTGTTTGAAGAATTGAAACAGCTTTCAGCCCCTGCCCCAGCACATGTCCGATTAGCTGATTCATCACGGGGGATAGCTCAGCAGGGCCAGAGTCCAATGAGGTTAAAAGATATGGTGTCTATCTCCGTGGCAGGGGCACCTGCTGTGTATTTAAGCTGGTCTCTTGTAGGAGCAGAGGCCTGATAGAGCTTGGAGCAGACCTTCTGTGGGTGGGCTGCCATGCATGGGCACTTCACCTCCAGCAATGCAAGGGGGTGCCTTGCCTTTGACTTTGGGCAAGACTCATTACTCTACAGGTCACAATTCTGTCATCTATATAATGAGTACATACATAATTTACTTTATAGTTTTGTCATGAGGATTAAATAAGACAATGCATATGAAAGCAATTAGCCACAAGTCTGCTGCAGTAAATCTAAATGTTGCTCTTCTTCCATTACTTACTAGTCGCAGGCCCTGGGGGTGGTACCTAATCTCTCTGAACCTTTCCCTGAGGTGTAAATTGGGAACAACACAGATAACCTGTTCTGAGACCAGTGGGTTGTCAATATTAATTGCTTCCCCAATATGCCTTAATTAATATATATGTCTATGCTTTGGAAACATTTTCTAATATCTAAAGAAAGACGTGTGCAGAAAATAGCCAAGTGAGGTAGTGTCCTGGGATTAACCACACCGTCTACTAGAGAGTTAGAACCTCGGCTCCGGAAGTGAATCCTTTCCCTGCTACTCGTCCATCAGCTGCCGTCACCCTGTTCACCTCAAAACTGTCCCAGAATCTTCACAACCTCCACCTGTTATGACTTGCCTGCCCCTTTCCTCTTTATCTGCAACTGGTACCCTGGGGCCAGCAAACCTTCCAATTCCCTTCTCTTCCCTTTTCCTACTTACCTTAGTTCACACTTCCTTATCCTCTTGGGAAAACCTGTCAAGTTGAAGACCTTTTTCTCCACATTCTCTTATATTCCACAGCCCCTAGAAGGTGTCTTCCTTCTTTCACATCACCACCTGCAAACCATTTCTTTTCCTCCTTTTTCCAATAAGTATCTTTTTCTAGCTCACACCACTGCCTTCACCACCCTCTCCCCATCTTCATTCTCAACTCACTTTCCTTTCCTAGCATTCACTGAACCTCTGGCTCTCTCTCCACCCCAAATCTAGCTCATTCCTAATGACTTTCACAGCTTGGCCTTTTATTTCCTTAATCTCTTCATCTCCATCTTCTCCCCTTACCTGAACCTTCTGCTTTTGTGTATATACCACTCCAGACATGCCCACCAGTGATAACGATACCGTGTCTGAAATCATGAGCACAATATACTATTCTCCAACCAGGTTTTCCACTGAAATATTATTCAATATTATTAGTAAGACCTCCATTCCTACATTTTTTTTTAAACAAAACCCTTGTCTTCATAGCTTCTGAGTTAAGCTGAAAAATTTTGTTACAGGATAATCCCTCCTTTGCCTGCCCAATTTTTTGATTCCTTTCCTTTGGGATATTCATCAGGCAGAAATCCAGCAGGAGCTGCACCTGGCCACCACCTTTGCCTCCTGCACAGAAGCACCTAGTGTTGCCATAGAGAGTCCCAGAGCTAATAAGCTGGTTTTACTTTGCATGTTCGTCACAATTCAGTTTTTACTCGTCTTCCCCAATCCCCTATTTCATACTTTGTGCTCTGCTCTCAAACCCCCATCCTCCTCCTTTCCTGTTTCTCAGCCACTGGATGGGAGCCCGCTCATCTCCCATCTCCAGACTTACAGGCCTCACTTGCGCGTGCACCTTTTGGCTCATGACCCCACCCTGTCACTCTAGACTGACTTTTGTCACTCCTTGCAAAAGTCCACTTCTTCCCCTGGGCTCCAGATCCATCCCCTTTCTCCTCAGTAGGCTTCTTCATTTCTTCTTTCCACATCTCTCTCTTGCATTATCAGTCACCCTCTCCCCAGTCACATTTCTGCCCTGCCTTGAAGCTTGTTTTAGAATCTTCAAGAAAAGAAACACAAAATTTTCCACACTCCCTTCTAGTGACCTTCCTGTTTCTCTCATCTCCATTTTCTCTCTGCTTGTCCACTTTTCAACCCACCACGGTGTGACACTCTTTCTGCCCTGAGACTACCCTGTCAAGGCCGACAGTTTTCACATTTCCAGTTCAGAGCTTGTTCCTGTTTCCTGGCGCTTTCTATAACATTTGACAGTGTTGAGGCTGGAGGGAGGGAGGCAAAGTGGAGAGGGAAAGAGGTGAAGCCTCCTGTGAGTAAGGTAAGGCAGAGAGGGAGCACCTGATCCTTACAAGTGGTCCTGTAAAAGATGGGGAGAGTGACTCCATCCAGGGTGGGTTTTAGTTAGAAAGATCACCCTGGGTACTGGGCTGGGGAACTGGCTGCCTAGGGACAACTCTGAGGTCTGGGCATTAAGCAGCTGCCCTGTCCTTTTCCGGAGAAGGCACTGGCAACCCACTCCAATACTCTTGCTTGGAGAGTCTCAGGGACAGAGGAGCCTGTTGGGCTGCCGTCTGTGGAGTCACGCAGAGTCGGACACGACTGACGTGACTTAGCAGCAGCAGCAACCTGTCCTCTGCACTTCTGCCCCCACCCCCAAGACAGGCCTAGATGGGAGGAATGGCTCACGTGGGGCAGGGAGGGAAGCTCTGGCCCATTCTGGAGCTCAGGCAGGCAGTCCTCACCTAGGACCCTGCACCTGTGGCTGGAAGATGCTGCCGTTCCAGGATTGGGCTGCTCTGGGCCAGGGTACTGAGCAGGGGCAGGGTCAGGGTCAGGATCCTGGCTCTGTTGAAGAAACTGAGCAAATGGGACTGTTGTTCACTTTCCCACTCACATGAAAGCTGAGAGAGAAGAAAGCCTCATCTGAGTTGTCCTTTGCTGTATCTTCAGTACCCAAAGAGATTCTTTGGTCTTTGTGCTTAGCAAACACTTGTTGAATAAGTGATATTCCACAGACCTTAGACTTAGGTATAGATGGAGGCTGAGTTGACTGAGGGGTCGGGGCGAGTCTTAGAAGGTGCCGGCATCCTTGCCCACCTGCTCACCGTCCGGGATTGATGCTGACATGCTTCTGCTTTCTCACACTTTTACCTTCCCCCCGTGTGCCTGATGAATGCTGTGCACTGACGTTGCAGGCAGGATTTGGCAGTGATGTCAAGCTTCTCCAAGCTGCTGTATCTCCCCAATGCTCCCAGCAGCTGGCCGCCCTGTCAGGCCTGTCTCTGCAGCTAACGCTATTTCTTCAACAGATTGCACAGACAAATGCCTCGGACAACAATCTGTATCATTATTATTATTATTTTTTTCCTCTCAGACTGACTGCTTCAGCACCCACCAAGGGCTCTCCCAGGGCATCTCATTTGAAAATATTCTGGGCTTGCTATCTGCAGGCGATTGCCTTTAAGACAAAGGCAGTCTGAGACAACTTCATTACCTTTCAGATTGTTCTGTATTAAATTGAGGAGCCTGACTTATCATGGACTTCTTAGCATACATTTAGATATCCACCCAATCTATCTGTGCGTTCAAAAACACCTGGGAGGCAGGCAAAGCTTCTCTCCTAGTCATGCTTAGTATTTTATAATTTCATTAAATGAATGATTTACTGAGCACTGTGCTGGGCATTTAGCCTCCAGTGTCTGGTTTTATTTCCACTCTGTCCCTGCGAGGCAGATGATAGTATTTTTGTTCTCTGGGGGAGTAAATGAAGGCTTTGTGAGATGAAACCATTGTTCAAAAATTTGTCAGAATTTGTACCTAGAGACCAGATTGTGCCCTTTTCCCCTTGTGAACCTGACCGTGGGGGAGACAAGCAGATGACAGCTGACTTATCCTACTGTTGTCTCTTCCCCTGGGCAGGTCAGATCTGGGAGGTCATGGGGGGCTGTGTCTGGAGATGAGACCTCCTCCAGACACTGGATTAGGTCCTGCAGATAGAGAGATGGGTGGAAGAGAGGAGCATGATGGGGACAGGTGCAAATACCTGATCAACCAGGTGGGGACTATGGGTTCCAGGGGCTTCACATGCATGAAGCAGCCATCCTAGGACCCTGGGGATGTTGGTCCTGTGCTGAGAGTGGTTCCTACAAGGAGGGCCACCTTATGGGTTCCCTGTACTGTGAAGTGAGCCCTACCTCTGAAGGCCATAGTCTGGTTCCACATTCATGGAGGTTACTTCTATTTTACTATGGAATTCAGACATTTTCCTCTTGGTTACAGTTGGGGAGACTGAGGTAGAGAGACTTACTGTTGCTCTTTGTATCAGCAGATGGAGTTATATAATGGAAAGTACCCTGCACTTTATATCAGAAAGTCCTGAGTTCAGACATGGAACTCTGTCACTTGATTGGTGACCTTGGGCAAGTCCAGGAAACTTCTCTGAGTTTCAGCTGCCTCACTGCAGCTTGGGGCAGTTGGTTTCTATCATAGGGATTAAATGGTGTTTACCAGTCATTCACAGCTCAAGATAATTGTACCTTCCGGGGCGGGGTGGTGGGGGTGGTTTGCAATGTCAGCAGAGGGTTTTGATCATCTTGAATAGGGGAATGGAGGACTGTAGTATCTCGTGGGTACAGCCCCGGGCTCTGCTCAGTGTTCTGTAGTGCAGAGGTCAGCTCTCCACCAGGAAGTATGATCCAGCCCAGGATGTCAGGAGAGCAGAGGTTGAGAAACTCAGGTGTGAATGATGGAGCTTCGCCTAGTGCTTAGCACCCAAGAGGGTGTTAATCAGGATGAACTGAATCCAATTCAGGGTGTTAAGAGCAGGAGACCTCCTTCCTGGGACTCGTGCCAGGTACTCAGATGCTCCATGACTGGCCTCTGGGAAGTGGGGCAGGGGTGCTGTGAGTGGGGGTTATTCTTTGTCAGGGAGCACGAGTAGGTCCCGAGCCTGTTGCTGTCGGAGGACGCTTACCGTTCCCTTTCTGCCTGTAATGTGATAGGTCTGATAGCTTCTGAGAGCAATCCAGCTCTGATGTTCTTCCCTGGGTTCTGATCAGGACCAGAGTGCTTGCAAGCTTTTCACTGGGGTCCTGCCCTCCACCCCTGCCAGCTTGGGTTTCTGGACCCAGTTTATCATGTTTGCCTGAAGCTGCTGGAGATGAGGCACGGCAGTTGGTGGTGGTGGTGGTGGGGTCGATGGTGCACTTCTCCCCAGGACCCTCAGCATGGGGATTTGCCCTTGGAATAAGGAACTTGTGCCTTGGCCCCAGGCAACCACATGGCATTAGTAGATGGCTACTAGGGCTTCCCAGGTGGCACTAGTGGTAAAGAATGCACCTGCCAATACAGGAAATGTAAGAGATTAGAGTTCAATTCCTGGATTGGAAAGATCCCTTGGAGAAGGGCACGGCAACCCACTCCAGTATTCTTGCCTAGAGAATCTCCTGGATGTACGAGCTTGGTAGGCAATGGTCCATGGGGTCGCAAAGAGTGGGAGATGGAGAGGAGGAGCCCTCATCTCTCAGCAGTTCCCAAGGCCATGGCCTCAGTGTTGAGTCTTGGTCCCCTCACCCTTGATGGAGGCCTGGCCAGGGAAGGAGCTGGGCACTGCCATGGAGACTATGGGACCTTTCTTGGCCTGGACAGTTCCTGTTGACCATCCACAGGGTCAGAGGCCCATTCCAGTCTGACATCCCAGGATGTGACCCATTGGCCCAGGAGAGGTTGGGCAACTGGGACTCCTTGGTTATTTTGGAAGGAGGTCTTCAGTCTTCCTATTTCCTCTGTAAGCCCAGAGGTGAGCAGATTTTCTCTTGGAATAATCATTTCTTCCCTGTTCATCTTACAGGGCAGCTGTGAAAATTAGCTGAGCTTCTCTCCAAGGCCATGCAGTACTGTGAACTCAGGAGTCACTGCCGGCCTCAGTCTCACCCAGGGAACTTACACACCCATGCCCTGTTCCCATCTTCCCCTCCCTGCCTTCTGCCTTTTGGCTCTCCCAAGGTTCCTGGTTTGACCTGGGTCCTACCCCAGGCCCAGAGTTCACCAGCATGTTGGGGGAGAGACTGTATTTCCTCATTTAGTAACTCAACAGAAGTTGTCCAGTCACACTCACTGCAGACAAGGAGTTGTGGTCAGGAGAGGGCTGCATCCAGGTCATGGCCAGCATCTGCTCCCTCTTGGGCAGCTCCCCGCCTCTCTGGGGCCACCAGCCTCTGGAAATCTGTGTCGTTTCTGGGCCTTAAATTGGCTAATTGGACCAACAGCAGAGGGCCTTGAGAGAAAGCCATGTGTGTTTTTAAAGTGTTTTTAGGGAGCCATAAAACTAGCAGGTTGTCTTTTTTTATGATGGTTTTTAAGGCTTTGATTTAAGAGATTTTTTTGAGCTTTCTTGTTTTTTGCCCATGGGAAAAAGTTTGCCGAGAAACTTGGGTGTCCTCTGAGGGAGAACTTTTTCCAGCCACAACAGCCACTGTGGGGAGATATTCTTCCCCCAAAATAGAGATGATGGTGGAAGAAGAAAGAAAGTCCTGATAAGAGGCAGTCACAGTGCACAGCCCTTTACATGCGTTATCTCATTGCATTCTTACTGGAAAACCCGTGTGATCCTGAGGTTGTCCAGAGGCAGACGGCGAGGCTCAGAGAAGCCCCCTGTGGGTGTGTGCACGTGCTCAGTCGCTCAGCCGTGCCTGACTCTGCCACGCTATGGACTGTAGCTCACCAGGATTCTCCATCCATGGAATTTTCCAGGCAAGAATGCTGGAGTGGGTTGCCATTTCCTCCTCCAGAGAATCTTCCTGACCCAGGAATTGAACCCATGTTTCCTGCCTTAGCAGGCAGATTCTTTTACCACTGATCCACCCGGCAAGTCTGAAGCCTCCCTGACTTGTCTCAACTCACTCATCTGTCAAGGGCTGGGCTCCCCAGGCATCTCCTCCCCTGCCAACACCAGCCGGGCCACCTTCCATTCCTTCCTAATTAATCACAGATGCAGGAGTCTTCGCCTTTGACTTCTAAAGATAAATTTCCACAGAGTACCTGATTGACCCTCATAAATAGAACTCAGATTATTTTTGCTCAGAGCAGTGGCTTTCATTCTCACTTAGAATAATATCCAAAGTCTGTTCAGCACCTCGAATGTTCTCATGAAATGGCTGCTGCTCCCTCTGGCCTTGAATCCATCACACCTCCCCTGTGTCACTGGGTGCCTCCTGTTTGGTCCTCAGACATGCCAGGCAGGCTTGCACCTCCGGGCCTTGGCACTGACTGCTCCCTAACTGGATCCCTAACTACCCTTACAGACAGCATAGGTTCATCTCCTTATCTAGCTGGTCCTTCTGCATGATGCTGCCTCATCAGAGGTCACCCCTGACCACTTTTCCTGAAACAGCATTGACCCAGCTCTCCTCTGACCCCCCCCCTCCCCTGCTTTCCTCCATAGTATTTATCAGAACTTGATATTGTATCAGATGCTAGTTTGGTGGTCAGTTGCCTCTCCCTCTCCCACCAGTCTGTGACAAAGAGGGTCTATGTCTGTCTCACCTTTGTCATAGCCTCCATGTCTGCAGTGGCAGCTGGCGCAGTCAGGACTCCATGTAATTTGTCAACGAAGCACTCCCTGAACAAACACCAGGATCAAAGGGGCAGTGGGGTGGGGGAACACAAAAGGTGAAAGTAAAGGAAGACAAAGCCAGATCTTTTTAGGCGGCGCTTCCAAATGTACCCATCTGTGCGTAAGGCCACCAGCCTGCTGGGGAGCCCAGGCAAGGAGGAAGCAGAGCTTAGAGGAGCTTTGGCACTATTTGAAGGAGACCAGCACGAAGTCCTTTGCCAAAGTTCCTACTGGCTGCCGGGCTCCCATCTAAAGCTGGACGAGGCCCTTGCATAGTTAGCGCTGTTGGCAGCCAGGTGCTGCCGGGTTCCCCTCTGCAAAGGCTAATAATCCTGGAGGGATTTTCTCTGGAGTGACTCAATCCACAGCCATTGCCTGCACATTTCCACATGTACGACAGAGCCAAAATCAAACAGGTCTTGCCTTTTAGCTGTTTATCCAACCAAAGGTGGTGCTTGTGGAGATGAGGGTGTGAAGTGGCTACACTCCTCTCGGTTGGCTGCTGGAGAGCGTTTCCTCCAGGGACTGGACTGGAGCCTGCAGCCTGTGGGTCAGTTCTCAGCACTCTGAGCTCATTGGCTGTGGCTGAACTAAGATTTAACCCTCACACAGCCTTTTGTCCCATAGCCTTAGTGGAAGCCAGTAGCCTCTTTACATTGGGGCTGCCCAAGCTACAAGTCTGGAGGAAGGAAGAGACCGCTGTCATTGCCTGAGTGCCTGCAGCGGCCAGCATCCAGCTAAGCATTTGCGATTTCCTGAGTCCTTGCTGTGAAATGGGCTTCCGCATTCCCTCCCATTTTACAGAGGAGGAAAACAGGGTTCAGAGAAGCCATTCAACTCTCCCAAGTTCCTGCCCCCATATCCTGCAGAAGCAGAATCAAATACCTCTTTTGGGAACTCACATCCAGTGCTCAATTCATTACAGTGTATTCAGGAGGTGAATCCCCCTTCTGACCCAGCTTGGGACACAGGCAGTACTACCGCCTGTTATCATTATTGCTCTCTTATCAGCTTTTTGCTCCATAACCTCTGGGTGGGAACATGAGGATATTTCTGTGGAGAAGGAGCAGGGAGGTTTCTCTCCTGGCCAGTAAACACCCAGAGATGAGCTACAGAAGCAGGAAACCAGGGCTGCCCTGGATAAGCCCCAGCCCAGGGAGCCAGTGGAGTTTTGTGGTTGAGATCTCAGTATCAGGAGTCAGATTGTGTTGACTGTGTGACCTTAGACAATCAGTTCTGGTCCCCAAAATTCAGCATCCTCATGTATTATGTGGAAATAAAAGTTTTCTTTGTATCTAAAGCTTCTAGTGCAGTGCCTTAAGCCTAGAAAGGATTTAACAAGCATTCACAAAAAGAGAGAAAGTGATCCAGGCTAATACACTTAAACGAATCACTGTTACACTTGGTCTCCACTTAACAAATATGGAGCTACCACCATGTGATGGGCAATGTTCTAGGTGCTGGGGGTGGAGTGGGGGTCTAATGGGAGCAGAGGTCTTGATGCTGTTATGCTGGGAGCTGTGGTCTCATACAGCAGACCTTGGAAAGAAAATGTCTGAGCTGGGATATGATGGGTAAGAGGAACTTAACTGTGAGTTCCAGGTCAGGGAGGACGGCAGGGGAGAGTGGTTCAGAACCCAGTGCAGTATTTGGAAAGTGATAAGGATGGAGTGGATTTGGTCTCTCTTCTGAAATTAATGGGCAGCTTTCTGAGGGCTTTTAAACAGTGGCTGTTATCAGATTTGTGTTTGATTGAAATGTTCATTCTGGCTGCTCTGTGGAGCCTTGATGCAGGTGACAGTTGTGGATGAGTGAAGGCCAGCCAGGAGCCCACTGAAGTTGTTTTGGCAAAGGCTGAAGTTGGCTAGGAGTGGCAGTGGACAGACCTGGAACCTGGCTCTGAGCCAGTTCTTTGCTTGGCATCCTGATCCTTCCTGATCCCTGTGGACACCAGCATCTGTGACAGACCATACCTGTCTGTGCTATAGCCTTCTTTTATGGGTTGAAACTAATAAAAAAAAGATCTGTTGATCTTAACCCCAGTACCTCAGCTTGTGTACCTGTTTGGAAATGGAGTCTATATGTGATGAAGTTAAGAGAGGGTCATTAGGGTGGGCCCTGATCCTGTATTACTAGTGTCACAAAAAGAAATTTGGACACAGAGACATACAGAGGGAAGGTTGTGTGAAGACACAGGGAAAAGACATCCAGCTACAAGCCAAGGAGAGAGTCCTGGAACAGATATTTCCCACACAGCCCTCAGAATGAAGGTAATCCTTCTGACACCTTGATCTTGAACTTCTGGCCTCCAGAACTGGAAAGAAAAATCTCTGTAGTTTAAGCCACTCAGTCTGTGGTATATTGTTACTCAGCCCAAGCAGGTTAATACATCCTTCTCTCTTCATATAGAAAACTTGGGAACCTTTGAAACATCAGCATACCTGGGTCTTGGAGACACAGGCATGTGGTGGTGGAGGGGGCTCTCCTGGTGATGCTGATGAGCATTTCAGGATGTGGAGAGGGTGGGATGCAGAGCCTAAGTCATTTTCCCCTTTGGTCCTTGGTTATGTCCTTGGGGGGAAGCCGGACCACCAGAAAGCTCTGCCCTTGGCCTTCATTATGTCCCCAGACTTAGAGTTTCCTACACAAAGTGGCAGCTTTTGTCAAGGGTCCTGCAAGCAACAAGCAGTGTGGACTTTGCCACAGGCTCTGTGGCTGACGTCGTTATTGGTGTAGAGTAGAAAGAAGTTGGTTATGGAAGTCAGAGCCTGCAGGTGTCACTCACTGACTTGAACTTGGCCCAGACATTCACAGATTTTGAGTCCTGGCTTCTCTGTTTATGAGACAGAACCACGTCCTTGCAGAGTCACTATGAAGGTATGGGAAAGATGTACATAAACACGGCCGTCACATACGGCTGGGCAGGTTGTGTCCTGCATAGGGGGGTCAGGGGGTGAGTCAGAGTTGGGCTCGGCATGCTGCTCACCACCTCATCCACATTGGACTGTGTTCAAAGCCCCTTCGGGCCGAGGGGCCCTGTACACCAAGGGTCTCATTTCATTCCCAGCATGTAGTCAACGTATAATGAGCATTTACTTTTTCCCTTGAAGAAATTGTCCATTATATCAGTTGGAGAGTTATCTTTCAGAATTCAGGGAACATTTGCTTCCTTTTCCCTGGCATTGTGATCCATGGAACCAAATGTATTTCCTTATTTTGCTCTCACTGCCAGGAAGGTCAAGACTGTTAATTCTCAAGCCTGCACAATTATATTTCCCTTTTCCCTTGTTCTAATTTATTATGCTTTATTTATGTTGTACCAGTTAATCAAGTACATTCTTTGTGATAAGCTATCCCAATGTCTTTGGGGAAGACATTCAGAAGTAAATACAGTATGTTTTTAGAGTTTGGCTGACACACTTTGTGACATTTCTGGGTACTTGAGTCCAACAGACAGAGGCGAAGGGAGCAACCCTGGCAGTTGCATGGTGTTGAGCCTAAGCCCCAAGGATGTGTCTTCAGGGATATTTGATCACTGAGTGCATGGGGAAGGTGCTGCACGGTCTGGGAGAATGCCCATCCCTGCCTCACTTATTGATGGCTTTATTTTATACAGCACACAAGAACTATAGGGATAACCTCAGCTATATGGGGGAGTCCTGGAAGTTTAGCAAAATGCTTTCTGAGAGCTGAATGAGTTCCCTGACCCTTTGGTCCCTCTGATCCAACTAGATGTGGGTACCTTCATGGGGCCTTGCAATGTCTGACTGTTATCAGACCCGCTCACCCTCCAGTGTATTGGATGGGCCAGGTGTTTGCCCAGGTTCCAGAGTGTGCTCCACGATGGCACACTGGGGTCCATTCTTGGCATACTGTTTAAATACGGATTGGGAGTTCACCTTGAGTGGAGGGTCTTTATCAAGTTGTGGGTATTTGTCATATGTACATTAGCCTGATGTTTCTGTGTGGGAATTGGGACTTGTGATCTAATCCAGGAAAGTGAAGGAGACCCCTTGATGGCACTGAGTCCTACAGGGGCAGCCTTGAGTGTGTTCATGAAAAAGGGGGAGTTTCTAGGCTCAGCAGGTGTGTCTGGTGGCCTTGCTCTGATATGCCCCCTTTATGTTGTTAGACATGTTCTACAGCTATTTTTATTCCCTTGTTTTCCAGAAGTTTCTCTCCTTCAGAGTTGAAAACTCACTGCCTCTGAGGTGAACCCAGCTCAGATGTGTTTCGGTGGCTGGCATAGTAGTTTCTTCAATACACATGGGGTGTCTTTAGGTAGGGTGTGCATCCTTGGGGTCAGCCCTGGAGTCGTGGGCTCATCCCTGCCTGTTCCTCTCCCTCCTCCCTGGATGACCCACCTATGACCAAGTCTGTGCTTCTCTGGTATCTGCATTTTAACCACAGTAGGCTGTAGGATGGAAGAAGAATATTTACTGAATTTCTACCACGTTCCAGTCATGTTCCTAAGCATTTTAAAAAACCTTGTTGTTGTTCAGTCACTAATTCGTGTCCGACTCTTTGCGACCCCATGGACTGCAGCACACCAGGGTTCCCTGTCCTTTACCATCTCCTGGATTTTGCTTAAATTCATGTCCATTGAGTCAATGATGCCATCCAACTGTCTCAACCTCTGTCACCCCCTTCTCCTGCTCAGTTAGTTCAGTTCAGTCCCTCAGTCATTCAATCATGTCCGCCTCTTTGCGACCCCATGGACTGCAGCACGCCAGGCCTCCCTGTCCATCACCAACTCCTGGAGTTTACTCGAACTCATGTCCATTGAGTCAGTGATGCCATCCAACCATATTATCCTCTGTCGTCCCTTGTTCCTCCTGTCTTCAGTCTTTCCAAGCATCAGGGTCTTCTCAAATGAGTCAGTTCTTTGCATCGGGTGGCCAAACTATTGGAGTTTCAGCTTCAACATCAGTCCTTCCAATGAATATTCAGGACTGATTTCCCTTAGGATGGACTGATTTGATCTCCTTGCAGTCCAAGGGACTCTAGAGTCTTCTCCAACACCACAGTCAAAACATCAATTCTTCAGCGCTCAGCTTTCTTAGTAGTCCAACTCTCACATCCATACATGACTACTGGGCAAACCATAGCTTTGACTAGATGGAACTTTGTTGGCAAAGTAATGTCTCTGCTTTTTAATTTGCTGTCTAGGTTAGTCATAACTTTTCTTCAAAAGGAGCAAGCGTCTTTTAATTTCATGGCTGCAGTCATCATCTGCAGTGATTTTGGAGCCACCAAAAATAAAGTCAGCCACTGTTTCCACTGTTTCCCCATCTATTTGCCATGAAGTGCTGGGACAAGATGACATGATCTTTATTTTCTGAATGTTGAGCTTTAAGCCAACTTTTTCACTCTCCTCTTTCAATTCATCAAGAGGCTCTTTAATTCTTCGATTTCTGCCATAAGGGTGGTGTCATCTGCATATCTGAGGTTATTGATATTTCTCCCAGCAATCTTGATTCCAGCTTGTGCTTCATCCAGCCCAGCATGTCTCATGATGTACTTTGCATATAAGTTAAATAAGCAGGGTGACAATATATAGCCTTGACGTATTCCTTTTCCTTCTTGGAGCCAGTCTGTTGTTCCTTGTCCAGTTCTAACTATTGCTTCCTGACCTGCATACAGTTTTCTCAAGAGGCAGGTCAGGTGGTCTGGTATTCTCATCTCTTTAAGAATTTTCCAGTTTATTATGATCCACACAGTCAAAGGCTTTAGCATAGTCAATAAAGCAAAAGTAGATGTTTTTCTGGAACTCTTCTCCTCCTGTCTTCAGTCTTTCCTGGTATCAGGGTCTTTTCCAATGAGTCCATTCTTTGTAGTCTCCTTCAAACTATATTAATCCTAAAAATGTAGACACTAACTGCATTTTCAGTGGACAGGGCTGAACCCCCTGTCAGATGTGTAAGCAGAGTGTGTTCCAGGATTTCCTCATCCTTGGCTTCTGCATGGGCTTCGTGGCTTTCATCTCTCCCTTGGGAGCTGGGCTTTGTCAGAGGAAAAGGACTACTTCGGGATCCATGGGCCAGTGCCTCCAGTAGGAATACATCTTCCCTCAGTGCCTTCCATATGGGCCAGGAGAGGGAGAATGGTTCCTTTGATGATTTCAGATCATTTATGGTCCCAGAGCATTCAGATCAGTTTCCAGGATGGTTGGAGCAAATCTGTGCCAGTATTTTATATTTTCCTGGGGCCTCAGTAACTCTGTGTTTCTGTTTTTGCCTGTCATCTGGAGCTTTTGAAGATTGTCATGCCTGAAGGCAGACATTTACAAAAAGTGACACAGAGATTAGGAGATACAGGCTGTGGCTGAGAGAGAAGCTGCTGTTTCTGCTCCGGCTGCTGAAGGGACAGGAGGGCTGTTTTTTTGGGTGTTGCCTGGGATGCGAGTGCCTCATTGGTTGGTTGCACACACCTAGGAGGGTCTGAGGCAGAAAGGGGCTAGATGGGTGGGTCAGATGTTATAAGGAAGGAAGCAGTAGTTTGCCCCACCAGTGAGTTCTGGGAGGAGCCAGGATCTGGCACCTTCCTTCAAGGTCAGTGGGAGCTGCTAAGGGGCTGCCCTTCTCTGCAGAGAGGCAGTCACACATCACGTGAGCAATAACTCAGATGCCTTCACCCAGTCTGGAGGCATCTCTACTCCTGGGGCAGTGATTCTAAACAGTTGACTGCCAGCCACTCTGGTAATTGTGCTGTACTGATGGAACATGGTCCTAAATCGTGATTAATGGGGATCACAGTGCTCAGCAGAACATGGCCTTAAAGACAGATTAATTGCTGCAGGTAATGATCACAGTTTGATCTCTGGCTGTTTTATTTTTAGTTGAAAATAGAACTAAAAACTGATAATCAAATTAGAGATATAAATGCTTTTATATTAATTAAAAAAAAAGGAAGAGAAGAGCACAGACATGTTAGGATTCTAAGACAGACAAGACACACAATACAAAGGCATTAGCATCTATCAGAAAGCATTTGCTAACCCAGAAGTCAGCTGACAAGTAAACAGAAACAAAGAGGGCCCCTGAGCCTTAGGTGAGGTTTAGCCTCTCTAGCACATATGGCACACCATTTTGGATATATAGATTTTGGAAGAATAATAAAGAAAAGACATATAAATGTTAATTTTTTATGTAGGTGAAATATATTTTATAGGGAAAAAAATCACTCTTGCCTTTTTTAGGGCACAAATTCACCTAATTGTTAGGACAGATGGCCTTTCACACAGCTTGATTTTCTTGATCACCTGTTGGGTGGTCACCTGCCTGGAGGGAACTTGGTTGAAGGAGGGCTACCTGAGGACCCACTGACTGCAAATCTGAACCAAAAATAGTCCGTCCCTAGAATTGTGGGCTACAGCTTTAGCCTACTACAAACTGGCCCCAGCTCGTCATCCACAGTGAAGCTAGTTGGCATCCTCTGTTTGAAAATTCTAGGCTGACCCCTACGCTGATCCCAGTCATGCACTAGCATCTGCTAGATATCATTGGCATCATATAGCTTTTTGACAACTTTATTTCCCAGATAACAGAGAATCCAATGAGGACAATTGCTACCTTGGCTCTAAATGGGAATGATACACAGAAAATTTTTTGGTAAAGTAGGAAGAGAGAGATGCAAGAGATGTGGGTTTGATCCCTGGGTGGGACGATCCCCTGGAGTATGAAATGGCAACCCACTCTAGTATTCTTCCCTGGAAAATTCCATGCACAGAGGAGCCTGGCGGTCTACAGTCTGTGGAGCTGCAGAGTAGGAGATGACTGAGTGACTTGACTACACACACACAGCAACAAGAAGAAACCTGTGATAGCCTGCTCAGATGGTCTTTTAGTTTTTGAAGCCAGGAAGGGAAAGCTGGACAAACACATGCTCATCCCACACTTTGGTAAAGGAGATTTCAAAAGGCTCAAAGAAATCCCAGCGTTTTTGTCTAAACAAGGGAAGAGATGGCCCTTCAGGCTATAGAGACTGAACTGAATGTGGACAAATAATTGGGAGTTTCCCTAGAGGAGACAGGGAAGATTGAAATAGACCAGCAGAGCCACATCCAGAGATTCTGGACAAATTCATACCTAGGACAAGGACACACAACAGGAGTGGAAAAACAGAATTTTAAGCAGGACAGTTAGGCGGATATGTTAACTTAGAGCGCATGTACCCAGAGGTTATTGATTCACTGGTTTACGTCAATCAGAAGCGGGCTTCATGGTTGTCCTATCTCCCTGAACACGTCCACCACCCATGAAGAGCAATGGCACAGTGATTGAACATGCAAATTACAACAATTCAACAGGGAAAGCTATTTCATCAGCCCTGCACAAGCCAGCCAGGTAATATATGGGAAGCCTACTTAGTGTAGTGCAATCAGAATTTATTTACTTGATAGATGATGATCCCAAATATCTCCAGTCACTGGAACAATGTGTCAGAGATAACAGGCTTGAAATCTGATGTGGAAAAATGGAAAGTCTCCACCTGGGTTCAAAAGGTCAATTGGAGTATCTGCTCTGTAATTAAAAGCAATCATACTATTTGACATTTACTGTGCTCTTGCTACTCAGGCACAGTGCTGAGTGATTTTCAAACATTATTCCATTTAGTCGACAAGGCAGCCTCGTGAGATGAGCAAGTGATAATCTGTTTTTACAAAAGAAGAAAACTGAGACTTGGGCTCTAAGTGAGTCTCCCTAGGTCATATGGTGGTGGACTGAATTATTGTATGATGGATATTCATTCCCTTTCCTAAATATTCATTGATAACATTTAGTTCCATGCCCCGTGGATGCTGGATCTGGCCATGAATTTGCTTTGGCCAGTGACATTCAGGCAAATGTGAGCATGCAAATTCTGAGCCTAGGCCTTCAATGGCAAGGCATGATTCCACCTGCCCCTCTGCTTCTGATCACATGTGGATGAGAACATGACCCAGGTACTAATTGTCCTCCTGCCTGGATTCAGGAAAGAGACACATGGAGCAAGGTCATCCTGCTGACCTAGAAATCTGCTGGTGTGAGAAATTCGTCCTCAATGTTGTATGCTGCTAAATGAGATTTTGTGGTTGTCACTTAGCAGTGCTGACTGATACACATAGCTGTATGTATCCAGTTTATAGCCAAGCTGGGATTCAAACCCAGATAATACAACTCCAGAGCCCATGTTCTTTGGCATTTCATCATATTTGATTGAAAGAAATAGGGAAGAGTAATCAAGAAGACTTACTGTATTCCTGGTAGAGTCTTTGGCTAACTATAAAAAGTCTATTCTTAATTTATAATTGTAGTTCCATCTCTATCAAAATCCCGATCAATATTCTTATTGGATTTTTACAAAATAATTAGAAAATTATTCTGGAAAGAGAAAGATGGTTAATGTAACATATTCAGAGAACAGGAAATAATGAAGAGGGCCAGCATTAGCATATTTTAGAACATATAAACTAAGAATAATTAAATTAGAGAGATATTAGTGCAAAGCAGAGATTTACAGCTGAAAAAGATTATATTACATAAAGTAATTTATGTAATGGATAAAAGGGGAATCAAATACCATGGAGAAAGGAAGAATAGCTTAATAGAGATATTGGTAGAATTTATTATTAGAAAAAAATAGCCACACATCTCATAATGAGCCAAAAATAAATAATAGTCCTATTAAGGAATTACATATTTTAAATTTAAATTTTATTTTAAAATATTTACTTACTTATTTGGCTGTACTGGGTCTTAATTGTGGCATGTGGGATCTAGTTCCCTGACCAGGGATCAAACCCAGTCCCCCTGCATTGAGAGCCCAGAGCCTGACTGGACCGCCAGGGAAGTACCAAGGAATTAAGTATATTTTTTAAATCATGGAAAACTAGCAAAAAATAGACCACAAGATTTTTTTCAGATAATTTCCTAAATTTTAAATGGTACACGTGAGACTAATAAAATAGTAAACTAATAAAATACAAGTCAACTATACTTCAGTAAAAAAGGAATTTAAATAGACATGACTTTATTTTATAATTAAAGACAAAAAAGACATGGTGGAAGAAAGAGCCTTTGTTACACATATAACAGGATGGAAGTATTTACCTTGTCTCATTCAAATCAGTGAGGCAAATAGTAGAATCCCAATTTAAAAATGGACAAAAGGCATGAACGAACAGTGACAGCAGAAGAAATAAAGTGCAGTTCACTCAAAAGGTGTTTATCTAGCTCCTTCACTGTGCTGACCCTGTGTTAAATACCAGAATTTCAGAAACTAATATGGCAAAATGGACAACTACAGAGTACTCAGATAATTGCCAAATGAGACAAAATCCATGAACTCATCTTATATCTACTGTACTTGATTAAAAGTTACAATAATGTTGCCAAGATTGTGATAAAATTCTTACCTTTATATGGTTTTGGTGACTAAGTCCTTTAAGAAATCATTTTGCAAAATATACCTAAAATAATGTGTTTGACCCGATGATCTCACTCCTGAGAATTTTGCCTAAAAGTATAAATAAACTTATGTAAGACAGGTGAGTATATAAGGATTTTATTGCAGTGTTATCTGTCACAGTGAAAAATTGGAAACAACATAAATGTTCAGTGCAGAGTAGTCAGGTAAATTGTGGGTGTAGCCGCACAATAGTCTATTATGAAGGTAATAAAAATGATAATTATAAAGATGATGAAGAGATGGGAAATATTTATGATATAACAGTATGTATATTAAAAAGAATAGCAAATTTGTATCTAATGAGGTGATTATAAGTACATAAAAATTAAATATGTTAGTGGACAGGAACTGGAGGTTCCTGGGACTTGATAATTTGTGGCATGGCAAGGTGATGGGAAATTTTTCTCTCCGAACTGCATTTGACTTTCATTAAGGTTGTTACGATTTGCAGTAACAAGTGATAATAATGACATTAAAAACATTTAAAACATTCATAAGGACAGAATGAGGACAATAGGTCCTAGCTGTGCATGGGAAAAAGAAAGTCAGCAATTTTAGTTGACTGAAAGTTTACTGTGAATCATTAGTATTTTAGGTCAGTAAAAAATGCTCGGGAAATCCTTGACTGCTTTTACTGCAACACAGCGTGAGACCTTCAAGACTTTGGGACACAGGCATGCTGGGTTTCTGGGGCAGACCCAGGCTGGAGTTCTTGGTGCAGTTATTTTTTTAATATAATTTATTTTGTTAAATTATTATTCAGTCTATTTTAATCTTCGATGATGTGATTTTAAAACTTTTAAATCATGGTTTGGTAAAGTGCATAAATATGTTAATTTTAACTGTAGAGCTTTTTTCTTCAATTGTACGTATGCACACTCCTATGTAACTTCCACCCAGATCAAGATACAGAACGTAATTGTATTCCAGATGCTTCTATGGTGCTCTGGTCTCAGTTATTTCTCATCTGTTTCTCACCTGGATGTGACGACTGGTTTTTAATCACCATCAGTTAGTTTTCTCTGAATATCATATAAATGAAATCATACAGGGCATACTCTTGTTATGCCTGGCTTCTGTCATACATGTTATATCTTCCATGGATTTTTTGCTGTGTAGCCTTCCATTATATGCATATTCCACAATTTATTTACCCATCCTCCAGTTGGTAGACATAATTGTTTTCTATAATTTTGTGGTATTGTAGTGTTCATGTTCCTGTCCATCTTTTGGTGGTGTCAATTCCTGTCCATTTCTCTAATACATATGCATAGGAATGGGATTGCAGGATTATCAAATATGTGCATGCTAAGTTGCTTCAGTCATGTCCAACTCTTTGCAACACCATGGACTGTAGCCTGCCAGGCTTCTCCATCCATGGGATTCTCCAGGCAAGTATCCTGGAGTGGGTTGCCATTTCCTTCTCCAGGGGATCTTCACAACCCAGGGATCAAACCCACATCTCTTATGCCTCCGGCACTGGCAGGCGGGTTCTTTACCACGAGCGCCACCTGGCTTTAGAAGATACTGTCAAACATTATCCTTAAGTGTTGGCAGCATTTTTCACTCCCACGAGCAATGTATGAAAGTTACAGATATTTTTCATTCTCGCCAACTCTTCCTGTTGTCAGTCTTTTTAATTTTAGGTCTACTGAGGGGAATACCATGGGGTCTCACTGTGGTTTTAATTTTTATTTCCCCCATGACTAAATATTTGGAACATCTTTTCGCATTCTTACTGATCATTTGGATATCCTCTTTTGTAAAGACCTGCTCAGCTCTTTTGCCCAATGTACATTTCCAGTGGGTGTTTGTCTTTTTCTTTTTGATTTGTAAAATTATTAAAATATGTGTTCTGAATATGAGTCCTCTTTTGGTCATATTTTGGATATTAACCTCTAATTAGATATATTATTTGTAAATGTCCTCTCCCTGTAGACTGCCTTTTTGTCTACAGTTCTTTTGCTGTGCAAAAGTTTTCAGTTTGACTTGTCCCATTTGTTTTTGTTTTTGCTTTTGTTTCCCTGAGGAGACATATTCAAAACAAATTTCTAAGAATGATGTCAAAGAATGTGCTGCCTTTGTTTTACTCTGGGAGCTTTCTGGTACCAGGTCTTCCATTAAATCTTTAATCCATTTTGAGTTTATTTTTGTATATGATGTGAGAAAGTAGTCCACATGTAGTGGTCTAACCTAGTCGCTTTTCAAATTATTGCCTCTGCATCAAGAGTTGGAGTGTGTGAGATTTTGTTTGCACCTTTTAAGAGTGGAGTCTGTTTCCTACAGCTCTTTCTCTCTCCTGTATGTCAGTTTCACTGGCCTTCAAAGCCAGAGATTCTTGGGGCTCTTTTTCCTGGTGTGAGACTGTCGCACTGGGGAGCCTGATGTGGGTCTTGGACTCCTCACTCTTTGGGGGAGAACCTCTTCCATTGTGATTATCCACCCACCTGTGGGTCATCACTTGGGAGTTGTGGGTCTTGACTGTACTGCATCTCTGCCCCTCCTAATCTGCCTCCCTGTGGTCCCTTCTTTGTATCTTAGATGTGGAAAATCTTTTCTGCTAGTCTTTAGGACCGTCTCACAGACAGTTGCTCTATAAATTGTAGTAATTATGGTGTGCCTGTGGCAGGAGATGAGCTCAGAGTCTCTCTGGTCTGCTTCCTTGGGCATACCTCTATCTTTGAATCTAAAGCTTGTTTTCTGTAGACTGCATTTGGTTGGATCTTTTCAGTGATTTATATACTGAAATTGTTTAATCTGTTTACATTTGATATAATTCTTAAGTATAATTTTCATCTTTCATTTTGTCATTTGTTTTCTATACGCCTTATGTATTTATCCCTCTGTTCCTCCATTATTACCTTAATAGATATTTTCTAGTGTAACCTCTTCATTCTCTTGTTTGTATGTTTCATTACAGATGTTTTTGAGTTATCGTCTTAGTGGTTGCCCTGGGGATTATAATTAATATCTTAATTTAAAACAATCCTGTTCAGATTAATAATAGCTTATTTTTAGAAAGTGTTGGTTGCTCAGTCGTGTCTGACTCTCTGGGACCCCATGGATTATAGCTTGACAGGCTACTCTGTCCATGGAATTCTCCAGGCAAGAATTCTGGGAGTGGGTTGCCATTCCCTTTTCCAGGGGATCTTCCCAACCCAGGGAGTGAACCTGGTTCTCCTGCATTGCAGGTAGATTCTTTACTGTGTGAGCCGCTACAACTCTGCCCCAATATAGCTGTTTCCCTCTCCTCCTTTGTGCTCTTATTGCCATACAAATTACACAGAGAAATGACGGCCAGTACCTGGACTAGAGCCGTAGCAGTGTACGAGGGAAGGAAGAGATGGACTATATAGAGATTTTAACAGTGGGCACCAACGATAGGTCCGTTCCTGGCTTTTCAAGACTTGACAGATACACAAACACTTGTTCAACACAGCTAATGAGTCTGGTGGTGCTAGCTGGACTAAGAGGGTACAGGCAGGGTGAGGTAAACCAAATGCCACATGATAATAGGGTTTTAAGTTTGGGGAGTAATTTAGTGTTTTGAAAGCACTTTCATATACATTATCTCATTCTCTCCTCAGAGCAATGCTGTGAATGTTTTATTACCGCTGCTCTTTTCAGAGTAGAAAATCTGGGCTTAGAATGATCCTGCCACTCAACCAAGGCAGGGACCACTCCTGAGATGCATGCGACCCAGTTCTGGAGCCCTCCCTCCCAGAACCAGGACAACCACATAAGAGAGCTATGTGCTGGCCTGTGTGTGTGCAAGACGAAAGCCCCCACCAGGGAAGGGGGTCTCCTTCTGTCAGTCCTCAGGGAGAAGGCAAGGCCTGTGGGGCCTCTGAGAAGCCCCTTTTCCCTCTCCAAGCCATCAGGCTTAGTGTTCTTCTCAAAAGACTGAAGGAAATGTGCTCCCGGAGAGAGATCAGTGCTCAAAGTTGTGCATCCAAGTGGAGAAATCAATGTTCCAATTGAGTGAGGCAGGCACGCAGAGAGAAGTGATTAACCCAGGCTCTATTCATGTATTCATTCATGCCGTTGTTCATCACGCATGTGTAATGCCAGGGCATGGGGAAAAAAAGCTCAGGGGTAGGGGTTGGAAGGAGAGACACTGAGGTAAATAAAATGAAGCTCTGCTTTGACCCCTTGACTGGTAGAAGCATATGGTGCTCTCTCTCCCTCAGCATGGCAGTGCTGGGTGAACACTGTGCACACTGGAGGGACAGAGGCGGTTTAGAATCGAGGGCTCGAGGAGGCTTCTGCAAGGAGGCCCTCCAGAGTCGGCTGATGTGATGCTGTCACGGCCTTTTCCAGCCTGCATAACCTGCAGCCCCAGAGAAACACCTCTCTATGTGTCTGTGGGCCAGAGTGATGTTCAGACTGCTCTGGGAATGGAAGGTGGTGCAATCACTTTGGGCGAGAGTCTGTCCATTTCTCATAAAGTGAAGTGTAAACTTGGGCTTCCCTGGTGGTTGGTGGTGGACGGTAAAGAATCTGCCTGCAATACAGGAGACCAGGGTCAGAAAGATCCCCTGGAGAAGGGAATGGCTACCCACTCCAATATTCTTGCCTGGAGAATTCCATGCACAGAGGAGCCTGGTGGACTACAGTCCATGGGGTTGCAAAGAGTTAGATAGGACTGAGCGACTTCCAGTAAGTGTAAACTTACCTTATGAAATGACTATTTGGTGCCTAAATATTTACCTAGAAGAAATGAGAATACACTCCTATACAAAGACTTGGACATGAATATTTAGAAGAGCTTTAGTCTTAAGAGAAAAAACTGGAAATAATACAAATGCCCATTAACAAGTGAATAGATAAAGGAATTATGATATATTCAGGTAATAGAAAACGGTGCAGTAATAACAGAAAACACTGTATTGTTAACTGCGGAGGCAAGGATGAATCTCAAAAACATTATGCTGAGCAACAGAAGCCAGATTTTAAAGATACCATATGGATGATTGCATATATATGGATCCCTAGAAAAGACTAATCTGATCCTTGGTGATGTAAAGCAGGTCACTGGTTTCCTGGGATAAGGTGGAATGGGAGATTGACTAGTGCCTAACACACACAGATTTAATGAGTTTCCACTTCTAATTACCAGATGTTAAATGCTGGTGACATTTGTGGGAGCACACATAAGACCAGACTGGGTCCCCATGCTTTCAAAGATTGTGCTCCATTGAGAGAGACCATTGTCAATAAGTAGTCACCCTAAGAAATAAAATTCAGACTACAACAACATCCACAAAGGAACCATGTTGGTCAGAGCAGTCCTGGGTGACATGACCCAGCTGGGTGTCAGGTGGGGTTTCCAGAAGACTATGGCCCCGGGTCGGTTGAGGTTTTACCTCTGTTATCTGCTTGCTGGGTTCTGCCATCACCAGCCTCTCTAGCTAGCATGTTTCTTGACCTCCATTAGCAGTAGTTTCACACATTTTGTTCTCATTTTAACCAAAAGTAGCTCAATTTGGGGGAGGGTCCCTGCTTCCAGCTGGTCTCATTGTGGCAGGTGACAGCTAAGTTTGCAGAAGCACCTCTGACTGATAGGTTCACCTGATGAGCCAGAAGAGACACCCCAAGTCTTGCTGGCTTTCCATTAATCCATTGTCTCCTAAGCTCTGGGGAAGGATTAGTTGGGGAAGTGTGGCTCACCTTTAGGATGGATGCAGGAAGAGAGTCTGCAGAGGAGACCGGGGCCTTGCTAGGCCAACCCTGGCTGGGAACTGGGATGTCTGAGACAGTGAGGCAGGGTGCCACCCTGCCATGGGGACTCTGGGCATTAGGACATTCTTATCTTCATTTTCACTGGGGATATTGTCACCCTTTCCTCTTCACAGTTCTCTGCTTTCCTTTTGCAGATGACTTTTGTTTCTGTTTATAGTCTGTAGGAGATTTGCCCACTAAACATATGCCAAAGGGATCCAATATTTCTTGTCAGTCCCTAGTACAATCAGAGATTGGAATATCAAGATCTAATGTGGCATACTTCCTTGTGGATTTGAAAATCTGAGGACCAAAGACCTGGCTAGAGTTCATTCATCTCAGGGCATGGGGCTGGGGACAGTCTGGTTATAATGTTCCTGCTCTAAGGTCATTTCTGTTGTTTATTCTCCAACCTCCTGGAGCTCTCTTATATCTGAGCTTCATTTTCCAGTCTTTGGCAATGATTCTGTGAGCCCCCAGATTCCTCCCAGTGATTCTTCAACATTAATTAGAATTAATTTCTGTTATTTTCCCTGAAAAAAAAAAAGTGATGGTGGTAGCTTCCTGGACCCACTTCAGATTGATGGTTCCCATTCCTACCTCTTTCCTGCACTGACCTCATCAATTTTCAGTTCAGCATTTTCAGTTCAGCTCAGTGGACCTCTTTTAATTAGAGTTTGTAGAATTGCTGGCCTCTGAAGGGGCTGTTCTTATGCTGCTACTGAGTGTTTGGGCAGCTTATGGCGATCTGACCACATGGCATGAGCACAAATCAGGCTAAGATGCTCCCTAGGGGAAAAAACTGCACTAATCTCCACCTGCTCCCATTTGGAAAGAGAAAACTTGAGCATCTATTTCTTTATACATGACATTTATGTGATGTACTGAAGTTGTACTGAAGTTCATCTTCATGGACTTTCGAAGGAATAACCATCAGCAGCTGGAGAGTGTCTAGAAAAGAGTGATAGGGAAGTTTGGGCTAGAAGAAGCTTGCTGGAATAGGAATTGTTCTGGAAGGGAGTTGGCATAGCCAACTAAAGGCTCAGGTGGTCAGTGGTATCCAATTGTAAGATCGTTCGTCTGGACCTCTGGAGCCCAGGGCTTGCCAGGTAGGCTCAGACCACTTGAGGCAGTAGTGCTATTATTTTGATTAAAATTAAAATAAGGAAAAGTATATGGATAATGAAACATGGTGCAATGGATGTTCAAGGGAAAAAATAGGAGACCTCTGGCTGGCTAGTGAGGCTGCTTGTTAACTTGAGCATCACAGATCTGGATTGGAGTCCTTCACTTCAAGGGCTGTATTGAGAATCAACCCTGCCAGGGTGCCTGGGTGCCCAGAGTCAGTCACATTCACAAGAAATGATCACTCATGTCAGATTCCAATTCCCTTACTATACTGAGAATTAGACAGGGTCTGGGAACCCACAGTGTCTGATAGCAGGCCAGCAGGCCCTCTTGTGGAAGCTGAACTGGAGGAGCTTCTGTGGGGATCTGGCAGTATCTGAGTGCTGGGGAGGGAGAAGGAGAGGTACCCAGCGCAGCACTCAGGGACCGGTCACCTGCACTGTCCACCATGCCTTTGGGAGATGGGGCAAAGTGTTGGACACATAAAGTGCTCAGTAGAGATGGATTGAGTGAGTGAGTGGTGTCCGGAAGCCTCCGCTTGTCTGTTGATAGAGATCTCTCTGTCTCACTGGACCCTTTTCGTTGCTGCCTAGAACTTTCTTTCTTGCTTATCCTGGAGGCCTGGGAACACTTTTCTATCCTTCACTCTGCCCTGTGTCTTTCAGTGGAGCAATACACTTAATGAGTTTCTGTTCCCAGTTCCTTCTGTTCTGGCTTTGACTGCGGAAGGGCAATAGGAAGCCTGTCAGCACCCCCCCCCCCCCCCACCCCTGCTCCATATTTCACAAGTTTTACTCCTGAAAGAGGCTCTTGCATGCAGGCTCTTGGTACTTACAAGCCTTCTATGGCTAGAGGTTGGTCACCTGGGTGCAGAATCTTAGGGGCTTTTTGGGATCTCCATAATAGCTGTGTGCTATTTGCTCACAGCTAGAGGTTTATCACCTTGGTGCCGATTGCTAGTCCCTGGGAGTTTGGACTCTGGACCAAGATCAGAAAAGCTACTGTTGCCCCAGTTCCTACTAAGTGAGCACTATCCAAAGGTCAGGGGGATTGTGTCTCTCCTTCAAGTCTCAGCTGCTCATCATCTGAAACTGTGAGTCACTGAGCAGGGGTCAGTGGTCCTCTCCACTCCATCACACGCATTGTCTGCTCAGGGAATGGGGCTGAACTGACATGCATATGCCAGAGCATTTAGTATTCTTGCGCCTGTGGACTCCGATTCTTTACATCTATTTCAGAGCAGGCACTAGAAGGGAGAAAAAACTAATGTTCAACGGGCGCCTGCAATGGGTTTGACACCTTATATCCATGACCTCATTTAAGTTTCACAACAACACGGTGGGGAACTGTTTCTCAGAGAGATTAAGCGATTTATTCTAGATCACACGATTAGTAAGTGTTTGAGTTCACATGACTTCAGTAGTTAGTGTAATTTACTACCTTGATCTGCATTTTGGGGGTTTAACATAGTTCAGCAAGCTTGTGAGGACCTGGGAGGCTGGTGTGGGGACACCGATCATCTGATTTTGTTGTTTTCTGCTTATATGCGAGCACACAATTTATCACAGCAGCCACATGGTAGAGTAACATCAATTTGGGGACAGCTTTCTCAAATATGTCAAAAGTCAGCTATCTATATTTCATGCGTTAATTCTTTTTAAAAGAAAAGGTTTAGAGATTTTTTGCATGCCTAGAGTGCTGTGGAAAGGGTCATTTGTATTTCCTATATTTATGACTTAAATTTTCATGTAGATTTAATTTTGGAAGGTTTCCCATGACTGTAAGTTACTCTCAGTTCATTGAATAGGTAGGACACAGGGTAAGGAGGGATGTGTTTATATTCATTTAGTGCAATAACTGGCAGTCATGAATTTGCAGTGAAAGTGAAGTTCTTTTGTTCTAGTTTATATTGTATTTAATTGAATATCCTTCCTTTCTTGTTGTCACCCACCTATTCTGAGAGTGCCATCCAGTTATGATCTTCTTTAATGGCAGTTCATGTTGTGGTTTTCTGGGGCCAGGATTTCCCACTGGCTCCCTCTCTTTCCTCCATCTTCTGCACTTTTTAATTTCAGGTCAGTTTCAGCTACTCTCAGTAATCTGTGGAGCAGCCACGGCCACTTCTTTCTATCTGACTTGGTTATGTCATGGCAAATTCCAAGATTCAGTTATTTGGAATTATTTTGCCCTCTTTTGTAAATTAATTTTCTTCCCTGCAAAGACAGCCAAAGCATCACAATGATTTTCTACCACAGAGAGGTAATGAGGCTTAGGGGAAAATGTTTAATAGGAAAACATTGTCCCACACTGAGAATTAGGAACTCTAGGCTAAGAAGCTGATGAATATTAAAACCGAAAGTGTGATGTTACTCTGTGAAGGTTTCTATGAGTGTGCCTGTGCTGTGCTGGGAAACTACTATGCCTATGCCTTCAAGCATATGGACCTGAAGAAGAGACTGTGAAATGGTTAAATGATTAACCCCTCAGGGGCTGAAGCAGAGTTGGCGGGGTAGAGTTTAATGTTGGGAAGCCCAGAGTACCCCAGAGCTCAAGGATTCTGTATAACAAGGAAGATTTTTTTTAGTTATATGTGACTGGGGAGTTTCTTCTCACAAAATATCCTAGAAATGATACAATTCTCCCAAGGTGATAGCCCAGCTCAGTGGAGGAAAAAATGCATACCTGGGAGCCTACAGAACTGAGATTCAATTTGCCAGACCCTGTTCTGAGGGTTTCGTTTGTTTATTTCGTTCTGTTGGTGGTAGAAGACTTGTATTTTTGGAGAGGGAGGTAAGCTTGGAGGAAAACAAACCCGCTTAAAGAAACAGGTTGTTGTGTAGATATTGAAGGCATTGCAGGAACGTTGAGATTGATTTCTAACAGCTTATTTCATAAAAGATGAATTGGGGAATTTAGATGAGTTGAGAATTTAAGAAACATTAAGGAAAATCAGTTGAACAAAAAGGATTTTCAAATTTCCCTGTCTAGATTTTCCTCTGGATTCAACTAAAACAACATGCCATTTGGTTGTTTTCTGAATTATTTTGAAGTGTTAGCCTGTTCTAGAAGTTTGCTTCTTTATACTGTGTTCACAGGTTTGTGTCATAACATTTATTCTTCCTTGTTTAGTAAAAATTACTAACTCCATGCAATTACTTCTTCATCCCATCATTCCCACAACCACCTCCTGTTTGTTCTTAGAATGCCACGAACGCACTGCACTACAGGAGACAGGAGGAAAGATCAATATACATTTGGCTTTTAAGAGATTTGGAGGGAAGTTGGGATGTTACCTTAGATCAGATTTCTTTAAAGAAGATCTTGGCATGGAGATTTGTTAGCAGTTTATTTATTGAGGAAAGGAGACACTCAAGAAGGAGTGAGAGATTTGGGGTAGAGGAAGGGGTGGAGCTATCCAAGAATGTGGTTTCAGAAGAAACCCATCTTGAGCCTGACTCCTGAGGACCATGAGTCTTGCTATGGAGTGTGGTTGCCTTGTGGTGAGAGGGCCAGCTCTTGTTCTCCAGCAAGTTGGCTATGGAATGGGGATGTGGCCCTGTGGGTAACTCCTAGACGAGTCTGGGCTTTAGTAGGTCTAGTGACGTTGTGAGAGCTGTTAGCCCAGCACTTGTAGCCTCCCAGGCAGGGCCATAGCTGCTGGACCACAGGAGGATCCTGGGGTTGCTTCTAGGTGTGGCACCGATGGTGTCTGCTTCAGCTGTGTAAACCATCTTAAATCAAGATAGAAAAATAATAAGTGTTACTAGAAGGTTTACATAACATGTAAGTGTAATTGGAAAATATAGAGGGAACCTTAATCTGGGAGCATCTTGGAAGACTGCATGACAGAAGGAGTATATGAAACAAATCTGGAGAGGTTTGAACTTCTGAGCATGCATAGGGTCAGGTCTTTTGGTTGTAAATGACAGAAACCCTACTCAAGTTAGCGTAAGCAGAAAGACAGACCTGGAACATGTGAGTGGACTTAATTTGGAAGTCTAAAGGGTATACGTTCAGAACTCTCTCTGCATTTTGGCTCTGCCTGTCTTATTACATACCTGCTGATATAAATGGACTCTGTCACATTCATTTATTCATTCAACAAATGTGCAGGCACCATGTACCAGAGAGAAATCCCCTGCCCTTATGGAGCTCAGAGGCAAGTTTCCCCCCATGGTGGGTAGGATGCTGATTGGCAGCCCCAACCCATATTTTAATGACTTGGGATCAGAATCCCAAGGCAAATAGAAGCTGAGTCTGTCCCCAGGTTCATCTGTCACCTTCTTAGAAAGGCTGTGTTTGGTCTGGCCTGAGTTCTTATTCTCTGATCAGGAGGATGTAAACCTGCGATGGCCAGGTATGAAGTAGGTGATATCTAATAAGAATCAGTTGAAGTCTTGTCAGTACCATTTCCAAATGGAATGTGGGTGCCAGTAGGTATTCAGACTCCAGATGTCCACTGTGCATTCTCCAGGTGTGGGGTGCAGATCAGGCAATTACTATCACAGGAGGGGATTCTTGACTGGTTGTGTGATCAGTGTGTAGAGTTTGTTGAGGGGAGTGGGAGAAGTCAGGCTGGGAGGGCTCTGAATGCTATGCCAGTACTGTGGATTTTCTTCTGTAAACCACAGAGAAATAGCAGGCCTGGCATGATCAAGAATAGGTTTAAGGTGATCTCTCATGCAGGAGGTTTGTATTGGACATAAGGTTTACAGGATTTGGGAACAGGTTGGATTAGAGTGTGAATCAAAGGTAACTACAAGGCTGTGCTTCTGATTTTAAATTTTTCTTATAGGCCTTCGAGATAGTCCCTGCTTCTACTCCTTGCCAGGATTACTTATTACAGTGTGGTCAGTTTTGAATTCTGGGACCCTCCTATATATGTAGCTCTGTCGTTTTTAAGAGTCTTAATCTTGCTTTTCTGGATATTTTATGATCTCTCTGGTCACAGGCTGGGATACATTTTTTATTCTATAGAGCTTGACCCTCCCTGGCTAATCGCTATTAAAGCAACAGGCCACCTTTTCTCAGTGTTCTTTCCGCTCCTATTACCTGAGCCACTTTTCCTTAGGTCTGTAGTGGTGCCATCTCCTCCATTTCCCTCTAAGTCAGGCTTCTGTCACTTCCAGATGGATTACTCAAACAGGTACCCTTAGAGGATCTATCTCTTGCATTACTTCTGTTTTTCCTGCTCCCTATTCCCTATTTCTGTGAGTAGACAAGGAGGAATATTAACTTTATTGATCACTAATTTTTAAAATTCCCCCTATGCCCTCTTAGTGAGGAATAATTCCTGCTGGGCTTTCTTACCTACCAGATATCTATTTATCTGTCTGTTAGTCCATGCATCCATCCATTCATCCATCTATCCATCAGTCCATCCAGTAATCCATATGTCCATCCATTTCCATTTCTATATCTATCCATCTCTCTCTTCCTGTCTCTCTCACTCCATACTCTCTCCATCTCCTGATACACACTTATCAAGGAAACTGCTAGATGTTTTTGTTCATGTAATTTCACTCATTAATGTAAACTCATTTAATCCATACACTTCCCTATAAAGCAGATATTATTTCTAATCAAATGAGGGCGCTCATTTTAGTTTTCAAGGAGGTGAAATGATCCATCCCAAAGCACAGAGTTTGTTTTGGGAAGGCCAGGATGGTAGCTAAGAGGGCTTGTTGTAAAGATCATGTTCATCAGAGCACTAACAATGTGGCAGCATCATCTATAATAGCAAGAAACTGAAAACACTGTAAATGAAAATCAATAAGAGACTGGCTAAGTAATTTAAGGTTCATCCATAAAATGGAATACGATGCAGCTTTTTAAAAGAATTAATTAGACCTATATACACAGGGTAGAAAAATACCTATGATCTATCGTTTCATGAAAAAAGAAGCAAATTATACAACAATAAGTATTGTATTATTCCATTTCCATTAGGATCATCTCTCTATATTGGTATATACATAGAAAGAGTCTGGAAGAATGCCCTAACGTGTGCAGCTATCGGTGGTTACTTCTGGGAAAGGAGATTGGGTAATAGAGAGGAATTTTCAATGAAAACTCTTTTGAAATTTTTATAAATATTATTTTAATGATAGTTATGCCTCAGTCCATGGGGTCACAAAGAGTTGGACATGACTGAGTGACTAACACACACACAGACACATAATATTTAAAAGCCTGTTTAAAACCACACCCTGATACCAAGGAAGAGCCAGTCTCTCTCTCTCCCCGCCTCCCAAGCATCTTTCCTGTTTTCACAGTGAAGGCTCTTCCTTTATCCTTTCTGCCCAGATTTAGCCATCGTGTTCACATCTTTTCACCCCTCTCCAGTTTGTGTGGGGGCTTAAAGTTTCTTTCTGTAAGTCTTTTCTTTATTATAAAAAGAATAACTAAAATGTAAGTTACAACAACAATAAAATATTATGCTATCTTTCAGAATGATCAAGGTATTTGGGCAGAAGGTTTTATATATATGGGCTTCCCTGATAGCTTAGTTGGTAAAGAATCTGCCTGCAATGCAGGAGACCTGAGTTCAATTTCTAGGTTGGGAAGATGCCTTGGAGAAGGGAAAGGCTACCCACTCTAGTATTCTGGCCTAGAGAACTGCACAGACTGTATAGTTCATGGGGTCACAAACAGTCGGACACGACTGAATGACTTTCACTTATATATATATATACACACACACACACACACACACACACACACACACACACACACACACATATATACATATACATTTCTTTTTGTCCTTAAAGTACATTTCTCATTTAATTAAAAGAAATGTATATACTTCCAAGCATTCAGAATGTCAACAAGACAGTTACAACTTTTTAAAAATTATAAACTTGTATTCAGTTCACATAGCAATGATTTAATATAAGCTATATATCAAATACAAAACTACCAACCCATATATAATTTGTATTATATGCGGTCTGCCTTAAACTTTCATGCCAATTTACAGTCTCATATTGTACCATTCAAGGTTAATGGGATTGCAAATCTCACTGAAATACAAGGTTATCTTAATACTAGCTTTACTGTACAAAAATGACCTTATGTATCTTTGTGATTTCAGTAGTCTTTTTTCTTAACAAGTGAGATGTGTATAGGGCAGTTCATTCCTTTAGAGGAAAAGGTACACTGGAACCAACACCAACTAAGCATATCTTCAGCTATCTTTTCCTTATCTTTCTCTTCTGGGTCTTTTTATTTTTGACAACTTCTCTTTAAAAAAAAAAACCACAACACTATTTTGTACATGAACACATATGTGACTCTCATGCAGGACTCCAAACTTCTGCTAAAACCTTGGGGTCAAGGAACATTTCATTGGGTTGTTTGGCACCCCTCCCTTCCTCTTGCTTATTTGGGTATGACCTCACTGCCTGTCATCAGTTCACTCAGGGTGTACAATTTACAATAAAAAAAGAACAAATGGAAGGATTTTCTCTCTTAGTGGAATATGCAGAACTTCGGATGTTTTGGAATAGTTTTTCATTATTAAACATAATACATAGAGTTTTCATAGTACAAAGAGTTTTCAGAAATATATGAAACTCACCCTGTTTCCCCTTATGTTAACAATATCATTTAATCAAATCTTACTCAATTATGATATGTTTATCAAAACTAAGAAACTGACCTTGGCTCATTACCTTTAAGCACACCCTGGACTTTGAACTTCAGCAGTTTTTCCACTGATATCCCTTTCTGTTCCAGGATTCCACCTAGGGTCTCACACTGTACTGGGGACATCTTCCTTTCTTCCTATGCCAGACTTTCCTTTAACCTAGTATAGTAATGTCATTTTCATTTTTTTTTCTTTTTTTGACTTAGCTGACTTCTTGTTCATCATCCTTATCATTGTTTAACATCCTCCAAATTCTTATGCAACATTTCCAAGATGCTCAGCCTTGATGTCTGGGTGATAGGCAGAACAAACAAGAACAAGGTCAAAAGGAGCTGTTTGGTGTGTTAGGATTCTTGAACCTCTTTTCTTTCCCTTCAGAGGGAAGTAAGGCATCTGTAGCAAGACTTGTATACTTTTGTCATGTTTTCAAGTTTCCCTCCCTCCTTAGGAGACATGGTGGGCCTCTTCTGTGCTAAACATGCTTGAGAAAATTCTGTGACTCTGACAGAAGCATCTGGTTCCTGCTTTTTGTGCTTGTAACTATGGCACAACCTCCTGTAGAAACATCACAAGGCTTTCCATGCAGAACTATTCTCTGATGACCTGGGGGTGAACCACATGCCTCCACCCTACTTCCAGGATGTAGCTGAGACCTCTAGGGGAGTCTGTGATCACAAATTCACTCACAAAACCAGCTAGTCTGCTGGCAATTGCTCAACACATGTATTTTAAATATATATGTTAGGTGGCGCTGGTGGTAAAGAACCTGCCTGCCAATGCAGGAGACATAAGAGGTGCGGGTTTGATCTCTGGGTCAGGAAGATCCTCTGGAGGAGGAAATGGCAACCCATTCTGGTGTTCTTGCCTGGAAAACCCCATGGGCAGGAACCTGGCAGGTTACAATCCATGGTGTCGCAAAGAGTTGGACACAACTGAAGTGACTTAGCACAGCACACACTAGTCACAAAAGTTACAAATGGCCATCAGGACAAGAAAAACAACATCAACAAGCATCAGTTAATGATTCTTCCCCTACCCTCTACCACCCTCTGATCCCAGCCTGTTGAACTCACCCCTGTTCACAGTAGAGTGTATCCTGGTACGTCTCTGTGTAAGCACTGATCTTTCACATGTGTGGTGGGTAATTGTCTCAAACCACAAATGCAGAAGTGAAAACAGTGTAACTTTCTGCACCTTCAGCTGTACTTAATGTTTATCTTAAGCTTTCCTTTCTGCCTAGAGACTGAGAAAGTGCTCTTAGCCAAGGTAAATTACCCTTCCCTTGTGGAGGAGTCTCTCTGATTGGTGGGGGAAATGATGATGATGGCGGGGACTGGTTTGGTCCAGGTTGAGCATCTACCTCCCTTTTTCTGAGCTATAGCACATTCCTTCCTGAATTTTCTATCATCTCTCCTGCTCCGTTCACATCTCCACAATTTAGGTTTCGGTACTTGTACTGTGTCTTTCCCGACAGCACCTACGATTGTTCTTGTCCACAACTCTTAGGTCACCAGGTGGCTCTAGGCTCCACACTGGGGAGTGTGACCAGGGCTCTGTCAGGGGCCCTACATCCTTCTTTCTAGATGCCTGGAATACTAGGCTTCTTGGCATCATAGCCTCCTAACAAAATTAAAGTCCAGTAGGGCCGGTGGCACTTGTGGTAAAGAACTCGCCTGCAATGCAGGAGATGTAAGAGATATGGCTTCAATCCCTGGGTCGGGAAGATCCCCTGGAGGAGGGCGTGGCAACCCATTCCAGTATTTTTGCCTGGAGAATCCCACAGACAGAGGAGCCTGGTGGGCTACTACAGTCCATAGGGTTGCAAAGAGTTGGATGCGACTGAAGTGACTTAGCAGCACGCACGCACATACTCAGGGTTGGCCTTAGCTTGGGGCCAGGGCCCAAAGAGTAGGGGCACCACAGCTTTCAGGGACCCCATTGACTATTCTGAAGTGCCTCATGCTCTCTATTCTTGCCCTAGCAATGTGTTTTTATCTCCTTGTGGCACAGAAGGTGTTTTTCTAAATGGCTCATTTAGGGCAGAGATCTCCAGAGTGGGTTGTACAATTGATCCTTTGGGGTATGAGAGGAAAATTTTTAAATGTCTTGTTTCTCTCTTTTTTTTAATTGAAAAGGAAAGAAACCAAGTTTTCCTAATATTTGATATGAGTTTGCACTTAAGCCAAGTGTAATGGGCAGTGAGGAGTGTATGGAGTGGAGACCACTTCATCCCATGTAACATGCCATGAGTACCATTAGCTGATTGTTTTGCTAAAAACAAGAACTTTAAATGGTAGAATTCTTTAGAGCACTTCCCTGGAAAGGGAAGACATTTTGACTTAACAGACATTTCTCCAAAGAAGATATAAAAATGGCTAACAAACACATGAAAAGATGCTCAACATCACTCATTATCAGAGAAATGCAAATCAAAACTACAATGAGGTGCCACTTTACACCAGTCAGAATGGCTGCCATCCAAAAGTCTACAAGCAATAAATGCTGGAGAGGATGTGGAGAAAAGGGAACCCTCTTACACTGTTGGTGGGAATGCAAACTAGTACAGCCACTATGGAGAACAGTGTGGAGGTTCCTTAAAAAGCTGCAAATAGACCTGCCATATGACCCGGCAATCCCACTGCTGGGCATATACACCGAGGAAACCAGAATTGAAAGAGCCACGTGTACCCCAATGTTCATTTTGAAATCTCTTTTATCATCCAAAGCTTCACTGATGATTTCATGGCAAAGTGTTTAAAAGACTCGTTGAAATAGATATTAAGATACCTTTTCGTTCACAGAAAGGCATTCAAGTACTGACCTTTGTTTGGGATGACAGTGTTAGTCAAATGCTACCTGGCAGGTATTTTTGAAAAGTTAAACATATTTAATTGGTTCCTTCAATGGAAGAGAGTGTTTAAAAATTCATGAGAAAGCAATTACTTTTTGAAAGGAACTCTTGCTCTTGGAAGGCATTGTGAAAGTGAATATTTGGAAATATTTCTATTATTTTTTTTGTCATTGCCACAAATAGCATATGTCACCCATAAACAATATTTTAAAAAAACCTTCTCATGTCTGCCAAAAAAAAAAACCCAGGAAACAATATTTTCTAACCCATATATAAAAGTTTTCCAAAGCGCAGAATTTGTGTGTCCAAATGATTTTCTGAAAACATGAAATTACATTAAGTTCTGAAGCCTTTGCGAGAAGAGCTGATTAACATCTGTGGGTGGATGAAAATGTTTAAGTGAACTATTGACATATTTTCTAATGACTGAGATTGACACACCAAAGCCTCCAAAGATGAACTTCCTTAATTTGGACACTTGAGACTCTGAAAGTCACCTCTTTCACCTATAATCACCATTAAAATCAAGCATTGAAATAAAAGAAACTAGAACCAGGTCTTTGAATTACTGTATCATATAGAGTTAAATGATGATTTTTTAAAAAGTATTTTCAATTGCTCTGCTGTCACTAAAAATTGTTTATGATTGAAGATACATATTTTAGTCATAGCAAAAAGATTTTGAACTCTTAATGAGTTGTATATAATATAAACTGATTAAAAATAATTTGTATCTCCTTTTGGCTCTTTCTTTTGTATTGGTATTTTTTCATATTTTATGTGCTCAGTTGCTCAGTCATGTCTGACTCTTTACCTACTGAACCATCGGGGAAAATAATATGTTTTATACTGCATAGTAATTCATGTACATACATCTCAAGTGGTTAAGTACATACATAATGGAGTACTTGCTTCAAAGGTTTTATAGATAGGCAAACACAAGATGCTTAGTAGTCATGGTTTAGAAAAGGACCTCAGAATTTGAGACTCAAAAGCCACAAATTAACCCATGTTTGTATAATCTGCTATGATGTGTGTTATTTCTGTATCTTTAGGAGGGTCACTGAATTAGTGATATGAAAGCATGTCAATATTATTCTGCTAAAATACAAGCATGTACATCCTTTTTATTTTAGAAAGAGAGAATTATATGCATTACATTATTAGCTGCTTTAAAAATGTGTAGATCCATGGTGGTCTCATGTTACTGTATGGCAAAACCAACACAATAAAGTAAAGAAAATTTAAAAAAAAATTCAACAGTAAATCAAATTAATTCCTCCAAATTGGTAGATGTATCTCTAATTCATTCCTTAAATATTTATATGATTATTTATAATATGCATGGACTGTGTTTTATTAAGCATTTTCCTTTTCAGAAGGATGCATATTTTCTCAGAATTTCTTTTCTTTCCTTCTTTCTGTCCTTCTCTCTTGTTTTTCCTTTTCCCCTACCTTCCTTTCTTTTTTTCTTATTTCTTTGATGATGTCTCTCCCACCCATACCAATCTAGACAATGCTACAATAAATATCTTTATACATTTTTAAATTTCTGTAAGATAAACTCCTCCCCCAAAGTGGTTACAGAGTATATTAATAGGTTTTTTCACATTACTCTTCATACAAGTTTGTAGCAGTCTACACTCTTGTCAGCAATGGATGAAAGTATTTATGTTTTCACATCCTTGCCTGAACTGAAGTTATCATTTTTCTTCATTTTTGTCACTTCGATGGGTAAAAAATGATGTTTTCTTTAAATTTGATGCTTGTGAGTTTGCGCATGTTTTTATTTATTAGCTCTTCTGTTAGCATTTGTTGCATAACAAACCAACCTGAAACTTAATGGTCTACAGCAACAGCTATTCATCTAGCTATGATTCTGGGAATCAGCAGTTTGAGCTGGGTTCGTACTACTGCTCTCAGCTCCCTCTTGGGTCTGTGGTTAGCTGCTGTCAGTTAAATGATTCTGGTGCACGGTAGTTGGCTGACTGTTGGCTGGGATGAGGGATATAGGCTGAGTGGGCCATCTGTCTCTCATCATCTACCAGGCTGGCCTGGACCTATTCATAGGGTAGTTGTTACATAGTTCCTCCAAGCAGCAAGACAGGGCAAGCTCCATATCTAGCACTTTTCTTTGCTTGCATCATATTTGTTAATTTCCCATTGGTCAAAGCAAGGCACATGGCCAATCGAACTGGGGTGGAGTGTGGAAAATTAGATTCTACCTCCTGATATGAAGGAGAAATTGGGTCGCTATTGGTTCCAACCTACATTTCCAATGTCTCCTGTGTTGCTGTTTGCAATTTTTTGCTTTCTTTTTTTTTTTTTCCTCATCAGTTCTAAAGGAGCTCCTTGTTTTGTGATATTAACCAGTTTCTTGTCATACACTTATAAATACTTTCTCTAAACTTTCATTCATCTCTTGGCTTTATTTGTGGTATCTCTTACTGTATTAAAAACTATCTTTCTTAAGAAGTTCTTCCTCATTCCAGTATGAGGTAATACTCATGTTTCTAGTATTTTTTCTTCCTGACTTAGCCATTTTATTCTTTCCTATTTGGAGCTTTAATCTTTTTAGTATACTGTTTGGTGTATGATATATATCTTACATATCTTTAACTTATCCTGATTTATTCAAGTATTTTTGTTATACTTATTTATTTAACTGTTATTTTTACATTTTTACATGGAATTGAACTTTTGACCTATAATATTCCTGTATATATTTTACTGGTGGGAAGCTATTTAGCAATATCCTTTGACATAAAAAATTGGCCTCTAAGAGTTTATCCTCCAGAATAGTTGATCAGTAGAACAAGAGATGTGAACAAGCATGTGCACTGCAACATTATAAGAGTGAAAAATTGGGAAGTACTCTATTTTTGAAACAGAGGATTAGATAACCAAATAGGACAATAGACTATCGCTCAACTGTTACAAAGAATGTATTAGCTCAATGACTCCAAGACCTATTGCTCAGTGAATAAAAAAACACCGTGGAAAGTATGAGCGGTCTGATCCCACTGTGATACTATTGTTAAACTATGCATCTATATCTCACACACCCAAATACACAAATACAGTAACTTAATATTTTAAGACATTAACAGATGTTCTTATGTTCTTTCTATGCCAAGCTCACTGACACCCTCCAATTTCATGCAGCAATTAGGTCCTTTCTTGCTCCTGCTGTAAGAATGGAATGGTCATCTGAGTACAGAACATGAAGCCACAGAACCCAAGTTAGTTTCCAACTTTGAAATTTTAAAATAGACTGTTATACTCCACAGTAGAGATAGTGGTTAGAAGAGAAGACCTTTGTAGTCTCCAGCCTGAGGCAAAGGGTTCCTGACATGAGATTTATGTCATTAACATCAGATAACCCAAGCTTGTCCTCCATCCTACACAGAGGAGTTAAAGATCATAGATCACACTGGTCCTGGAGAGGAGAGAAACTGAGTAGAGACTGAGCTCGGGGCACAGGGAAGTCGAGGCTGTCTGAGAAGGACTCAGTGTCCTCGAGGCTCTCCCTGAGGGAAGATTAGTGATGAGAGACCATACCAGAGCTCAGCGGGGTGGTGGCCCTCAAAATAACCCGAGTCAGGTCGCTGCAGCATCAGAAGAACAGAGATTTCTCTCATAGACTGAGAGAGAGCCTGAGAAAGCCCCTCCCAGGAATGAGTGGATGAGCATCCAAAAGTTTTCCAGTGGCGCCCTTCAAGAGTAGTTTTGAGAATGGAGAACACAAAGCTGTTAGACTAGAAGAGGGCTCCCAGTGGAAAAGAGGGTGCCCCAAGTGTTCAGCATAGTTGTTAAGTAGATTTGGGAAACTTGACCTTTTGGAGTCTGTTGGGGTACATCCTGCAGACCAAGGCCAGGTGAAAAGTCTGTTACCAGTTACACAAACAAGGTCAGATGATAAGTGGGCACCAGACACCTCCCATCCCCATACCTTGGTGTCAGCCCCCCAGGATGAAAGTCCAAGTCCAGGGGGAAGATCGGGTGGGTAAGTTAAATACCCAGTTTGTGCTAGTTCTCAGCTGCTCAGTGGTATCTGACTCTTTGCAAACCCATGGACTGTAGCCCACCAGGCTCCTTGGAATTTTTTAAGCAAGAAGACTGGAGTGTGTTGCCATATCCTACCCCAGGGGTTCTTCCCTGCCCAGGGATCAAACCTGCATCACTTGTGTCTCCTGCAATACATCAAGCAAATTCTTTACCACTGCACACCCTGGGAAGCCCTAAATTCACAGAGAAAACTCTTATTTGCCTGAGCTTTTTCTCTATTGCTTAAAATGAAGTTTCTGCCTAGGTGGAATGGGAACTCAAAATAGAAACAAAATTTAGTTACAGAAAACTAAAGCTGCCCTCTTTGCACACCTGTTTGTGGCCTATGAAATGCATGCCCTCTACGGATGTATTTAGATATGCGTAGAAAAACATCTGGAAGGACTCATAACAAGCTGTTCCCAGTGGTAACAAAGTTTAATTTCCTACACTGAACATGGATCACTTTTGCAATAAAAATGCAAATCTAGAAAAATATTTCAAAGTATGTCATGTTCATTGTAGGCAATTTGGAAAATATGAAAAGTATATTTAAAAATTAAATCATGCAGATTCCCACCATGAAAATAACCATCGTTAATATCTTTATATGTTTTCTTTCATATGCATATGTGCAGATAGATTCAAAGTATATATATTCTTTTTACAAAATCAAAATTGTGTTAGTATTTGTCATCTACTTTTTTGCCTTTTCCTGTTGTTAATGAGCATTTCCCCATGCTATTAAATATACTTTGAAAGTATACTTTAAAAGGTGTGTGCTCTGTGAGGTATACTATAATTTATACATACATATGATTTCTAAGTACAGATCATATGTGTGTGTGTGTATATATATATGGAATAATTTCTAAATACAAATGAGAAGGGTTAGAAAGGTTAAGTAACTTACCCAAGGACACCCAAATAGCATATGCTATAGTTGGGATTTGAACCTCTATCTTCCTGATTATTAAGACCAAACAATCCTCCCAAGGTTTGAAGAATAAATGAATAAATGTTGTAGGTTGATGTAATGTACTTGATACGTCCTTAATAAAATTTTTCTCCACCTGCCTTGCTTTGCCTTCCCCAGGCAGGGCAATGCTTATTCCCTACAAGGATTCCCACCTCTGTCCCACTGGGTTTATAGCCACTCTTCCACGACACTCTTGTTACTTGAGGTGCTATTTCCAGAGCTTTTCCCTTTTACACCCCAGCCTCTACCTTGATTTGCTGTCCTTGGTTCTGGCTGGCATCTTCTCCAGCCCTCCATACTGGCTCTGTCTCCTTTTCATTTCCCACCTCCACTGGCGCCGTGTTTTTACCATGGGCCTGCAGTGCTTTGTGTCCAGGTCGCCCAGAAGTATAGCAGAACCCGTCAAAGAGGACAAGATTTAAACAGTTCAGGCAGCCAAAGTTCTCCCAGCACCCCTTTAAATTTAAAGCGATCAATTCAATGAGTTATTGTGGAAGCAGTAGCTGGGTTTCAGCTGGGAAAAGTCTAGGGTCTGTAAACTTCAGATAAATCATTCTGGAGATATATATGTCTTAAGCTATAAGTCACCCAGACATCAATGGAAACAAATGCTTCTCCAGTTTCTTTTTTGGAAGTCACATCAGTGTGTGTGTGTGTATCCCAGAATCTGCATTCATTGTTCACTCCAATAACTTCTGGGAGGACTGCAGATGGCATAGTGCCAGGGATTCCTGGGCTCCATTCATAAGACCACTCTTAAGACAGGAGCCCACGCTAAGCAAGCCTGAGTCTCTCTTGAAGATTTACTAGACTTGGTTTGGAAAACCCAAATTCCTCCTGGATTCATGCAGATAGTATAAATGATGGTCAAGGGTGAAGAAAGACAGTCAAGAGTGGTAGGGGGACTTCCCTGGCAGTCCAGTGGCTAAGACCTCCCCTCTCTGTTCCAAAGCAGAGCTTCCCTGGTGGCTCAGGTGGTAAAGCGTCTGTCTGCAATGCAGGAGACCTGGGTTTGATCCCTGGGTTGGAAAGATCCCCTGGAGAAGGAAATGGCATCCCGCTCTACTACTCTTGCCTGGAAAATCCCATGAACAGAGGAGCCTGGTAGGCTACTGTCCATGGGGTTGCAAAGAATTGGATATGACTGAGTGACTTCATTTTCACTTTTCCAAAGCAGGGGTGTGGGTTCGACCCTAATCAGGGAACTGAGATCTCATGCAGTGTGTCCAAAAAAAAGTGATAAGAGACTGGCAAACTGGAAATGATGTGTCCCATAGAAAGGCTATGAAATTCAATTGAGAAATTTTCATGGGGGCCAAAGTCGTCTGACAGTTTGTTATCCCATCTGAGAAGTGCTGTGGTAGGCAGAGTAATGCCTCTCCACCTCTCACCAAAACCCAACCATGTCCTAACTCCTGGGACCTGTGAATATATTAGGTTACATGGCAAAGGAGAATTAAGGTTGCAGATGGAATTAAAATTGTTAATGAGCTGACTTCAGGGAGATTATCCTGGGTTATCCAGGTGGGTTGATATAATCACAATGGGCCTTAAAAGTGGATAGGGAGACAAGAGTCAGAGGGAGATGTGATTCCTGAAGAAAGGCACAGAGAGATGCAATATTGCTGATTTTGAAGATGGAGGAAGGTCCCACCAGGAACAGAATCTGCTTCTGGAAGCTGGAACGGGCAAGGAAACGAGTTCTATCCTGGAGCCTTCAGAGGAGAATACAGCCTTGCTGACACCTTGATTTTAGACCAGCGAGACTCAAATTAGACGTATAATCTGTAGAACTCTGTGATGATACATATATGCTATTTCAGCTGCTAAATCTGGGGTAAAATTTGTTGCAGTGTCCACAGAGAGCTGATACAAGTGGTATGTTTTCTACAAACTAATGAGAAGGGAATCTCAGTGTGCATCATGGCACCCAACATGATTTCCTTGTGTAGGTTGAGGTGGGAAGGCATAGACCTGACTTAGTTGCTGACACAGGTGGCAGATTATGGTCCCCCAAGGTGCTTCAGGGGAATTGACAGGTAATGCCACAGACCAGGTGCCACGTGGAACTGGGGCTGATCGTTGACTTGCTTGTGGAAGATTGGCTAGATGGCACAGCCATTTGGCAAGGCCCAGCTTTCCAGGGGCCATAGCTGTCACTGTCTGTTCTTCCAATAAAGAGCCCTTGGCAGATTTGAATAAGTATGGTCAAATATGTTTGATTGTTTTTGTTTTTTGAGAAAACTAACTTTAAAAAGGGATTTTATTTACATAATGTATTTCTGTATGACTTCCTTGGATTCCATATGAGAGATTATTTTATTGCTGGCATTAGTGCACTAAAATTTTTTAAAGCTTTTTGAGTCCAGGGTTAAGTGACTATCTTCAATTGTCCAGGTAGGGGCTAACAGAATTGATTTCTGGCCTATTTCCAATCCGTTGCTATGTTGTTACCTGTGATGTTTCATAGAGGACTAGGTTGTTGACAATTGTCTGGCTTTCTAGATTCTGCTGACTAGAATTAGAGAGGCTTTTGTACATTTTCAGCATGTTTACTCACTATTTCTGAGGTGAAATGCTGGCTGTGTTGTATCATGATGTATTATCATGTGTCTGCATCTCATTTTTCTTATCTGTGTAATAGACATCATGATGGAAAATACCCACAGAGTTGCTGTGAGCATTCCAGGAGTTAAGCCATATAAAATTCTGAGCCCATCACCTAGTGTAAACTGAGTGCTCAAATAAAAATATCAGTTTATTTCATTGTTATTATAAATTTGAGCTATAATATGAACCCCTGTGAGGAAATTAACGACTGAAGAACTGAGGGTCAAAGCAGGTATACAGGATGGAGTATAATCCCATCAGAGCATTTAGATGCTAGTGATCCAGGAAGAGGGTCCAACTGGAAGTTTCTCCTCAGTATTCAGCCCTAATTATAGATAAAGTGTCCAGATATCTTCCTCCTTAATTTAGGTGAATTTTCCAGGAGAACAAGCCCTAGGGAGCCACTCTTTTCCATCTTGTCAACATTTCTTTTGACAAGAACTCTGGGACTGTCATCGGAACGGAGGCATTCAGACCTCCCGAGAGAACTCTGCTGCTTAATATATTAAGTTCAAAAGCTTGTCAAATGGAGACCAGATAGCTAACAAATCTGCTATGAGGAGCCTAGATGTTTATAGATCACGGTGGTCTTATCCGGATGATGATTATGTGGGAGAAGAAGAAAGTTCTTTTTTTTTTTTAAACTGAGGTATGGATGATTTACAATGTTGTGTTAGTTTCAGGTGTATAGCAAAGTGATTGAATTATACACACACATTTTTTTTTAGATTCTTTTCTATTATAGGTTATTGTAAAATATTGACAATAGTTCCCTCTGCTATACAGTAGCATAGCATATCCTTGTTGTTTATCTATTTTATACGTAGCAGTATGAACCTGTAAATGCCAAATCTTAATTTATCCCTCCCTGCCCCAAGCATGAAGTTCTTGATGGGAATATCTTTCTGATATTTAGTGCCAAGTGTATCAAGTGTTGGGCTTGCCTGGTGGCTCAGCAGTAAAGACTCTGCTTGCAATGCAGGAGTCACCAGAGATGCTGTTTCGATCCTAGATCAGGAAGATCCCCTGGAGGAGAGCATGGTAACCCACTCCAGTATTCTTGTCTGGAGAATCCCAGGACAGAGGAGCCTGCCAGGCTACAGTCCATAGGGTCACAAAGAATTGGACGTGACTGAAGTGACTCAGCACCCGGGTATCAAGTGTTAGACTAAACCAGAGTTTCTCAACCTGGGTAATCCTAACTTTTGGGTCCAGATTGTTCTCTGTGGTGGGGAACTGTCCCATGCCTTATAGGATGTCTAGCAGCATGATTTCCATCCACTAGATGCCAGTAGCACTCCTCCTGGAATTGTGGCAACCAAAAGTCTCCTGATACTCCCACATGTTCCTGGGGTGTAGAAGGGGGCACTAAATTGCCTCTACAGTCCTGAATATTCATTGGAAGGACTGATGTTGAGGCTGAAACTTCAGTACTTTGGCCCCCTGATGTGAAGAACTGACTCATTTGAAAAGACCCTGATGCTGGGAAAGATTGAAGGCAGGAGGAGAAGGGGACGACAGGGGATGAGATGGTTGGATGGCATCACCGACTCGATGGGCATGAGTTTGACTAAACTCTGGGAGTTGGTGATGGACAGGGAGGCCTGGCATGCTGCAGTTCATGGGGATGGACACGACTGAGCAACTGAACTGAACTGAGAACCACTGGGCTCAGGAATGGGGGTTCCAGGAATCAATCAGACAGCCCTTGCCATTGAAACTCTTTCAATTTAGAGAGGAGACCCTATGAACAATGGGCCATGACAGTCAAGTCAGGTTAAACCTTGGGCTGAAGCCAGAGGGGAAAATAAACAGGAGAAGGGTGTGGGCAGTGCCCTCCCCACAGCAGCTTTGTTATATACAAAGACAAAGGGTCCTTTTCTTGGGAATATAGGTGAGTATTTTGAATATCAGTTTCGGTTTCCTGATGCCACAGGGGCCAATCAGCGGGTACTTCTCTATAGTGTGTGTTCCTTAGGTCTCATGACTCCGGTCTGGTCACTCATCTGTCTACTCAGTGCTGGGCCGGACAGTGTGTTGGATTAGGTAGGGAATCTGAACATTTGGAAATGTCCCCTGTGGAAGGCAGAAAATAGCTGGAATTAGAACCACCATAGAGAAGGATGGAATGTTTTTCCTGCAGGGGTTGCAGGAGGATCATACAAACCGTAGTCAAAAGGAAGACATGGCTGAAACTTGACCAGGATCCAAGAATCATGGAAGTCAAGGCAGCCGGGCAAGACCACCAGGACCTCATCTAGTTCGGAAACCACACAGCAAGACCAGCACGTGGGGCAAAGTAGCAGACCAGACCAGACCAGCTGCATCAGAGGAGAGAGCTCCATATTACGAGATCATGAAACCTCACCATGGGGAAAAGGAGCAGGAGCAAGGAGCGGATATATAGAATACCGAGCATCCACCAAGGAGACCAACTAAACCTAAAGTGACTGAGACACAGTCTGTTTGTGTCTGACTGAGCGTGTCTTTTATAGACAAGTAAAAGATTGTGAATTTTATAGCCAAATCTGTTTCCTTAGTGCCCAAGAGTGGGGATGGAGACTTGTGAAGAATGTTCTGGAAAATAAAGAGGCCGTTATCTTTGTACATCAAAGTAAAAGGAGGAGTAAAATTACAGCTTAGCTTTGTATTGTATCATCTGTTCAGAACTGTTGTTTGTTGCCATTCATTCATTCAAGCAGTCTTTATCTTGAATACTGGTATTCTAAGTACTTGAATACTAGTATTCTAAGACTAGTATCTATCTGATAGCTCCTGGGGCTAGGATTTATGTTAGGCACCAAGAGTGAAACAGTAAGACATTCACAGTCCTCACCTTCATGGAGACTGTCGTCTAGCCTGGAGAGAGCAAAAGGGTGAGATAACTTTCGGTAAGTGCCTGCTGTATGTCAGGTACTGTATGTCAGATGCATCATCTCTGCAATGCTTCATACCAACCTCGTTTTGTGGATGGGGATAAAAAAGCATCGGTCATACCAAGGTGGAGCAGGAGAGTTAGGGTGGATTTGAGTGCACACACACAAACACACACAGAAACACTGACACACACGTACTCTGAAAGATGGCAGTGCCCCTCCTTTCCCCACAGTTATCTCAAATGCCTCTCCACATCTGGCCTTGATGCTTAGAGTCCCCAAAAAACATGTCTTCAAAGCTTTCCTGAAGTCCTGGAGGGGGTCATGCCTGGAGAGGTGTGAGAGACGAGTCTTTGTTGTGTTCTGAGAGGACCCATCCCGCAGGTGGCAGATGGGGGTTGGCCCTTTCGTATTTTACTGCAGATGTGTATTCATCCATTCTGGGTATAAAGGGACACACAGGGTTTAAATAATGGGAAATTGTAAGTATTAATGAGTTGGAGATCAGGGTGGCTTTGAGCGTTAAGCAAGCCTACTCATCTGTTTTCCACATGCCTGTGTCACAGTAGTATTGGTAACTATAGGTCTAGTTTTAAAACTCGTGTGTGTGTGTGTGTGTGTGTGTGTGTGTGTGTGTGTGTTAGTTGCTCAGTCGCTCAGTTGTGTTCATCTCTTTGCGACCCCATAGACTGTAGCCTGCTAGGCTCCTCTATACATGGAATTCTCCAGGCAAGAATAGTAGAGTGAGTTGCCATTCCATTCTTCCCAACCCAGGGATTGAACCTGGTTCTCCTGCATTGCAAGCAGAGTCTTTACCATCTGAGCCACCAGGGAAGCCCTTTAAAACAATGTAAAACCATAAATTCATTAACATAAAAGTACATTGTTAAGAGCCAAATAACCAAGGGCAATGGAACTTTAGGCCAGAAAACATAGGCTAATGGAAGCTCTTAATGTTAGCCTCAGTTCTGAGCTTCCTGGCAAGCAAGGCAACAGCAGAACTTGACAGAATGCATAGCCTTCAATGCTTACTATGAAGACAAATGCCACTGGGAGAGAAGCTTCTATTTCTGATTTTATTTTTTAGTTTAGTGCTCTGGGAGGCATCATCACATGAGTTTCTAGATAAGGGACATAGAACAACATAATGGATAGTGTCTTTGCTTGCAGTTTTACAAACAATGCAAATGTGATTCATATGGCTGCTTCTTATATCAGCCTTGGCTGAAAGCCAAAGGTTTAAACAATGTGTGTACAAATTTTTCTGGGGAAAGCCGAAATGATATCACCTAGACTAGGAGCTTCCTAGGGATTTGACCTGGCACAAGGCAGAGCTTAAGAGCTTTAGAAGAATTAAAAAGTGATATTTCTTAGATTGTCTTGCTGGGTCACTTCTGTTCATTTTTAAGATGCAGCTCCAGCATCATCTGTTTCAAGAAAATTTCCCTGACTCTCTGAGGGGGAGTTAGATGCCCTTCAATGTGCTCCCTTACTGCCCTGTGCATCCTTCCCCACCCAAGAGCCCCTGCCTCATTAGACCTGGCTGTGTGTCTGTGTTGAAGATGGTGAGATCCTGAGAGGTAGGCATGATCCCAGCTTTGTTTGTATTCCCAGGTCATACTGTGGCTTTGGCACATAGCATGCCTTTGTGAGTATTCATCAGGCATGCCAAAACTCAGAACAGTTGTTGGAATAAGGAGAGGTAGTGTAAAGAATGGTTAGTGTCTGGGCTTGGCCTCTACTATTGTCTAGCCCTGCTACCTTGAATAAGTTAAACACTCTGTGCTTCAGTTTACTCATCTGTAATATAGGGCTAATAATTGTACCTTCATCATAGGACTGCTGAGGGAATTAAGGGAATTGATACATGGAACACACTTAGTACAATGCCTGGTGCATTCATCTTGCTTTGTGTGTAATTAGCCATGAATAGTGAACAGTGTCTGGTGTCCCTGCAGCTCTTTTGCAAGTGTTAGTAGGAAGATGGACTGAGCTGTGATCTGTCCATATTGGGCCTTCACTTGTTCGTGACTCGAAAGCTCTTGGGCTGGTGGAGAGCCCGGCTGGTACTCTATGCTCTTTGGCTTTCCCGGCTGCCTTTGTCTAGAGGTCCGGCAACCCCATGCAGCCATACCGGGGCAGGCTCATGGAAGGATATTTGTGATGGCCAGGTTGGAACTCCATCTCTGATGCTCTCCAGCCTTCTCCCGGGGCTTCTCACCTTGCCTCAGTTTGCTTTGGGAGGCAGTTGAGTCTGTGGCCACCTGTAGACTTGGGATCCTCTTCTGGCTCATCTCTTATTTCCTGTGTGAACAAGGGTGGGCCATGGGACATCAACTGTCTCATCTTTAATAATAGGGATGATGGCTATTATGAAGGGGCTTCCTAGGTGGCCCTAGTGGTAAAGAACCCACCTGCCAATGCAGAAGACATAAGAGATGTGAGTTCAGTCCCTGGGCCAGGAAGAGCTCCTGGAGAAGGGAATGGCTATCCACTCCAATATTCTTGCCTGGAGCATCTCACAGACAGAGGGGCCTGGCGGGCTACTGTCCATAGGCTCGCAAAGTCGGACGCGATTGAAGCGACTTAGCACACATGCGCCCTCGTAAGGGGTGATGTTGTAAGGATTCAGCGAGGTCATCTATGTCTATGTACAGGGCTTGTCTGAGACCCAGCGTGTGATTGGCACACACCCAGTATCAGATGCTGTTCCTCTAGACTTTGGGAAACACTTCTTTGATGTCTACACCCAGCCTTTTTCTCCATGACATGAATGCCCTTTAGAATTCATCTTTCTGAAAAGAGCCAGAAAGACTCAGGAAGCCTTAAAATTTCAAGGTGGCTTTATAAGAACCAAGGTCCCCAGGACTTAGTTGTGGGCAGGGACCAGTGTTCGCCAACCGTATCCTGGAGTTAGAGGAGCCCCTGGACAACCCCTTCCCACCAGGTCCTCCTGCGACAGACGGGTAGGCTTCCTGACCCTCAGGCCTGGCCTGGCCAGTGGCCCCAGCCAGCCTCACTGGCCTCCTGTCTGCCTGTGTATATCTAGGCCAGGATGGGCTTCTCAGGGCCCTCTTTACTAAGTGCATTCTTTGCTGTAAAAGACACACAGATAATATACTAGAAAAGGATTCAGGAAAAAAGGAGATACTTTTCACCATGCTTGTGCAGAACGTGATGTATGAAGTGGCTTTTTTTGTTTCTTTTTTTGAGAAGAACATATGGTTTTGTTAATATAAATATGGTGTACTGTGTACTAGAGTCAAAAAGGAAGCCTTAAGTTTAGGATTTATAGAAATCTTAGCCCTGGAGGGAAATATACACACATCTTGAAATATGCATGGTGCAGGGGCCACTCACGTGACTCTCTTCTCTCAGAGGGATCCCCTAGACTCTGTCTGTGTCCCACCCCCTGGACTGTCGGTACATCCTTTCAGTTGAACATGCCCTAGGTGAATGGCTACCTCTGCTATCCCCAGCCATCTGTCTCTGTCAGTCAGGATACTTCCAGCCGCTATTTTGGGGCATTCTGTGGGCACTCTGGACTCAGAGCCATTTGTCTGTATCCTTATTGTTATTTTTGAGGGCAGAAGCATGGTTTGCACTCTCTTGTCTTCGCTGATTTGCTCATTGTCCCTCTTCCTACCTGGGGTTTTTAATGGCCTCTTTCTTCCTTTAAGTCTTTCCAAACCTTCTCATGCTTCCAGCCCAGGCCCTCCATGAAGCCTTTCCCACCTTCCAGGCTGTTTCCCCATCTCCCTTTCAGAGACCCCTCAACCCAGCTCTCCCAACCAGAGACTGCACGTACATCTGCTTTTCACCCCTCTTTTCCCAACAGAACAGGTCTAACTGGGGAAAGAGACATCATCCATGGCTTTCCTTGTTGCCTTCAGGCTCACCCTCAGCGAGGACATGCCTAGGAAACCCTCAGCCTGGATTTATGTTAAAGGAGCCCAGGTTTCTGAATTCTATAGATTCTTAAATCTTTCATCCTTCTAGAGGGATGTGTTGATCAAAGTGAGTCAGTACGTTTGAACTATTCCTTTGAACAGGCTATGCATCCCCAAATCTCCCACACATCCGATTGATATCATGTCATTCCCCAGGTTGCTGATGGGTCCTCCCCTGTCCTTACCTTGGGTTGCCCGATTTATGGTTATTTAAATGGGTTGCAGAATGAAGCTGTTGAATAAGAATCTGACATCCTTCCCCTCTAGGAGTGATAAACAGAGCCTGAGCCCAAAATGTGCTTGTGGGCTTGATCAAGAATTCTCTATGAAATCGTACCTTTTCCGTGGCATGATCGTGCAAAGAACACACTGCCCCAGACAGCCTCCAGGGGCTATACACTAGAGCAGAGAAGAGTGGCTGTCCCTTTCTCATCTGCAAGTCTGGGTGGTCAGCCTCTACCACCCTTGCCCCTCACCCTGCCCCAAAGCTTATGAAAATAAGTTAATATATTCTGCATGAGAAGTTTTGGAGTTTGAGTTCTCAGCTAGCTTTCCAGGCTCACTGCAGGAAAAATGGTGTTCCTTTTAATCTAATTTTTTCCTCCACCTTGCCCTTTTTCATCAGCCCTGGCACAGGCCATATTCATCCCTACTGGGTCCTCCTTCAGCCTTCTTGAGTTGGTCAGCATGCTTAGTTGCCAACAACAAAAACCTACCCTAGTTATCTTGAGCATAAAAGGAAACTACTAACCTGAGTAACTTCAGTTTTATTGATTTCTGATTGATGAGACAAGTCTGATTTGTTGCCCATGTTTAATCCCTCTTTCCTCCAGACTATTTTAAAATAACCGTGACGTTAAGTGTTAAAACCCCACAAGGTCAAAGAGTCCATGGGAGGAGACAACAGTTGTTGAGATCTTGGGGCTAGCTCTTAGAAAATAGACAGTGGGTAGCCGAAGGTAACTGATTCAGCTGAGGTGAGGGTGTTATAACCCCAGTGCCTGATCGTAAAGATGTGGTTCCACATGCTTGAGAGCCTTAGAACCCACACAGAGAGTGGGATGAGGCAGGTGGCAGAAACCAGCAGAAGTTAAACAGAGACTTGCATGGTGAGTAGTGGGACCTTTCTTTCCTTTTCCTGCTCTCAGAATGCCAGTAGCTGGCGAATACCCTTCAGGTAGGATATAGGAAGAATCTTTCCTGGAGAATCTGAACTGGAGAAAAGACTTGCAGGAGCTGAAATTATGGAGGAGAGAGGTGCCTTCCAATGCAAAAGCAAGGAAGCCCTCCAGTCCATGATCTACAGTCCACATTCATGCCCTCCAGTGAGCTTTTGAATGTCCCCAGTTTATTTTTTGTATTGAAGTATGGTTGATAAACAGTGTCGTGTTAATTCTGCTGTACAGCATATGGTTATACATGTATATACATTCTTTTTTAAAATATTCTTTTCCATTATGATTTATTGTTGGATATTGAATATTGTTCTCTGTGCTATACAGTAGAACCTTGTTTATCCATTCTTGTTTATCCCATCCATATGTAAAAGCTTACATCTGCTCACCCCGACCTCCTACTCCATCCCTCCTCCAGCCCTCTTCCCCTTGACAACCACCAGTCTGTTCTCTATGTCCATGATTCTGTTTCTGTTTCATAGATAGATTCATTTGTGTCATATTTTAGATTCCGCATGTAAGTGATATCATAAGGTATTTGTCTTTCTCTTTCTGACTTACTTCACTTAGTGTGATAATCTCTAGTTGCATCCATGTTGCTGCAAACGGCATTTGAATGCCTCACTTTAAACATGAAAAAACAACCAAGGATTATTATGCATTTGAAGGACATCTCTTATATGAGAGAGACAGTAGAAAACAAAAATGAAAAAGGGATCCAGGCCAAACTTAGTTCAGGGAACAGAATAAAACATCAAAAGCCATATCACTGATGATCTTAAAGAAATTAAAAACATTTCTTGCTTAAGACATTAACAGAAACTATGCAAACGAACAGAGAGCACAAAATAGCAACTGAAGGCAAAAAAAATAAGACTGAGGTTTTAAAATCCAATAGAAATATTAGACAAAGTTGAGGAAAGTATAATCAAAAGTAAAGAGATGTAAAATGAGAGAGAAAACTTGACAAAACTTGACAAATATTAATGGTTCAGTCCATAAAGTTCAGTATTCTTCTAGCAGAAATTCTAGAGAAAGAACAGATGACAATGAAGAGAAGGCAAATATCAAAGAAATAAACGAGAAAATATCTAGGAACAAAAGGAATATGTCTTCAGACTAAAAAGTCCTATCAACCATTTAGCTCTTAGCCAAAATAGAGGAAAAGAAGGCCCAGATTAAAGTACTTCAATGCCAAGTTTCTGAGCACCAAGGAGAGAAAGGCAGGAATGTGGGGCAGGGGATGGTGGAATGGGTCATTGAAAGAGGGAGAGAGAAAGAAGAAAAGGAGAAGGAGGAGAGGAGGAAGGTGGGCAGGTGACATAAAGGGAACATGGATCAGAATGACATCAGGATGCTTAGGGTTAAGGATGGATGCAAGAAGAACCTGGAGAAACACCATTTCTGTGGATGAGTTAGTGCGTGTGTGCTAAGTCACTTCAGTCATGTCTGACTCTGTGCAACCCTATGGATTGTAGCCTGCCAGTCTCTTCTGTCCATTGGATTCTCTAGCAAAGAATACTGGAGTGGGTTGCCATGCCTACCTCCAGGGGATCTTCCCTACCCAGGGATCAAACCTGTGTCTCTTACATCTGCCTGCACTGGCAGACAGGTTCTTTACCACTAGTGCCACCATTCCCCTATTATGTCTAGGTGAAATCATCAATTAATGTGGGAGAAAAAAATTTAAAAATTTCCAAACATGCGTAGTCTTGCAAACTTACTGCCCAAGTCTATGAACCTTTTCTTAGGAAGATGTTGTAGCATGAGCTTCTGGAAAATAAAACAAAACCCAAAAAATAAAAGTAAGTAAAAACAAGTATGGATAATCCAGCCAGCAGAACAGATAAGGAGAGTCTCAGGACAGTCCCTGTCATCCAGCAGGAGGGCAGGGGTCCACACAGGAGCAGGGGAGAGGGGGTGCTGAGAGGCTGTCTCTAGGGAGAAGGGGAACTGAAACTCTCTGATCTATGGCTGAGCATTTGGACAAATATATTATAGAACTTGTACAAATAAATACAAATCACAGTAATTCCTAAGGTAAGGGAAGCTAAAGTTGTACAAGCAAGAAAATACTCTAATCATAGTTCACTGCTTGGCTTAGTAGGGACTGGCATTTTCACAACATTGTCTCACAGTTTTGGAGACTTGAAGTGCAAGATTAAGGTGTAGGGCTGGTTTCCTCTGAAGTCTCCCTTCCTGTTTTGTAGTCAGTTTTGCCTTCTTTCTTCACCCTTGCTTGGCCTGTTCTCTGTGAGCTTGCATTCTTGGTGTTTCTTGCTCTTTGTTATAAGGACACCAGACAAACTGGATTAGGCCTATCTTACTGGCATCATTTTAATTTGACTCTTTAAAGACCTTGCCTCTAAATATTGGGCTGGCCAAAAAGTTCGTTCATATCCCCACAACATCTTATGGAAAAACCCAAATGAACTTTTTCGCTGGCCTAATACAATTGCATTTTGAAGAGCTTCCACATATAAATATGGAGGGGCCGCAGTTCAGCTCATAACATTCTGAGGACATTTCTATGAATGCCTTTGTGGTTCTTCAAGGTAGGGATATAAATATATTTCAAACTTTTTCAGCATAGATTTTTTTTCTTTTTAAACAGGAGAACTTTCATCATCTCCTAAGCCTTTTTCATTTAGTAGACCACAATCTGGAAGGTCCCAGTTCACAGGGTAAAAGCCAGCTGTGACTGCATAGCATAAGGCCCTGGCAGTATTTCAGTTCATAGCTCATGCTTTATGCTACTAGCCCTTTCACCCCTGATTATGGGCCACAGTGTGACCATCAGTGAGGATGGTTCACATGTACGTTTAACTACAGTTGAGAGGTACTGCAGCCAGATGATGCCATGACTGCCTCACCAACATACCATGGGCACGGTGAAGCTGCATATAGCAAGAAATAAACTGCTAAAAGAATGGATGTGTGGTCTCAAGGGCTTTTCCATAGGGCCAGTTTGACCTCTCTGGAATGCATATCTGACCATATGTCTCCCCTTCTAACTTGCAAGACCGGAAGAGATTCTAGTCTGGACATTTGGATAGCTCAGCAATGTGACAGGACAGGGTAAGGTACATGACGTTACAGGGCTGGGCAAGTGAGTGATGAGTTAGTGAATACACTCAGGGAAAGAAAGTGAAAGAGATAGTCTCACAGACTTGCTTGTCTCTTTGCAACCCCATGAACTATGTAGCCTACCAGACTTCTCTGTCCATGGGATTCTCCAGGTAAGGATACTGGAGTGGGTTGCCATTCCCTTCTATAGGTGATTTTCTTGACCCTGGGATTGAACATGGGTCTCCTGCACTGCAGGCAGATTCTTTACCATTTGGGCCACCCATGGAAGGAAATGAAACTTTGACGGCTGCCATAGAGAAACATTGATTAGTAAAAGTTAGAATTTTGGCTATAGGGTTCTTTACACAAATTGTATTTTTTTGTACTTTACTTCATCCATGAGCTAAGAAATCTCCATGGCTAATTTTGATTATAATTGATTTTTACCTCATCTAATTACTTTAGAATCACATCCTTATTCATAAAATATGAAGATATGACTCAACCACTGTGCTCTACTAACTGAATGCCCCATTTCATCTCCAGGCTTCCCCATGTTGTTTCCTTAGACTGAAAGACCCTCTTGTCCCACCAGGACTCACCCCCAGCATGGGGGCTTCCACTTACCAGGCAGGATTTAGTATCTGGTTCTTGATTCTCTGAAAACATTTTCATCACTGCACTTTCTCCTTTGATCTAGTGGAATTCTCTCTCTATGGGTTTGTCTCTCCCTGTCAACACGTTTTACTCACGGATGGAGCCTGAGACTGCCTCATCTCCATGTACAGCATCCTTCATGGCACCTGGAACCCAGCAGATGCCCTGGGCATGCTTGCTAAACTGGTGTGTGGGTTCTGCTATTGTCTCCCTCTCACCTCATGGCTCTTTTCCATCCCACTGATGTCATTAATCCACAATGTGGACGAGTCAGGGAATCCTGTTTTTCTCCTTGGGGCCTCCATCACGCCCTGCTGTTTCTTCAGGAGGCCTCTGGAGTAGATTGCTTTCTAGCCTAAAGCTTCTTACTTCTGCTGGTGGCCCTTCCCCTGGGCCTTGTACCGCTAGCTGGGCACTAGCCAGCACTTGGCCCTTCCCTGGGCCACAGCCAGCTGGTACCAGAGAGGACAGAGTCAAGATGTATCACGTCCACCCTGAATGACGACTCAGGGAGAGGGTGAGCCTCTCCTGAGCTTCCCGGTCCTTTGAGTCTGTTGGGACTGATGGCTACGGAAGACACGGGACCAGGCTGTCTTGTGCTGTTGTGATTTGGACTGTGCACTTGGGCTCTCCCTCCTGGGCAGAGAAGATGTTATTCCTGTCTGTGACTCCCAAGAGCTGACCATTTAGCTATAAACTGTTAACAGTTGGTAGGCTTCACTTGCTTCTTCTATTAACAGGCTATCATTGGTCACCTTCCATGGTTGTTGCAAGGAATTCTGACGATGTAGTTGGGGCTTACATTTTAGAATAAGCATGTCATAGTTCATACGGAAAATCTGGTCATAGGAAGACGAGTGTGGATTTGAGGCAAGAATTTCAGAGTCCTGTAGAAATACCTGTGTTGGACATTTTGTGTTTGTTAATATAGTAATATTAATCCTTTTTGTTTGTGTCCCATTTTCTTCCCACAGAGTGAATGAAATACAGTTATTAGTGTGTGTGTGTGTATTGTGTATATATATGCACATATGCACAGAAATAGGAGTATTTGGAGAGTTTAAGGTTTAAAACTGTCCTGGGGGGTCAAAGTCATGCCTAATACCAAGATTATTAGATGAAACCAGTGGGGTGCCTCAGATTAAGACAGGATGCAGGAAGTGATTGGTAGTAAATTCTTTCAGTATTTCTTCTACTCCAGGTACTGAGCTTGGAAGCCTTGTGTTCAGAGAGTTTTCTCTCCAAATGATGCCATCCCATGGGTAGTGCCTTTCCAGGTTTCTTTGTGCAGGCAGCAGTGGTGGAGGGTGGGCAGGTAGGCCACATCCCTGGGGATGAAGCACGTGTCTATTTGGCTTCTATGTCTATTCAGTACTCCTTCTAGCAGCTCACTGCAAAGTGCCATGGCTTCACTGTTGGGCTCAGAGGACTTTGGGCAAAAACTAGGCTCCTGATGGTCTGGGTTCCAATTGTACAGAGGCTTTGTACTTGATAAGAAGCCATCTCAAAGGCTGTGAGGCAATTTCTATTGTGGATTCTAAAGGAAATAGCTTCCTCCTCCTTCTTTTCACTGAGTTTGCCACACCCTCTCTTCCTTATTCCCCAAGACTGTGGAGTCCCACCCATGAACTCAGAATCATTTTCAGGGGATCCAGAATCCCAAGCTGAGCACCAAGATGAGCAGCTATTGACACCCCAGCTCCCCAGCCCCCTGTGCCCACCCCAGCACAGGGGGTTCCCTGGGTTTCCTGTGTCATGAATCAGCAACTTGTTTTCTGACAACTCCCGAGCCAGGGAACTCCTCCCCAGCACCCCGAGGAAGAAGTGGTTCTTGTCTCCAGAACCAAAAAGAAGAGATTTTTCTTCCTATTTCATTCTTCCAAAAGTCAGGCTCATAAAAAAGAATACAAATTACACCCAGCAGCTCTTATCAGCTTGGTAAAGAATTGCTACTTTCAACTTTATTGCCTTAAAAAGAATTCAAACGCTTCCATCTTTTAAAAACAATTTAGGTTGGGAAAAGGAATTAGATATGTGCGCAGAAATGGCTTGCCTGGCACAATTTGAAGGGGTCATGGTGTTAACCTTGAACACTGATGCTTTAATTGAGCGACGCAGACAGTGTAGTTGTTCTCCCAGTGGATGTCCCACTGTGGGTCTTGGACTCTGGGGCTGACAAGCCACATGTGTGGGACAGGCCTCTGAGGTATTATGTGACCCAGTGGCAGGGGAGAGACTTTTCTGTCTCTAACAGTCCCCATTCTCTCCTTCAGCAGCATCTGATGCTGTGGGTCCCTGAGTTGGTCTTTGGATGCACACAGCACTGGCTTAAGCTCCAGTATGAACATGCAAATACCTGTGGGAGGGAGAAGAAGAAAACATTTTATCAGTTTTAGACTTTGCTTTGCTTCTATCTGAAAATCACTTGAAGCTAGAGCTGAACAGTAGAGTGTATGAGAAATGGTTCAATGCAGCCACCTGCCACCCAAGATCAGCGTCCCCTGACCCCTGGGGGACCATGTGGTGAGATTGTTCACAGCCAACTGCAGAGACTGACAGCTGCTCTCATCAAATCAGCGAGGGTAAATAAGCTCAGAAGCCATGGCTTTACTGTGCACCCCAATCCCACAAATGATCGTGGAGACATGGCCAAGGATCAGGAATACCTTTCTCCTCCATCATGCAAGATTGATGAAAAACTGACTCCCACCCCCTCCCATCAGGACAGCTTGGGTATCTGTGAGAGTGAGAACATGGAGGGCCTAATTTGGCTTCTCTGCCCTCCAGGTGGCAGGGAAATTATGGACCATTGATTAAAATCCAAGTATCCATCAGTTGCTACTCATCGGTACCGCCTGGCTTCACTTCTTCAAGTTGATCTTATTAAACAGATCGTGCCTGCAAGCAGACTCCATTTCATTTTTCTGCTGATATTAATGCTTCCTCATAAATTGTCCACATGTAGCATATTCTCACTTTTTATTACAGTCAATTGCACTTCCTGCACAGCCCTGGAACCTGTCTCTATTTCATCTGAAGGATCAACAAATGACCTGTAATGAATCTTCATCCCCCCAGAGGCCATGAGCTGGCCCTTCTGCCCTCTGTACAAAGTGGGAAGGCAGTTTAGAAGAGCTGTTTATCTCAAACTGGGTAAACAGTGGGGACCGAGGCTGGGGATGTGTCATGATTGACTAGGAATTGTTAGAACCATCGGATTTTTACATGTTCTTAGTCCATCATGCTTTCTTTTTTCCCCCAATAGCAACATAATAGTTTTTCTGAATCAAAGCAAGTGTAAGAAACAAATCTCATGAACAACACTCTTTCTGGTGTGATAGTAATATCTTTTTAAATGCCACGGATGGACCAACCAAGTCCAGAACTTATTGTGTTGTTAGGCAGGATATAGGATAAATGGGAACTTTCATCAGGAGGTTTGGAACTCAGCAGAAGTGAAGAAATGATTACATTCTCACAGAAAAGCTCTAAAATTTGATTATGTTTCCATCAGCTTCTAAAGGTCATGATATCTTGCATTTATCTTTCTTTCACATTCATTTCATTTTATTCTCAGGTTCTCTCAGAGTTGCAGAGAAAGGATGCTACTTTCAAATACAGGCAGGACTTACTTTGCATGGCACAGTGTAAACTGGAAATCAAATGCATATTGATACTGTGGGAAGTGAGAGCACAGGTCTCATGTGTGGGTTTCCATTAATTTGGTACCTACTGTGCAAAGCTATGGTTGCTTATATGTCAATATCCCTTTGTGCTATACTGGGCTTCCTACTTATGCCCCTGACCTTCCTTATACTGAGCACCAGGAAATATGCAGGAGTGTAGACCCACCTGTTCATTCCTTCCATAGACATTTTTCTGAAATTCATCATCTGCCAGGGCTGTGTGGTGACTACATCAGAGCCCTTGAGGAGCTCACTTCTTGGTGAGGGACTGAAGGCTGCTTTCCATATACAGAAACCTTTTGACAATCAGAGGACCACTAGACCCAGGAGTTCTGGAGAAGGATGGTGGCAGGAAACTCCAGAATCTGGGACCCAATTATACAGAAGTCTGTTTAGCTCCACATGCCAGGCCTCACTACTATCTGCATTGCCTTCCAGCTCAACATCTACAAAAAGTGCCAAGAATGAGTTTGTCTTTGCTCAGTTCCTGAGTCTGTACAATATGCTCAAAAGCGCATGGACTCTGGTGTCTGAAAGGCTGGATTATGCTGCCTGGCTGCACTGACTTGCTGGGAGATTTTGGGGAAGTTTCCTCACCTATAGGCTCAGAACCCGTCAGTGGGCTGTCTTGAGGACCCAGGGAGGTTTCACGTGTAGAGGGCTTAGCTCTGGGTCAGGTGGCAGTGTTGTTCAGTGAGTGTCAGTCACTGGACCTAGCGTGTAAGTAACCCTCACCTCCATCCAGCCTGGCCCAGCCAGAGTGCTCCCTGCATTCCTAGGCTACAGACCCAGATCTCCCTCTTCTGTGTCCCAGAGTTACTTTTGGAAGCTACACAAGATTAATTCTGCCACACCTTCCCTAGATGGCCTTGTGTGGCTGGGATATAGGACCCAAGATTCTTCAATGAGATCTACGAATAAGGATGGAACCAGAAGAGCTAAGGAGTAAGAGTAAGGAGCAGCCATGGGAGATTGGGGAAGGGGAAGAGATGAGGGGAAATCCACCAGTTTTCTGGTGAAAGCAAGGCCCCAGGGCATTCTGGAGGCAAGACTGGAGTACAGAGGGTGAGTATCTGGACCAGAAGCTCAGGCCCTTTTCCCGAGCAGGTAGCTCCTGGGAAGCACTGTGTGGCAGGATGCAACTCAGTGCCAACTGCTCTTCATGGGTTCCTCATGGTAGTTCTGGGCATATCTTCTGAAACTTGGGCCTCGTGGTGACTGCTTTGCGGGTTTCCTTGGGCTCCTGGGGACCATTCCTTGGGCTCCTGGGACCATCTGTAGTCTTGCAACCAGCTCCTCCCTTCCTTGCAAAGGGCCGCGTTGCATTCACTCATGCTCCAGAGGGGTGACATTGCATAGACAGAATTGTTCCTAAATAGCTGCCACTGCTGCTGCTGCTAAGTCGCTTCAGTCGTGTCCGACTCTGTGACCCCATAGACAGCAGCCCACAGGCTCCCCCATCCCTGGGATTCTCCAGGCAACAACACTGGAGTGGGTTGCCATTTCCTTCTCCAATGCATGAAGTGAAAAGTGAAAGTGAAGTCGCTCAGTCGTGTCCAACTCTTAGTGACCCCGTGAACTGCAGCCCATCAGGCTCCTCCGTCCATGGGATTTTCCAGGCAAGAGTAATGGAGTGGGGTGCCATTGCCTTCTCCGTTTCTAAATAGCATGCTGTTGCAAAGACAGCAGTGGGTCTTTAAAGTTAGCTCCATGTCTGTCCTTGGGAAAATGCCAGGCCCTGGGCTCCAGCGGGGGACTGTTCTGAAATGTTTGAGTTGGGGTTTTAAAAAGATGCTTATCGTCGACAAGCTTTCATTATCTCAGGCTCCCAGTGTTGGGGGAGGGGGATGGATACATGGCCAACAATTAACACGTACATAAATAGTCAGTGACATTTGCACTTTGTAAAATAAATCCTCAGCGATGTTGCTGGAAGGCTTCCATGTGGAGGTTTTTTCCACTCCATTTAGTATTTCTTGAAGCTAAGATAAAATGAAATAGGCTCGGACTTGAGAAAGGCAAGTGAAACAGCAGTCTCAGACTTAGGAGGACAAGTTAACCTGGGAAGGTAGGCACCATGACTCATATGAGTATTTTCTTAGATATGAAAAAAGAAAAGATTGCTTTGTTCCCATGGTCAGAGGGCCAGGCCTGAAGGCTTGTACACTTGTTCTGATGGGTGACCAGGCTTTTGGGAGAGCAGCATGATCAAGGGGAAAGAACAAAAGTTTAGGTGACAAAAAGACCCAAGTTCAGATTCAGTCTCTGCTAACAGAGGGGCCTATGCAAGTCTGAGTCTAGATGGAGATCTTAGTTTCTTTGCTGTGAAATGGGGATGAGAACTTTCCTGGCTCCTTAGGGTGCTGTGAATAAAGCAAGACCTGTAGCTTATGAAAAAGATGTGTTGTAACTATATCTGGCTGGTGCTTGACAAAAGCAGATTCTCCTCACTCTCAGAAATGACTGCAACTTGGTCCTGCATGAAAGGCTGAGAACACAGGACCAAGCTGAGCTACTTCTACTGGTCCTTCAGGACCCCTGTCTTCTCTGCTTCCTTCTAGGCATTTGTATATTAGCACTGATTCTCACTTCTGTGTGGGCAAGGCACCTCTTCAGCCCCTTTCAGGCAAGCAGCCCCACACATCCCATTCTTGGCTGTGCTTTCTGTCCAGAGCTTTTGGGAACCAGGAGTTGGGGTTTGGTCTGCATCTAGTTCTCTGTGGAAACTGTGGGATCAAAGTAGCTGGGTGGCCAGAACAGGATCTAAATGTCCCCTGGTAGGTCTGTAGGATGGCATGTCCCATGTCACTCATACCCCAGCTTTGTAGATGCCACTGGCCATGGAAAAAGGCCCCCTGAGGTTCAGACAGGGGCTGCTGCTCACAGACGAGAAGACACATTCCCTTCCTCAGGTGTGGGAAGAACAGCTGCTTTCCGCTTCCTTTAAGTGGGGTCAACCCATGGCAGTGTGCTTATCAGAACCAGGGCAGGGGTCCAGTTCAGCCTCTGTGTGCGATGTTCCTTCCCATGGCTGCTTATGTCCACCATCCAAGCCCTAGCCTGGGCTACATGCCACCTAAGTATCTTGGGTCTCCTCTTCTATTTGCAAGGGGTTAAAGCAGGAGTCAGCATGATTCTTTACAAGTTTCCACCTCCTCAGTTCTTCTTCTAAAGCTCTCTACATGCCAGTCTGTTGAGGGAAACCCAGGAGCCAGGCCTTTAGGCTCTGATGGTCAGACATGGCCTTTTAGGGACTCACAGCAAGGACCTAACCAGGGCTTCTTTGATGTTACTACAAGCAGCCCTTGGGTTCATTGAGACCTAGTTTCTGGGGCCCACATGTCTGTGCAGAGCTCCTGCAGTTGCTCAGGACTCCATCTCCTGATACTGCATTCTTTAGTGAGGAGTCTCAGTGCCCCATTGCAGGAGAGAAGTGTGGTTTGAGGAAACCAGCTACCCTACTTGCAGTGGGCCAGTGACCAGGAACACACCCAGAGAAGAAGATCAGGTCTGCTCCCTGCCCTGCTCGTGGAATCAAGGGGCTGCCCTTTATTTATCTAGCTGACCCAACACTCCTCTGCAGATGCCAGCAGGGGTTTCCAGAAGTAAACCTGTAGCATGGCTGAGATGATAAAAGCAGAAACCCACTTTGTGCTGCTTTGAAGGGTCTATGAACTCAGGGAGGAGGAGTGCTCACCACACTTGCATGGTGCATTTATTATTGGTCTTTAGACTGTGTGGATCACAACAAACTGGAAAATTCTGAAAGAGATGAGAATACCAGACCACCTGACCTGCCTCTTGAGAAACCTATATGTAGGAAAGTTATGACCAATGTAGACAGCAGAGACATTACTTTGTCGACAAAGGTCCATTTAGTCAAGGCTATGGTTTTTCCAGTAGTCATGTATGGATGTGAGAGATGGACTATAAAGAAGGCTAAGAGCCAAAGAATTGATGCTTTTGAACTGTGGTGTTGGAGAAGACTCTTGAGAGCCTCTTGGACTACAAGGAGATCCAACCAGTCCATCCTAAAGGAGATCAGTCCTGGGTGTTCATTGGAAGGACTGATGTTGAAGCTGAAACTCCAACACTTTGGCCACCTGATGCAAAGAGCTGACTCATTGGAAAAGACCATAATGCTGGGAAAGACTGAGGGCAGGAGGAGAAGGGGATGACAGAGGATGAGATGGTTGGATGGCATCACCAACTCAATGGACATGGGTTTGGGTAGACTCTGGGAGCATGGGGTTGCAAAGAGTCGGACACGACCGAGCAACGGAACTGAGGCCACTTTTGGCTCTGTGATGTCATGGGACGAGACTCCTGGCTCTCACTAGTAACCAGGAGAGTTAGAACAGCTGCTTTATGTGGCTAGTGCTGTCTACTCAATGAAAAAAAAAAAAAGAACACATGAGTAATTACTGTGCAATGTATAGAGATTTCTATATATTCAAAAAAGACTGTCGAGTGACAACCAGGCAAGAGATGTAAATGAAAGGAATGGGGAGGGTCTTCATGTTTTCTGATCATCCATAGTGAGCTTCCTTTCTGGGATGGAAGTTTCAACTTAATTCATTTTAGTTCTCACAATATTTATAAGATGGGAGGTGCTTGTCTCAGGTTGGGTTCCCAGAAGCCAAGTTTGATGTGAGAGTTTGCATGATGATGATTTAGTAAGAAGTTTTCCCAGGGGAATTAAGAAGAGCCCAGCAAGGGAGTGGGAACGTGAATCATGGAAGTAGAGGCAGCCAGCAAGGGTGTAATGTATAGAAATGGGTGGTGAGTGAGGCTATGTGGGCTGCTCCTGAAGAAGGAACCCGGTAACAGTTGAGCTTCCACTCCAAACAGTCCCCATAGTGGAACGGGGCAGCTGGGGTTGGATACGTAGCATCCCTACTCCTTAGTAAGGGTGCGCATTTCCATGAGTGCCAAGAAGAGTTTCGACAGTTGGTCAGTGTCTGCCATTGGCAGTGGATGCGCATAGAGAGCCAGTGGGCTCAGAATCACTAACGGGATTTGAGGGGGCCCAGGGCACAACATCAGTAGTATTGCCGGTATCTCAACACGCGGCAAGCATGGGACCGCCGCTCAGAGAGGTGGAGTCGCTAATCCAGGAGCACTCAGCTAAGTAGAGGCAGACCTGGGATTTGACCATGTTCTGCCTGCCTTCTCCTTACCTTGCTGGCTCTGTGATAAAAGGGAGATCTCAGGGGCCTCCACCTGCCTCACTTGTGGCTGGAGAAGACAAGGGAAAGTCCCCTTGGACGGGGACACCATCCACTGGGCTTGGAGCATTTAGGGCTCTGCCCAGGGAGCTGGCAGCAGTTTTCCAGTCATCGGGGAGGGGAAGGTGTTCTTGCTAAATCTGCAGTTGCATCTTCTCACCAGCCATCTCAGCTTCTGTGTGAGTTGCACCCTCTGGAAAAGGCTGTAGCCAAGTGCTATTTATCTCCATGTGTGGAAAAGAGGCTTAACAAATTAGCTAATTGCTAATTGGTGAGAGAAAGTAGGACAAGAAAGTTGGCCAGTTGTCCTGTGGGATTTTCTGATCAATTCTCTCCATCATTATCTTCCACACATGAGTCTGAGACCAGGTGGGAAGATGCCTAGTGTACCCAGGGCTCTCACCTGCTCCATGGGATGTCCTGGTGACTGAGTTAGGTCCTCTGCACTGCTGGCTCCTGCAGGGACAATGGAAGACCTCTCACCTGTACAGGTGCACCTACACCTTCAGATTCACAAAACTGCGCATTCTGGACTAGAGAGCACCCAGCTTTGGAGGCTAAGACTCAGGGTTCAGAGCTCTGAAAGAACACAGCATCTTAGGCAAATGACCATTCCCAGTGAATTAGGATTCCAAGGAGTAGGGCCCCAGGGTCTGCATTTTAAAAAGCTCCCTGGGAGGTTCTTATATGCAGCCAGACTGAGACTCATGGCTGCAGAATGCCAGTGATGATGGAGTGTTACCCCTCACCCATGGTCAACCTCCATGCTGATAGTCACATATCATTCATGGTCCAACTACCTGCCTTCCATTCAAGCATTTCTTCAATGAGACCTTGCTGTTTTGGGGGTGGCAAACCATTCCATCTTGAAGTCCTTGGAAAGTCAGAAAGTTCTTTCCTAATTTGAGTTGTTATCTGCTTACCCGGGCACTGGAGACCTTGGTCCTGAATCAGCTCTCAGAGGCTGTGAGGATCAGTTCCAGCCTCTGCGTTCCTGGACTGTCCCTGGTGACTGTAACTGGCCATCAGTTCACACTGTCCAGTCTGCGGTGCCCTCCATCAAGCACCCTGACCCACTAGTCAACTCCCCAAGGGCAGCACAGACCTTCTAGCCCCTGCCTTTTCATGGGTGTTCACTTTCAAGTCTCATCTCCCCATGTGCCCTTCTGCTCCTGGAAAATAAGTGTAGGGCTTTGAGTTCAGCCTTGTTCACCTGTGTCTCTTTAGATTTGGCTCAGTGTTTCAGCTTTCTCAGATGTCATGACAACCCCAGCTTTGTATCATGTGCAGATTTGATGAGCATGTTCCTGGTTGTCCTCCACGTGAGCATTAAAGAAACACTGAGGTGTCAGGAATGGAGGCAAGTCAGAGCCTGGCTATGTGCTGCAGTGACTTCAGATTACCTGTTACCACATTTCCTTCCCCACCTCCTCCTGGACCTCTGAGTTTCTGAAGACATTCCTGGCAGTCTGTGTATTGGGAGGAGGGAAGCTATAGGCTGGGGGGCTCTCCCTTCTCCACCCTGCCTGAGGGTCTAAGGGTTCCCCAGAGAGCCACTGACTCTGAGTCCCTGTGCCTTTTTTGCAGTATGGTTTGTAGAATTTGTAGAATGTAGAGAAAGGAGTCTTCAGTTCATGGCCCCACGAGGGACCCAGGCATAGGGCATGGCCTCTCTCAGAGCTTCCTTCGTCCAAGTACAAGAGAGAGAATGCTTGGCAACTTCTTCCTCTGGCTGGGAGGGAGCGGCCAAGGTATTCTTAGACATAACTCTTTTATCCTGTGGAAGAAAGTTTTTCATGGGCACCTGTCTCTTAAGAGAAAGACTACTATGACCAGAGAAGACTCTCAGGATCTAAGAATGTAGATGAGTCGAGAGGTAAGGATGGAACTCGCAAAGGATGGGGATGCTCACTTCCCTTTGCTGCTTCCTGGGAAGGGCTGGGACTTCTCTGGACACTACTCTGTGTGTTTGCTGCTTCTTGAGTCTGAAATATTTTACATATATAGGCAGACAAGAGGAAGCAAGTGTTATGAACATTTTACAGATGAACAAACAGAGACCAGAGTGGTAAATGCCAGCTGGTGGAGGCCATCCCCTCCAGTCTAGTCTGGACTCCTGTCTCTGCTTGTCTTCACAGGGGATGGCATCTTTTCATTCATAGGCTAGACAAGGAGCATCTGTGTCCTTCACCAATGACCAGCCTTAGTGTCCAAAGGACTGGGATGCTAGAGCTGGCCTAGGCACTCCCACAGACCCTATTTACACGTGCATATTGTGTTGAGCAGCAAACGCGTTCATTCCTTGCAGAGGTGTGGTTCTCACTGAGGCCCTGTCCAATGGCAGTGCCATATATGTGCTGGGTCACTGGAGCCTGCAGGCTCCTTACCCCTCTATGCCTCACCTGTTAAGCAGAGCAAATCAGACCTCTGTGTACTGATGAGGAAACGATATTCTTCATAGACTGATAAGTCAAAAATGATAGTTGAAACCTCATGTGTATTTCATGACCCCATTTTGATAAGAACATCAGTTTGATAAGTGTATGCAGACACATGCAGATGTGACTAAAATCTTCTGGAAGGAGACATTTGGAATAGTCTCTGGGGGATGACTTTGAAGGGATACATGGGGAGTTTTCACTGCTTTAACACATTAGAAAATGTGGTAGGTTTATGGGATCATTTTGAACATTTGCTTTTTTCCATATCTTTCCAAACAAAGAGTAATAAAAATTATAAGAATATAAAAAAATTAAAAATAAAAGAGAACTATGATTTGAACTCTCTCCCAGGTTCATAGAAGGCCTGGCACATTGCCTGGCACTCAGCAATACTTGGCACGTGCTAGCTATGAGTATTCTTACAGGACAAGCTGGAAAACTATCAATTCCTCCTTTGTCAATCTGCATACACTTACTCTTTTTATTTGGAAAACTACAGAAAAATTTAAATGTTCAAAATTATCCCATACACCTGCCCCATTTTTTAATGTGCTTAAGTAGTTGGATTTTCAGTCTAAAAAGGGAAGGAGCACTCCTAAAAACATATGAGAAGCAAAATAAGTAACTGGGTCCCATCTGTCTAGCTCTCCTATCCTTCATTCATATGTTCAACAACAGTCTTCTTTATACATTGGACACCGACTATGTGCTGGTTATAGTGGATGGTTTTGAGATGCAAATGCGACAGCGCAGGTGCGGCCCTGACCTCATGGAGACCCCAATTGGTTAAAGGAGAGAGACAATAAGAAATAAATAAATAGACATGGCAAGTGCTATAAAGAAACAGAACAAAATGCTCTAATAGAGAATGGTGGGGGGTGGGGTCACTGCCCAGGAGCAAAAGAAGAGTCAGTTCTAGGGTCCTTGATGGGTTCTTTAGAGCTGAAGGCAGCTCAGAGCCCTGGCTGTGAGCCGCCATCTTCCTGGGTGTTGTTTAGCTTGACTGGCCAAGCTCCTGTAAATCCCTTGTTCCCAGATTCCTGAGTCTCTAGCCTTGGGCAATGATGAGACATCCGCCACCCCAGTAACCCTCCAGAAAAGTGTTTCCAGGCAATCTCTGAGATGAGAAAGAGAGGGATGTCCCCGCCTGTGGCCCTGTGATGCCTACAGGAGCTGTAGCTCCTAACCTTGCTCAGGGCTGGTACATGAGAATTCCAAAGAACAGCAGGAAATCAGATGTCCGTGTTCAAATGATGCATCTTGTAGCTAAGGCAGCCAGAGCTGCCCCAAGGGGATGGAGTGTTTTGTGAGGAAAAAATTCTCCAAGAACGGTGTTTATCAAACTCCATCTCAGCAGTCATCCTGTGTGTCTGCCAGCTTCTGGCTTGCTTCTGTTCATGTTTTTATAAAATTTCTTTTTCTTTACAGGCTGTGGAGACCAACCTGGCTTCCAAGGACAGCCACTGGGTCTTTGTGAATGAGGTAAGAGCCCCAGAATGGTGAAGGGTGTGGTTTGCATTGAGCTCCCACCACTTGGAAAAGCACAGAGTGACCCTGTCAGGCTCCACTCTGACTTGGGGTGCTGGAGTGGACTCCAGGGCTTCACTGAGCGAGACAGAAGGTGAGCGAGTTGGACGGGAGCATGCCAAGACGCTCACCTGGAGCAGGTGGGAACCAGGAAAATAGTGCAGATTTGAGTCTAGGAGGAAGTGGTGTCAGGCATTAGATATGTTGGGACGAGGGGAGGCCGCCTGTCAGGGGTCAGAGACTGGAGAGATGGAGGCTGGTCAGAAAATGGAATGCAGAGGGGGTGTGTAAAGGAATGCAGAATTGGGTGGAGGCTGCACTGCTTGTAGGAGCCTGGAGGTGTATGTGTGTCATGTGACTGTGTACATGTAAGAGTGCGTGGGTGTGAGTGTGTAACTGTATGTATTTGTGGGAATGTGTCTGGATGTGTGTGCATCAATGCGTGCACATGCCTGTCTGTGTACATGTGTATCTGTATAGATGTGTGTATGTGTGTCCACAACCCCCTGGGCAGCTGGTCAGGTAGTGGGTCAGTGTAACTTTTTAAAGCGGGTCAACGTAAATCTCTCCCCTAGGTGGCCTTCCCACTGGATTGGGCCCTGGGAGGAATGGGGACATCAAGGTTTCATGGTGGCATGGTCTCCTTTCCACCGCTTACACCTTAACTGGCCCTGGCCTGCTCACACTGCAGACATTACATGGGAGTGGCCTGTACCGACAGGCCCTGGTTTCCCTGAAGAGCCCTCTTTGCCTGCACATCCATTCAGGAAGCACCCTCTGGGACAGCGCATATGACCCCAGCCGGCTGTTAATATAGCTGACTCTTGAAAGTGCTTCCTGGCACGGGCTTTCATCAGCCCGTGGCCTTCCGTTGCTCCTAAATTAACTGATTGATTTCTAATGGCTACATTCTAGAAGATGCAGGGTTTATTGTGCAGGTAATTTATGCTTTTATGATGTGTGTTTCTTCATTAGCTCAGTGCTATCATGGCTGAAAGAGTTTTGGGTGGCTTATTTTCTTATTTTGCAGGGAGTATCAGATAGTAACTGCTTGCGAAGCCCACTTTTCATGGTTTTTGTCCATAAATTCATATCTTGTTAGCTCCATGTCTACACGGGCCTATTGGAGACCTGCAAGGTCCATCTCCCTGAGGTTGCAGATGGTTGTGCTGGTAATTAGGAGAAGGGACATGATGGCTGCTTTCTTCAGAGCCTGCCAGAGTCCTCTTTGGTCCTAGGGAGGTTTTGATCCTCTGGGCTTTGCCAGCTTCTTTCTAGGTTTCTTTTGTTTCCGGAGATGGAGGCATTCTATGTGCCCCGTAAGGCAGATGTCAGATGCTGGCTTTATTTGGGGGAGGGCTCCTCCAAATCAGATAGCCAGGGTTTCTATGTTGTCAGTCGTCAAAAAGTGCTGGGTTTTTACATTTCTAACGTCTTTCCTTTTTCCTCCCCTGAATTCTGACCCACTCCAAAGACTCTCTTGTCTGTCCCTCCCATCCCCTTTCCAGGGCTGTGTGAAGTGTCCCCAGGGTATTGCTGGATGGCAGGAATCGAGGGCTTCCTTAGCGCCACCGGGAGGTGTCAGGTGTGGGCACGCCTGTCAGGGCCACACTGGAGCAGCCTCACCCAAGAGGACTGCTGAGCTCTGCCCCGGTCAGCAGCACATCACACTGTGAACTCATAGACAAGTCATGTGACTGTCCTGGGGATAAATGTCCTCCAGAAGTGACCCCTCACACTTTCTGAGTTTCCTTTTCTCTGGGGAGGCCAAGTACTTGTCAGGGCATTTTGTGTTTGTTACCATCCTTAGCCCTCATTCACAACCCTGTATGGTAGTTATTAGCATCCCCATTTTATAGATGGGAAAAGAGAGGCTCAAGAGGTTGAATTACTTGCTCAAGGTCATACAGCTATTGAAAGTGCTTTTGGGATTTTGTATGAAGACTGTTGGCTCCAGAGGCCTTCACACCAAATGATACCATCCTGCAGGTAGCCCTAGCAATGATCCTTAACCTATGGTCAGGGTCTGATTCCGTAAGACAAATCAGGAGAGCTCTGGTATGCATACTGATGGGGATGCCCTTGGGCTGGCCTTGGTGTCCACTCAGGGACATTCTTGAAGTCTGAGATCTGATGGTAGGTCCTTTTGTAAAACTTTGACTCCAGACTCCAGTGTGGCCTCTGGTTAATGACTGAGATGTTTTCTAAATCACAAGTCAACTTATCCTTAGGACTTGGCATATTCAAAACTGCTGTTTCCTAGTATAGCATGGTCCCATTGGAAACAAGTCCTATTATTCTTATGACGGTTATAGCATTACTGGCTCTATCCAAATACAGAGCCACAGACCAATAGTTTCCCAGTTGCTTCTCCGTTTATCACATGTGATGGCTTGGAAAAAATAAAATGGTAGTGAAAGAATCAGGGGCAGGTATTTAGCAGTTCTACCATGATCTCCAGAATCTAGCATCTACACTGGGACTCCATCTCTTGCTTCCTGAACTGCTCACCACTTCTCTGGAAGAAGTTCAGTCCATCAGACGAGCTTAGGTCAGCGCCTCTTTCTACCACATCTTTCCCCAAGGAGGCCTCCACGGTGATCCTCCAGCTCCATCCGATGCTTCCTTCATTCCTCATGGCTCTGTCCTTCAGTTTTTCTTTCTGTATTTGACTTTCTTAATATGTTTTCCTGGATTCAAAATAAACACTCAAGGGCACATGTTTTTGTTTGTTTTCTTCATGCAGTGGTTTTCTTAATATGTCTGCACCCTCCCTGGTGAATATTGGTGTTGCATATTACAGATCTTTGGAGAAGGGGTAATTGGATGCAGAGAAAGGCTGTGAGTATGTGAGCCTCTCTGACAGTTTCTACAGATCCTTGGGCTCTACTGAGGGAAAGGACACTGGCAAGCAGATGTGCTTTGGGGAGTAAACTATATTTTTATCAGTTGATTAAACTACACATTAACTTGGAGGGGGATGGGGGATTCAAAAGAAGTGTGAATAGCAAATTTGAACATTAGTCAAGGTGGCCACTAGGCTGTGATTCCCCTGGGAACACGGACAGGATCCAGGTCCCCACTGAATCCCCAGTACCCTGAATAAAGAGTAGATTCTCAAAAGGGTTTGGTGGAAGGCAAGTCAGTGTACATAGCATAGGGTTGAGCAGGTTGCTTTGAAGGGTACTTCCCAGTCAGCCTCCAAGAAAAGACAAAGGCAAACAATTAAGATGGGAAACCCAGGGATAGAGGGGACTGTTCTGTGTCGTTTATCAGAAGCTGCAAGTTTAGGACCCATCAGACTTGACTTTGGCTCCCAGAACCTCTGTATCAGCTGATCTGGAAAGCTTCCTGTCCACCTGGCTCTGGCTTAGTGATGCACAGGTGTCCGTGACCTCAGTGCTAGGCAGGGCAGACCAGAGGGCAGAGGAGAATGCCCACCTGTGACATTCTGCATCCAGGCAGGACACATCTGCCTCATTGTCTGGCCTCTTGAGAATCTTGTAGAAGAAATTCTTTCACGGAATGTCTGTCTTTCCAGCCTCTTCCAGAACCATCTGTGAAGGGGACTTGAAGCATTCCCTTTGTTACTGGACAGCTCTCACTGTCAGAGGAGTTCCTCCAGACATGGGAACAAAGCAAACTTTTATGCAAATGGTTCAAGAAATGCAGAAGCAGGTGCATAACCCTTGTGCTTAGATTTTGTCAACAACTAATACTCTTGGTGGGCTCTGTTCTGTGGTTCAGCAGGTGCCCAGGGGGAGGTAGGTTCTAAGGAGGGAGGAGGCAGAGCCAGTAGGCCCTGCCCCATCAATAGCCTATTTCCATGAGCCCTACATCCCATATCTTTTTCCTCTGAGCTCCAGACCCCGGGATCCAGATGCCTTCTGGACTCAGCTACTTGCAAGCCTCGTGATCACCTCCAGCTCAGGGTATCTCTCTGAACTCTTCATCCTCCCCTCACCTGTTTCTCACCCAGTACTCCAATCCCGGGGCCCGGTGTCTCCAACCTACTGGTTGGTTCCATAGCCAATGGAGAAAAGCCTACGTCCTGCCCCCTGCCTCAGAACTCATTCTAGGATGACCCTGTAACGCCTTTCTGTCCTTTTCTTACTTCTTACCCTCTGCTCGTACTCCTGTAATTTATCTCTACAAGCAGCGGGTGACTTGTTTCCTCTATTTATTTTTCTCTCTTGGTTTTGGACCTTTGCTAGGATTTTCTTTTAGGCCTGGAATGACCACCTCTGACTGTCAAGGATTTACCTTTCCTGCCGGAGTTTGCTAAGCACTTCCTCTGCCAAAAGATCTCCCTGGATTTATTCATCCTTCTGCCATCCTGTACTCCTCACCCCAGCTATGCTGTGCTGGGGACTTGATACACACATCTGGCTTCTGGAACAGCCTGTAAGTGAGGGCTGCACCTTCTTTCTGTCAGGCTCCCTAGAGTCCCCAGAATGAGGGGTTCACACACAGAGAAGGAGCTGGCTTAAGCCTCCTGCTGCTACATCTGCCTCTTGCTTCCTCACCTTGACTCTGCTCTTTTAATTGTCTTCATGGAGAGGAAGAGACATTTATGACTTCCCAATCCTTCATGAACTCAGAAAGCTGTGATCCTGTTTTACGAGCTACGGCTCTTAGCATCCCAGGTTCCATTGCACCTCCCTTTCCTAGGCTTGCATTCTCCACCCTAGACCAGGCCATCAGCAGGTGATGGAGCAGCCAGGGAGGAAGGCAGAGGAAGCACTGGCCAGGCTTCCTATAGCAGTCTCTACACTATGCCCCAGGGAACCTGTATTCTGCTTATTTGTAGGTGTTTTGTGGGAAAAGGATTCCATGATCAAAGAAGGCTGATAAGTTAGAGTTAAACAGCAAAAAACAAAAACTGGTTTCTTCTGCAGGCACCTTCATCTCTAATGTATGCTGTGCTTTCCGAGGATGAAGTGGTGCACTCTGCCTGCTACATGCATTTGTGTTTCAGACACACTCATGTACTTTCTCTCAACATCTGCTCATGTCTCTGCTGGAATAGGTCTTTGGCAGACGGTGCGGTGTCAGGGCCCATAGGATGGAGTTCAGATTCTTTCACATGGTCCGTGAGGCTGTTCATGAAGTGACTTCAGAGCCCTCTCTGGTCTCAATTCCTGCCATTTTTTATCATCTAGAGCTGCTCTGCCTGTATCATGAGATATCCCTGCCACCCCGAGCATCCCAGTGTGTGAGCCTCTTCAAACCCCTCTGCTCAGAATGTTCTCCTGCTATTGCCCCTTAGGCTCCAGCCCTCACCTTGGCATCTTCACTGGTTTGTCACAAACAAATATTCCACAAGGACCCTCAGTACAGACTTGGCTTGCGCCAGAGGAGACTCCTGTCAACAGTCCAGCGAACATCATTGCAGACTTTTAAACCGTTCCTACCCCCAAACACACACTGAGTTAAAGCAAATGAAAATGGGATTAGGCTACACATGCATAATGCAGGGGAGAGAAATGCTAATATACTAATTGAAGAAAGCAAGAATAAAAGACCATGATATGCATGCTGAATGAAATAGCTTTAAGAAATCTCTATTCGGCACACACAGGAAGAGAAGGAAGGAAAAGATTTAATTTTTTTCTTCCTTTCATTTTGAAGATTCTAATTCTGTTCAAATATTAAGTCCCTGTAACATTTATCGTCTGAAAATTTCATTTAGCAACACTCTAAAACAATTATGTTTATTGTAATCTATTCACTTGTTTCTCTCCCCAGCCCCAATGAGGAGTCTTTGAGCACGAGGATCACATCCTAACCAACTTTGTAGCCCCACTGAGAGCCCAGAACCAAGACTAGGAGCTGCCATTTATCAGACATTAGATGTAGCCTGGCACTGTTTTTGAGAATCATTTTTCAAACCTACTTTTTTACTTAAAAAACAACCATTTTATTTAGGTTTAATCACATACAATAAACACACATATTTGTGTACAGTTTTTGTTTGATGTATGTATACCCCCGTGAAACTGTAACCATAATGAAGGTAGTGAACATATATATCACCCAACAGTGTCCTTATGCCCCTTGGTAATCCCCACCCTGTCCTACCTTCCCTACTCCTCAGGTGGTTATTGTTGTTGTTTAGTCACTAAGTTGTGTCCAACTCTTTTGTGACCCCATGGACTGTATCCTTCCAGGCTTCTCTGTCAATGGGGTTCTCCAGGCAAGAATACTGGGGTGGGTTGCCATTTCATTCTCCAGGGGATCTTCCTGACCCAGGGATTGAACCCGCATATCTCCTGCATTGGCAGGCAGATGCTTTACTGCTGCGCCACCAGGGAAGCCCACTCTCCAGGTAGTCTGTTTGTATTTTCAGATGGATTATTTGTATTTTCTAGAGATGATTTGTAGGTAAATGTTGCGGATTGATTATTTGTATTTTCTAAAGTTTTATATAAGTGGAATCATACAGTATATACTCTCTTCTTCTACTGTTTTTCTATGGCTATTTCCCTCCAGATAATTATTTTGAGATTCACCCTTATTGCGATATACATTAATAGTTCTTTCCGTTTATTGATGAGGCACATTCAGTTGTATAACTATACCACAACTTGAATATATATTTATTCTTGATTGACATTTAGATCATCTGAGATTTTTGGTGATTTCAAATAAGGCTGCTGTGAACATTCATGTACAAGTCTTTGCATGAACACAGGATTTCATTTTGGGGGGAGGGTACATATTTAGAAGGGGAATTGCAGTGCTGCATGGCAGGTGTACTTGGAACTCTTTAAGAAACTTTCAGGTTGTGTGAGAATCCCGGTTGTTTCAGATCTTCTTCAATACCTGATTTAATCAGAGCTTTTGATATCAGTCATTGTGGTGGTTTGTAATGGTGCCTAATTATGGTTGTAATTTTCATTTCGCTAATGACTAATAATATTGAGCATCTTTTCAGGTGTTTGTTTGCCACCTATATGTATAGTTTCTTAAGGGAAAAGCTGAAATTATTGATTTGAGAACTTTATTTTTCTTTACTACTTTAAACTTCCTGTAAGTGACTTAATGGCATCTCCAAAATTTTCATTGTTATTCAGTTCAAAATACTTTCTATATTACCTTTTGATTTCTTCTTTGACCCATGAGTTGTTTAGAATTGTTGTTTTATTTAATTTCTAAATATTTATATATTTTTCAGAGATCTTTATCGTATTGATTTTTAATGAGTTCCATGTGGTCAGAGACCATAGTTGAATTACTTGAATATTACTTGAATCCTTTTAAATTTATTGAGACTTATTTGATAGTCTAATAGATTGTCTTTTCTGGTAAATGTTTTATGTACACTTGAAAAGGGTGTATAATCTGCTGTTGTTGTGACGAATATTCTATAAATGTCAATTAGGTCAGTTCTGTTGATAGTGTTGCTTATGTCTTTTGTACCCTTGATTATATTTTCTCTACTTGTTTTATCAATTATTAAGAGGGGGGATCAAAATAGTCAGCTTTAATTCTGAGTTTGCCTGTTTCTCCTTGCATTTTTATCAGTTGTTGCTAAACATATTCTGAAGCTTTGTTACAAGAGGGATAAATGTTTAGCATTTTTATGTCCTGTTGATAATTGATCTGTTATCATTATGGCATGACTTTCCCTATCATCCTGCCCTGAAATGTCCTTTGCTCTGAAATATACTCTACCTGATGTTACTGAGGCTATTGGAGCTTTATTTTGACTAGTGTTAACCTAATATATTTTTTTCATTCTTTAGTTGTTTCTTTGAAGTATGTCTCTTGAAGGCTCTTTCTACTTGAGTCTTGCTATTTTATTCATTAGGACACTACACTTTAACTCAAGTGCTTAAATAATTTAATATGAGTATAGATATGGTTAGGAGAGGGTGGAGTCCTGGAAGCCTAATGAAGAAACTATTTCAAAGAGAAGGGAGAGGTCATTGATCTCAGGTGCTACTGCCTTGAGGATGTGATGACCCTGGGGGTGAATGTTGGGAAAGGGTTGGAGGATAAATTTTCAGGTACTCAACTTACATCATTCCATTTTACAGATAAGGAACCAGAGTCTCCGAGAAAGGGACTGACTTTTCAGTGTCACTTAGTAAGTGGCAGAGTCAGGATTTGAACTTAGGCATGAGTGACTCAGAATTTAAGAAATACACACCTTATGTCACACTGACCCTCTCTCACCTTTTCCCTCCTCACTCAGCATTAACTAAATGCCAAATATATGACTGAATTCCAGCAAGATTTTATTTTTTAAAATAATTTGGAAGTGGTAATATAATCTTGTAGGGGAAAGTCTTATTATAATTTTTATTGTTTATGATTAGCTTTTGTCCCTTTGTGCTATTTTACATATCAGCACCTTGTTTTTAAAATATCCTGTGAAGAAGGTGAAAAAATCCCCCCAAAACCCCACATAGGTAAACTAATGCATGTCACATGAGTAGTGTCTAGTATTTACTAGAAATGTAGTTCCCTTTGTCAATCAGAATATATCTATTTTCCTTTCTCAGTCCCAAGGGAATCTATGAGAGTTAACACTTACGGTTGCAGATAGATTAGGAAATATGTGTTATATAATACCATTCTTCAGTCCTTTTCAAAACCCCATGAGAAGAGTCATTGGAACTACACAGATGATGGCTTTGGGGCTCAGTACTGAGAAAGTGATAAGGTACCACTGTTTTAGATCAGTCTTGGGGAACATACCATGGATGAGATTTGACTCTACTGCTGACCACTTCTTTGACTTTGGGAAATTTTTCTTAAGATTTTTTTTTATGTGGACCACTTTTTAAGTCTTTATTGAATTTGTTACAATATTGCTTCTGTTTCATGTTTTGGTTTTTTTGGCCCCAAGGCATGTGGGATCTTAGTTCTTTGACCAGGGATTGAACCTCCTGCATTGAAAGCTGAGGTCTTAACCATTGGACTTCCAGGGAAGTCCCTGGGCAAATTGTTTTATTTCCTTCCTGGAAGTTTATTCTCCTTATCCACTCAATAGAGTTTACAATAAACATCTCATGGGAAACTTATGAAGACTAAATGAGAGAACTCACGAGAAACGACCAATCACAGGGTCTATCATGCAGCAGACCCTCTTAAAAGACGGCTTTTCTTATTAACAACCAACGAATGTTCTGAGGGCAAGTTTGTTTTTGGAGCTTAATCAAGGAAGGACTGATATTTAAGGACTTGGTAACAAGGAATACATGTCTTCACGAGGAGTGTAGGGGTTGGGGACATAACTTGATTCATCGCCTGGATGAACTTGAATTGCAGTATTTATAACTGTGTTTTTTCCTTCCTGGAACTCTAGTCCTCCTCACTCTATTTTTCAAATGCCTATGCATCCTTTGTGACTCGTATCAAATTACCCTTTTCCCATGTTGCAACACCTCTTGATTTCTTCCAAAACCTTTCCTTCTTTCAATGCCCCAGACAACTCAGGCCATGCTTCTCTAGTGGTCTTTAACTTCTTGCTCTATCTCCTTTTTCCCTGCCTGGATCTATAACTCTTGACCACCTATCATTAATTTAGCATCTCTGTATCCAACACCTATGAGGCACTTGGGGTCCTTATGAGAAACAGAGAGAGCTGCCCCTCACCCTCAGAGAGCTTGTATGATTGTGGGTAGGAATGTGCAGCTAGCTCACTGAACTACAGGTAGGCAATATTGTAGGAGCCACCCCAGAGCCTCTGCAATTGGCACTCAACTTCAACATCCCTGCAGACAAAATGGCTCAGCCAAACCCCTACATTGCTGTGGAATCAGACTCCATGTTTCAGACATGAGTCAATTGTTCCCAACAACTGTTGTTTTGCAGAGTTTTGACAGAAGAATGCTTGGGAAAAGCATTGGAAAAGGGAGTGCTGACACTTAGGGAGTTATAAAAATAGCTTTAATTACCACGTGCAGCAAATGTGTCTGAAAACTAAAGGTTAGTGTCTCTACCTTTCTGCATTCCCATCCATCGCTCTTCCCACAAATGGATTCTGATGGATTCAGATGAACTTGTTGCTTGTGCCAGAAAGACCCTATTATCTGTGCCTTCTACCCTGTCATTACACCTCCTTTACCAGGCTGTATAATCATCAGGCACCACACAGAGAAGTGAAAAGCAAGTGTGTGTACATATACACAGACACATACACACGACTACTGCCTTTATGTGCAGTTCCTGGTGGAGCTCCCAGGGAGAGTCCTTTCAAAACTGGAATATGAAAGCAGAAATGGAGACAGGAGAACACTTAAACCACCAGAACTTCTTGGGCAGTGTCTTAAATTATGTGTGAGGGCTCATAGAGCCCATAAACTCAGCCTTGGGTTTTTTTTTTTTTTCTCTGCTGTTTCAAACCAGGTGATATGCACACTGGAGTAACCTGTCCCTTAGAGCTGGTTGTAGAATATAAAGTGAGTATCGTGCAGCAAGGGGAAGAAACCCTTTAATTGTCAGTGATCAGAACTGTGAGGCCATTTCCTACAGCCCTAGAGACTGGCTTGTCAGTTGCCACGGCAATGAGAGACTGAGGACCAGATGCTGCCACCATCATGCCTGACATTACTCCTGGTCAAGGATTGCTGAAGAGTCCCCCTTGTGAGGCCCCTGGGTTCTGAACAACCTCCTCCTACCCTCAGATCTCTGCTTGTTTGCTGTGGGGTGTTGCATGAAATGATGAGCCAGGTGGTTTGTCCTCAGAAGCAAGGAGATGCACATCGTTGAGTACCTACTCTGTGCCACGCCCTGCTTTGAATGCTTTATAGGCAAAACAAGTGATATCTTCCCATGAAATCCCATTTAAAGAGACTGCAAGAAGTTTGAAGCTATTTTAACAGGAGCTTCCTCCCTACCTGTGTGCGTGCTAAGTCACTTCAGTCTTGCCTGACTCTGTGCAAACCCTGTGGACTCCAGCCTGCCAGGCTCTTCTGTCCCCGGGTTTCTCCAGGCAAAAACACTGCAGCGAGTTGCTGTGTCCTCCTGCAGGGGATATTCCTGACCTAGGGATCGAACTTGTGTCTTTTATGTCTATCCGTACTGGCAGGTGAGTTCTTTACTGCTAGTGCCACCTGAGAAGTCCAGCTTTCTCCTTACCCTCAGGAAATTGTGGAAACTTTGGAGTTTACACTGTCAAGGTCAATCATAGAAAGATCTCCATGGCCACTCAGGAAGTTCCAATTCACTTGCTTAGGGATAGTGATATTTTTCCTGAGCCTGAGAAGACCCCATGCTGGGGGCTCAGCCCTTCCTAAGTGGCCACCAACCATCCCTCTCACATATTCTGCCCCTGGGACTAACCTGGATCAGGGATGGGTAGGATACAGGCTTCTCTTCTGTTACATCTATATCTACTGGAAACTTCCTGGCTCAGGCCACTTGACCACCCTCCATTCTCCAAGCCACAGAGGGCTTCTCAATCAGCTGTCATCTCAGTTCACCTGTATTCAAAGAAAATATTTTGGGAGAAAGAAGAGAACAGACTTCCTAGAGCATGAGGTATTCCTGACCTCTGTTTGGGCAGGTGTGTGGTGGAGAGGGAGGGACAGGGATAGAAGGAAAATGGAGAAAAATTGCTCTCATCCTTTCTGATTCTTCTACAATACTAAAACAAAATATACAAAATCAATATACCAATAAAATTACCCTGTCAAACAGCTTTATACATGTAGCTTGTTTTGCCAGATTGAGGTTTTCCTGTTCTGTTCAGTGTTATGTCCTACTTTTGCCAGTTAATGATGTATCATTAGCATTTTATCAACTCAGTAAATAGCATTTGGGATAACATGTAATAGCTTTGCAGTAGTCTGTCACTTGGAGGAATTGTAATTTAGGCAAATCTTCACCATTTTTGGAAATGTGGGTTAGTTAATGCTACTGCAAATAATACAGCAATGAACATCGTTATACCCAGATCTGCTGACGTCTCTAATTTCTTGTGAAGGTAAAGTATTTGTTTCAGAGTATGGGAGCTCCCAAAGACCTGAGCACCTTATATCAGAGTGCCTGTCTCATCCTGCTCTTATGTCTTGTGAACATGAATATAATCAACATAGATCAATATATATTAGTTTTCCATTTTTAGAAATTTTTTAGATGAAAATAAAAAAAAAGTTCACACTGCCTTGTTTTAATTTGCATTTCTTTGCTTATTAGTCAAGTCAAACACTTTGAACATTTACTGGTTGATCATGCCTATTTCTAACTTTGTGACTTGCTTGCTTCTGTCCTTTGTATGAATGTATTCATCTTTTGTTATATGACCAGATCCTTCCAACACTAAGAGATACATAATTTTTAAAAAATACTCATTCATTTATTTGGCTGCACCAGGTTTTCGTTGCAGCATGTGAACTCTTAGTTGAGGCATTTGAGATCTAGTTCCCTGACCAAGGATTGAACCTGAGTCTTCTGCCTTGTGAACATGGAATCTTAGCCACTGGTCCACTAGGAAAGTCCCTAAGAGATATATTATTGATACAGGAAGACTGATAATAAAATTGAGGCCTAAAAAATGTGTGAGGTTAAAAGACAAGCTGGAATTTTCAGCTCAAGTTGGTCTCATTTCAAAACTTGTGTTATTTCCACATAGTATTGCTTCTGAATCAGCCCAGATCTACCTTAATGGGAGATACATATTGAGTTATGTCTTTTAAAGGTTAAGTTTCCTGCACCAAGGCAAGGAAATATTCCAGTTACTATATTGGATTAGGTCATTGTAATTTCTGCATCAAAACTTGGTTTTGAAACTGAAATAGAATTTTCTATTAACCTTGGTTAGGGAACAGAAAAGTCCTGAAACTTTCCCTAATTTTCATCCAACAGAGTAAATGAGCAGGGTCAAAAGGCCAATGGAAGATGTTAAGTCGCTTTTATGATTAAACTTGAAGAATCCTGCTTGTTCAAGGCCTTGGCTCTGTTCTGTGAGAGTCTTCAGTGGCACCCACATGAAGCCCCTCCAGGAAGACTTTCAGGGAGCGGGTGACCACTCTCCTTCCTCTTACGGGGAGTTAGAAGCATATCCGGTTCTCTTTCCGCCTCAAGGAAATGTTCGTCTCTAAATCCTCTTTCCTTCCATTTTGACTCTTCTGGACTTTTTATATCTTCCTTGTGGTTGAGAATTTTTGGAATCAAGAAATTGATTCTCAGTCATTTCCCTTGGCCCATCTGCCTATGTACCAGGCACTTCACTATGGAATTTCATATCATTAAAGCTCGGTGCCTCCGAGGGAAATTCCAATTTATTATAATGGTTCAGTTTAATATAAAATGCCATTTCCTCCCCCAGATATTGCCTTCAGGAAGAAGGGCTCTATTATCCATTAGATTTTTGTATCTCAGCTCACATGACACAGCCCTGGGAGGGATGTGTACCCTAGGTGAGAAGCAGTCACAGCAACTAGGACTGGGAAGTGTGATGACAGTGGGGTGTGAAATTATGGACAGACCTCTAATAAAGGGGCAGTGACTTGGAGCAGAAGGTGGTGGTGCCTGAGGGAGGTTATGAGGTGATCCAGCTGCATCTTTTGCTACAAGGGCTTTCGTTTTCACTCTGAGTGAGCTGAGGAGACCCTGGGACATTCTGAGCAGAGAGGTCATATGATCTGAATTATACTTTAGAAGGACCACTCCTGACTTCCGTGTTGAAAATACATTGTGGGGGGTTGGGGTGAAAAAAATTTTTAATTAAGGCCTTTAGGAACTTCGCTGGTGGTCCAGTGGCTAAGACTCCACACTCCCAATGCAGGGGGCCCGGGTTCGATCCCTGGTCAGGGAATTAGATCCAACGTGCTGTGGCTTAAGATCCTGCATGCTATAACTAAGACCCAGTGCAGCCAAAAAAATCAAGAATTATTATTTTTTTAATTAGGGTTTTTAATTAGAGATGGTGGTGGCTTGGTCTGGGCTGATATGCACATAGGAGGTGAGATGTGCTCAGACTCTATAATTTTGAAGGTATGATTGACAGATATTGCTGACCAAACTGATATGCAAAGAAGGCAAATGGCTAGTCTAAGGGCAGGCTTCTAGCAAGCATTTAAATCAGGGAAAGGGAGATGAGAGTTTAGGGTGTGAGTGAGGTGAGTGGTAGTTTATGTAGGGTGCTCTGGCTTTGAACCCAGGCATTCTAGCCCACTTGCTTATACTCTTATTTTATTTTTTTTACAAGCTTTTGGATGTATAATCAACATGAAAAATACCACATAATTTGATGAGTTACAATTTGGAGTTTTGACATATATACTTGTGAAACTATCACCACAACCATGATAATACACATTTATATTACCAACGAGAATTTTCTTATGCCCCCATGTAATCAATTTTTTCTTCCACCTGATCCTAGGCAACCTCTAATATGTTTTATGGCACTATAGATTAAGTCACATTTTCTAGAATTTTGTATCAATGGATTTATGTTGTTGTTCAGCTGCTCAGTCGTGTTTGACTCTTTGTGACCCCATGGACTACAGGACACCAAACTTCCCCGTCCTTCACCATCTCCCAGAGTTTGCTCAAACTCATGTCCATTGAGTCAGTGATGTTATCCAACCATCTAATCCTCTGTTGCAACCTTCTCCTTCTGCCTTCAGTCTTTCCCAGCATAAGAATCTTTTCCAGTGTGTCAGTTCTTGTCATCAGGTGGCCAAAGGATTGGAGCTTCAGCTTCAGCATCAGTCCTTCCAATGAATATTCAAGATTAATTTCCTTTAGGATTGACTCCTCTGATCTTCCTGCAGTCCAAGGGACTTGCAAGAGTCTTCTCCCAACACCACAGTTTGAAAGCATCAGCTCTTCAATGCTCAGCCTTTTTTATGGTCCAACTCTCACATCCATACGTGACTACTGGAAAAACCATAGCTTTGACTAGACCGACCTTTGTTGGCAAAGTGATGTCTCTGCATTTTAATATGCTGTCTAGGTTTATCACAGCTTTTCTTGCAGGGAGCAAGCGTCTTTAATTTCATGGCTACAGTCACTGTCCACAGTGATTTTGGAGCCCAAGAAAATAAATTTTGTCTCTGTTTCTATTATTTCCCCATTGATTTGCCATGAAGTGATGGGACCAGATGCCATGATCTTCATTTTTTGAATGTTGAGTTTTTAGCCAGCTTTTTCACTCTCCTCTTTCACTTTCATCAAGAGGCTTTTTAGTTCCTCTTCACTTTCTGCCATAAGGGTGGTGTCATCTGCATATCTGAGGTTATTGATATTTCTCCCAGCAATCTTGATTCCAGCTTGTACTTCATCCAGCCCAACATTTCTCATGATGTACTCTGCATATAAGTTAAATAAGCAGGGTGACAATATACAGCCTTGATGTGCTCCTTTTCCAATTTTGAATCAGTCCGTTGTACCATGTCCAGTTCTAACTGTTGCTTCTTGACCTGCACACAGATTTCTCAGGAGGCAGGTAAGATGGTCTGGTATTTCTATCTCTTTAAGAATTTTCCACAGTTTGTTGTGATCCACACAGTCAAATAGAGTAAATATTATTTTTTCCAGCTTATTTCACGTGGAATAGTGATTTTGTCATTCATTTAAACTGTAGTGTATGTTGATGGTTAATGTTAATTTATGGTGTGAGTTAAGGGTTGATGTGAAAGATCTTTTTTTATTTAATTTTTGCACATGGATGTTTCATTGTTTCAGCACCAATTGTTGAACATAGTATACTTTCTCCTTTGAATCCTTTGCTGAAAATTGATTGGCATTCAGTATTTGGATCTATTCCTGGACTCTCTATTCTGTTCCACTGGCCTTTATGTTTATCTTCACACTGGTGCCACATTGCCTTTATATTGCAGCTTTATACTTAATCCTGAAATGAATGGAATATTTCCCCACCTTTTTCTTTTTGCAAGATGTGCTTCCACCTTCTAGGTCCTTCACATTTTCATAGGACTAGGCTTAGAGTGAGGCACCTGAGACAAAACATTTAAGGGGAAACTCCCTCTCCAGTGTGCATATGTCTCGCCTTCATTCTGGCCTGCATTTCCTTGTACGTTTTATTTTGTTTATCTTATTTTTTATAAAAATATTTACTTGAGTACAAATATTTACTTGATGTACAATGTTATGTTAGTCTCAGATGTACAGCAAAGTGAATCAGTTATATATGTTCACTTATCTTCTCTTTTAAAGATTCTTTTCCCATGTAGGCCATTACCGAGTATTGAGTAGAGTTCTCTATGCTCCTATTGTAAGTCTTTATTAGTTACCTACCTTATATATAGTATAGTATGTAGTATGTCAATCCCAGTCTCCCAATTTACCCCTTCCCTCTCCTTACCTCATGATAATCATGTTTGTTTTTTACATCTGTGACTATTTCTGTTTTGTTTATAACTTCATTTGTATGCCTTTTTAGATTCCTCATATAAGCAATATCATATATTTGTCTTTCTCTGTCTGACATTATTACTCAGCCATAAAAAGAATGAAATAATGCCATTTGCAGCAATACGGATGGACCTAGAGATTGTCCACATACATTTGAGAATTTTTCATTTTCTAGAAAAAGACTTACAGAATTTTAATTTCTATTATATTGAATCTAGAGATAATCTGAGGGACAGCTAAGATCTTTACCATGTTAAATCTTCTGATCCATGAACAAGGTATATATATATATATTTTTTAATTTATTATATCCTTCTTAATTATTTTTAGTAATGTTTTGAGTATTAAGTATGTAAAATCTTGTTAAACTCATCTTTGTATATCTAATCTAATATTTGGTACAATTGTAGATGATGTTGCTTTTTCACTTTAAATTTGCAGTGTTTGTTGCAAATACAAGTGATTCCTGAATATTAACCTTGTATCCCACAACTTTGCTCTAAACTCACTTAGTTATAGAGCTGTTTTTTGTTACGTCAGCTGTGAATAAAGACAGTGTATGCTTCTTCTTTTCCAATATGTATTTCCTTTATATCTTTTTTTTACCTGATTGTACTTGCTAGAACCTCCAGTACAATATTGAATAAATGTAATAAGGGTGGATATCTTTGTCTTTTTCCTGCCCTTAGGGGAAAATATTCAGCTTTTCACCATTAATTATAGTGTTAGATGCGTGTTGATCATAGATACCCTTGATCAAGTTAAAGAAGTTTTCTTTTATTCCTGAGGGTTTTTAATGTAATTGGAAGTTGGATTTTGTCAGTTTTTTTTGTGCATCTATTGGGATAATCATGTGCTTTTTCTTTTCTTTTTCTTGTTTTAAAATTCTGTGAATAGAGTGAACGAAGTTGATTCATTTTCAAATGTGAAACCAGTCTCACAGGACTGAAATAAACCTCATTTTGATCATGTTGCTTTGGGGTTTTTTCCTTTTACTTTTGCATTTAAACTTAGGTAATGTATTAACTAAGATATTTTAAAGAAATTTTGTGTGTATGTTCACAAGGGATGTTAGTCTGTATTTTTCTTATCTTGTAAATCCTTTGTGTGATTTTGTTATCAGGGTAGTACCAGCTTCCTGGATGGGATGTATATACTTTTCTTAAATTTTCTGGAAAGGGTTTTATGGAATTGATATCATATCTTCTTTAAATATATTTTAATTCAAATCATATTTTGAATTATTTCTTATTTTTTTCTCTCCCTCCATTTCTCTTTCTTTATGGACTATGACATGTATATCGGGTTACTTGAAGTTGTTCCACTGCTCATTATTAGTGATCTATTGATTTTTTTTCCAGTTTTTTTCCCTTCACTCTGTAATTCATTTGGAGACTTTTTGTTTCCACACTTTTAAGTTCATTTATTTTTCTTCTACAGTGTCTAATTTCCTGTTGATTTCATCTAGAGTATTTTTCATCTCAGATACTCCATTTTTATTTGTAGAAATTCAATTTGTGTCCTTTATTTTTCTTCCAGTCATGCACAAATTTTCCTCTGTCTTCTTGGACATATTGTGTGGATTTATAATATTTACAATATCTGTTTTAATGTCCCGTTCTACTAATTCTACTATCTGCAATATTTCTGGACCTGTTTCTATTGACTGATTTTTCTCCTCATTATGGGTTGTATTTTTCTGTTTCTTTGCATGCTTAATAATTTTTGATTAATGCCAGACATTGTAAATTTTACTTGGTTGGTTGCTTGAATCCTTTTTTTCCTTTAAATTCTTCTTTTCCCCCAAGTTACTTTGGAACATTTTAATTTTTCAAGACTTGCTTTGAAACTTTGGTCAGCAGGTCAAAACCACTCTTAGTCTGTTGCCATTTGACCCATCTTTGAGGATTGTTAAACCTGTCCTTTTTAGGTGGTCCTTTCCCTGGTAGTTTCCTCATGCATGTGTTTGTGTGTGCATGTTCAGTTACTTCAGTTGTGTCCAACTCTTTGTGAACATATGGACTATAGTCCACATGGCTTCTCTGTCCATGGGGTTCCCTAGGCAAGAATACTGAAGTGAGTTGCCATCCCCTCTTCCAGGGGACCTTTCCAACCTAGAGGTTGAGCTCTGTCTCTTGCATTGCAGGTGAATTATTTACCCACTGAGCCACCTGGGAGCCCAGTTTCCTCATGCACATATGCTAATCAATCCTCAGCTAGAGACTCAGAGGGAACTTTCTTCACATTTCTAGGGGACTTTTTCTGTGTAGCTATCTCTTCTCTGAAATTCTGCTTCCTTGGACTTCTCAAATCCCAAACTCTCTTCCACTCATGGAGATCATCAGGTTCTGCCTAGGTTTCCCATTCCTCTGCAGCAACCTGGAAAGTCTGTTGGAACAATAAATGCAGGATTATATCATTTATTTCTTTTTTCTTGACTATCACTGTTTAGCTATGCCTGTTTTCCCATATCTGAGAACCACTATTTCATATATTTTGTTTGTTTTTTAGTTATTTAAGATGAGAAGTTCAACCTATATTAATCCATCATAATCAACATCTATACATACTGTACATCTTCTGAATTTATATTCCAAGATCTTAACACTTGTGCCTTCACAGTTGGATCCAGTTTACATGTAAGAGCTTTGATATATTAAAAACAGGCCTATAAACTTCAGAATCATCCATTTCAAGGCTCTGGGCCATGCAATTTTATTTTCGTACCATCTTTGGAATTTGTTTTGGGTAATATTTCTGGATTTTAAACTATAAATGCAATTAAAAATTTTAATTTTCTGTCAGCTCTTTGGGGATTAAAAAAACCAGCTGTAAGGTGTTAATGTGAATCATAGGGTCTCATTTTCCTATTGGTAAGGGTGCTTGTGTACAAATAAAAGCAGATTTAATTATTCTCCTGAGATGAATGACTAGGTATTGCAAACAAAATAATTAAAGTGGTTTGTAGCAAGCAAGCAAATGAATGCTGTGAAGGATAAGCTGCTATTATATATATATTTTTTTCCATTTTGAATATCTGCCTGGGGAATAAGCTGCAAACTGAAGCCTCAACAATTTTTTACAACTTTTAACAGCAGAATGGAAAAGGATTGGTTTTGTGTTGTAGAGATAGTTACTTAGGTCAGAGCTTCAAAAGTTAAACTTGTTGAGGTTTTCATTTGTGAGTGTGTGTTTAATTATGAAGAACTCCTTCCTTCCATCTCTCCCTTTCTCTCTCTTCCTCCATCCCTCACTTCTTCCCTCTCTTCCTTCTTCATTTTTTCCTCCTTCCTTTCCTTCTTCTTCCATAAGTATTTGCCAGGCTTAGTGCTCAACATTAGGGAGCAGCAGAGTGTGAGAGCTCTGTGCCCTGACCTGGGCACAGTCCAGGTCCAGTTGGAATCAAGTTGTGGTCCCATCTCCAGCATAGATGCAGTGATAGACTAATACCTGCAGTTACCTTCAGTGCAGGGAACACTGGGAATTCATAGCGCCCCAGATCTGAATCATAGTTGTGGGTATACAGTTAAGGACCAAAGGATCTGAAAAATGGAGTTTCCTTTTGTAGCTCTGGAGAACTGTTTCTGGGTATATTCTTGCTACTCTGCTAGGGGCACAGGACTGTATGAGGGGCCACTTCTCTGCCTGTGACTGTAGAGTCCTGTTAGGTGGAGAATTTCTACTCAGACTCTGCCCCGAGTTGTTGAACTGGGCAGATTGTGATTTGTTCTGCCCTCTGAATGGCAGAGCCAGCTATTTTTAGCCTGTCCTTACAGTTATTTTAGTGTTTTAAATGCCCAGGTCCAGACCTCCAGAAATACACATTTCAGCTCCAACTTAGAGTGTATTTTGGGAATATCACATCTGAAAAAGAGAGAGTAAGATTAGCAGATGCTGAACCAGTTCTAGGAATTGTTCTGACTTACCTTAGATGTTCTAAGTCCATGGGAATGAAGAGAAACTGTATGAGTGGAGATGGGTGACGTGAGGTTGTAAGAATTCAGAACTCGCAAGGTTGGAGGAAGTGGGAAGCCTGAAGAAGATGGAGGGAAAGGATGGGTGAAGGACAAAGAGGCAGAGGAATGAAGAGGGAGAGACAGACGAGACAATGGAAATAGGAAAGAGTAAAAATCAGAGACAGAAATGAAGAAAGATGAGAGAAAGGGTGGATGAATCTCACTGAGCCCACTCAAACCCGTCCATCATCCGTAAGTAACCAGCCAGTCAGAGACACTGTAGGAACTGTCTCCAGTAAATGCTGGACACATGTGTGTCCCCCAGTTCACTGAAGAACAGATATCCACCTTGTGCTGAGGGCCAAATAGAATAAAATGTAATGAAATAAAAACTCTATTAAATGAAATAGAATGAAAGAGCCACTAAAAATGCAAAGCTCTTGGGGAATTTAACCTTCTCAAGCAAGACAGAAGATTCTCCTGGTAAACCAGCAGGCTGGGTAGGGTTTCACAGAACTGCACAGAGAGCCTGAAGGGGCATCTTCTGCTCTGACCACAGACAGCTGTTGGTCCGTAAGGAACAAGTTCAGCTTCTTATTGCTGGCTGGTCTGACTGGACCTCTCACGGGAATGGGCTGTGATAAAGGGGGTGAGGCGGGGAGAGCTCTGCCTCCTGTACCCTTGGCAACCTGATAAACTATTTGTGCCATTTATAAAAATAAAGGAATCCATACCAACTTTCAATCAGTGGGTCCTTTTAAATAAAATGATGGCATGGTTGAGTTCTGGTATGACGTCTCTTGGCAGGGAGTCAGGTGTATGCTGGAGTCTCTTAAAAATTGCAGTGGTCAGCTATGGGCTCCCTTAGGAGTGTGAAGGAGGCTGCAGAAGCAATGGGGTGACAGCGAGGGCAGGAAAAGGGGTGCCCTGGCCTGGCTTGCCCAGAGACCAGGCTGAGGTGGGTCTTCTGCTGGCATTCTAAGGTTCTAGAAAAAGTTTTAGTTTTTGAGTTAGAAGGGGTACTTACTACAAAACTTTGATGGATTCCATCAAATTAAAGTCACTGAATTAAAAAAAAAAATACCCTGGGAAGTACTGTTATCCCCTTTACAGATGACATTCAAAGAAATTCAGTGCCTTGTCAAAGTTGCAAAGCCAGGAAGAGGAGGATGTTTTGTATGGAACCCAAACCCCTCTGATTCCAGATCCTACAGCCTCTTCACTTCACTGTATAATGTCTTAGACCACTGCTTCTCAAACATACCATTCCTGTGAATCACCTGGGGATCGTGTTAAAATGCAGGTTCTAATTAGCTAGGTCTGGGTGGAGCCTAAGAGTCTGCAATTCTCACAAGCTGGCAGAGATGCAGATCCTTTTGGTCTATGATCCAAACTTTGAGAAGCAAAGGGGATCCTCTATGGCAACATTTCTATCAATTCAGTTCAGTTCAGTCGCTCAGTCGTGTCTGAGATGTTTGTGATGTCTTTGTGACCCCATGGACTGCAACATGCCAGGATTCCCTGTCCATCACCATCTCCCAGAGCTTGCTCAAACTCATGTCCATTGAGTCAGTGATGCCATCCAACCATCTAATCCTCTGTCATCCCCTTCTCCTCCTGCCTTCAATCTTTCCCAGCATCAGGGTCTTTTCCAATGAGTCAGCTCTTTGTATCACATGGCCAAAGTATTGGAGCTTCAGCTTTAGCATCAGTCCTTCCAATGAATATTCAGGGCTGATTTCCTTTAGGTTTGACTGGTTTGATCTCCTTGCAGTCCAAGGGACTCTCAAGAGTCTTCTCCAACACCACAGTTCAAAAGCATGAAGTTTTGGCGCTCAGCTTTATTTATGGTCCAACTCTCACATCTGCACATGACTACTGGAAAAACCATAGCTTGGACTCTCTGGACCTTTTCTGTGGCTTATATAAAGTAGGGAGACTTATGCATACCCCACATGTTCTTGCCTGTGTGCTCAGCCTCTCAGTCGCGTCCAAATCTTTGCAACCCTGTGGACTGTAACCCACCGGGCTCTGCTGTCTATGGGATTCTCTAGGCAAGAATACTGTTGTGGGTTGTCATTTTCTCCTCCAGGAGATCTTCCTGACCCAGGATTGAATCCACGTCTCCTGTGTCTCTTGCATTAGCAGGCGGATTCTTTACCTCTGAGCCACCTGGAAAGGGGATGAATAATGAGGCAGGGTATGTGCTAGTCAAAACAATCTTTCAAAAGGTCCTCTCCTTCCACCACCCTCTGTCCTGGAAGTGAACCAGTGAATGCTTTGGCAGCTTTCCCCCACCCTTTCTTCCTCAACAGGATGTCTTTGTCTCTTTGGAGCCTTAGCTTGCCTCTCCTTCAGCACTCTGTAGGGACTTGAATACGGCAGGCATTCTGAAAAGCCTGTTGACTTCATTGGGAGTAATTCTTTCATCACAGCTTTATTGGATCCTCCTTCTATTTTCTCAGCTTCGCTCAAGCCAGCCTTGTCTGTTGAGTTGCTCTACGATCATCAACTTTAAATTACTGACACCATCTTTTTTAATGAAGAAAATAAACTTTATTATTTTTTCAGAGATAGAATAATGTTGGCATCACCCAGATATTTGATTGATCTAGGTCTTTCTAAGGAATACAAAGAAATGATTAATAATGTGATTGCCCAGTTCTATGTAGGTTTAGAGCTCTAAATAAATATTTAATAATAGTCTCCCCTGATATCAGAAGGTTCAGAAATTTTACTGACGTCTTTGAGATAAGACAAAAACTTATTTGTGTATGAGGTTTGTATCTTGTTTGCCAAAATGAATATTTATTTATTTTTTTATTTATTTTTTATTTTTTTTAAAGCTTGAAAGGAGTTTAGTGGGACCCTAAATGTCTGACCTATGGCATCATGTGGGGGCTGTTATGATGCAGATGTCTGAGTTCCATCCCTGACCTGTGGTTTGAAATCTCTAGGGAGAATCCTAAAGGAAATCAACCCTGAATATTCATTGGAAGGACTGATGCTGAAGCTCTAATATTTTGGCCACCTGATGCGAAGAGTTGACTCTTTGGAAAAGACCCTGATGCTGGGAAAGATTGAGGGCAGGAGGAGAATGGGGTGGCAGAGGGTGAGAAGGTTGGATGGTGTCACCCTCTCAATGGACATGAATTTGAGCAAACTCCCAGAGACAGTGGACAACAAGGGAGCCTGATGTGCTGCAGTCCATGGTGTTGCAAAGATTCGGACATGACTTAGCAATTAAACAATAATAGCAACAAAGAAGAGACTTGGAAATATACAAAAAAAGTCTGAGATGGTTTTGAGGAGAGGTCAATATTTGGGAACTTCTCTCTCTTTTTTTTTTTCCAATACTTTTTATTGTAGGATAGTTTGAGATTTATAGGCAA